>CM022473.1:14163184-14237341 GCA_011952105.1 Coreoperca whiteheadi
AGAGCTGGAGGTGGCAGAGCTTAAGATGTTGAGGTTCTCTTTGGGAGTGACGAGGATGGACAGGATCAGGAACGAGTCCATCAGAGGGACAGCTCATGTTAGATGTTTCGGAGATAAAGCCAGAGAGGCCAGATTGAGGTGGTTTGGACACGTTCAGAGGAGAGACTGTGAATATATTGGTAGAAGGATGCTGAGGTTGGAGCTGCCAGGCAGGAGGTCTAGAGGAAGACCAAAGAGGAGATTTATGGATGTAGTGAGAGAGGACATGAAGTTAATTGGTGTGAGTGAAGAGGACGCAGAGGACAGGGTTAGATGGAGGCGCATGATTCGCTGTGGCGACCCCTGAAAGGGAGCAGCCGAAAGGAAAAGAAGAAGATTAGCCGTTGTGGTAGCAGTAGCAGTAGTAATAGCATCATTTTTAGTATTATTTAGTTTATTATTATATACCTTATATCCACTGTGCATGTATATGAATATGATAATGATGATGTGAACTTTGGCACATAGCTTGTTGTGCTGTACTCTTCCACTGCTGGCATGATATGTGTGATTCTGCTGCACTAAATTTGATACATTTTTGTATACTTTTTGCATACTGTTTTTACTTATCTATCCGGGTTGTCATAATATACAGTATGCACTGCAATGTCTGATTTAGTGTTTTGTTTTGTTTTTTTACCTGAATACTTACTTCTATTTAATAAAATTAAAATTTAATGAATAATGAAAATGACTCATATTCAAATAAACACATGCTTACTAACAAACCTCAAACAATGATGATGTAAAGACGGATAAAGCAAACTCATGAACATGCCACCTACTATCATGAATTAGAATGACCGCATTGCAAATAATGACCAATACAATAGACCTTAAGTTGTAGCAACAGAAGAATTATTGGAGTCATTTGTGTGTATGAAGAGGAGATGGCCTGAAAGCCCATTGGCAGATTAACAAATGAGTTACAACCTTGCACAATAGCGTATTGTTGGTGGGAGGAAATTACCTTGGCAATCCCACTGAGCAATTTTACGTTGAAAAGACGTTTAAATAGAGGTCTATTATATGTGTATTTGTCTGTAGATGTCTATATTTAGACGTTTATATTAAGGTTATTCATGGTTGAAAAGTGAAAGTTTAGTAGACGTCTAGTCCTAATGTAATAGCATACCATTGCATTTTGGCATATGAGTAAACAGAATCTGTGTATGACAAAACATAAACAGTTCAACTGTAAACGTGTGTGAAGTGCTTGTGTTATATTTACAGGTTTTTATGCATTTTTAAAATATGTAATGATGTTTTGAAAATATGGTCTTAAACCAGGCTGTATGTAGCCAATAAATCCTGGTCTACATCAGAACTAAAGTATAGAGGCGATGTTGAAATGATGTCTAAAAAAATACATCTTCCTGGGCTTAGTGTGATCTCATGGCCAGTTAATTTGGTATCAGTAACTTTTGATGTACTGTTAAATTTGTAAAATAATGTAAAAATGTAAATGTACATGGTTGGCAAACCTTAAATCCTAAGTAGCGATGTTTTTGTTTTATTATGTTTTCTTCTACACATCACAGCACTGCCTTGTTATAAATCTAGTCATGGTTAAAGGTTTAAAGGTGCAGTGATACAATCATGCCCCTAACCCCCACTGGCCCGAGTCACACAGAGGTGTCAAAAGTATTCACATTCATTACTCAGGTAGAAGTATAGAGACTAGGGTTTGAAAAGACTTCTGTAGAAGTTGAAGTATCACCTCAAGCTTTTTACCCAAGTAAAAGTGTAAAAGTAATGGTTTCAAAACTACTTAAAGTATAAAAGTAAAAGTAATGTAAGGAAAAAAATGCCATTAAGGACAAAAGCTTAGGGCCTATAGTGCACTACCCCACCTCCTCAAAAAACATTTTTCTAAAGGCCATAATGACTAGATTGTTATATTAAAATGGTAATGTTGAAAATTTGGGATGCACTAGGCTACCTGTTTCAGGCGCATATATGCCCATTGAGAATGAACACATTTTAGTAGAATGCAAATACATTAAAGAACTATATATGTGTACTACTGAGCATTAACATGTGTTTCATGGAGCGGAAGATATGATGACTAGTTGCCTGTAAGTATTGTAATGATGCAAAAAGTCAAGCTTCAGATCGTGTACAAACCAATAGGGTGTCGGAATGGTATATGTTTATACTTCTCATCCAACCACAATCAAATTCACTCTAATCCGGATGGCGCGATTTATCTGGATAGGTTTTTATATTTTTTTAACATTGACAAGCCGGAATGAAAATAAGCCGAAATGAAATAGGAGTAACGAGGCTATTTTTAAAATGTAAGAGTAGAAAGTGCAGATAATTGCGTGACACCTCTGGAGTCACATATGCATAATAGGCTTCTGAGTTATGAGTACTGTATTCATAATAAGCTTCTATCTGATTTTTACATTAGGTACTATTCATTTAAATCAATAATCTATATTTTTCATAATAGTTTATGTGAAAGCAAATAACAAATGCATAGCCAGCCAGCCAGCCTCTCTTGACCATCCATCACTGCATCACACTCGGCCTCCCCACCCCCAGATGAGAGTTCAGGGCATAACTAAGCAGTACAGAGCTTTCAAAGTTCCTGGTTTGATTGCATCTGATAATGATATCACAATGATCAAACAGACAGTGCTGATGGACTGTGTGTAGGCAGATATACTGCAGTAGTGCTGAAAATATGAAAATGCAAAGAAATTCCATTTTAGTTTGCTCAGAATGGAAATAATATTGTTTCGATTTGCAAAATCAATTTACCACTTCAGGTGCACCGGTCGCACTTTACATACATTCATAGAATTGAGAGCATGAATGAAAGAGAGGCTGCACTAGTCACAACAAACCTATACAAAAACTTCCTACTTCAAGTCTGTCCTCCACAAATGTGTCTCTACTGGAAATTACGTCATGTAGTTCGAAACAGCCAAAAGTAAATGACTCACAAACCTGTAAAACTCAAAAGGACAGCAAGACCATTATGCTATTAATGAACACAGTTTTAGCGCTAAATAGTAAAACACAGTAAAACTAACCCTGTTGAAAAAGAGGTGTGCAGTGATCTCATTACTGACCTTTGTATGGCAAGGTGGTCTCATAATTACAAGTGAGACCAAAGACAGTATTAACACTATTATCATTCCCCCAGTAATTTACCACTAGCCAAACTAACTACTGTTTTTGTTATGCTATACATAAGCCCACTATTACAACTGTTCCTGTCCACAGGAACAGCTGGAAAACACAGCAGACGCTGCTGTAACATGACCAAAAAATATTATTGAAGAAAATTCTGCAAGTAACTTCTTACATACATGTTTTACATATTCTTTTGATTTTAATCATTGTTTTCCAGATTTGTTCCAGTTCATCACCCTATGTCCATTACATTTTAGATTTACATGACTGCTGACATGGATCCTCAAGGTTAATCAATGCTGTTGCATTTTGGTGTTATTGCTAATGACAGGAACAGGATTAGCTGGTTTATAAAAAAGGCTGGTTCTATAATTGGTTTGACTCCAGATGGTTTTAAAGGAAAGAACCAGCATTAGAGTACAAAAGGTACTTCAGTTTAGTGTTTTTAGTAGTCTAAAAGGGGCGTTTTTAGAGTGAGCTGTTAAGGATGTTAAGATGCTCCAGAGAACAGTTTAGAAGGTTTTGTATCCCTGCCACCGTGAAACCGTTACATGACATTCCTTTTTCTTGAGATAAGGGTTGTGTTTTGGACATAATTTGTAAGGTTTCATTTCACATTTTCTGAGATTTCACTTCATATTCATTGCCTGTTGTATTGTGCCCATTTTTAGAGGGGTGTGACTCAAGGTCGGACTTATTGTTATTAAATGATCAATGACATCAAATACCTTGTTTTTTCATTTAGAGGCTAGGCGGACTAATATCCTCATGTAATATTAGCTTCTGTGTTAGCGTTACTACTGTTGTTTTTAGCAGTGTGTCTTTTCTATGTTGTCAGATGTGACCTGTCTGACTCGTGGTGACCAAACTAGTTTCCCTTCTGGGGATTAATACATTTATATAATCTAATCCAAAAATACCACTAAACATTGCTGAACCTCAGGATCCGTCTGCATCAAATGTTCATGTCCTGTCAATTGAGGCACATTAGATTAATCTACTTTTACTGTCCAAAATAAAGATACCTGTTTGGATTAGAGCTCAGGGCAACATCTAAGAAATTCATCTGTTGGAAGAGTTCACATTGTGCTCCACAGAACTTTTCATTATTACTTTATAAGAGAGTTTAAAACATGGGTTATTTTTTAAGTTGATTAAAATGCACAGTCCATGGTCTTCCCCTTAAATGCAGAAGTACAGTGCCTCACCGACTCCTGACTCCCACTCACATTACGCTTCCTCCTCCTACGTAACTTGTGGTCCTGCGCCACATTAATATCCTGTGTTTTGAGCAAAAAACATTCTACCCCTTCAAAGCCATACATAACATTTAAACATCAGACTGTATATTTTTTGGGGGGTTCAGTTTGTCAATCAGGCAAAAGCTGAAGTAGAAATAAAAAACCATTGTCTTGTGTCTCTTAGAGACTGTATGCTTCCATCTACCAGATGTTTTTGGCTCCTCCCAGACAGCTTAGTAAAACATTCCAGCCCACCTCTGGGAATCTGCTGGCTCCTCCACACTCTCTCACTGAACTGAAATTTTACAGGAATTACAGAGACTGAGCTGACACAAAATGAGAGGACTTGTTGTCTTGGTTACTTTGGCCTGCTTTGCCACTGCTCAGCACCAAGCACTGATTGACTACTTGGAGCGGAGGCTGCTTGCTATTGAGGTAAGACTCACTCTACCTCCCTGCCGAGCCCTGTGCTCCAGAGTCCCTCTGAAAGGAAACTTCCAGGGACAGGGTAAAGGCAATGGAATGCAGATGTGGGTAAATCCTGAGGAAAATGCTGGAAAATACAGCTCTCTGAAATGTACATGGATAATGAGCTTCTTGTCTGGGTTAAAAGACTGTGAGATAAAAAATTTGTTTAAAAGTTTGATTAGTCCAGATATGCATACATGTCAAAAATGACACACTGCATACAAAAACTGCAGTTTGTAAATTTTACATTATGAAAAAATTCTAAAATTCAATGAAAGCTGGTTTGTTTAGAATAGTTGTGCTATATTGGCATCCAAACATTACACTTATAATCATGACGCTCAAGCTAAAGTAATTATTTCACCAACAGCGTGTGCCAGGCTAAACACCTTTCAGAGAATTTCCTGCCTGTGTGGAAACCTATTTTTGTTATGGATAAATAGCTCTCCATGGGGATATTGCCATCCAGTTATTCTATTTTAATATTGCAGTTTTGTTTGTATGAAAGGATTAAATGTAAAACATGTTCTACTATTCATTCTAAGAGAGTTTATTAAACAAAACTCCCTCTCCCGCTGTGTTGTTGTGGTCTGTAAAGCAGTGTCAGACTGATCACCGGTAGAGAAAATCTTCATTTTTCTCCTCCACACCGAGGTCAGAGGTCAGGGCCTGGTACAGAGTGAGCTGGTAGATTTAGTGTTTTGCTAAAAGACATTTGAGCAGGGTGGATACTTGCCATGTGTGGCCTGAACCTGGTTGTTGGAAGGATGAGTTTCCTACTTATTATGCCCTTCTGTCCCACTCGATTTCCTGAGCCTGAAAAAACATAAAATTACAGCCTTTTCAGAGCTGTCTAGAAATACATTTACAGCTCCTGTAAAACAAATATCCATATATTGATCATGTTACTGAAGTACAAATAGGTAGGGTGGAAACAATTGCGACCACTTCAGCTTGTGTAAAAAAAATTCAGATGGAACTAATCTTTGTCCCCTTCTTTTAAAACAGGACCGGATCTCTCTGTGGCATGAACAGACCACCCGATATGCCTCAGAGCTGCGGGAGCTGAAGCAACAGATGGTTTCCCAGCTGGAGAACATGGATAAGGAGAAAGAAGCACTGAGAATGAACCTGGACGGTGTGGGGACCCGGGTGGACCGGGTTGAGCGTGAGCTGGACTACCTGGAGACTCAGAACGGAGCTCAGCCGTGTGTTGATGTGGACGACAAGATGATAGAGCAGCAGGTGACGCTGGTGAAGGAGAAGCAGAAGGCCAAGTATTCAAAACTATCAGGTGAGCTATGATGTGCTTAAACTGCACTTGGACAGTAAGATGTCCTGTTTATCAGAATGAACACTGTATTTTATGGTGGATGAACTTACGTAGTGCTTGCTTACCTAATCTGACCAACGACTAAAAATTACTACAAAGTACATCATTTGCAATGATTTAAAATGGAGAAAAGAAAGCAAATGCTCAAGTTTGTAATTCTGTAACAGTCAAATTGATCATTGACAAGATTACGGAACAGTCAGATAGTAATAATAGATCCCTTATCAACCACTTAAGAAAAGTGACTTAAGAAAAACCTTTTTTCCACTTTTTCCACTTGTTAGTATTTACATATTGACTAACTTGACTGAGAATTGTTTATCATATATTTTAGTTATCAAAAATCCAATGTGTTCAACCCTCCAATAAAGTTTAGAGAATCTATGACAAGGAGCACTGACATTGCTGGCCTTTTCTTAAATGTGTCACCCATCTTTATATAACATGAACAAATAAGGCAAAGACCAGCTTTACTTTCCATCTTCGGTGGGAAACGCGTCATATAATGTGTGAGTGAACTTTTCTCAGAGCTGTAGTCTAGTCAGTCTTGAGTTGATTCGGAATCAAGTTAACAAACTTGAGGACCTGACTTGGATTTGCCCTCAGGGACTTGACTTGACCTTGTCCTAAATTACTTAATAGTTGAACAGTTTGGGAAATACGCTTATTTGCTTTCTTGCAGAGAGTTAGATGAGAAGATCGATGCCACTCTCACATCTGTCCGTTAAATATGAAGCTGGAATCAGCAGCCAGTTAGCTTAGCTTAGCATAAATACATTTACATTTAGTCATTTAGCAGATGCTTTTATCCAAAGTGTCTTACATATGAGGAAGACAATGGGAGCAATTATAACAACACAAGGTAGAAAGGAAGAAGAAGTTAGTGATTGTCACTGTAAAGACCGGAAACAGCTAGCCTTGCTCTGTGCAAAGGTAACAAAATCTGCCTGCCAGCACCTCTAAAGCTCATCAATTAACATACTGTATTTATTTTGTTTAATCTGTACAAAAACCCAAGTTTAAAAACAACAGCTTGTGGTTATATGTGCTTGACTATTTGTTGGCTGGGCGCAGTGACCTCCTGTAGTCTCTGCTGGTTGTTTGGCAACCTCACAGTGATGACAAGACTTCAGAAGCTCAGCTAACCGTCTCCTGCCTGGGAATGAACAGCCACACAGATGAGTGGTAGTGATCTTCTTGTCTAACTCTTATACAAAGCAAATAAATGTATTTCGTAAAATGTCGTACTATTCCTTTAAAAACACTTCCAATATATTTCCATGATATCAACATTTAAACATTGTTAGCATGTTGGAGAGGTGTCCTTCATCATGTAAAGCCTGTCACTCTCATTTTCAGACTGCAGCGACATGATCTCCAGCATAAAAGCCATGAAGATCTTGAAGAGAGTTGGAGGTCCAAAAGGTACGTGGACCAAAGACACCAGCAGGGGCTCTGGGAAGGTCTACATTTTTAACGGGACAGACGGAGACACCATCCATGAGTTTCCCTCTGTGCAAGACTTCACCCGCTCGCTGGGCATGTCTCTGTCCAAGAACCTGAAGCTGCCGTCTGCTTGGAGGGGAACAGGACACGTTGTCCACAACAATCACGTGTACTATATAAATCAGGTTGAAGAGATAATGGTGGTTAAATATGACATGAAGAACAACTCTGTGACAGACAGCGCAGTGTTCCCAGTGCAGGACCACGTCTCAGTGTACAGCCTGACCCCCGAGACAGTGATGGACCTGGCTGTAGACGAGGAAGGCCTGTGGGCCATTTATGCCACACGGCAGAACGAGAGGCACATCTCCCTGGCTAAAATAGACGCCAACTCGCTGGACATCGAGCAAATGTGGGACACAAACTGTCCGAGAGAGAACGCGGAGGCGGCGTTCATCATCTGTGGCACTTTGTATGTGGTGTACAACACCCAGCAGCCCGGTCGCTCTCGTGTCCAGTGTGTGTTTGATGTCAATGAAATGGTGACCAACGAAGACGCACCACTGATCTACTTTCCAAAGCGTTACGGAGCGCACTCCAGTCTGAAGTACAACCCACAGGAGCAGCTGCTCTACGCCTGGGATGATGGCTACCAGATCCTGTACAAGCTTGTCATGAAAAAGAAACTAGAAATTTGAGCTAAACAATGCACTGCAACATCCTCCCAAAATGTCCACAAACACACGCAAACCCCATACCAGTGGTTTTACAAGTTTAAGCTCCTTAATTACAAATCATGTGCACTTTATATTACTGCTGACTATGAATGCTTGCTGTAGAATGTCAGATTTTTGAATGTGTCTCTTCTTACCTTTCAGGCAGCCATGGTTTCCGTACAGTATAAAATACCACCTAGCAGACTCTTGAAACGTACTTTAACAGTGACCATCAAGTCTTCTTTTCAGTTTCATTATTGTGATGTGGTATAACAGACTGATTTGAAAAGTCTGAAGTTAGATTAAACAAGGTAATTTCAAGATAACCTAATTTTCATACAATATGGAAATTAATGGACAACAACGGAGGGTAGGAAAAATACATTCAAAAATTGCAAACACTCCAACATGGTATGCAAAATAGATATCAGTGATGTTAAGTACTGATTATTTGTAGTAAATCGGCTAAACATGCACTATCACTGGTATGGGCTGAATCTAAGTCTGAATCTCCAAAAGCCTCAAAACGTGCAAAAGTGCTAGATTGTAGAAGTGCATCTGTACACTTCCTGGTGTGAACGTTGGACATATTTCTCAATTTTGAAAGATATTATGTGGTTTCTTTTGCTGAGGCACAGTTTCTCATTGCTGCCAAACACTTATTTCTAATCAGACTGCACTGCACTTCCGTTTTCACAGTCATTTCTGTCTCTACTGGCGCATCAACTTACTGTACTAACCTGTGATCTGTTGTGCTACTGTTTACTGTTCTAAAGGTGTTCCAAGGTGAGGTTACTTTAGTACTTGTTTATTTTTGTTCATACTACAAATATAGGTAGCTTCATACTTTTAAATCAATTTAATTTTGCTGTCTGAATACATTTTGATAACTTAAATCTCGATAGCATTTCTGAGTGCAGAAAAGAGTGCATGAAAGCACTCTTTGTTTGTCGATCATTTTAATTCAACCTTAGGTCTTCACCCCCGGTCATGTGTGCCCTCCCACAATCGGTTACCCCAAGGGGAAGCCCCTAAGTTTGAGAAACATTGATTTATGGGGATTTATGTGTCTAAACACAGGCTTATAACATTTATTATATTCTATAAAAGACCATGCTTAGTTCAGAAGACTAGCATTACAAATTTTCACATTTTCTTTAGTTATGCCTCAAATTTCAAACCAACAAATGACAAAAATAAAATACCTATGGTGCTGTCACTAATAACGCAACCACAACAATGTTGGCACTTTGGCGACCTCAGAGCTGCAGTAAATATAACTGGGATATTAGGATATGTGCGAGAAACAGCTAGCTGGCTAGCACTGTTATATTTCTCTGTTTATGTATTATTAAGTCCAGCACATACGCATTTTTTGGTGGTTTACTTTTTACTAAATGAAATCACCAAAATTAACAAAGCGCACCACTATTTGAATTATGCCCCGCATATCATGCAATTGTTTATTAATTTATATCTGAATATAACATACCCGTTTCTTACTGATTGTTTGTTAATTTTCCCACAATCATCTATTCTTATTTCTGCCTCTAATTATTGTTCATTAAGAAAATAAATGGCAAACTACACAATTTAACTCCAGGAGTCTGTCTTTTTCTACGTACAGCTACAAACATATGATAGCCACTATGTGTAAGATTTAAACATTTTAGATATAGGCGCCCCCCAGTGGTATCACCAAAAACAGACTGTGGCATACAGCAATGCATGCCATTACCTTCTCTGTGATTCTGATTTTCAACGCTAACTTTCTGTTACTGTACATCTTCATTTCAACCTTGTTTCTTGACGGTGAACTGTATTGTTGATTGGTTGTATTTCATTGGAGCACAGTTAGTTCTTGTGTGGTTTGGAGTGTTTTGTGCAGCTTTTTTTTTTTTTTTTTACCCCAGTCACGGGTCCTTTACCTGTTAAAATAGTGTCCTGGCATCCAGAGCTGAACCTCAAACCTCAAGTTCATCATCTAATTTTAATACATACTTGAACATTTGTATCTTTAAAACAATTAAAACATCACTTTTGTCTATACTTCCTAGAATTTCAATCCTCAAGCTGTCATGTATTTCTTCACATAATTTGACTCACACACATAACTACACTCAAAATTAGATATGTTACTTCATCATCGCTGCCATAAAAACACAAGTGGGTCTTCTCAGCTGGTGTCCCTAATAGAGGAGAAAATGACACCATCTAATTTAAAAACTAACCAGGTTAACAAAACCATCCCTTATAAATTCCTTAATGTGTCTGACGAGGTGCCAGCTGTAGAAGTAGGCCTAGGCAAAGATTAATGAAGTGCAACAGTAACTGGATGTGACAATGTGAGAGAGCATTTGAGTCTCAAACTATTTGGCATAATTGTTCCACTTGGCTCCAGAACTGAAGAAAACACCCTTCACCGTGCTGACCCTTAAAATGAACCAGTTGTGGTGAAAACCTAGGACCAAAATGATCCTCACACGAGCAAACGGTAACAGTTATTTAAACAAGTTTATTTATTCAAACTGTAAATAAACAATATCCATAAAAATGGTTCATTAAGTTTGAATAAAATCTAGAGTAAGAAAGATGCAACAGCACATTAAATTCTGTAAAATCTGAATTACAACAGGGAACATTTGTGTATATCACTACTGTATGTACAAAGCGGAGAGCTTCAGTTTGGCGAGAAGTCCTGCCAGCAAACCTGAAGGACCAATAAGCTTTTCTGTGTGTTAAACAACCAAAAGGAGCCGTTTTAAAATCACTTCAAGATACTTCAGACCCAAAGTTTGAATTTAACTGCAAGAGAATCAACCTAAAAGAACATAATTGCAATCTCACGTTCTTTCAGCACCAACTGTTTTACATCAGCTGACGATGTTTGTTGTGTGACAACTTGTGCCAAGAGCCGTCACAGCTTTCATTCAGCTGCTGCTCAGTCTTACAAGCATGACATTTGTTATTTGCACTATCCCACAAACCTATTCGATCATATTTAATTCAAACTACTTGACTATTTGAATTTGAACATCCTAAAACCAACATACCGTTTAAATTTGGAAATTTAATGGCAGATAACTAGAATGTGTCTATCTGACCTGGACTCAGTCAGAGGAGCATCCCAACAACGAATTACATTTTACATTGAAAATGACAGTTGCACATAAATATACAAAATAATATTGAAAATTACATTTAAACGTTCATAACTATTACAAAACCATGGCTGAAAATCCCCCGCAAAACTCTTGGGACATCTATCATCTAGAAATCTGGCTTTAGGTATTAACAAATATCCATTATAGGATCCGATGTATCCTGTAGTGTCCACTTTTTCTGTCCATTCCAGTTGTGGACATGAAGCGAGGGGAGGAGGTCTTTATTGCTTACACATTGTTGGCATTAAGATGGCCTGATATTCTGCTTGACTCAGAGTCTCAGATGAGGAACTGGCATGGTGACGTCGCGGAAGAATCGATGTACAAGGGCGTTTTTGGCAGATAACCTTTTGTTTGGATCATAATTCAGCATTTCCTGCAAGGACAAAAACAGAAATGAAGAACCATAGTCAAACATTATGTCTATAACTTTTGGCCACAATCACCGATAATTTTTATTTTCAATTAATTCATGGATCCATTTGTCTATAAAATGTAATCAAGTAGAGAAAAATGCCCGTTAAAATTTCCCAGTCCCAAACTTAAATATAATCAGTTTAGCATTAAATTCTCACACTGAAGTAGCCACATCTTTGCTTGAAAAATGATCAATCAATTATTAAAATTGTTTGTCGAATAATTTTCTATTGATTGTCTAATAGATTGATCAACTAATTGTCGCAGTTTTACTAGTTTTCTTTAAAGTTTGTATACTTTTAGGCTGTAGTGGAATACCAATTTAGTGTTTATCTTACAATGCTATTTCATATCCTTGGTAGGACAAGTGACAAAAAGCACTCAGAGTTCATACTTCTGCCAAGCCTGCAAAATTCAGTATTTGTAATCGGCATCTTCATCCAAATAAAAAGTGACAGACTAACGTGGGACATGTGTGCCTGATTTTAGCGCAGAAGTTCATGAGTATATAGCGAAAATGTTCAAAACATTCATGGATCCACAATAAGACGTATCACTTGTCCCTTGACCCGTGGGCTTTTCACCTAATTTAACAAAAATATTATCATTTTTTGATCTCGCCGACTAACACACAAACAATCAAACAACTTCCTGGACAGAGGTAACTAATGCTAAGCTTATCTGTGAATGAAAGAGAAATGTTCTCACTCCAAGCAGTTCTCTTCCATCTTCATCAAGCAGAGGCACCACTTTGGCCAAATCCTGCCGGGCCCACTTGGGGAAAGATGGTTTGTAGTCAGGCATTGATGTGACTCCGGGCCAGACGATCTCATCAGGTGTCCCCAAGGTGCGGAATATCCGGAACAACTGATCGATCTCTGAGTCGCCGGGGAATAAGGCCCTCCTGGTGATCTGAACAACAGTGGACAGTGAGGTGATGTTTTGTTTGATCCGTTGCGCAGAGTGATAGACCGATTAATCGGCTGCCCTCTTCTCTAAAGTTCTCATCGGCCATTGAAAAACAAAATGAAATGGAGTGCATTACCATTTCAGCAAAGATGCACCCCAGACTCCAGATGTCGACAGCTGTGGAGTAGTATTTACAGCCCAGGAGAATTTCTGGTGCTCTGTACCAAAGTGTTACCACCTGTAAAATATCGCAGAAGGAAGTTTGTAATTAGGAAAAAAAACGAACCAAAAGAAATATCCAGCTTTGTTAAGTTACATGCACCCTAAGAAAATAATAATAAAAATAAAAATAATACAAAAAGATAAACTTTGAAGTAATTTGAGATATTTTTGCCATCAGCTGATGTTGACTGTACCAACTTAATTCTCCCAGAGGACACATGATGGCGTGCACTCAGCTGCTGGGCACGGTAATGAATATGCACTTTAAATCATATAACTATGTTTTCTGTGCATGTTACCTCATGAGTGTATGTGCGGACAGGCACCCCGAAGGCTCTTGCCAGGCCAAAGTCAGCGAGCTTGATCTCCCCCTGGGCGTTGATGAGGAGGTTCTGGGGCTTCAGGTCTCGATGAAGAACCCTGTGAGAGTGGCAGAAGGCCAGGCCTTGCAGCAGCTGGAAAAGATAACTCTACAAACACAACAACAACAAAAAAATTGTATACACACACACACACACACACACCCAGGTAAGTCAACTAAGAAATCACAGGGGAAGATTTCATGACAAAATCTAAGCCAATCTAGCTGAGGTTTACCTTAACCAGAGGCAGGGGGATACCGGTGACTGAGGAGGAGTCCATGAACTTTTTTAGATCCTGATGAAGGAACTCAAAAACAAGGTAGAGTTTGTTCTCTGTGTGGATGACATCCCGCAACCTGAAACATGTTAACAGGCCGGTTGGGTTACAAAAACGGACAGAAAAACAACACGAGACTCTTGCAATGCGGGATTTAGCTAGAAGTCGAAACATTAGGCACTTACTTGACAATATTTGGGTGGCTGAGTTCTTTGAGAAGTGAAATCTCTCGGATGGCAGTGCTCGGCACACCCTCTGTTTCCCTGAAAGAAATACATGGTTCATTAACTGGTCGTGTCACTGAAGCTCGTTCACTAATCCCAGGATATAATAATGTTGTCAGTTTAATTTTGTATATATATTTTTTTTTTTTTATTACGTTATTTACGTCAGCTTTACGGATTTCAAAACATTAACTGGTGTCACTATGGTTTTTAATTTCTGTTATTCATCTTCAACCGGGAAACAGAAAAAAAAAAAAAAAAAAATCACAGCAAAAGCAACTTGAGAGACAAAATAACTGGACGTCCACTGGAGAAAGTGGCCTCTCCTGTAGTAGCACTGCTCTAAATCCTATAAATATACCACAACACCATCACTGCCAGTACAGCTAACAAGAGATAAGCGCAGCAGTGCTTTTGCTTCCACAAAGGTCAGAAAGCACTCTGGATAAAGAGAGTCGCCGCTCCCCAGGAGATGATGTTCCTTGGCACAGCATGGCAGCAACTTAATATTCACCCCAAAATAAAGTATTCCATAAGTAGGCAAACACAAAGCATATATTCCCAACCTTTTTGGCTTGCGACCCTGCAATCATCCTGTGAACCTTCGGGTTTGTCTTGGGAACCAATGCAACCACACCTACCGCGGACTGTAGGTCTTTTTATTACATGCATCATGTTTTGGTGTTATAGTACCTTAAATGGCTGTAGTGAACTGTGCAAAACCTATCAGAGATAACGTTACGTGCTTTTATGGGTCGGGAACTGCACGAGTGAATGCGGTTACAGTGTAAGCCCTCTTCCAGTAACGTTACATACTCCTGGAGTGAGGGGAGGAAGCTCTGCAAACACCGTTTAGCCCTCACAGCCTGGTGAGGCCACCAGGAGGGTTAAGTTAACACAGGTGTCACCAAATTTGTAGAATAACGTGATTAAAAGTTAGCTTGCCCCCCCCGTGGAGCCCAGATGGACGCTCATACGTGAACTTACGTGTCTAGCCTGATTTTCTTGAGAGCAACAGTTTCTCCGGTGACTTTGTTCTTGGCTTTGTAAACCACTCCGTACGTCCCTTCTCCGATCTTTTCCACCTTCTGAAACGTATCCATCGTTTGTTTGTTTTGAAGAACCCGAGGTTTTTTTGTGGGTTTTTTAGCTAGTAAGTTAGCAAGACCCCCCCCCCTCTTTGTGTGTGAGCTAACAACTGCTCGGTGGCTACAGAGACAAACGTTGAGGGGCAGCGCGGGGACCGATATATAATTAACTGCTCCGCCGGGCTAACGGTAGTTCAAGCGGTCCGGATCCACCACAGCCTGGGGGCGGCGGTCCCGTCGAGGACAAACGGTCTCAGGCCAGAGCGAAACAGCTAAAGACGGTGGTATCGGGTCATCCGTTGGCCCTGATGATGATAATATACGTTAATATGTGGATTAGCGTGGCGGCTGCTCCTCTGTGCAAAACACTCAACCAACACCGCTACGTTTCCCGCGTTAGCCCGAGGGCGCTCGTTCGTTTGTTCCCGACACACCGATTGTTGCAGCCGGGTGGGTTTTCACAGTTGGCTCCTCAAAAGCGGCCCCCTTGGGAATCTTTGCTTAGGAGACCGGTGCCGACGAGTACGGCGCGTGTCCTTTTTAAATACGGTTGGTATAGCGTTTAACTTTTTGGTTTTAATGCTAGCGAGTGGGGGCAGGTCGAGAGACGGAGTCGTGTTCTGTCGGGATGAGAAAGAGGCATTCAACGAACTAACCTCACAGGTCACACGCTGAGACGTTGATGACGTTTTACGTTATCAACGTCGAGAGGCGGAAGCGGTAACAAGAAGAAAGTAACAAGAGATCCGTGGTGTTACGTCTGTTTGCTCTCTTGAAATAAAAGAACGAGTACAAACGTCTTGTGCCATACTACATAAAAACAGTGCACATTGTAAAGTGCGCAGAAACACAGTCAGCGATGTTAGTGGTGAAGAGTTACTGTAGGCTACATAAGTAGAATTTGAAGGCAACTTCCATTTTCTGCTAATTTATATTTCTACATTTCAAAGGGAAATATTGTGCTGATTTATTTTATAGCTTTAGTTATTTTGCAGATTTAGATGAATAAATCATTATTAATAATTCTAATTCAGTAATATAATAAAGAAATTGTTCTGAAAGGGCCATACTGCATGATGAGTACTTTTACTTTAGTTGTTTTAAGTACATTTTGATGCTAATAATACCTATGTAGCCTACTTTTATTTTTTAATTTTTGAAAGCAGGACTTTTGCTTGTTGTAACAGAGTATTTCTACACTGTGGTGTTGCTACATCTACTTAAGTAGAAGAGTACTGAGTCTGAGTACTTCCTCCACTACTGTAGGTTAGTGGGTAGTTACATGTCATGAAAAGATGTTAAACAAAACACAAAAGTCTTTATATTTGTAACATCTTTTGGATTTATAGAAAAAGCAATGAGTCAATAAAACAATGCTTTTTACACATTGACACAAAATACAACAAAAGAAAAGTACAATAAAATAGCAACATAGTATACAAAATGACAAAAAGGGGAGTATTCAATTTAATGCATAGTTTGGTCACACAGTCATCTGCCATCTTTATAGCCTGTCAAGATGTTTTCCAAAGCTGAACACGACCTTTAAAATACCTTATCTGATATGAATACTGGCAGTTTTGTTTATTTTTTTATTTTTTACAATTTTTACAGAAATCATGTGGTCTGGTATGCTGGTAAATGTCAAATAATGTTATCAATGGGTTCATATTTCACTGTGTACTAAAAGAGGACAGAATGAAGGAGGTTGCTCCCTCTAGTGGCAGTAAGTGTGGCTGTGCAATCCCTCACTGGTTTAGAGCAATGGTTTCCAACCTATTTCTATCAAGCTGAAAGAAATCTCTGGTTGACTCCTGTTTCTTTATTATTCCTAAATAAACAAGATTCACAGACATTTTTCACAGCAGGCATTTTGACTTGTCATAGCAGGAAAAGCACAAGTGGAACCAATAACAACACTGTTCCACCAATTATTGAAACGTGTTGCAGAAATTAACAATGTTATTAGTCACACCTGTGTTTGGAAACTTGAAATGATTACTGTGAAAAAGGACTTTTCAACTTAAGCTTCAAGTCACATGTTTCCCTCTGATCATGCAATGGCTTTGTGTGCCTTCAGAGGCATGGCCGGATTAACTAGTTAAGGGATCCCTGAGCTTCTGGGCCCCTATTAGACCCCCTCCTGTGCAACATACAACAAAGGTCCCCCAGTCGGAATCAAGCTGGGGACATTGCAGTTATACAGTATGCGTCTTAACCAAATAAATCAATAGGCCACCAGGACGCCTAAGTGAAAGGTTTCAACATACCCGCAGTTCTGTCAGGTCTGATAAATGACCCATGTCATTATCATCATTACCACTGTTAATGTTATTAGTAACACCTGTGCCTTTCCCACTGTGACAAGTCAAAATGGCTGCTGTGAAAAAGGCCTATATTAATCTGAAATATGCATTGGTCATGAGGGGTCGGGCGTCCTCTGTTACTGCATAAAGAAACAGCCCCTGTTGGTCTGTCTGGACATGGAAGCATTCATACCAGTACTGCACGTGCTTAAAGCCCAGAGACTCGACATGTATTCACCCAGCAGATTTATACGTGAAGTGATATCTCTGTCCACCACAAAATAATTATTTCTCACTTGATGGAGTTCATTATATGTGAGTTAATGTGAGACATAAGTACGGGCTAAGATGCTGCGAGAGCTAGATGCCAGTGTATATGTTGCTTTCTTTGAATAGTTTTGTATAATTTTGTTGACGTTACGGAGATTGTGTCTGAAAGCGTTCACCATTCTTTCTGGCTACTAGTACACATCCAAAAGTGTTGGTTACTCACAGATTTGTAATAATCTGTGTGGACATTGTTAATCGGGAAACAGGCACCCGTTTAGAGAATTTATAACACCAGAAATGTATCCTGATGAAAGTCACGTACGACTGAAAGTTTTGCTTTGCTTTTGCAGAAGTGTGCATAAGGTGTTTTCCCTTATTATGAGGTCTATACATGCAAATCTTTTGGGGCATTTTTGAGTGCTGATGGTTTTGGCAGTAAGGCAATCAAAATTACCAACAAACTAAAAATTTTTATCACTGGCCAAAATGAGCGATGTTTGTTTATGTAAGCCTTATGGATGCACTGAATGTCTGTTACGCTTGCTGCATTCGTGAACTGATTTGCCTGTCTGGTCTGCTCTTGTACTGGCATTTCACAAACCAGATGGCCTTATTGATCTGGCTTTTGGCCAATAATAAAACACAATCATGATTTTGTGTGAGGTAGTGTTTGAAAACAGAAAGCTTGTTGGTGTGTGTGACTGGGAGATGGGCTCTGCGTTTGTATGTATTTATATCATTTTTAAGGCATCCAAGCTCAACAGGTGTAAATTCTATGCCCTTCCATTACTTTTCACACTATATTTAGGCAGTTCCACAAGCTAAAAATGTGTTTATTCCCAGCTTTGTTGTTATATCTTTTAACTCAGAGGAATTTTATAAAATATCATTTCATTTTTGCTTGCTCTGAAGAAAACTCTTAAAACACTGCAATCTTATTATTAAATAAATCCAGGAATATTCCTGGAAAGTGAGCAGTTGTAAAATTTTCATTTATTTCCAATGATTTCCCCTGTCTGAAATACAACTGTCTAAATTTATGTTAATTCCAGAAATCCCCTGAACCTCAGGAACAATGTTATTAAGATACTACGCAGTGGATAAAAATGAGGAAAGAAGCTAATGGTTGACTATTTGTGGTATGTTAAGTCAGGTGTTCTGTGGGAAGGATTTATTTCCTCCTGAACTCTGCTGTTAGCACATGAGGGGTCACATGTAGTGCAGCCTGAGCAGTCTCCCAGGCATGAGACAACATCCTCATCCTGGAAAACCACTGATCCCTGTGGTAACAGAGCTCAGAATGACTCTGTCTTTGAAGTGAAATGTTTATAAATCTAATTAATTAATAATCTATTCTGTATCTAACTTTATATATTCTGTAGGCCTATGTGTATTATTTATTTTGTTGTGCTTGCAAAAATTAGCATACAAGTGCTGTTACAGGAATAAAAGAAAATCAAGAAAAATACGAATTAAGAAAGAGGGAAATAAAAGGTGAGCAAACAGTAGAAGCTACCATCCACTTTTTTAAATTATTTTTGTCACCTTTTATAAGTTTATGTTTCGCCCTTCAAGAACAAATATGGTAGTTTTCTTCGGGAATCATTCATTGTAAAAATGTGGCTATTGTATTCTATATCATAGTATTGCAGAACTTCCTGACCAACAATGCTCAATTTGGCCTCTTTTGTAGCAATTGCTTTCCTATTATGCTACTTTTCCTGCTGTTATGAAATATAAACAAGTCAGCAGCATCACTCTGCTTTATTATAGAGTAATTGAGGGGTGGACCACCTGCTGTGTTTTACATTACAAATTTAAATGTTGCTTTTCTATTTCCCAGATCTGTAGAACATGAACCCAGGCAACCAGAATAATATGAATAATTAATTGTCATATATAAATGATATCTTGTTTCAGGATTTATTGATATAATTTGCCTTGTGTTACTTGAAGATGCTACATGTGTGGGATGCTTCATTAGACTAGATGTGACTCATATTTGCTGAGAGAACTCAATATAAACCAGCTTGAGGAATATAACTGTTGGGGAACTTGATACAAAGCATTTATATTCAATAATGTGACACCCTCTGAGTGAAATTGGATTTTAGTTTTTTCATTACTTCCAGAATCCATCAGCTTATTCCTTTAAAATGCATTCCTGTCCTCATCTGAATGAAACCTTGGATCATGAACGAGGACATGTTTCAGTAACTGAGCTTGGGTGTGTCTGCGTTGCTGCGAGCACAGATTCTCAGAGCTGCAGCAGCCTGAGGTGGGCAGCAGGATACGGAGGAATGGCTGAGGAAATAAAAGGATGCTATTGATTTGCCGCGCGTAGACTCATCTTGTGACGCCCATGCACACATAGCTCTTAGGTCATACGTCAAGAACAGGCATGACTCGAGCTTTGCTCACAGTTCTCACCACTCTCTCTGTCCTAAAGCAGCATCACATACAACTCATTCATTTACCCTGTGCAGAAAGCATCCATTGATTTTCCAATAATGCACTTAGAAAATATTATCCTGCTTGAGGGCTGTCTGTTACTTTGTGTTCATTTGAATTATTTACATGCACTATATCCATCTTTTGGAGCCTTTTTGTTCTGCATTAAGTTACTGTACAAGTTCCTGAGTGCTTTATTGGAGATATTGAATTCACATGTAGCGTCAGAATCAGAAAAAGACGATTGAAATTTGACTTAAATGTGGTTCACAAGTAAAAACATTGTTAAGACAAAGATAATAACAATGTCAAAAGCTGTGACTAAACACAACAGTTCTTGTAAAACACAATAGATAACAAAACAGTACTCATAGCTGTTAATCACAGTTTAACAAAGGGGGTGGTGCCATATTGCAGACTCCCAATGATGTCAGAGGTGAGAAGAACTTTATGGTAATTCAGGTCCGAGGCCCTCTTAAAGAGAGTGCGGAGACATTCGCTAAGTCTCTCTAGGAGTTGTGTTGGGGTTCAGGACTACTGGGTGAGGATCGGGGCTCAGAGAGAGGAGAGACACAACCAAATACAGGATGACGACTCTGACACTGGTGCTGCTGGTTTTGGCTTTTACATCTGCCACTGCAATAAGTGAGTACATGGCATGTGGTTTGATGTTTGTTTTCCTTCGGAAAAATCACATCAGTTGTGCTACAGGTGAATTTCCAAAGGTAATAACAGATACATGTTCAAATTTCATGTTTATTCTGCACTGCCAGAATAAATATATAGTTTTATAAGTAATGATTACAGTCCTGCAATCAAAAAAGTGAAACAAATTTTCAGTGTGCATTTTGTTAAGGTTTTTTTTCTCAGAGCAACTACATTGAACTGCGTTTTCTATCTTCTTTTACACAAAAGACCTAAAAACCAAGAGAAACTGCAAAGGGATAAAGTGGAATTCTCTTTAGTTTAAACAAAGTTTGAACGCTGGGGATGAGTCTAAATAATTTGTTAAGATGGAGTTTTGGCTGTGTGTAATGTAAGTCCTTTATACCAACACAGTTCAGCAACAGGGAAAGTGATTCATTTTAATTTCTGTGACTAATGTACATTTTTCTGCCTTCCCATCAATTACAAGCATTATGTCTGAATCTTTGGATTAGTGTTTCTTATGATCTTATTTCATATTAACCCACTCCACACTCTGTTAAAGAGAGGGAAAATGAACAAATGCTTATACACAATTGTGTTTCCATCTCTTTCGGGGACATTATCATTCATTCCCTGGAGACTGACCCTAACCCTAAGCACTATTTGCCTAAACCCAACCCTTACGCTAGCCTAAACCTAACCTTGCCCTAACCCTAGTTTTCCCCCTAAAATGTAATGATTTAAGTTATTGGGATTTGCATTTTGTCCCCATAAGGAAGGCAAGTCCTCACAATGTGACTGTGTAAACAGATTTATGTCCCCACAACATTAGTAATACCCCCCCCACACACACACACACGCACACACACACATCACTAGCTGAGAAAAAAAGCCAGTGGACCAGTTGTCTGGGATCCCTCATTCCTCTCACTGGGATTACTGATGTTGCTGCTCAGCTGAAAGTCACATGAAAGGGATTGAGGGGGATTGCGGGTCATGTGACTCCCACCACCAAGAACCCTGACACACCTCACCCCTCCTCAACGCCAAAAACATGGACCTGCTCTCGCTCACATAAGCATCTATATCATTATGTTCAAAACCTGCTTGATTATCATTTTGAAGTCGCGCTGCTTTTAAAACGCATACACAACTTTAACTCTGCTGACATATGTAGATAATGGTATAATCACACAAACAAAAATATAAATATCATGTTATCTACACTTACAGAGAAAAGTCAAATATAGTTTTGCAGCTAAGGAATTGGTTGTAAAGATAAAATAGCTATCTCACCATGTTTTGCAATTGTTGCATCACTGGAAACTTTTATCGATTGTGTTGGTTGTTGATGATACTTGGGAGAATAACGTGAGTTGAATGATGTGGCTTTTTTCCTGAAGAGTTTGTAATATTTCTTCCAGAGCCGAGAAGTCAGTTCACGCGTTACCGCTCATGGAACTCACGGATGTATCCGGCGTGGAAAGATGGTGACCCCAGATTCAGGAACTGTTGGTTTGGTGAGGCTCATTCCTCTATTTCCTAAAACAGAAAAGTTACCGAAACAAATTCTGTCTGCCAGCCAATCTAAAGATGTTAAATTGTGTGTAATCTTCTTTCCAGGTGGTGAAGTAACTTTTGATCTGAAAAATGATGCACCCACTCTGACTGGAGCAAGAGCAACCTTCTCTATTAATCTAAATTTCCCACCAAACCAGACAGTGCTCTCTGACGGGCAGGTGGTCTGGGCGCAAAATTGCACCATCAACGGTAAGACTGCCTTTCCAGTAATAGTAAGTGACTCTGTGGTGGGCAGGTACTTGCAGGTTACTATCCAGCCTATTGTGATGTCATTATTTTTGCTATTTTCATTCATGCTAAAAACCACAAGCGATAGCAAACAGCTATGAACGGATAGCTTATCATTTTATTACAGACTACAAAATGATCTTCATTTCCTGGATGAAAATTTTTTGACATAGTGTTTCCTAAAGAAGTTTTTCACTCAATCATTTATAGATTATTATGAAAAAGGACAAATTATTCTCTTAATTACTGGTTAAACCACGGACAATTTATTCTAATCAATGAACCAATGTGATTTTGAAATTGTCATAGTTTCATTATGATAGGACAAAAGACAATTTATTTGAGTTTTATTTGATTTCACCTGTGTTGCCTCATATTGGTATGCAGTGTTAAAGTGTCTATGGCTGTTGTCTTCTTCAGGGCAACAGTATCAGGAGGGTCAGGCTGTGTATCCTGACCAGGACACCGAGCAGACCGGCGTTTTCCCTGATGGCACGCCGTTCACCAGAAGCCAGAACAAGAAACCCCACTACGTGTTTGTGTGGAAGACGTGGGGTAAAGATATTTAATTTAATAATAGTCTGCTAAAAACCTAGGCTCCTCATCAGCTGCAATTAATGTTGCAGTTGTAAGATTCCTTGTGAGCACAAAACAACTCACAATTGCATTGTTACAGAAAACCCTCAATGATGAGACACCAAATGCAGCTGTGACTACATTACATTAGCATGTAAAATATCCATAGAGACAAAGAACAGACCATAAAAGGGTTGTAAATGAATAAAGGGGACATTGCTCCTCCAGCCACTGAAGTTAAAGTTTAACATTTGCCCCAGGTTGCATCATAAACAAAGCCTTCTTAGTAAACAACTTTTCTGTGCTAAAGATGATCTGTGATCAGCTCTTACATTTTATATTTCTCGTGAAAAAAAATCACCTTTTACAGACACACTCTAAGAGGAAATACAAGATGGATTTAAACTCTGCTGTTGACTCAAGAAAATAATCTTTTTTGTGAATTTATGCTGTGTATCATTAGTAGTATGTGGATTAAATTACTGGCACTCTGTAAGAAGTTTTATTAGCACAAATAGCCTCAGTTTACCATTTATATTTTAGTTAGTCAGGCTGACCTGTTTTGTGACAATAGAGCAAGAAGCCAGCCTGTGACACATATCACAAAATCTGGAGACATTCTTGCCTTTTTTGACCAAAAGTCTATTCCGCAGAACAATTCACAAAATAAAAAGCATACTTTATTCTGTTGCTGTTTGTGTTCCACATCAAATCAAACACAGCCGGTTTTCTTGTTACTTTATCACTATTACAATAGCATCTCATGTATAATGAAAGTGACACCTGAAGTGTTTCCAAAATGTATGAATTCAACTAATTTTGCTGGGATTACCAGACCGCTGTAAATAATCACAATGTTGCTCTATTTAAGGCCGTTACTGGCAGGTGGCAGATGGACCTTCCTCCTCCCTCTCTATCGGTACAGACAACATTCCCCTGGGCTCCTACAACATGGAGGTTGTCATCTATCACTGCCGTGGCAAAGACAAGTTCATCCCTCTCGGCTACGCCTCCACAGTCTTCACCATCACAGGTGACCTATAAAACCATTTCTAACCTTTCAGCAGGTATTTGTGCCTCCTGAGATGCGGAGCCTGGATCTGTGATTGCGGGCCACCTGGGGGGGGTTCAGATCCTGCTCGGTGGGCATCACCTGGAGCTGCTCAGTTGTCCTTCTAGATCCATCCTCTTCCCCTTATATTTTACATTCTACATTTTTCATCATAATTATATAATGTATAATACAATTTCATAATTTCCATCATAATTGTATGTACTCTGATTTCTGGATCCGTCTTCTACACTTATGTTTTACAACCTACATTTTTTCATTATAATTGTATATACTTTGATCTTCTGTTGTGAATCTATTTTGTACTCATGACTTATTGCATGTCTGTCCGTCCTGGGAGAGGGATCCCTCCTCTTCCTGAGGTTTCATTTCTTTTCCATGTTAAAAGGATTTTTTTTGGGGTAGTTTTTCCTCATTCGAATCGAGGGTCTAAGGACAGAGGCTGTCGTATGTTGTACAGACTGTAAAGCCCTTTGAGGCAAATTGTGATTTGTGATATTGGGCTATATAAATAAAATGCGAATTGAATTGAATAACCTAACTTGAGGAAAATTATTGTACAATATTTGTATTTCTTTAACAACCCTCATCATAATAGCTCTACATCTTTTCTTCTGTCATCAGACCAGATTCCCTTCACCATATCACTCGCTCAGGTAAATGATGTAAACCAGGACGACCAGAACTTCATCCAAAACCGAGCCATTGCTTTTAGTGTCAAGCTCCATGATCCCAGCCAGTATCTCAACAGTGCCGATATCAGCTTCAGCTGGGACTTTGGTGACAGCACTGGTACTCTGATCTCCAGAGACCTCACTGTCACACACACATACCTCAACGTAGGAACTTTCAAACCTCAGGTGGTTCTCATGGCAAGCATTCCCAATGGCTGCGGAAACCCCACTGCTAGTGAGATTTTAAACTACTCATTCTCTTTTATTTAACTTTTATGCATATATATTGTCCTATAAGATGTCTGAACAAAATTTTGCTCAATTGTTGTCCTAACCCTAACCCTAAATGTTTTCTTCAGTTGTTCCTATTGATGCCTCTGCTGCACCAGCAGTAGTCGTGATGGCCTCCACCCCTGCAGCTGTCCCAGCAGCACCAGCCGAGGGAGGAGATGCAATTGCTCTGGATGTTCCTGCTTCTGACGCCACTTCGCTTGCTGCTTCTGTGCAGCCAGCTGAAGCAGCCACCAACCCAGAAGACGGAGAAGCCGTCGTTGCTGCAGACACAGAGGCAGTAGAGGTTGCCTCAGTAGCACCTGCAGGAGTCGATGCAGCTGTTGTTCCAGAGGAACAAGATCCCGCCAATACTGCTGCCCCTGCAGATGTTGCTGCCGAGGACACAGATGCAACAGCAGCAGCAGCAGCAGCAACAGGTGAGGTGGCCACCGCTGCCTCTGTCGCACCTGCAGCCGAAGAGCCGGCAGATGCTGATACAACTGCTGCAGATGAAACTGCAGTGGTAACAGATGCAGCTGAAGAAAATGTACCTGTGATTGATGCTGCTGCTTCAGTCGCCCCTGTTGCAGAGGGAGAAGAAGCTGCAGTTGAGGTCGCTGACACTGTCACTGTTGCTCCTGTACCAGAAGTAGCTGTAGAGCAAGAAGCCGACATTGTGGCTGCTGATGTTGCTGCTGTTGATGCTGCCATAGAGGTTGCGCAAGCTGTAACCGAAACCCCTGCTGATAACGTGGTAGCCCCTGCTGCCACTGAGATCACAACTGTAGAAGAGGCAGTACCAGCTGATGCCGCAGGTGATACCGAGGCTGAAGTGCAGGCAACTGAAAATGAAGTTGCAGCTACTGTGGTTCCTGCAGGTGAGTACTTACTGTAAACTAAAATAAGAATACACAAAAAAAAAAGATGGCTCTGAAGTACTACGACAAAATGTCTCTCATTTTTCCAGAGCAACCAGCTGGTGAGGAAGAGGCTGTTCCAGCTGAAGGTGAAGTTCAAGCAGAGATGGAAGCAGATCCAGCACAGGTTGCCCTCGTTGTGGCTAAAAGACAAGCACCAGAGCTGACAGCTGACTGCATGGTCTACCGTTATGGCTCCCTCGCCACCACTGTAGATGTTGTCCGTAAGTCAATACAGTTTTTGTAATTAAGGCAATTTAAACCTCAACATAATATTATGCGTAAATAGAAACAGTGTAATTAAATAGTGTTAAAATCTCTCTTTCTACCTCTTTCAACCCTGCAGAGGGTATTGAAAGTGTAGAGATTGTACAGGTGTCCAACGTTGTGTCAGTGGCAACTGAGTTGGATCAGAATGCTGTGGACGTCACCATTACCTGTCAGGGAAGGTGAGCAGTGACATTAATCAATTATACAAGCTAGCTGAAAGTTAGTACACTTGTTGCCATTGTTGTGAATTTAGTTCAGTCTAGCCATATCGTCCTCATTCATGTTGGAAAAATTCTGTAAGGCTGCAATGTAACCCTCTGACAAATTAAAACAAATGAACAAACTTCTAAAAGTCAGAACTGCTGGTCTAAAACTATTGCTGATCTGCTAAGAACCAGGTTTTATAGGTTTCTTCAATATTCAACCTACTGACACAAAAACAGATTAATAAAACCAAGATACAAAATCTGATGCAACTGCTTATTGATTTTGCCTGCTCAAAACACATAGTTGCAATCTCTGGTGTCCTAAAATGAGTCATAACTTCATGCAAGCTTGTCTAATCAACATTATCAACCATAAACGGCATGGCCAATTTATTGGGAAGACCTGCATAGTAACAGCCTCCAAAATGTAAATAACTTGGCTTCATCTCAATATATAGAGCATGCAGACAGGGTCAAGAGATTCCCTCTACTGTTCAGCTTAACATTAGAAGTCTATTGATTAATTTGGCTTTGCTTGATGTTCTTTATAACTTTATTATTGTTGTATATCTTTATATACAACAATACACCGAAACTGTGATGTCTAATGTCTTATTATGTATGTTGTTTAACACAAAAAAAACACATGTTCATTAAATGACATATCCACTTATGATTGTTCTCTTTTTAACTATGTCTCTGCATCTTCACTATCCTTCCTTCAGTCTGCCAAGTGAGGTCTGCACAGTCATTTCTGATGCTGACTGTATCACACCGGTAGAAACAATCTGTAATGCTGCCTCACCCTCGCCAGACTGTCAAATGATCCTTCGTCAGTTCTTCAATGAATCCGGAGTATTTTGCATCAATGTCTCCTTGACCAATGATGTCAGTCTTGCTGTGGCAAGTGCCAGAGTCAGTGTAACAGTAGGTAGGTGAAAGAAAAATCAATTAATAGCCACTAAAGTACTTTATCTATAGCTAATTCTCTCATTTGTTTAATCTGCTTCAATTTCAGCCTCCGGAGGTTCCCCAGCTGGAACTGCAGCCACAGTCCTGGGTGTTATAGTTCTCGCCTGTGTTGTTTGTTGTATTGGTTTGATGTACAGGTGAGTACCTAATTTATTAACCTAATTTAATTTGGGGCCAGAATTACTGACAAATTAGAAACATAAAACCTTGAAAAATCTGATTAACAAAACCAATAAATTAAAAAACAAGTTGCAAGCAAAGGTACTTTAATTATGATAAATTGTTTATCCTGGTTCCATTGTGTAAAACGTGTTTCCGTTACACTTATCCTCAGCATCTAAATCTTCATATTTTGACCCCATTTTAATGTGGGTCCTTTAGACCTTTCTCACATGGGAATTTTTCACTTGTCATATCAAGAAAAGCACAGGTGATAACATTAATGATGGCTCAGTTCAATTTAGGTGTGTCAGAAGCTATGTCAGAAAGCCAGCATGCACGATATCATTTTAGCTTTCATTTCATGCCATATAAACTCCCCTTTAACAGGGGAAACCGACAAATTCAATTTAACTTAGTGGAACCTCCTCGCCTGTCTCACCTGTTTCATGTTTCTAAACAGGCGATTCAAGCAGTACCAGCCACTAAGAGAAGACAGCGCTGACAATAATGGAGGCAGCTCTGCGGTAACATCAGTGCCTTTGTTGTTGTGGAACTTGTTGAGCCGACAGTCACCAGGAGAGAGTCGTCCACTGCTTCAGGGAAGGATTGTGTGAATATCATCATGAGCTCATGCACTCAACATCTACGACAACCACTAAAATATCAGCCTTATACGCATAATACTCTAGCTGTAGTAATACTGTAACTCCCAGTCAATGTAAACCAGAATTAAGTGAACCGAGTTAAGTGAACCAGCCCTGTGTACAACAACGTGTTCAGAAATAGAAAGGAGTGTGTAATAAGAAAGTGTAATAAAAATGTTGAAACATTTGTAGAGGAAAGTGATATTTATTTTGACCTACAATGTTTTTTATTAATTGGAACTGATAGCTTATAGAGCCATAACGTAGTCTCTGATTTGTGTCCTACTTATACAGATGGGAAAATCAATGTTAACACATTTCAGTTCAATTTCTTTACAATGTATTTTAATTTACTTACATCACAGAATGTTATGATGTTTGCTACCCTGAAATAAATAACACAAAACTTTATCACCACCAGTGTTTTCTTTTCCCCATTTGTTTCCTATTCATTTGCATGTGATATTCGTGTGATTTTATTATTTTATGTCCTAAACAGTTAAGGAGCAGCTGAAAGGGGCAATCATTTTCAATCTGATCATCAACAGCAACATCTGGTATATTTATTAAATCATGAGACCAATACAACACTATGGCGGGTACAATATGAAACTGATTAATCAATTCACATTTTTTTTATTTATATTTGTATACAGTATTTTATCAATATTGTAATCAATATTTTAGTTTTTAAAGCGCTAATCAATAATTTAATATTAACAATGGATGAAATGACTACGCGTAATAAGAAAGGAGTCCTAGTGATGAGAATTATCTCCCAACACTGCAGTTCCCATCAGTGTTTTAGAGTTTTTCAGCTCATTGTTTTGGTTTTACTGCCCACAACTTTACTGTTTTGTTTCACTCTCATCTGTTTTCAGACACAGCAGGCAGCTGTTTTCAACCAAAAATCTCTGACAAATCCAGCTGTACCCACAACTATACCTGCACAGATATAAAGAGCAAAATATTTCCCACGGGAGTTGGTGGAGACCAAAACTGAGCTAAAAGGAGAGTAAATATTGGATTTACATTCATCAGGTGGCCAGAAATACAACTCCCTATCTGCTGGATGTGTAAATAGGAAACTGTTTGCTAACATCTTTGCCATACTATCTTTATAAGGTGATGCCCCAAAGTGGCCAAAAAATGTATGATAAGTGTTACTAAACCAGTTAAACCTTAAAAAGATCATTACCCACCAGGACTAATCCACTACAACAACTTTTACGTATAACTATTTTTAGAAAGACCTCATCAGCTTGTAACTGCTTAATTATGGCTGTCAAAGAAAAGCATAAATACATAGAATAGTGAAATGGGAATTTACATTGAGCCACAGATTAGATTAGAGAGAGAACATTTAGATAAAACACCAACACATAACACTAAATAAATCTGTACGACACATAATATAAAGTCGAAAAATCTAAAAACAATCAAAGATGCATTGTTTGGACTGCAGAAATCCACAACTTTATAAAATATGTACATGCATATAATGAACATTTCACATGTTAGACGCGGTCAGAAAGTGGTGCAGCTGAGTGTGCTAAATATACACTACCATCTCGTTCTGCTCTCTGCTCAATTAATATGATTTATTAAGATGTTGCAGGCTACCTTAATGCATTAAGCTGACAAAGAACAGCTGATAGTAACATGTACATCATATGACACATTGCAGTGCAGGAAAAAAGGGCTGGCGTCACTGCAGCAAAATCTTTATTGGAAGAAGCTATGGCCCAGCCTACACAGCGGAAACAAAGATGTGGAGTGATAGGGAAGTAAAGGAAAAGATGTCTCTTGATTTCATTCATTTTTGTGAAGGCTGTTGCATTATGTCTTTTTACTGATTTTAAAATTCTGTCTATTGTATTGTTGCACTAGAGAGAGGAGTCAAATAAATCTCTGAGCAGTCAAATATGAGATAAAAACATATTGTGCACCTTTCTCCAATTTCTTGGGATATCAGGAGGCAATTTGTATTTATGTGGTTTTGTTCATGCATGCACTGCTCCCCAATGTCCTTTTTTCTCGTTCTCTCTTTACTTACAAACATAAGTATTCCAAACTAATATCCTTCCAATAGACTTGTGTAACGCTGCTCCATTGCAGTAATTACTGTTCGCCGTAACAGTCGAAGATGATTACCTTGACTGTTAACATCTCTCTCCGTCACGTTCCAAGTAATGTTAAGCCATCTCCGTTCCCTCCGGATGTACACTACAGCAAGACAAAACCCCACAGCTCTGCTGGAAGGCCGTCATTTTTCACAGATGATCTCTATCTTGGACCTGACATCCCTCCCGGATCTTACCAGGCCTGCAGCTTTTAATAGGTCACAGCGTCCTCACCACTTGTCTCATTCAAACTGTCGAAACTGACCCAGGAATAGGCTTCTCTTTCCAGATAACCAGGCCAAAGTTTTACAATTCTTGAGGCCTTCTCTGGAACCAGTGAACCTGGAGATGAGTTTGTGCAGTGACACCACTCAAGCAGTGACTCTTAATTGCTCACCACTCCCTAGCAACTGATTTTAAAAAGGCTGCAGTTTCCTTCATTTGTCCTCTACACTGCAGAAACATACCACAGTCAAGGATGTAACGATAAGTCTCGGTGCAGCCCACAATCAGCATAAACAATATATTAACCATTTCATGCCATCACCTCTTGTCAGATCCATCAGAACGCATTGTTCTGACTGAAATTTTTTCTATATTTTGCGTTGGTAATAACATTTGTCACATGTATCAAGTTATTCTTTTAGAAATCTACAGTTTTACAATCACATCACACATTGATTGGCCAGGTGTGTAGAGGTGAGAAGGTAAGCAGGGTTTGAACTTCTCTCTTAGGCTCTTGTTTCATTCTTCACACAACTACTACCTTCAAAGAGAAACTGTCTGAATGCATGCACAGCTATCCCCATATGTACGATTATCGCATCTCCGCCCTCTCTGTGACAGCCGGCTGTTCGCCTTCGAAACAGCTATAACACTTTGGCCTTCCTACAAAAGAGGGCAAACGTTTTCCCAGAGTTTAGGAGCAAAACCTTTAAAAGCACAGCATGGTTGGATCACACATCATATAAACTTGTTTGTTTTAAGCATACCTCAGCCTTAACCCCAACTAAATCCTACACATTGATTTTACCATCCTAAAATGAAATCAAGTAAAGTGTCAGTCAAATTTGATTTGAAACATTCATCAATGCATTTCTTTGTTCTCCGTCACTACTCATAAAAGAAATCTAACATGTGAAACATTATTACATTAATCACTTTACTGTTTTACTACAGGAGTTTTCGAAGTATGTTGAAATTCTTCCGAATGCAGTATTAAAAATGTACACTCTATTGTTTTGCCGTTTAGAGTAAAGCTGAAATATGCAACTTACACTCCACAGTAGTCGCCACAGTAGATTTGTATTCTTGACTAAATACTCAGTCGAAGTGCATTCATAACCATACCGTAACCATAGTTAATTTGCAATATCCGCCATCTTTCCATAACCGTAAACCTGTAAGCTCAGTTTTCTATGTAGCAATTCCCTGTACTGTTGTCACTGTTGACTGCTGTTTAGATTTTTAGATTAGATTTCTCATCTGAGACCACACCCAAGACATGAACTTCATACATTAAAATGGGATGAATCCCCCCCCCCCCCAAAAGAATTATAACACAATATTTTTATTCCCTATTATCCCATATGACTAAGACATATGAGCGCTTTTGAAACATGACACACATACTGTGAGTTCAATATGTGGAAGTGGGGAACAGATATTCTAGCCTGATACTATTGAAGAAGCATTATTGAATTTATGGCCCCTTTGGGAATTCTCCAAAAACCAGGAGGATCAATCGCTAATGGTAACATCTGGCTGATGGTTAGCATTACTTATACAGTCCAGTTAAAACTCATTGAGCTGCATGTTTCTTGCATGTGTGAGTGAGTGTGTGTGTGCCTGTACATGCTGTTAATTAAAGTGTAGAAATGCAGATTTAATCTTTACACTGATAAGAAATCTTGACATATGGGCAAGATTGGAGCTGGATCTGGTGAAAGAATCGAAAGTGAAATGTGCTCTGAGAAGAGGGTGAACCGGGTGGGGGGTGGGGTTTACTGGCCATAAAACAGGTTGATTAGATTATAGAGCCAAGTCTAACATGGGCCATTTATTACACAGAAAGCCAGGCTTCGGCAGTAGCAGCCATGCAGACCTACGAGGAGGAAAATCAGTGAGTGTTTGTGAATGACAGACAGAAAAAGAGATACGATACATACTACAGTGTGCTCCAGATATTCCATGAGGAAGAGGAAACCCAAAGGTAATCAGAAAAAGTGCTGAGTACTGGTTAAAATAAAGGTTGCTGAACAGTGTGTTTTAAAGAGAAATATATATGACACAATATGTTATATTTGCTTGTGTATTGTATTATATATGAGAGAGCATTAAGTGGACAGCATTAAAGGTCCCAAGCATCACAGGGGGCACAAAGGGAAGAAAGTGCCACACCCAGTCACCACAGAGCATGCTCAGTCATACGTCAACTTTATATGAGATTGGTAGCCTGTGTGCAGACCTCAATTAAAATGACTATAGGCCTTACACACACACACACACACACACAGTCTGCAGAAAGATTTGAAGATGCTGCCTCACAGAATATAGCCAACATTTATGTTCCATTTTTATCCAACATTTAAAGCTATTTTACATATCTGTATATTTAAAAACATAGTGTTTATGGATCTTGCTACATGCTTGGCATGTCATTTTGAATTATGGTCTTATGTCCCCCTCAGTGGTTGCTTTAGTACTGTAAAATTGTATAACCGCATATCATAACTTTACAGTAAAGTCCTTGCACTTTGTTGTTTATCAGCCAAGTAAACAGGATCCACACATCTCTACAGAGAAAATAACTACCTAATACACTACTGATGGTTTTGTAGCACAGTCTACTGTCCATAGTTGTAGCTACTTCAGCTGATGTCCAAAAAAAGCCTCATATGAGAGATAAATTATAACACCATATGTCAAGAGCAAAATGCATTCTTTTCTGAGTTGAAGGTGCTATTAAGTTGTAAGTTTTATTTTGCCAAAACTGGATGTCTAAAAGAAAATCATTGCTTTCAGTCATATTATACTCAAAACAATAAAACATTTTGATAGTGTCTTCCTAATCATTGGTGCTATAACAGTCATGACTTTGACAAAATACCGTTGTTCACCAGAAATACAGTTATTTGACAACTCTTACTCTAACAGGGATTACTGGATCTAGTGCTTTTCAAAAGGATAGAATAACTGCAGAGTCATGGCTCTGCCCCCGACGCCCAGAATATCAATAAAGTATTCCATTACTGTAAAAGGGGAGAGAGACAGGGGGGGTGGGGGGGTCAGACAGATGGAGGGAAAAAAGAATCAAGTCAATGTATCGATGTGATTCAATTTAGGCCACAAGTTCAGAGTTTCTTACTGGGAACCAGGTAACAGAATCCTTGAGACTCACATTTGATAATAAAGTTAAGAACATTACATGTGCAAGTAAGAGTGAAGTCACATATGTAGGAATCATATGGAGAAACAACAATCAAAACTGACTGACTAAGAACCAGTGCAAAGTGTCAATGAGGGCATGAATCAGGGCGAGGAGGGGTGGGCGCAAGTAGACATCTTAGTAATCAAAGCAGTAATGTGGACGCCAGTCTGGCCTCCTGCCAAGTACTGTAGTTAAAAGGGTGGAATTGTCGAGACAGAGAGTAAGACAGAGCACCGGTGAAAGCACAGCGAGGCAGGGTCTGCCTGTGAAGGGTAGGGAGTGGCCAAAGCTTGTAGGCTGATTAGTGATTGAGTAAGAAAGGGTTCATGTGGGTGGGGTGAGGAGAAATAAGGGAGGGGGAGGCGTGAGGATGACGGGATAGCCAGCTTGTTTGTATAAAAACCCCCAGCACTCTTCAGTCTGATGTCCTGTTGCCTCTTGAGCATCTGTAAGCCTCCAGCTCTCTATCTTTCCACGACAGAGAACAAAATAAGACCAACCATGAGCCACTCTTCGATGCATACCTCCACTTCCTACAGGCGTACCTTTGGAAGCCCACACCCCATCTCCATGTCCTCTTACTCCCCTGTGTCCTCCCGTATGCCCGTTTCTGGGGGGCGCTATATGCGTTCAATGTCTCCTGCGGTGGCATCCCGCTCCACCACCTACCACCAACAACGATCCCGCTCCAGCCCCCAGCCCCCTCGCCTCTCCTACGACAAGGTGGACTTCACCCTGGCTGAAGCAATCAATCAGGAGTTCCTAACCACCCGCAGCAATGAGAAGGCCGAGCTGCAGGATCTGAACGACCGCTTTGCCAGCTTCATCGAGAAGGTGCGCTACCTGGAGCAGCAGAATGTTGCACTGCAGCAGGAGCTCAACCAGTACAAGGGCCAGCAGCAGCATGGTCAGCCCAACCGCGCCACTGACCTCTTCCAGGAGGAGCTGAGGGAGCTGCGGCGCCAAATGGATGCCATCGGAAAGGAGAGGGACCAGTACCAACTGGAGAGGGACAACTTGGCTGAGGACCTAGTCCTGCTCAAACAGAGGTTGGTACCAAAGAAACAAATAAAAGTACGTATCGATAGATAGATAGATAGATAGATAGATAGATAGATAGATAGATAGATAGATAGATAGATAGATAGATAGATAGATAGATAGATAGATAGATAGATAGATAGATAGATAGATAGATAGATAGATAGATAGATAGATAGATGGTTCGTGGATGGGTGATAATATGAGTTATTTTGGGTGAAAAATAATGGAATGGAATAGTTTGATGAATTGTTTGCCCTTGCCTCAAGAAAATTACCATTACAGAACATATGGCTACAGAAAGTTGCATCCTGTGCAAAAAAAACATATTGTCCCAAGAAAGTCAACGATTTTCTCTCCTCTTCAATGCCAATAATTCCCTCTTGTGAATTTGTCATTCATATCTGTTGAGCCATGGGTGTGGGCTACTGTGTTTACCATCAATGCCCCATCACATTATTCATTGACACTGTTGTAATATACTGTACATGGTCTGTAAGCACAGAGAAGGTAGAGAATCCCTGGGCGGTTGCCACTTGAGTCCAGTAATGATGGTGGAGTAGGGCGTGGCACATTAGCAGACCGGACACCACAGAGTGGCAGCATGATACTGCGCTGCATCTTGCACATGAGATTATTTCTAAGCATGAGTGTATATGTTTATTGAATGTCTTGTGTACTGGCAGGATTCAACACAAAACAAGGAGAAGAGTCTCAACCGCCCACCTCCTATGACACAGTACTTGATACCAAATTAGATAAAGAAGTGTTTGGTGATGAATGATTCCCTTAAATAACGCACATTTATTGACTTTTAGAAACACACCCAATTCTATATGCAGTCATTGAGATGAGGAGAGAGGAGGAGCATGGATGGACCAGACACAGGGTGGGGTCGGCTGAGGAGTGGGGAGGGGAGAGAGGGAGAGGAAATGGGACCAGAGGATAAGAGGTTGGATATCAGGCGTGGTGCGAATAGCGTCAGGAAAAATCAATGTGACTCAACGACTCCATTAGGTGTGTGTTTTCAGTGTCCCTCTGTGCTGATGGGATGGTGCCAGAGACCCCATTAGGACAAAAGGACCCCTGTAACACAACATGAATTAAAGATGAGGAAGCAGGCCCCACTATGTGATGCTTTCCCCACTAATCTACTTTATGTCCAGTCGGGACATTGCTTCTGTCTGACAGGACAGATGGAGCTGGATTCAACCACACATCCAGACATCAACTACACAGACAGTCCATCAGTCAAAAAGTGTTAGCAGAGAATGAGCAAACTTATATATTGTATATTGTGATACAATAAATTGTGGAGTTTGCTTTTTCATTTGTATAAGCTCGTTTTTGCAGGAGCTCCAAGTGGCATTTTGGCTGAAGACAGGCCACAAATATCTGTTTTCTAAAGCAAATCATCCCCAGTTTTTGTCCCTTCACTGTATACTAGTCAATATTAAAATGGACATTTAAAATCTTTAAAGAGATGGGAATTGTGTGTACATAACCTTATTGAGTGTGTGCAGATGACCTTATTGAACTGTAGAGAAACCCCATTAGTTGAAAGGAGCAACTGCTGATCCCACTGGGCGCACTCCCAAACCCTTTTTACAGGACAGTGAATTAACAAATTGATCCTGAAAGCTTTCTGCCAGCTGATGCCCTGATGCAACCTTAGACAGAAAGGCTGTTCTTGGACAAATTCATCAGGTTCTTCTCTCTCCCCTTTTATAAAATATGACATTCTTGGAGCCTGAAGGAAATCTTAACACTGCTTAAAATATTCTGTCTTGGTCTTTGTCCTCAAGGTTGGAGGAAGAAGCCCAGAAGAGGGCAGATGCTGAGAATAATCTGGTTGCCTTCCGCAAGGTAAACTCTCAGCTCACTGGATCCTGATTACCATATTGATAACATTGTCCTTAGTTTCAGATAACAGGTCAAAATGGACAGCTTTGTTCCATCTCAAACACATCCACAGAGTAATATGACAAAACTGGCAAAAGAGTATTTTTGTCTTTAGTTAAATTAGCTTTGAATCCATAAAAAAATCCTGGCGAATTATAACCAGTAGTTTACATTTTTAAGCATTTTTTTTTAAAGAAAGTCTTTGTACCAAATCATAACTTAAAACATTTCTATGCACTAAAGGAACTGTATAATGACATTGTTACCGTCAAATACACTCAGTTATTTTATATAACATACTCTGATTATCATTTCAGAGTTTTAAAATTTAATCTCAGAGGTACTATAATTACATTTTTAAGCAAGTTTATGATGATGATGTGTTTCAGCAATGGATGACATATTGCAATTATAGCAATATAAACAATGTTTGTCTCATATAAATACTAGGATGTGGACGATGCCACATTGTCCCGTCTGGAACTGGAGCGGAAGATTGAGTCTCTGATGGATGAGATTGAATTCCTTAAAAAGCTCCATGATGAGGTAAGTGATGCTACCTCCTCTTCACTTTTCCACTATGTTTGTATAAGTGGAAAAGTCCTTTCTCTCTGGAATCACCTATTATAATGTAATCTAGAAAGCTATAATGGTAATGCTCAACTTTTGCATGCACATATTTCCCAAGCAATTAATTAACTTGATTGATTGGCCTGCAATGTGATCATCCTAGTGATTAGTTGAGCAGCAGTGCAAGAGATGCTGCACAGAGTCATTTTATGTGCTGGACTAACAAGCTTCAAATTATTCTTTACAGCTGATTTAAAATTTTAATTGTATTAACACTTATTGTCTTTAGTAAGTGTGACTTTTTGCAACATGATTTTATTCTTTTTTTTTAGGCTAAATAAATGGGTGGACACCACTGGCACTTTGACAACCTCTGACAACTAAGCAACATGTTATATTTATAGAGTAAACACCAAAAAGGTGTCAAATTTTGAAATTTTGGGATTTTAGTCTGCATTTGTCAAAAGTTTCATTTTTCTGACAATATTTTGCCATTTTTGACCATTTGCCCATATCTTGGTATTATCAGGAAATCCAGGAAGTACAAGTGAGTGTCCAGACCCAGCAGCTGAAGATGGAGGTGGACAGCAGCTCCAGGCCCGACCTAACTGGTGCTCTGAGGGACATCAGGGCCCAGTATGAGACCATTGCCCTAAAGAACATGCAGGAATCTGAAGAATGGTACAAGTCCAAGGTAGGCAGACAGACACACTGACAGTCACAAATGAACATACAAACACATACAGTATACATTCTCGTGTGCTTCCTCTTTTGTTCCTGCAGTTTGCTGATTTAACTGAGTCTGCAAAGCGCAACACTGATTCTCTGAGACAAGCCAAGCAGGAGGCCAATGAGTCCAGGAGGCAGATCCAGTCTCTCAACTGTGAAGTTGATGCACTGAAGAACACAGTGAGGCCAAACACCACCTGTCATTGGTCTATATTCTTCTATAATCTATCATTGTACACATTACACCCTCTTATTGCATTGTATGTGCTACTGTGTTTTTCAGAATGAAGCTCTGCTGAGGCAGATGCGTGAAATGGAGGACCAGTTTGGCAATGAGATTGGCAACTACCAGGACAACATAGGCAGGCTGGAGGAAGAGATCCGCCACCTGAAGGACGAGATGGCTCGCCACCTTCGGGAGTACCAGGACCTCCTCAATGTCAAAATGGCTCTGGACATTGAGATTGCTACTTACCGTAAGCTGCTGGAGGGGGAAGAGAGCAGGTGAGGGAGAATTTTTTCTTTTATCAATGTAGATTTCTCCCTTGATAAGAGTCAAGATGAGCAACGTGTTGAATGTTTGTCACCTCACAGCAAAAAGGACCTAAACTCAATCCTAAACCCTTTCAGCGTGCTGTTGGTGTTAGGGTCCTCCAGACAATCCAGTTTTCTCACAAATAAAAAAAAAAAAAGCATATAAATTGCTAATAGCACACCTATTGTGAATTTTCTTGTGTTATACCTGACTTTCTGAATGTTGAAGTTTTCATCTGACAGCCAAAAATGTTACTGTTTTGTTTCTTATGGTCTATTCTTTAATCTGTGTCAATTACAAACCTCAGAGTAATTGATATGCAAGTCTAACCTCAAGTAAAGCAAATCCCTTTTTATTACAGATTTACTTATAAAACCCACATTTTATATTCCCTGTTTAGGATTACTGTTCCCATCCTCAATCTTGGCATGAGCAATCACTTTGGTGAGCGAGGTAAGTTATAGTTCTCTTTTTTAAAAATCAAATAAAACAATATTAGTGTCTTGTGATCCCTTTGACCTTTCAGTTATAGAGTTGTGAAGTGGGAGGAGCCACTGGTTCTGGAAGTGGTTTTCCACATTCTGGATTCCCATTTAAAATGTTTCAGTCAACATAGAAATGCGGAACTCTCCTGGATAATACTGTAGGTTTATGTTATAGCCTTAATTTTTCATTTTTTCAAGTCAGTTCGGTATGGGGGATGGCTCTAAATACTTAAATACCCATGAGCCTCAGCCGCCGTTTCTATGGAGAATAAGCTGGTCAGAGGTGCGAATCAGAGCTGTAGCAAATTGAAATGCTTCATTGTTGCAGTTGGGAACAAAACACATCGACTCAGCTTTTGAAATCATCCAAAATTGACCCAGAATCCAAACATAAATTGATTTAAGCTGCCGATTGTATTGTCAATTTTCAGACAGCATAATCTTTAGCTTCCGCCCCTTAGCAGTGCATGTAACTGAATTTTAAGCTCCATGATTGGATTTTATTTTCGAAACGCACCTTGGTAGTCAAAGGTAGACAAGCTTGTACCTTTGATTTTTATTACCAAAGATGCTGATGTTTTCTGATGCAGTTGTTGATCTTTCCGAGCCAATCTGAGCCTTGAAATGCGCCAACTGTGAGTCACGTAACATTATCTACGAGAAAAATTAATTGGATTGTTAACTCCCACTTTGCTACTCTATATAGCTTATCGCTGATCAATTACAACCAGTTTATAGCTGATCAATAACAACTCTTAATAATTCAACCTTTGAAGTGATCCTTAAAAACATCTCATTTGTGACTGCAAATGTATCTGACTGTAAAAATCTCAGCTGCACTCTAACCTGACTTTTCACAGACTATGAACATGCTCCAGGCAGCCTGAGCAAGAGGACTGTGGTGATTAAGACAGTTGAGACTAGAGATGGAGAGGTACAATGATTTATACAATGCATACTAACTTCATATTATTTGCAATATAGATATTATGAGGAACATAACAGCTGTGTTTACTTATACCATATGAAAGGGATTTTTAACAAATCTGTTTATTTTCCATCAGGTGGTGAAGGAATCCAGTAGGGAGAAGGAGAGAGACTCAGACCGCACTGATAGAAGCGACAAGGACGACAAGGACGAGTAGATAAAAGCTGATTAGAAAATGCAAAAGCCAGAGCCATGAGAGAGAGAGAGAGAAAAAAAATATTAAAAAAGAAGAAATTGAAAAAAAAAAACAACCTGTGATCTATAGTCCTCATTCTTATTAGTTATGTGTTTCAATGTCTAGCAAAGAGTCTCTCAGCATAGGTGCAATGGTGAATGAATCCCTTTAGACAGTGTCACTTTGGTGCTATTTAAGCTACCCCATTTTTGCTATACACTTGTGTCATCTATAGGACTGAGCAAAACCACTTTGTTAACATACCACTCGAGGCCTTGATTTACAGTGCAATCCTGTGGAATCCTTAGACAACCACGTTTGAAGCAGAACATTACACTACAGGCTAAAATAGGAAGTTTAAAATGCAGAAGTTTAGTAGTTTGTGTCGTAGATATGTCGTACTACCACAACTTCAGACACTGCCCTTTAGTCAACACGCCTTAAAAGACAGACTGAGAATAAACTAACCTGTTTCCATTTGTTTTAGAAGCTTTGCTATCCTCTTATTGTGCAAACCAACAAATCACCAAAGACATGGATCATTAATAAACAACACATAGGAAGTGTTGACACTGAAAATATGACACCAACTGAAAAGCCTTTCGCTGAATATGCTTTGCAATGCTGTGTGTATCTGGCACAAAAGATGAATGAATATGTAAGTGCAAATAAAGTTAACTGGAGCAAATCTGTGTTGTCTGTCCATATAAGTCATTATGAATGTACTACAAGACATTTGATTTATACTAAATTCTTCTTTTCTATAACCAGTGTTTTATTCCATATAACCTGCACTTTGTGTCGAAGAGCACCTTGTACTCAGAATCAGCGGCAAGAAAAAACATCAAATTATAACAGGTGCACTTTAGGAAGCAGGGAGGGAGGGCAAGGGAATTTCAACACAATGGTCAAAACTTACCACACTTACCAAATTTACCACACATACCATTTTTCAAATGCATTTCAAGCAGTATTTGCTTGCATGCAAAATCAAAATAACCTCACATGATATTCTGGTTGTATGTGGACAGGTTTGTAAACATATCACATAGTTAATTCCTGTGTTAACTGTGTGCTTGGTTAGAAAATATACAGTAACCTACCTTCACGTTGCGTTTCACCCCCCTGGCCTTATACATGCCTGGATTCTTATTAAATGTGGCTGTCCAGCAGACTGACCGAAATCTTCACCTCAAGCAGTGTTTTATGTTTTTTTTATGTTTTTTTCTCTCAATGTGAATGATGGAACTTGGTGGCAAATATTTTTTCAATTAACCTTAAAATTATTATAAATGTGGTACAATTGACATATTCCAAGGAGGTTAGTAAGCAATGGCAAAGACAAGTATTATTGTTGCGGTAGCAGGAGGCAGTCCTCAGTTTGTACTGGGCGAAGTACAAACTCTCAGGCGACACTTCAGCTCAAACAGCTGGTATATTCCACTAAATTCTGGCACATCCAAACGTCAACCATGACTCGAGCTCTACGCTTACTTTTTTTCCCTCAACCTGACAATGCCATTTCATTGATTTTGATTAGTTTGAAGTTGGTTGGTAGTTAAATCTGGAAAGGCACTGCCTGAAAGGCTGAACTCAGGGCAGTATAGTTGAATAATGACGACATTCTACATCCGCTTTGGATCGCTGTCTTGGCGCGAGACTTGTCCGACTTATGAGACCGCAGCCTGAAACCAGCGTTATACTAATGGAAAAAGCGCTTAACCTTATACACCACCGGTTGCTGAACACGAAACCTGTAGAGTAACAGCATTTTTGACGATTTGGTAAGTTAGTCCGTGTTGTTTTTCTTTCTCCTAACCAACAGTTACCGTTAGGTCAGTGCGCGGTCAGGCAGCTGTAACCTGAAGCTAACTGCTCCGGCTACATAACATTAGCAATATGTGGAGAAGAACCTCCTTTGTGGATTGCGGATAAGTTATATGCACATGTAACGTTAGAGTCCCCTGGTTAGTCTGGTTTCCAGTTTAATGCCAAAAAAGCATGTTGGATAACTGGCTTTACCCAGAACCCACTTAAAATATTCAGACTTAACCAAGTCAATCAGTTACTAAGCTAAACTAACCTGAACAGAGCTGAGACGTTTGAGGTCCCCTCTACAGGTAACAGATGAGCCAGGTCAACATGTTTGAACTGCTTCTAAGTTTACATGTCCTGTGCAGCTTCACGCCCATTAGCAAGTATTGATTGGCTTGATCTGGTCTTAAAGAATAACACACAAAGTCCCAAGTTCATAGTAAACACAACTTTTTGAGATGCTGTGTTGGTCTTGATCTGTTGGTCTTTCCGTATCCTACTGTATCGCTGATTAGACTGAACCTTCACCTTTTAGGCTGTGTGAAGGTGTGTGGACCTATTCAGAATGAATTGCGAGCTTTTGGCAACGTGCAGTGCTCTCGGCTATCTGGAGGGAGACTCCTATCACAAGGAAGATGATTGCTTAGGTCAGTGGTTACATTATCATAATAATTACATTAATTTTCCTGCATCACCCGAAAGGAAGGGGAATATATTGATGTTATGGTTTAAGAACAGAAAAGTGTTTGCTCCTCCTCGAACTGTTCTGTCTCTGTGTTGCAGAGAGTGTGAAAGACCTGATCAGGTATTTACGCCATGAAGATGACACCCGTGATGTCCGCCAGCAGCTGGGTGCAGGCCAGATTGTACAGAATGACCTTCTACCTATTATCATTCAGCATGGACAAGACAAGGCCTTATTTGATGCCTGCATCAGGTAAAAGCCCTAACATGAAACTTCTGACTAGAACGTGAAATGTATCCTTATGAATATTCATAATATCAGCGGGACAAATAATCAATTTGTTAATATATCATAATGTGGTTTTATAAAGTGGATTATTGATACACCAGTGCCAATATCGTGATACAATATTGCTATACTGGTACCAAGTATTGTTTTATTAAATATATTTTCATTACATTTACATAGAAATTTGCTATTTTTCTATTTTTAGTTTTCTGTAGAAGTTGAGAAACTGTTGCTCATATGGCTCTTTTCTGTTTTTTCTCAGGCTCATGGTCAACCTTACTCAGCCTGCCATGCTTTGCTTTGGTAAAGTCCCTGATGACCCAGTGTTTAGACATCACTTTTTGCAAGTGACATCTCATTTACAAGCCTATAAAGAGGTATTGTGATCTCAGTATAAGTTTTGCATGTATTAATATTAGTACAGTGAATGTTGGGTTGGGCAAGTTCTGCCATTACTATAAACAACTGTAATTAATAGGGGTGCAACAGATCAAAATTCTCGCAGATCAGATAATTTCTCGGATCAGCAAAAAAAAAAAGTGAAATTTCATGTCGCATCAAATGCGTGGCCATGCTTGATGTGTTTCCACTGTCATATGGCTTTCTTGTGCCACAGTGCCTACACACCGTCATGGTTTTATCCACTAACCTCTTTCCTTCATCACTATATTTGACAGGGAAGCCAAAATGCTCCCACACAGGGGATTTAAATGACGAGGGTTGTTCGAACTCCTCCGTTCCTCCACTCACAATGATCACGCTGTGTGTGGACTGAACATGCGCACAAATGTTTTATTTCAGAAATCAATCCGCGGATCACGTGTGTGCCGAACCGAAGATATTGATCCGAACGGATCAGATCAATGATGATCCGTTGCACCAATAGTAATTAATGTTTAAAAAATACTGTATTGTATTATAATGAGTACTTTTTGTGCTTTTATTTTCAGGCATTTGCCAGTGAGAGGGTGTTTGGGATTTTAAGTGAGACATTATACAACCTTTTGCAACTGGTGAGTGTATCAGTTGTAAAACAAAACATTACTTTCACCTCACCAATTTCCTACATTATATCAGTAAAATGGTTCTGTTTGCAGATAAACAGAGCCATTTTATACTTACTGTCTTGTCTTTTAGGACTGGGAGCAAAGACAGGAGGAGGATAACCTGCTGATAGAGAGGATCCTGCTGCTGGTCAGGAATGTGCTTCATGTACCTGCGGACCCCTGTGAAGAGAAGGTCTGACATTAATTAATTCATGAGTACCAGTGTGATCTTATAAGAGGCAGAGCTAAATCTGTCCTTTATTAGACTTGTCAGAAAGGCAAGCTATTTCCTTTACCCTTTATCTCACCTGTACTTCTTTCCTATTGTCTGTCTCTCCTGTAGAAAGTGGATGATGATGCCAGCGTCCATGATCGGCTGCTGTGGGCCATTCACATGAGCGGTTTCGATGACCTGGTCAAGTTCCTGGCATCGGCCCAGAGTGAGCAGCAGTGGAGTATGCATGTGTTGGAAATAGTCTCCCTCATGTTCAGAGACCAGGTTAGACTGAAGAACCCCTTGGAGGCACACACATAGATTTCCAGTTGTTCTGTATTTGAGCTCTTCTTCTTTCCTCACAGACGCCGGAAGCTTTGGTGAGCGCCGGTCACGCTCGTTCAGCAGAAGAGAAGCAGAGAGACTCTCAGGAGCTGGAGGCACTGAGGCAGAAGGAGCACGCAGAGAAACGTTCCCGCACATTACAAAGAGGAACCAGGTACAATCAAGCTGATAAACAGTCACCACTTGTTAAAACAGCATCAGATAGCTGCAGTTATTCTGCTAAATACATTTTCATACCGTGCCTCTGCAACACAAGCAAGAAGGGAAGGCAAGTGCTTATTGCAATCACAACGGGGTTGTAACTTCAGCCTCTAAAAACCTAAATCTGAATTACATGAGTTACTTGCTGCATTTCCCAGCCAATCATAAGAGAGTGCATTGCAGGTGAACTGCAAATCTACATTCTTCATTCCAGAGAAAAAATGTGTTTTATTTTCCATCTTGGCCTGAAAAATTTCATGTCATGTTTTTCGTTATTTGATATAAAGTGACTCCTAAACCTGTATATGGCTTGTTTGAAGTACTGGAGCTTGAAAAATAAATGTGTGTTCTGTTCTGTTTGTCTGTGTGTGTGTTGATGTTTTTCTTTCAGACATTCTCGCTTTGGAGGGTCTTATGTTGTTCAAGGACTCAAGTCGATTGGGGACAAAGATGTGATTTATCACAGAAATGTTCATAATGTGAGTAGTCCTGCATCTCATCTGTGATGCAATCTTGTATTAGGCGTTCTGATGCTTGGGGGAAAAAAAAAAATTCATGTTTATTAATATGTGTTTGTCTTTTTTTTAGTTCAAAAATTATACTCATGACACAGGCAAAGCAGTGAGACGTGTTCCCAAGAGGAATCGACAGGCTCAGGAATGTAAAGACAAACGCCGTTCAGCCTTAAATGTTCGACTCTTCCTGCGAGAGTTTTGTGTAGACTTCCTCGAGAACTGCTACAATCGCCTCATGTACCTTGTCAAGGTCAGCCGCTGTTACATTAATGACTTATTTTTTGTAGCATAGACTCACAGAGGCAATACAACAATAACTGTTTTTGACTATTAAGTACAAATGGAAAATAGGCCGCCGCCACATCATCAAATACTTAGCATCATTATAAAGCCTATTTTTTCATAACCCGTTTAATTAAATTATGAATAAGAAGCAAGAGACATAGTAAAGTTAAGAAAACTTAACAAGATGCTAAAACACTTTAATCAACTTGAAATGGACCAAGAGAAAAAGATAACAAAAACATTGCAGTCCATGTAATTTTGTGCTCAGTCTAATGTTGAGAACGCACTGAAAGAGTTCAAATTCTAATACCTTTATAAAATGACATTACATAAAAGTAATTCACTCATAAGAAAAATTGTTCTTTAGTTGCTCTGTGTTTGTGGACCAATTTTGTAAAGGTTTCACAAGGCTCCTTGTATGCAACACAAAATATAATGCCCTCAACACTTGTGTGTGTTTCCTTGTCTCCTCTACAGGAAAGTCTAATTCGAGAGCAAACTCAGCAACATGACGAGACGTACTACCTCTGGGCGCTCAGCTTTTTCATGGCCTTCAACCGTGGCAACGGTTTCCGTGCTGACTTGGTTTCTGAGACCATGTCCATCCGTGCTTTCCATTTTATTGAGCGCAACATCACCAACTACTACGAGATGATGCTCACAGACCGCAGAGAGGCCACATCCTGGTCACGCAGGCAAGAAGATCATTAGGAAGCAGGTTAATAGAGAAATGTCAAATCTGTACGTTGGTCCCAGACTGATATCGCTTGTTCTTTCTAGGATGCACCTGGCGCTAAAGGCCTATCAGGAACTGCTGCTAACTGTAAACGAGATGGACCGCTCACAGGATGAAAGCATCCGTCAGAGTTCCACCGTTATTAAAAGTAAGATGCTAACAGCTCAGAGTAATATAATTTGAACCTTTTTCAGGGTAATTAAGCTCAAATGGAACGCAGGTTCGCACAGGGTCTCATCATTGCATAATGCTTGAAATGTATGGATGTACTACTGAGACAATATTAAGTTTTAAATCTTGTTTTAAGTCTGAAACATAAAAAAAGGTTTGCATGCACAGTAATTGCAGTGCTAGCTGCCTGCCTCATTTATTTATTTACCTTCACTTTCTAGGTAACATATTTTACCTGATGGAATACAGGGAGATTTTCCTGACCTTGCTGAGGAAGTATGATGAAACCAGACAGCCTCACTCTTACCTCAAAGACTTGGTCGAGTCAACTCATCTCTTCTTGCGCATGTTGGAGCGCTTCTGCAAAGGTCGCAAAAACTTGATGGTCCAGGTAAGTTCTTGAGCTAAATTTGCAGTGTTTGTAAATTCCTGCCATTAGTACCTGCTTAAAATATTAATATCTAGCTCTGTTAACTCTGCAGAAGAAGAAGGTGAAGCGGAAAAAGTCCCGAGGTACAAAGCAGTCCTCAGCTGCAGAAACTAGTCCAGAGGCACTGGCAGAGATCTGGAAGGTTGTGGAGGAAGAGCTGAAAGCTACGGGGTTTCAGGTGAGTGTGACACCTCAAGGGGCGCGAGAGTGTTTGGCTACAAAGAGCTTCTCTAAAGGGCCAAATTTACCAAAACTCTCTGTTTTCTGGATGCAGTTGTCCGAGTCTTTAACTGAAAGCATCGTGCCATTTGATGCCACATCTGAAACTCCACTTGAGGAGCAGCGGTCGGAGGCCTTGGCACGGGTGCAGGATGCCCTGTTGGTTCGACTGGGACCAGAAGCACTGGCGCTGCTGCGTGCTGCCAGGTCAGCGAGACTCAACACACCATCATGCCCTCAGATTTACGGCACATGGTTAGTTATTTAAGTGTTTACCATCTTCTTGTCATACTCAGGGAGGTGTGGCCAGAGGGAGATGTGTTTGGTTCAGCTGATGTGGAACCTGAAGAGGAACTGGAACTCCTTAAGCAGATCCTGCATGCAAACCTGCCAAGTTAGTTTTTAACATTTATATTCACCCTTTGTATCACAGTATATGTGCAGCATTCAAACCGTGCCTTTTTAATTTCAGGGTCATCTCCTCCTGAGCCTGTGTTAGAGGAGGAGGATGATGTAGCAGAGTTAGAAGAGGAGGAGTTGGAGTCTGTCCAAGTTTCTGAAAAAGAGTTCAACCTTCTAGACTTTATCAAGAGGTGAAGAAAACAATTACATGAACTTAAAAGATGACGTTCAACGCAGTAACCTGCCACTGCCAAATAGTACTTTTGCGAACTTCCTAATGGGGCATGTTACCGTTCTCTTAACCCCTCACAGGTTTGCCAACCCCAGTATTGTGCGTCCATACCTCCTCTTATTAAAATCATACTCCAAAAACACACCTCACACAAATCACTGCATTGCTCGAATGCTGCACCGCTTGGCTGTCGACCTCAAAATGGACGCCCTGCTTTTCCAGCTATCAGTCTTCAACCTCTTCAACAGGATCCTGAGTGACCCCGCTGCAGCTGCTTACAAGGTGCATTAATGAGTCATGAGAAAAGCATTCCTCAGTGTTGTCAAGCAAGCTATTGGTGATATAAGGTCAGCTGTAGATTAGACACAAGGGCTTACCTTTATTCTCTTCCTCACAGGAACTGGTGACCTTTGCCAAGTATGTGCTGAACCGTTTCTTGTCACTGGCAGCAAAAAACAACAAGGCCTATGTTGAACTGCTGTTCTGTAAAAATGTGGGGGCTGTACAAGAGATGACTGAAGGCTACAGAAAAGACGGGTTGGTGCCCTCTTTGTTTTGTATTTCTCTAGTGTTTGTGCGTGCCTACCATTATGTGTCATGTTAAGCAGACAGTTGTTACAGGTAAAAGGTAAAATTGTAAGGCATTGTCATTTATAAAACATGGACTTTATATTAATTACAAAATAGCAAAGTCTTGGGTTCTGCTATTTCAAATATTGCCTTTCATTGTCTTAAATATGTCAGAGAGGGAAAGAAACCAACATGGACTGAAGAGGAGGAAGAGGAGTTGCGCAAGCTCTATGAGGAGCACTGCCATTCTGAAGGTTTGCTTTCTCTTTGTTGTGTTTAAGTTACAATATGCAGTTGCACACTAAGTACTCGGGTCTAGATTTGTTCATTAACTGTTGATTCTTGTGTTTAGTGCCAGATATAGTGGAGACTCTGCTGCCATTACTTAGCAACAACACCCGCACTCGACGCCAGGTAGTGACGCAGCTGGTGCATATGGGTCTGGTGGACAACGCTAAGGAATTAAAGAAACAGAAGTACGTACTCCAGACAGAATGAGTTCTATGTTAATGTTAATATAGAGAGGAATATATTGCAAAATGGCTCTATACACTGCAAACCCTTATTATTATTTTTTTCTCTCTTTTACAAAAGGAAAGGTACCCGGATTGTCCTGTGGACTGAGGAGCAGGAGCAGGAGCTGGAGATGCTCTACGAGGAGTACAAACACTCTGACGGTAATAGACACCATATTGTCATTGTGTAGCGCATTAGAGGAAAAGAAAGTAGCCTTTCGCTGTACATCTGTCCTCAGTTCTAGTCCTTTTGCAACAATAGTTTCAGGAACATTTTCTGGTTTGTGTGGTGGCTGTCTTTAGTGATCAAACTTTATTTTCACAGATGTGCTGGGTAATATCCTGAAAAGGCTCACAGCCAAGCGGTCCCGTGCACGCGTGGTGGACAAGCTGCTCAGTATGGGCTTGGTGTCCGAGAGACGGGAACTTTATAAGAAGAGGAGTCGCAGTGCTCAAGGGAAGAGCTCTGGAAAAGGAATGGTAAAGTTAATTTGGATGTACTTTGTCTTCATGTTCTAATTCTTAATCTGATCCATAGTGTTGTTGTAAAAGATCAAGCATCTATTACAAAAATAAGTATATATCATAAAAAACAACATATGTGTCACAAACTATATTCCAAGAAATAGTATTTCTACTATAACGGTCACTCTCTTCACAGACTGAAGAAGAGTTCCTAGAAGAACTAACCCAAGGTTTCCCAGATGATCATGTGGACCGAGATGATGAAGATGAGGGAGATGAGTCTGAAGAGAGTGAGGAAGAGGAAGATGAAGAGCAAGAAAGGGGACAATCACAAAATGGAGGAAGGAGGAGCCAAAGCCTGCGCTCCCCGGTAGAGAGGAGACCTGATGTAGGCCCCATGGTGTGCGCTCTACAACAGGAAGGTGAGACCAGGGCCAAAAGGCACATTGTGCTCTGAGCTTTCTTTAGTTGTGTGGAGATGGTCGATGGTAAAATATTTAATATGATATATTTATATAAGTATAAATGTAATTTTCAAAGTACTATCTGTCGGGTCTCTTTTTGTTATATGAGAACAAAGAAATGTGTTAATGTGCAAAGACACTGGTGGTATGTGTGTTAAGTCCTTGTTTGGAAAAGTAAATCTTTAAGACTACAAAATAAAATATTCTTTCATTATGTACTCTTAGGATTAGTTTCATGCTGGTTTTTGTTTTGTTTTTGTTTTTTAATAATAGGCATGTCTGGACCTCTGTTGTGGCTACAGACTCGCCTAAACAAAACAGCAGAGGACCGTGAAGAAGATGGTAAGAGCAACTGTCAAACAAAAAACAAAAGTATCCCAACATTTAGCATGTCATTTTTTGGATTTAGCGCTCAGGGAGGTTACAGCATGTGTGAAAACATATTGTAATTAGTGCTGTTTGGTTTCTGTTCATGAAATAGTTGTGGTCCAATCACCAGGTTTGTCCCAGGCTGTGCCACTTGTTCCTCTGACAGAAGAAAATGAAGAAGCCATGGACAACAAGAGCTTCCGGAGGCTGCTGCGCAAGCTGGGAATGCGAGCACCTGCAAATGAACAGGTGTGGTTTAGTTTTTCATTCCCCAGTTAATCAAAATCAGATCCTGAAATCGTCATGCATGCCTTCATATTATCTAGAATTGACTACTGTAATGCACGATGTTGTGCCCTACCTAAGATAGCAACAAAAGCTCTCCAATTGGTCCAGAACACAGCTGCCAGAGTTCTCACAAGATCTAAGAAGTTTGATCACGTTACACCAGTACTGATGTCTCTGCATTGGCTTCTGTTTCACTCAAGAGATGGTTTTGAAATCCTCCTCCTTACCTAATAAGCCTTTAAATGGCCTGGCTACTTCATATATCGCTAACCTTTTTTTCTCCATATACTCATACTCCATATAATCAAGTCCCGTACGTTCCATTGAAGCTGGCTACCTAACTATTCCTCGATTGAATAAGAACTCTTTTGGCGGTTGAACCTTTGCCCACTGAGCGCCACTTCTCTGGATTAATCTACCACTGCACATTTGGGAGGAATGCTCTGTTGATACTTTCAAATCCAGGCTGTTGCTGTTAATTATGATGTATTAATTTCACTGGCTGGAACCCAAATCACTAACAGCTGTCACCTCCTGACAAAGAGCTAGCACAATCCTTTTACGGTTATGTGATCTCTGTTTTTAAAGTTCCTAACCTCAACCTTGTTGTTATGATGATAAACACCTGACGATAAAATACTACACAGCTGGTGCTCCACATGTACATTAATTGGATTTATTTTTCACTGTTCTGTCACCAGGAGACCTTTTGGAGGATCCCAGCGAAGATCACTGCGTCCCAGCTCCGCAGCGCAGCTGCAGCTCTTAGTCCAACAGAGGAAGAACCTAAAGGAGGCGAGGAGCAAGACGGCTCCAGCAGTCAAACCCGCGAATCCCAGGAAGAGGAGGAGGTCTCAGGTGAACAGAGAGCTCAGGCTCTGAGAGCTCTGCTGCTCACACGCAAGAGGAAACACCACACCTCAGAGCGTACAGGTATGTGTGTCTCCGATGACAGCAGTTAATTACAGCTTTGTCAAGTAGGTAAGCGTTGACTTACATGGTGCTCATAAAACTTGCCAGTTTTATAGCCTGCTTTGGCAAATCTTGTAGCCAGAAATGTATAATTGAATATTTTTAAATGTAAAAATTCAAAGTTTATGCTTGAAAGTTCTGAGAATATAACAGAAATCCACTGCAATGGCAATGTTCTAACAGCCAAGTGTTCTTTTAGCTTGGAAGTGGAAAAGCAGCAATGTCATTTTCATTGTAACGAACCTTTTTACGCTTGTTTTGAATCTCAATGCGCTCGACATAAGGAACACATTGCCACAAGGTTAAAAATAATAAGATTCCTCTGCTATACCAGTTTAGAAAATAGTCATTCTGCCTTAGAAGCAAGATGGGAAGCCACTGCATGGCTGGCTAAAGCCTCTGGGGCACGTTCCCATTTTACGTGTTGGTGTAAAGCATTTAAGATGCAGCATTTTACATTAGTTGGTATAAATCTGCTGCTAATCAAAGACGAGTCAAGGATTAAGATTTTGTTCATTTTATTCACCTTTTTTTGTTGTTTTGTTTTTAGCCCCTGTGTCAGATTTCACTCCTACTGACGATACAGACAGTACAATTGAGAGGTGAGAGATGTTTTTGTTAAGCCAAACCACAGCTGACAAATTTCTTTTTTTAATACTAAATACTCCTAATTCATACTCTATTCCTGTTCACATCAGGTCCCAGGAGAAGACCTCAGCGAAAAGAAGCAGAGTGTTGGCTGATGATGATGATGAGGAAAATGGTATTTTACTGTTGGAAATTAGTGTTTTAATGTGTTAGTTTGATAATAACTAAGTGGGCACCCAGCCAGAAAACTTGTAAAACTAAAGGTTAAAAGTAGGTTCTGGTTTTTACTCCTTATTTCATGCTAAGCTTATCATCAGCTCTGGCAACAGTGGTGTTTTAAGCATGACTGAACTGCAGCATTTTAGCTCCCTCATTGCTGTCTTTACAGAGGATGACTCAACCACTGCAATGGATACGGATACCAACGGTGATGCAGATTCAGACAGGGAGGATATCTCTGCTCCTGTGAAGCGTAGACGGAAGATGGTCTTAATTGATGAGGAGGAAGATGAGGATTAGTGACTTTCTTTAATGGACTGTAAAAACTGCAGACAGGGGAGACATAAAAGTCCCTAACGCTGCTCAGACGTGGATGCAGAAGGCTGTCTGGAGGGCTGCAGTCCAAACAGCGGAAACTATTAATGGAATACCAAACAACCCAAAGAAACAGTCCCTTAGAGCTGCCCCTGTAGATACAGAGATCCTATTAGGCAATTTAATTTAGTCATCTCTTTGGTAAGCAATCGATGGGACATCCCAGCATGGATATTGCTGTCTGTGAAAGTTTTGCATTACATGACTTTGTTTACAACTCAATAATTTCATCTTTGAGCATTCGTTTTTGCTAAAATTGCATCTGTACAAATTCTTTTGTACGTTTTGGTCATTTCCAGTGTTGACTTTGGAGTTCAGAGTAAAATGCATGCCTACCTGTTATTAAAAAAAAAAAGCACAGTTGTCAAAATAGTGGCTCACTGGCAGCTTTTGTTATGTCGCTTTTTTTGCACTGCATCATTTTAAACACTAGAGGGCACATATATTGAACTATTACCTTTGTGAATTAGTTAAAATAATTATTTGAATACGTATAATATCTAATTTGAGCTCTTGAATCTATTGTATATCCCTTTTTGAAATGAGTTTTTGAACAAAACTTGAATTAGTATTGAACCTCTGTAGTGAGTGAGGGCTGGCTCAGTGAAAACGGGGACGGATCAAAATCTCTGTTCATATTTCTCTTAAAAATGACATGTACTAATGTCTTTTGATTGAGCTTTCTTCAACATGGGTACCCTGTATCCTCTGTGTGTCTGCAGTCGCCGCCTGTAGTTATCCATGTTTTGCAGCTGTGTCGGAGGTGGTCTCTTGTCCTTACATCTGGGCCATGTTAGTAACTTCCTGTCACAGCATCTGCTCTGCCCCCATCCCACAGAGCCGGAAGCAGACCTGACAATCCACAGATACTGCTGTGAGTAAAGCATGTGAGTGCAATGGTGGGTGGGTGTAGTTCGTGAAGCTAAGAGGTTAAACGTATAACACTTTCTCGGCATGGACAAATGGCTGATTTGTCTCCCATGTATCAACCAAAAACTGGCTTGGACAGTTTGTATATTAAATAAAGAGGACTGACTCAATGTTTTTTTAACCAGAACATAAAAGCAAAGGCCTGGAGACTGTATTGCATAAATGTTAGTAACAGATGCATCATACAGTCATTAAATCATGCAAACTCTCAGTAAATAGAAGCCACGCTTTTGTTTTTGAAAATGAAGACCTGACTTTTCATATTATAAAAAGCTAAAGAAGAAGAGTGTTTGAGCTGACACATTTTCCTCAGCGATTATATGTTTAGTCTTTAGGTTTTAAAACTTTGAATATATTACTCAGTGTAAAAGTATGGGTTTTATAGAAATGGATAAGAAGAGGTATTTCGAGCATATCTGAACCGCACAGAAACTCAGCCACAGACAGAACAGTGAAGGTTGTAGAAGGCCTGTGCAGTGTTTCTCCTGCTATAGGTCACCTTCGGGCACAGTCTAATGCTTAGTTAAATCCTCAGGCAAAGGTACTTCTCTGTTTAGTTTGCGAGGGGTGGGGATAAAGCTACCTGATTTGTATGTCGCATAATTTCTTTTTCCTAGAACTCACTTGGATTGGAACTGAGCTTCATGTCGCAACACAACAAGAGGCACGTAGCTTTTTACCTTACTACTCTCTGGTTTCACATGTGCCACAGGTAGTTCATATAGGGGGATTTGAAATGTCTTTTGCATTTGCTTTGTTTCCTTCTGTGTATTTATGGATCACACAGACCAGTTGTGAGTCAGACTTTTTCAGAGATGAAGAGGTTCACTGAGAAGGAGAGAACAGCATCTTTACTTAGCAGTACTTAACAGTGCTTGATGCTTTTCCAATAGAAGAACATGAAAAATGAGTATGGCTAAACAATGACATCAGTTCTTCACTATAGCAAGAGCACAAGAATGTTTCAATTTCTCACTTGCACTTAACTATTTATTTTGTTCTCACCAGTATAGCCAAACATTTGTCTATCTCTAAATACTCCTGGAAATACAGTGAAAGGGGTTTTGTAGAATAATATGGCAATGTATGATCAAGAAACTGGGCTATTTCAAGGCACACCACCACCACCACCTCCACCACCACCACCACCTCCTCCTCCGGTAGACCCTGTGGTGAGAATGAAGTGCTCCTACAGTCTCTGCTCTCACAGCTGTAGAGCTCTCATTCCCTCTGCATGTACCAACACACTCCACAGGGTCCTGTGTCACCAGCTGTTACTCTCCGAGCACAGCAATTTCCCAACCCTCCTCAGTGTGTAACTATGAATACAGAAAAGAGAAGAGAATGAAATACTTCCAACTTGTCTGCCTTCACATTCAAACAATGGTCACTGTCTAAACACATGGAGCTCATTATTTATACTAATCTGCACAAGTTTCTAAAAAGGCAGCCTTAAAAATGGTTTTAAAAAGTGTAACAAATGTATTAATAGTTAAATCGCTTGCTTTATGGATCAGTTTCAATTAGGACAACCTTTGGGTTTTCAGGTTGTAAAAAATCATTATTAGAGGATCATGACTGTCATCAAGTCTAAATGTCAGAAAGTGATTACTAATAAAGGAGGCAGGTTTCTCACTTTCTTATAAGCTTAGCCAACAGCAAAAGTTAGTAAGTCTGCTGCAATTACACACGTTGCTAAGTTAATAATAATGAGTTTTAATTGTCTGTAGCGTGTACCCAAGACTCACTGGAGAGCAGTATTGATGCTGAGTGGATTGTCCTGGCAAAATAAAGTAAATTGAATTGAATCACTCTATAGTTGTACATGTTGCTAACTTGTTAATAAATGGATTCTGGCTTAGATGGCCTGTAGCACTCTTCCAGATGGTCAGAGGTCATAGGTCCTTTTGAGTGGTTTACTTGATAAACTAAAGACAAAGCCCCTGTCCTGCTGCCTGGAGGAGGATAAACACCAACCAGAGACAACGTGGCAGCCCAAAATATGTTCTCATTGAGTTATGTGCAATACAAAGCCTATGTTATTCATTAGCTATTAATAAAGCCATTAATTGAGTTATAAATCCTTTAACAATTGTGCCTTATTATAAAGTGGTACTATTACACTTTAGCTTATCCGTAAAATGCATTCACCTTCCTCCTCTAAAGAAAAACTGCTGTAAGTTAACTAGTGTGGGCCTTAATGATGACGCTAGCTTGCCCATACTTTGTGCTCACCTATGGGCTTTTGCGAGAAAAACACCAAATAACGTTACAAGGTTAGATGTAAATGGACTGCTATCAGTTCATTATCAGTACTTCTATCTCCAACTGAGCGCAAGAATTCAAAGTAACCCCCCGCTAACTGGATGAGTTTTTAGAAGCGCTCAGGTACAGCTAGCTAGCTCATTAAAGCTGCTGCTGCCGGGCCCCCACTCCCTCCCTCCCTCCCTCCCAACGGACCAACTGGCGACGCTGGATGGAGGGAGAGAGGGGAAAACTTTTTCTCCTTTTGTTTTTTTATGTGCCATTTACTTCGGCGGAGGGAGAGGAGGTGTGTGAGGGAGTATCGTTAAGTTTTTCCACAGAGGTGGACTTGAAGTTATTTGGTGTGAAACCATAGACGGGAACTTCAACGGGTAACGGTAATTTAGCCGTTAACTAACAGTTACAAAGTTCGGTGCGAGGCTGAGGCTGAGGCACGGGATGGGAACTAACGTTAGCCGTCCTCACGTCTGTGGTCAGAGCTAGGCTCGCGTTTTAAAAGATTTGCATGAGGCAGGGGTGGGAACAAAACGATGCCGATGTTGTCGGTTTAGCTCAGCCTGTGAGTTTAAAAAGAGCCCAGGGAGAAGTTGGGAGAAACCGGTTCAACCCTGGTAACGTTACCCTACCGCCGCTTTTGTGTTTGTGAATGGTGGGGTGTTTTTCCTGTTTGGCAGGGCCGATTGTCAAGGAGAAGTTAAAACAACTGCCGAACGCAGGCTCATCAGTAAGTCTTTAAAAACCCTTTTACTCAATGAAAATGTGTTTTTTTTAAATGTTGCAGATGTCCACATTGCTAGGCTACTCTTCGTTTTAAACCCCAATGTTTGGTTGTCTGTTTGTTGTTAACTAGCTAACGTTAACCAACTCCGGTCGGTTCTTGGGAACAATAGCCGCACACTTCATTACAGATGATGATTGATTCTAGTTGAGCGGTTCCAGCACAGATCCTGACTGATCAGTGCCAAACTCTACAGCTGGAAATGTTTGTAATACCACGTAGCAAGCCAGGCTGCTTCCATGGCTGCTCTCCTTTTTAAAGGATTTTACACTTGAGGCACATAATGCAACTTATCCTTCAGCCTTTGAGGACAAAGGCATAACGATCCAGGATAATAAAGGCTTTACTGGTGTGCACTGAACCAAACACTTAGACCAAAAGCCCGCAGTACTGTGCTTTGATCAGTACTGGCTAACAACTCCCAGGTTTTAGGTTAGTTATGCAGACGTTGTGCTAGTGGAAGATGGTAGACTAAGTAGCCTACTGCGCTTGACATAAATAAAAATCCATGCTGCTTTGTGATTTGATTAATTTAAAACTAATTACGTGTAATGTATACTCCACAGGTTGTTTGACAAATCTGAACACAGTAACAGAACTTGTGTTTTCCAATTCTTTATATTCACCCATAGTGTCTATGCATATGGAAACATCCTTCATCCTGTATGGCAAACATTTCATGTCCCTTTGTGGCCCATGTAGCGTGCAAAAAGCCCTCACACTGTGGTTCTGCTGTGTGATCCAGGGTGGGAATGCCTCTTGGGTTTTTGGCCAGTGTGATGACAGCCTACAGGTCCTGTCTTTACTGAGGAGCGCAGTCTGTAGTTACACCCCTTCAGTGCAACCCCCATCTACTTGACCTACTATGTCAGCCTGCACCAGATGGTTTTGCCCCTTTTGAAATGGCAGAGAGGAAGCCTTTCCCTGCTTTGGGGGAAAAGAGAAGGCAGGAAAGAAAACATGAAGAGCAGCAGTTGATGGAAGTTGGACTGCACATGTTGTGTAGCATAGAGCCCTTATTAGTTAGTACGGGCGTAAGGGTCTTGTCTTTGTTTTTAGAATGTGTTAACACCATGCTGACTCACCATGAACAATTAAACACATGTAATGAAATTAAACAATTAAATAAACATATTGAACACTAAACTTTGTCGAAAATACTATAATGCAGCTTTCAGTGGAGTGTTGTTGGGGAGAGAGTGTGCACAGTAAGAGCAGCTGACCCGCACAGCAAAGTAGGAATTCTCTTTTACTCACACAAGCTTTAATTTGAAGTTTGGGTAATTACTGTGTTTGGATCTGCTTTCTTCTTTAAACACAAGCAGCCCCCCCCCCCAAAAAAACAAAAAAACAAAAAACAAACGGCCCACAGGCTAAGGTTAATTGATTGTTCTAATTATTGGGCATTGGCTGGCTGGCCTTCTCTAGCTATATCTACAGTTCCAAACTTATCTGAGATGTCAGCATTGGTTAACTCTGTATTTTATAGTATAAAGTAAAACTAAAAACAATTCTTACTTTTTAGTTTACATTATAAAACAAATAACTGCGTCTAAAGCTGTCTTAAAGCACACATAAGAAATTTGGGGAGTTTCTAGTTTTACTTTCAGCTGTTGTACCAGCTGAAAAAGATTAACTTCATCCCTATCTGTGGCTACTTTAAAACACAATTTAGTGATTTATTCAGTACTATTAGATAGTGTGTGTTCGATAGGAACCAATGGCAGAATCTTGTATACTAAGCTTCTCCTCTGTCGTTAGTTGTTGTTGAAACATATAGACTTTGTTTAAGATCGAAGACGCAGTTGAGTAATAATTATTATTTAGGCGAGTTTACCTCAGAAGCTCTGTTGGGCCACATGCTCAGGCCTCCAGCATCTTCCCGTAAGCGCTGCACGTGGACAAATCTATACACTGAGGTGTTACTCTAAGCTTGTCAGTGTTGAGGAAGAGCTGTGTTGTACAATCTGTACAAGACTCATTGGTGTGGTTAATCTAATAAGGAGACCGCTGTGCTCTGTGCCACTCTTCTAGGAAAGTGTATCGCTGGTGTGTTCCTTTAAGATCTCAAGGAATATTTTTAAAGTAAGGGGGGAGAAACTCAGAGGACAATTTAAATGGCGCCAGTTGCAATGTTTTATGTCTTTGTTGTTTTTAATGTAGTACATAGTAGCACATTGAATGTATATTTAAATGACCCAACCATGGGTGTAATCGCTATCATCTGTTGATCATCAACACAGTTGATCCTCTTTTGATTTTATGTCATAAATGACTAACTAAAGAAGCCTAACTTACAGAAGAACTGAAATGGCTAATGACCAACCTGATTGTGTGGTGGTGTGTTAGAGGCTGACATGGAAGGATCTGGAAACTCCTGGGTGCAAGAAAAACTCCCATTGTCACATGGAAACCACATAAAAACTGATACCAGTCATTTTAAAACATCCATCCATAGGCTACATATAGCACTTTAAACATTGGTTATCGTTGTGACATGAGAGTGGTGTTGAGTCGGCTTGCAAAATGAATGACACGTGATATTTTAGGATCGTGAGATCGCCGTAGGAGGTACAATTATTGTCGACTGGAGTTTGACAAAGAGGGTTAAATGGCTGCTCTAAATGATAGAGCTGCAGTGGAAGTTCTGCAGACATACTGTATATAGGCACTGCACAGAGGTCTGGACCAATTCTGTGTTCTGACTCCCGTCCTGCCACTATAGCAAACCTATCTACAAATGGTCACAATTCAATCAGTGGCTTATTTTATTTTATTTAGGCAGTCTGCCTAAGCAACTCTGTATCTTGAACACCAATTCCCTGTGAAAACAAATAAAAACACAGGTTTGATGAAAGCTAAACAAGGTTTAATATACGCTAGAATAATAATATCATCATAACCCACTGATGTTTTCCCCAGCTGGTCTTAAGGTGGTCAGAACACCCCTGGAACTGGTCAGGTGTTGGCGTCTTGCTCAAGGACACTGCTGCACGATGGGTGGTTACATTTAGGTTCTCTTCACCAACCTAGTGTTCATCAGCAGCATATATTATCTCATACACAGTGCTGTACTGTCATGCTCTCAGAAACATACGGACATCAAACTCCACCACACCGCCTACTAAATGCTGCTCTGCACCACAAACCCTAATAGAGCGTTGTGGAGCTGCCCCACCTTGCTGCACACACTGTTCGGTCCTTCCTCTGCTGCTGGATCACAACTGCAACTTACTGCAGCATAGAGTTAACTTGGATTTTACTGCGTTAATCACCATGTGTATTTCTGATGTATAGTATACACGCATGCACCATTGACACATGACTCTCTTCAAAAGGCTCCTCATGGTGTTTCTGATCTTCTTTCTTGCCTCTCTATAAGAAGCTCTCTGCAGTGTTAAGTTGAAAGGCCTGTATTGTTTAGACTAACATCAAGCACGCATGAGATTGAGAGACTATGAGGGGAAAATAAGTTAGATACTAAATATAAAATACTACCACAAGTGACCATTATTGGGGTCTTTGGCTAGAGGGCACATTATTTGGCAGTGAGAATCATGAACTTTATTTATCGTTTTTGAAATGATCTTCATTCTGAAATTGGAGACTGTTGTAGTTAGACGTCCTACAACTGCCAGTGAGGTTGCGATTGAAATATTACTTAAACAGCTGCCAAGTGTGTCTCTGAAAGAAAAGGAAAAAAAAAAACCTATTGAATGCAACCAAATATTGCAAAATGATGGGAATTTTCTATAACTCTGGGTGACCAAGATCTAGGAATTCCACCTAGGCTGCGTACAAACTGAAGTTGGTTGGGAGAATTAAATCAGCTTTGGGAGGCAAATAGTTTAGGATAAAATTCACAATTTTGGAAACTATGTGGTTACAAATATGTGGATTATGAGGACTAAAGTGAAACATCTTATTTTCGTCCGATTCTTTGGGTCAAGAAAGAACACAGTGCACATTTTTGTGTCATATCTTGTCTGTGGGCTGCATTAAAACTCATGCGTTGGTAAATGTCTGAGTTGGCTTTGGTATAAGCAGCTGATGACTAGGGAAAGACCATGTGACACCCTTGAAAGACGGCTTTAGAGGAGAATAGACCTGAATATAAATATATGAATAGGGGATAGTTACATCCCAGATCTGCACAGGGTAAAATAAGCCCTGTTGATCATGTTCCTGATCACACTTGGTCCTACATAACACTTTAGTGATGTAATAAGAAATGGAAAGCTGTTAATACTGTTGTGAATGCACCCGCAATGCAATGAGGATGCACTGGTATACAGTCATTCAAGCCACACGCAAAGGTTGTCAGAGACACAGCTCTTTTAAAAGACAAAACAAGCTGATTGGCCTATGCCACACACTCTGAGGTCTTGAAGCTGGGGCTCAAGGTGAGGTACCAAATATCCATCACAATGCTTTGGTTTTGTTGCTATATTTAATGTGTGTCTGTGTTTTTAGTTTTTCAGCTGACACTCACTGTGAGTGGGAAAGGATGAATCTGGATTTAAAAAATAAAAGGTCTGAAGGGGGCTTAGAGTCCTCACCTGCTGTAAAATTAAAACGACAGGTATGTGACAGCAGAGACAGTGTGACTTTTCTTCTGCTGTGCTTGTTTCACTGTGTGCTGTAAAGCACTTTGGATCAACTGTGTTGTGTGTAAATTGCTATATAAATAAAGTTAAGTGTGACACTGGCAGGTATTGATTTGTCGATATAAAGTCTGTATAAATTTGTACATTTTTGCACATTCATGATCAGTGCATCATTGTGGTTTGAATATGGCTCCACGGAGCTCAGGCCCAGAGTATTTTAATGAGCATTAAAAGTTTGGAAAAAGTGTAAAGTGAATATCAAGTGGTGCTTTGTTCATTATGCAAGTTGTTAGTTCACTTATACACAATAGCAAGTGTTGTATGTAGATTAGCCTGCGAGCTAGACAGATTACAAGCTTATTTTCATCACTTTCCTGCGGTTTCCTTAGACTGGGTCCAGTCCAGCTCCAGCCGTTTGTATTGACAATGCTAACTTTCTTAGCAGTGCAGCAGAGTCCTAGCTAGCTGCCTCGTGTTTCCCAGTCCCACATTCTCAGCTGAAATCTAGGGAATGGTGTTGTTGGGGTGAAGGGAAGTTTCAGTGCTAAAGATCCAGCTTTTGTTCCCGTCTCTGCTCCGTGTCACAAACACAAGGGTCAGTTCCTGCTGAAACCTGATGTTCCACTTCCTCATCTGGTCCTGAGCTTCCTGCTGTGGAGGGACAGGAAGCTCAATAGTGGCCCATATGATGTCTTGCTTAATATGATTCAGAATGAAAGCAGACGTTAACGTGATGATGAGCATACATTTAACCATGTTTATCCAATTTTATGCTTAGCACAGTATGGCATCCATTTTAATAACCCCCACTGTGACCGTTAGCTTAATTCCCACAGTCCCTGTTGTCTAGACCTGATCAGTCTTTCAGCTGGTTGGGGTGTTCAGCTGAAGGTGGCATGATTTATGGCTGCAACTGCAGAGTGCAGACCCAGGTGCATCTCACATTCTTGGTAGAGTCTTCCAAGTGAAGTTGTCAGACAGCCAAGTCATAACACTGAAGGTTTTCAGCTTCTCAGCTGGCCCTGGCCGTCAAGTCGGAGGAGCACTTGCAGAATCCTTGGCTGTGATCACACAAGCCCACCCCTTCATTAAACACACCCAAATTAGCTATGTAGGGAGCTTGCAGTCGGCCCTGCCTGTTCCCCACCAGCTGAGCACTCAAATGTGCGCTACTCAGATTTGCAGGAGGCCTGCATTGTTTGTTCGGGGGGAGTTTACTCTTGGGCAAGTTTTTGTTTCAAGGGAAACATAATATTCCAATAGCTCATCTGCAGCTGATGCGTATTGTGTGTTAACGCACCCTCCTCTTCGGTAAATCTAAGTGATACTTCTGGAAGCCATTGAGTGCTTTTTGTTTTTCTTACAGTTGAAGTACAAGTAAAGAGTTTGAGAGTTTTCAAGCCACGAATGGTCAAGCTACTCCACGCTGGAAATGAAACAGTCGCTAAACTTTTTAGCTTCGTTGGGTCAGTCAGTCAGTTTGTTGGTCGGGACTGAAGTATCTCAACAACTATTGGATGGATTTCCATAAAATGTTGTAAAGAAATATATCATCCTCAGAGGATGAGTCCTACTGACTTTGGTGTTCCACTTGGCTTTTCCTCTAGCTTCATCAGTAGGATGACATTTTTGTTTGAGTGAAATATTTTCACACCTTTTTGATGGATTCCCGTGAAATTTGCAACAGATATTTAAGGTCCCTAGAGGACAAATTCTGATAACTTTGTTGGTCCGCTGACTTTTCATCTGGCACTATTATCAGGTCTAAATTTGAATTTTTCCAATCCTTTGCTTTATGACCAAAAACCTGAAAAACTAGTCCCATTAGCCTCGGCTGTACTTTGTGTGTAGTGCTAAATGGCACATTTTTGCATGCTAAGAGGCTAAACCTGTTAAATATTGCTTGGAAAACATTAGCCTGTTAGCATTGTCACTGTGAGAATGATGATGTCAGCATCTAGCTACAGCTACGTACAGCCTCACAGAGCTGCTAGCGTGGCTGTAGACTCTTTAGTCTTGTTGACTTGTATTGAATTAGTTCCCAGGCGACTTTAGCTTGTAGAAAATTCAGCTAGGAAGCATTCGGAAGGTGTTGGGGCCTCCAGAGAGTTAGAATTGAGAGAGAGAGTTTTGTTTCTAGTTAGGACCCCCTCCCTCCATTACACCAGCCCTCTGAAGGCACATTCTTGGCACCCATCTTAAAGCAAACACTTGGGATCTACCGGTCTCCTTGGTGCTCTCAGCAATCTTTATGTGGTCTTCTTTTTCGTCCGCATGGTTTCCTCTGAGGGCCACTAGAGGTCACAGCATGGGCCTCAGAGTCTTTGTTTTGCCCCATAATGGCTCTATTCTCCCACAGCAGCAAGGACTTCCAAGCCTGCTAGACACAGGACACCATTGTGACTCATGGAGGGGAAACATGAGGCAGACGCATGGGACGTTGGTGTGCATGTAGAGTTAACTAAATTACAGTTAAAATGGTGTTGAAATATGAAATAGTTCACACTCATACTGCTAGTGTTAGTGGTAAACCAAAAAGAAAGTATTTTTTACCAATTGCAATATTTAACAGTTAGCTCCATTAGCATTGGGTTATTCTTATGGTTTAACTAAATTCAATAATCTGACCACAAAACATTCATTCAAAGTCCTGGCCGGCTAGAAGCAACAGAGGAATTTGTGGCAAGTTTTGCTAGTGTTCAATTACAGTAATTACTATAAAACGCTACAGTGTGACGTATTGTGTCGCTTTTTTAATCTACCTACAAAATAATTAAATGAGCTTGAAATATACCTTTTTTTTGTTACTTAAGTGGTGTGGATTTAGTTAATTATCTTTATATACTGGGTATATGTTGTTTCCTACAAAAGTACAGAAGTTTGTTAGAGGAATCAACTGTGTAGCCGAAGATGAACTTATTCACACGTTGTGATTAAAGTTTCACATTTCTCACATGAAATTAAATTGCAAATTGAACAATTACAAACAGCAAAAGATCACCGAGCAGCTAAATAGGGCAAAGGCTTTAGAGCACATAAAAAGATCTACAAATGACAGGGAGCTGGCTGGTGCAGGTGTTTAATATAGAAACCAACCAGGTGGCCTTACGCTGTATTCATGCCATATTGGACAAAGGCCGACTGGGGCAAATGGCTCTGGGGAAAACCAACAGCAATCAACGACATCAAGTTGCCTATCCACTGAAGTTTGTTGGTTCATTTTTAAAACATAACTGTCTTTTTGTAAGTACACATTATCATTTTAACCCTTCCATGTTGTACCACCTCTTCTTTTCATATGACTGAATCAAAACAAACATGGAGAGGCAGACCACAGTAGACCAAAGAGCGAGACAAAAGCCCATAACAAAGAGGTTCCTGTGTCTGTCAGTCTATTTTCTGATCTCTTATCCTGTTCAGGGGTCACATGGGGCTGGAGTCCTCACTTATTGGGCAAGGGAAGCCAGTCTATCATGAACCCGTTGACACTAATATTCACATCTGCTAGAAATTTAGAGTTTAACCTGAGTCTCTTAAGACGTACAGTAGAGGTGACCCTTACAGATATGGAGACAATGTGAGAACTCAGCACAAAACCCCCAACCAGCCGTCCTATTTGAGCCCTTCTTGCTTTAAGGCGAAAGTGCTAACCGCTGAGCCATCGTGCTGCCCAGACCCCTGTGTGTAGTTTTACATTTTCCACAAGGTGGAAAGGTGGTTCTTCATTTTAAGTTGGCCGGAGTTGATGCGAAGATTACAGTCTTGATTGCATACAGTGATCTCTCCTGCAGTGCTCATTTTGTTATAAAGGATGGACTTTATTTTGGATCTATCCAGTTTACTTTTTGTCTTGTCAAAGAAATGTCCTAACATTCACTATATATGTATTTTTTCCAACCTTTTACTTTAGCTGATATCAGGACAGTTTGCCCAGTTGTTTATCCATTAACTTCACAAGTCATTTTAACAGCAAAAACATTAAGTTTGGTGCAGAGTATTGAAAAGGATAAATCAATAGTCATTGTAGTTTGTGATATTTTGTTAGATTTTTTTATATACATAACAACATTACTGCTCCTACACCAAATTATCTTACATAAATAATGTATATATTATCTCAATTTCAGCTATTTACGCATATCCTGAAGATTTTAATACACTATATAATGTAACCTACACCAAGCCTTAATCTCCACACTTTAACTGGCCACATACACTCGTGGACATATTTTTCCTAAATCTTCTCTTTCAGCGAAGAAACGAGACACTGCAGTTGTCACTGATGGAAAGCAGAAAGAGGGAGAGAAGGAGATAGGTACTGGAGAACTGCGAGTGACTAAAGAAGAAAAGAAAACTTTCCAATGGGCTCTCATTTTTTCCATGTATAGTCATTCATAAGCAGGACATACAAATTACACAGCCTTGTGCCTGGAAAAAAAAAGGAGAAACAAATGAGACACATTTCAGTTTTAGACAGTGGATTTCAGGAGGGGAAAGTTCCAGGTGAAGAAGGAGAGGTAGCGGGTAGACGGTGTGGAAAGAGAAAGATCTGGCAAAGAGGAAAGGCAGGACCGACTCTTCCTGACTGTTTGTCTCAAGTAGAAAACGTGAGTTAGCTGTAATCGGATCTCAGCTGTGGTGAAGTCATACAGGAGGCCTGCCAGTAGCCTCAGAAAGAGCAGTCCACCCATAAGCCTTTAGCCCCGCTGCAGCCCTCTGTAGCTCTCTACGGGCCTGCCTGATTAAATATCACATATCATTTTTCGAGAGTACTAGTTGGTGTGTGTCATAGAAATGATAAAGAAGGTGGAGGTGAAATGTATTCTACTAGAAAAAATGTTGTAGCTCATTGTTTTGCATACAATGAGATAAAAAGATGGACTTCAAGCCATTTTAGACATATATGGTTAGTATATAAGCTTGTTTATGTCCAGTGAAAACCATGTATCTCCAAATTTGGTGATGTTTTTTGGATAACCCAAATGATTGCATGTTCCTGTATGAAGGAAGAATATTTTCCTACTTCTTATGCTAAATAGAGCAATTTAAGAATTTGCATTGTCACAGAGCTAAGAACAGGGCTGCTGTTGGAGATATATGGTTGTTACAAGACGGTAACATCTGCTGCTCTGCAGTAATTGTGAATGTAGATACTGTGTCCACCAGTTGTTATCATAAAAAAGTTATCAATCTATTTGGGTCTTTTCAATAAGCAAGGGTGTCAAGTGTACAATTAAAGTTACTACAGTTTGCTGAAATAAAAGTGAAAAACAACAATTGCTCGTCAACATTAAAACTAAGCAAATTACTTACAGAAAACATTGCTTGACTGTTTTCTCCTTTCCATGAAATTCTAAAATTAAGGTTATTTTAATAGTGTTAAAAACTGATAAAGCCAGCTACTCTTCTCAGACAGCCGATCACTCACGACTGTCAGAGTTCATGACCCTAATGATTAGGGGGAAACAGAGCTCAACGGGGTCTTGGCACATGGATTATAGTGAGTGGATGAGCTGCTTGTGTGTGCGCTCGGGCATACAGTTGCATAGCTTTTGTGACAGCTGCACATACAAAGCAGCTAGGAAGAAGTCACAGTATACCTCTCGTCTCTTACAGTCACCAAACCTGCTCAGATGGACTTGAGATAACGCCGCTGGATGTTCTACCCTCGTCCTGAACTTCAGCCTCCCGCATTCGACCAGAATGGCAGATCCCACTGGGCTGAGCTCTGAAGTGGCTGGGGCAGGCATCGCCGAGGTCGACGCCTGTAGTTTGGAGATAGAGAGGAAGTATGACGTCATCCCTGCCGTCATCTGCTCCATGTGTTGCCTGTTTGGCATCATCTACTGCTTCTTTGGTAAAGATCCCTGCCGGCTCACAGACCCTGAGATCAAGCAAGCTGGAACTTAATGTTTTTGGGATGGCATAAACACACCATCAAGATGTCATTTGTAACTGTAATCGTATCTCCATAGTGTAGCCTTTAAATATATCAAATTAAGTTGGATAAACCTGTGCTTTCACTTGATGTTACTGGTTGCCTCTGCATCTAGGTTCTAGTAGTTGTCCTTTTATATTCATATAAAAAGATATTTGCTCATTGATCGATTTTTCCAACTCCTAATTCCTCATTGTACATCTCTCCTGTCTCCTTTTCTAGGTTACCGCTGTTTCAAGGCTGTCATGTTCCTGTCTGGTCTGATGTTTGGCTCTGTCATCATCTTCTTGCTGTGCCACAAGGAGCACGTGCTGGACACCCAGCTGAGCGTGGAGGCCAGCGCAGGAATCGGCCTCGGCATAGGCCTGCTGTGCGGTCTGGTCACTATGCTAGTGCGAAGCGTCGGCCTCTTCATGACTGGCCTGCTGCTGGGCCTCCTCCTGGCTCTCGCCGCCCTGCTGGTCACTCACCAGTTCTACACTCCAACCACAGTCTGGGTCCCACTGGGTGCACTTCTGGGAACAGGCATGCTGTTTGCCGTGCTGACGCTGCAGTGGCAGAAGCTCTTCACCATGCTCTCCACAGCTGTGTTCGGGGCAGCTATCATGACAGTGTGTGCTGATTTCTTTGTGGAGATGCTGGCTTTGGCCACGCATGTGTATGAATGCTTGCGCCTCACACCCGGGCCACCGCTCTGCTGGTACAGCTGGGTCATTCTGGGCATCTGGCCCGCCCTCAGCCTCATAGGAGTACTGGTCCAGTGGAAACTGACAGATGACAGCTTCTCACACACGGAGGGTAAGCATGACGCTTTGACTCCAAGTTCGGTTATAGGGGTGGGCCATTCATCCAACATCTAAGAATTACACTTAAGAGTGCTCTAAAGAGGCAACGCACGAGTAAAACAGTTCTCGAGCAACTTACTCCTACTTAAAGCAAAGTGTACGAGTAACATTTAAAGACGACACTCAGATGATCACATGAGTAATCACATGTATGCTCAGAGCAGGAACAGCCAATCAGAGACAAGGATTTACCCTACATCTGCCCCTGTGTTCCTTCTTTTTTTTTTGTTTTTTAATCTGTAAATTTTCAGTAATATGTTATTCTGCCAAAACATTATCCATTAAACATTAAGTTTGACATTTTTAAATATTTTTGACCTCTGCTAATGTTTACAATCACATTTAGTTAAATATCTTTTATTCTTAAGTTTGCAAGAAAAAGTGATTGTGATTTTTACTTTTATCTTTCACTTAAGTCCAAAATTGTACTTTGAGCAGTTTGCTAAATATGGGCCAGGATGTTATAAGTTTGGATTTTACAAACACACAATGACTGTGATTTGATTTGTGATGTTAAAAATCCGCCCTTGAATCGTTTTCTCCTCGTAGTCGTTATCAGTCGGAGACAGAAGAGAGTCCAGCTGATGCGGATTCGAGAGAAGGACTCCAAGAAGCGACAGCAGGCAGGTGGGCAGGAAGGCACGTACCGCCGTAAACCCACCCCAGTGAAACGTTACGCTGGGGATCTACTGGCACCGGTCAGTGTCACCCCACATGGCGTGTGCTGTAGATACGGATTCTGATGCCATAAAATCCTTGTCAAGTTGACCCCACCATTTTTGTGTACCTCACTCACCTCTTCCTGTGTTGTTCTTCTCAGAGCTACCTGCAAAGTCTGCGGGACAGACAGATGGGCACAGGCACTTCCCTTAGCAGCCTGGGCACTGCCAACAACACCATGATCGACTTGGACTGTGAGACCGGGTCCACTGCGCCCCTTACAGCTACAACCCCAGTCATCAGGGTCTGAGCAAAACCGAGATAAGAAGGGACTCCCTTCTGCTCTCTGGTTCTTCAACTTCTCCCTAACGTAGAGTAGAAGCAATCAACTGCTCCCCTCGGGTAAGGGTTTATTCTGCCCTTGAACTGATTTGGAGAGAGGGTGGATCAGTGTCAGCCCTGGGTGTTCAATGAAAGAGCATGCTGCTTTAGTGGAGAAGTGAGAGGTGTGAAGCTCATGTTTGGTGAAAGCTATAACCACTGCAACCACTGTGTTTCTCAGAGAAACACTTAAAGACAGATACTAACACAATAGGGTCCTCCATTTCCTCTCATTATGTATTAAATACATAAACAGCAAGCACGAGCCTCAATGTATTTCTGTTCCGGTAGTGAATATGAAAAAGCAATTTGTTTGACGTTACATGTACTGTACTTAAAAAGTTAGTCATTGCCATGAAGTGTTGTTATTACCCGTTGTACTGTTTAACTGTGTGACCATAGGAGTTGTGAGAGTTTATCATTAAAATGACTTTCATTTTGTGTATTTTTTTTTTTAGATTGAGTGTAAAGTATGACAGGTAGTTGGATACATGGAGTACGACAAAGTGAAGCAAAAACCGAATGATGCAAATAAAAAAAAAACAGTTTTTCTCTGCTCTTTGCATGAGCTTTTAACAGGATCTTTTCCAGCAGGATTCTTAATTCTGTGACCTTTTCGTGTTTTCAGTGTCACTCCTGGCAGAACACAGTAGGTGAAGAATTTAGACTGTTGTGTATGCTTGTGGAGTAAACATTTTATAACTTAATTTATATAGTGACCAAGTACGTGGTAGTGTTGAAAAAGAAAACAAAGCATGTTTGTTGTTAATTTGTAGATTTTTAAATAACTATCCGTTTTGTTGTTTGAATTTTGAAGGGACAACGCACTTGTTACCTGAATCTGTACATACCTGTTGATAGAAAAAAAGATAAATAAATGTGTTTGATACAAAGTTTTTGATCATTGGTTGAGTTGGATAAATTGCACTAATTGTTTGTTTCTTTGGGTTCTTAGCAACACTGGCAGCATTACTCACCAGATTTTTCATGGGCAAGAAAGAGGTTATGGGGAGGATTTCCTACTCTGCAATTGGTTGGGGTTGCCATGGTGCTTCCAACGTTTTTTTGGGGGGGTTTTTTTTGCAGACAACACAATGCAGAACAGACTGGCCTTTCATCATAGTGGACATTCAATATTTTTCTATCCTTTTTGTGGGAATGTTGAGCCATTTTTCTGGTGACAGGCAATTGCATTTAGAAAAGACAATTCCACTGTTGACATTACGTCTTTGTTTAATTGTAGAATATGTTCTAACAGACCAAAATCTGACCGACCAGTGGGATTTATGAGATAATGGAAGTGTCAAACATTTAAGAGCACTGAACATACTTTAAAAGATGACTGGTTAAACAAAATGTCTGAACGGAAAGCACACACTCGCATCATCATGTTACATCTCACTGAAAGTATTAAGGCACATAATTCAACACATATGTTGGAGAGAAAAACAGAGGGCCTCCCTTGATTTCTCCCTGAGATCATGCAAAAGCTTGCACAAGCTTGACAAATTATCTGTCACAAAAACACACTTTTGTGCTCGAGAACTCAAAGTCTCACAAACGTCAGCTTGGTTGTCAGATCCAGTGAAATAAAAATCAATTCCCACACTAGTTTTTTTATAACATGGTAAATGACAAATCACAATCAATCACCGCTGCTGAGGTTGCATGGTTTTTCAATGCCCCTGGAGTGGAACCAGCACCCCTACTGTAGACCTCTTGGTACCTACTGCCCCCTGATGGCCGACCCTTAGCATCGCATCCAGCGCTCCTTCTTGCTCAGTGGGTATCCTCGGTCGACTCTCAGCAGCTCATTCACACGCCAGTACTCATCCCCCTTAAAGAAGAAGAGCTTGCCGTTGGTCCAGGTGAAGGCTGCATCCGGACTGGACGGCACTCCGGTGAAGAGCATTGAGAGCGGCTTGGGGTAGAGAGATAAGTCGGTGTACTTCAGCTCATCCCACTGCCAGTGCTCTGATCCCTACACAGGCACACAGCAGAAAGATAGATGGGATAAAAAGTGAGGATTTCTGCAAGAACAATGATACATATGGATGCAGTTAGGTATTTTGATCAGAGATACCTTGATAAAGACCAGCTTCTTGTTCTTCTCCAGGTACAAGGCTGCATCAATATTAGGAGGGATCCGTTTCACCTGTTTGGGGTAGCCGTAGTCCAGCACAAACATGGTATACCTCCACACTTTATCCCCTGTGACCAGAAACAGTCCATGCGTTTAGTTCTGGACTCACAGCCGGAGAACAGACACAAGTATTGGACAACAACTTTACCTTTAAAAAAGTATGTCTTGTTGGTTCTTTGAGAGCGCACAGCAGCACTCAGGTTTCCAGGGAGTTCCCTCCACAGCCTGTCAATCTTCATTGGTGTGTTGTGTCCCATGTCAGAGATCGTCCACACGTAATCACCACTGAAAGCAAAGGTTTTCCTCCATGGACCTGGTTAAACATACATAGAGCTACTAAACTATTTGTGACACGTTCTCTGATCCTGCTGTCTTTGTATGATGGTCCAGCAAGTATTGATATGTTGACGCCCATTTGGAAGACTTTACATAGGCTAATCACCATGGCCTCACACATACAGGAGGTGGACAAAATATTGTGAACCTATCATGAAAATGGACGTGAAGTCAACAAATCACCATTGCAAAAAGTTAATTTTTCAGACTGTTCCACAGGACAAATTAACGGATTTTGCTTTTTTGAAGATGATTTGGCCTCTGAGGAGCTCCACTGGTTGTTGTTGTCCCATGTTCCTTTTAAAACTTTTCAGACATTTATTGCAGCCCACAAACACTGCTAAGTTGAGTTAACATTATTTTCTCTATTCCCTGTAAATCCAGTGTGTTGTGGACTAAAGTAAAGTCAGGTTACATTACACACAGTTGTGGCTTCTCTAACAACAGCTAATCTATAACTTACCTAACATGATGGCATCCAGCGTGGCAGTGCAGGGGTCAGGGATGTTCTCCGTGTCATGGCTGCTTTCTGTGGGGAATAGACTGTCTGGAGATGTTGGACTGGCTAAAGTGCTGGTGATACGTTGGCCTATAAAACAGAGAAGTTACAAGTTTTAGGATGAACGCGTGCTTTCCTTATTTTGACTACATGAAGAATGTTTTTATGCCAGACAGGTACAGTTACTAGTTACTTTTACATGAATATGCGTTTATCAGATACCTCGTGGACCTGATACTGATATCTATATTTGAGTTATAAAAATTGTTGAAAAAAAAACATAATTTTGACCAAGATACATATTTACAGAGTGAGATACTTTACTGCTGAAAAATCAACTTGACACTGCTCTGTAGCAGATAGACTAAGGAATGTTGATAAGACTACCCATAAACAGATCCTTGACATATCTGTTCTGCAGTTCCTTGATACTGATCGATCAACATATGCATATATCAGTGATACCGATAGTTCTGAGATAAGCTAATATCGGCGCCAAGATTTATCTGTCAAGCTTTAATTAATCACAAAAATGGGAGTTGTATCATTCCCCTAACCACTCTCTTCAGAGAACATGTAACCAATGTTTTCTCAGTTGATGAGATGAGACTAAGCCTCGTTACAAAACGTGTTATTGTATGTGCAGGGCAACAGTTACATGAAGTGACCACATGAACGGTGAGGTCCAGTCACAGGTACTGATTTATGCAAAGTCACAATCAATACCAAACAGACCGCTCTGATCCAGTGGGCCTTCTTGATACACTCACCGTATAACACCTGGATGCCTTTGATATCATCTGTATGCAGCCTGAAGTTGGCACGGTAACCAGAGTAGACTGGAGCCATCAGAGCGCTTCTGAACTGAGAGTGACCCAGGCCGAGGGCGTGGCCGATTTCATGGGCAGCTACAATACGCAGATTAGTACCATAATATGTTCCCTCAGTCCAGAACTCATCCTCATCAAAGTGGACAATACCAGATTCTGGTGACTCAGCGTGGGCCAGTACATGACCTGCAGGTGGTGCAATAAAAACTGTTAAAGTGTTCCAGGGGACAGTAGGTCCAATAGTTTGTGTTTCACAGTGAATGAAAAAACTAACCGCGGCCATCAAATGGGACAGAGCAGTAGCCATCTTTCTTATGGAAGGAGATCTTTATGTCTGCTCTGCCATAGTGGACCTCTCTGAAGGTCAAAGCAGCCACATCACTCCAGTACTTGAAGGCAGAGCGGATGGCCATCTTGACATTTGTTTTCTTCATGTCAGGTGTGTAGTTGTAGATGCGGTAGGTCAGACTCCTCTTTCTCCAATAACCTGTTAGAGAAGAATCCTTTTTTTTTTCACTAAGTCACCACAACAAAACGGTCTACCTCACTAAACGTTACTACATTTGTCAGAGACCACATCAAGATTTCAACTGCACACCAAAACGTTTTCCCCATAAAACTTCCTCATTAAAGCACTTCCAATCGAACTGACGGGGGACAAAATCCTCGTTATGTCTAAAAATGCATTCTTAGGTTTATCTGAGGCTAATTTAAGGCTTCAGCTGTCTGAATTCGTCAAATCAAGAAGATATCTTCCAAAGTAACAGCCTTTCTACTACAAAATTATCTCTTTGTGTTACTGTTTCACCACCGTAGCCCAACACGTAAACACTGTCCAGGGAAACACACAGAGGAAATATCATATTTAAAAAAAACTATAACTTTGGAAGATATCAACTTGATTTAACTAATTCAGAATGTTGAGGCCTCATATAGACTGTGAATTTTGTACCCCATCATTTACACTGAAAGTGCTTTAGGAAAGGAAAGATCAAATCTAATGATGTCCTCTTTAATAGTACTGAGTAAAATTTAAGTAAGGCCCTTCATACTGCTACTAGAGTTGAGTTGTGCTTTTATTTCTTTACCAGTATTTCTACTAGAGTGGAACATTTCATCAGTTTTCTAATACAGGTAAAATTGCAGTGAACAAAGTTGCTGCCTTTAATGATCCAACCATTTCTCCAAAGCTTTAAAAGGTTTCTAAAAGCCTAAAAATGTATATAATGTGAAAATCTATCATATTATATATATA
>CM022473.1:14237366-14410663 GCA_011952105.1 Coreoperca whiteheadi
TATATATATATATATATATATATATATATATATATGCTGATCCAGACCTTGAAATCAAGATTTTCTGCTGACTTACCCATCACCCTGTATTTGTAATATTTCTTGTTGAAGGGGTCCTCCATGCCACAGCGCGGCTGTCTCATCACATCCAGAGTAGCTTCATCCAGTTCTCCAGTAGGTGGCAGATCATTCACCCTCTGGAAAACCCTGGAGACAAAACAAACTTCTGCAAAGTGATTTGACAATACGAGGAGGGCTGCTCACACCCTCTTCCGCTGCATCTGTATCCAGTATTGTTCTGACGGACCCTCATACAGATCCAACATGTGCGTTATGACATGAACTTATTGTCAGTAGCTACCTGTGTTTCCCCTTGAAAGGGCACTGGTCTATTTTACCTGAGAGCTTCAATGATCTCCTCCAGGTAACGAGGGTCCTGTGGATCAGCTGGGTCATTCAGGTAGCCATACTGCCTCAAATAGGCCTGTGAATGCAGAGGCAGACAATAAAGCTCTCACTTAAAAGAAAACCTATTTAGTATATACAGTATAAATACCTGCTGTTGTAAGTCAAAAGCATCATTTGAATGTTTGTTTGAACAAATTACAAAGCAAACTATCATCTTACCTTTGCTTCATTTAATTCTGTCCATTGCACCACTGCACAAATTGCTCCACTGAGGTAGAGCACCAGCAGCAGCAGCAGCCCCACGTAGTCCTTATTCAAGTTTAACATCTTGAGTTTCTGTCCCAAATATCCAGGGTTGATGGCTCAGAGCCTGAGAAGTGCTCAGCGGACTCCCACAACAGACTCTCTCTGTTCTCTGAGCGCTCCAGCAGTTTTAAACTCAGCCCGGCGCATGAGTCATCCCTGTGGCTACGATGATCCATCTCTGAAGAATGAGGATGCCAAGAGCAGCCAGTTGACCTCAACTCAACATGTCTGCTGTTAAATTGCGCAGCTGTTCAGAAGAGGACGTGCAGCTCCTGAAGTGGTCTGCACACTTGACCAACTTATAGGGTCATGCTACTGTTTAACACTCTGACAAGAGGTAGTTTACCCTGGACATAACTATCACTATAACATTCCCATATTATTCCCTTTTTGTTGATTCCCTGGTGTTAACACTGTACTGTATGTCCTACGTATGAGTTTAATTATAGGCTGAAACCACAGAAGGCGCCCTGCATCTCCACATTCCTGTCGTCCCCACACCTATCCCCATCTTGACACAAATATTTAGGTTTACTACTGAAACAAATTGATGGCACAAATCCATGTTTCAAATGCAAACAATTGTTGTTGTTAATGTTTTCTGACAATTTAGCTGATTTCCATCTCTGCTGCTTATCAACTCAAATGAACACACAAAATGCTTATTTTTTTATGAAAGCTACATTAATCTAAGATTTTATATGACTTAAATCACCATGTGTTATAATAACTTGAAGTCAATAATATAGTCGATATATTGAAATAGAAATTATATGGTCTCAAAAATTAGAGAGATGAGATGGGGCCTTACACATGTATATTTCTTTTTGATTTGGCATTCTAGTGAATAGAACATTTTTATGTACAAGCTACAGGTTTAAATAAAATAATTATGACTGGACGATAATGCTAGTGAGTCCATGCTTGTAATTTGGGTGTTTGTGCATTATATACCCTTTTGTTTTGAAATGATTAAGACAAAGAGGAAAGAAGCGAATAATTGCTGATGCATTTTGTCTAACTTTGTGGGAGAGACTGTCTAGTGAGTTGATTACCAACTATTTTAGTTTTTGCCTTCTCAGCCAAATTTACTTCCTGCTTGTTGGAGTTCATCTGAGCTCAGCAGCAGTGTCACATTTTTGATAAATTTAGGCTAGTTTGTCGTCGTGTTGATTTTATACAAACCTTGTTTTAAACCCAAACGTAAAAGACTACAGAATTTGTAATTATTTAGTCGTGGATGACAGACGCTTGATATTGTCCTATGAAATTCCCACACTGTGAAGACTTCAAAACTTAGTTTTGGTTCATTCGTACCGTATCTTTACAGAATTTGGGATAGTGCCCCAGCAGACTGTTGTGTATGGAACTGGTATAAATGTTACAGCAGCATTAGCCGACAAAACAGCTGGTCTCAAGATGTGAGTGCATGGTGGATGGTTGGCATCGTAGGGCCTCAGAGGTACCTCACAGACTTAAGCCTGAGACAACACGCTAACACTAAAGGTTTGTCTTTGTACGCCAGGAGTGTCTGATGGGCTGTAGACAAATCCCTAGCTACAGTGGGGCTTATCAGGCCCTAGGATGTATTTGCAAATTAGCATTAAGCTAAGAATTACTCATACAGACAATCAGGTAAGGCTTTTTCTTGTATATTCCTTTGATAATTGTCAGAGAAAGTCCGCTAACCGATACAGTATATTCAACCAGCCCACATGCTGCACATTCCTCACTCTATCACAACTTACCACACGGAGAAATTAAACCAACGCTTTAGTGCACTGGTTTGCATATACCACCAATGTGACAAAAGTCTCTGTATTTGCTGACCTGGAGAAGAGTAAAACTAAGAGTCAGCTTTTCTGCTCCCTTGCCACTCTTTGCAATAGGTTATTGTTGTGATGATTATTACTGACAATGAAAAGAAAAGGAACAGAAATAAAGAACAATCAAGAAGTGGGAGTACAGTATAGGCTATTTTGGATGAGGCTAAGTTTGATGCCTAAAAACAGCTGTCCAACTCCTCTTCTACTGAAGTGATATGACTTTTCTTTCTTTTTTGCTGCTTTCCATCACTCTCCGTCACTTCTCCAAAGACTACATGAATAGCGCATTGGTTGTACGCCACTGCGCACATACTCACAGCAGCGTCAAGTATCTGAAACCAACACAACACATAGATTCTCACAACCTGGGTCAACTGCAGGACCATAAAAATGCGTTCTCTTTATTTTTCTACGCAAATAAGCTTACCGCAATTTTAGTCATTTATGACTCAGAGACAGATCAGAGTAACAAACACGATTGCCAAACAACTCCCCCACTCGGTCACTAGCCTCTGGATACCAATAAGCACACGAGTCCCACGGCATTTATCATGCACGGAGACTCATGGAATATATCTGGTTTTATTATATTAAAAGACATCTCTCTACTTCTACTTCTTGCAGTCAGAGAAAACAACGTGCAGGAGAACATCTTTATAATATTCAAGGCAAAACGCCAGGCCACTCGTCAACATGACATCATCATGACTCCAAGTCCATATGATCATTAAAAAAGATGGACTGTGACTTAAATACATGATAATTAAGTGTAGTTTTGGACTAAGAACTACTCAATTTACTGCAGTTTTGACTATATTTGATCCAATTGTCTATATGGATTCTGTTATATCTGCAGTCATTGTTTGTCCTGACATGACAGATCATCTTTTACATTAACTTGTCCTCCCTTACTTTCTCCTGTTCACCTTCCTGTCAGCTGCAAAACAATCATTTTTTATGATGAGTCACTTCATATCCTGTTTCCTCTGTTACTGCATTTAGGAATCACCAAGTAAAAAGTACCAGGAGAAGAAATCTGGAAACCGTCAGACAAGTTTTACAATTTGAATAAACTTTGGTGCCAAAGCCAAAATTGTCAGGAAATTCTAATACTGACAAGTAATTTTTGTTTTAAACTTACAACTAAGACAAAGGAAACACCAGAAAAATTATGTTGAAGCAGCAAAGTCAACACACATTATGAACTACTTCGCTCACACATCAGGTCAAAACTGTGGTCAAGAACTTCCCAGAATTTTGCATAAATGGCATAAACTCAGCTAACTTTCCATCTCCACAGTGAGGTGTGGTACGTCATACCAACTTTGAAACAGTTGGGAACAGGTCGACGGACAGAGGGACACAAATCACTTCTGATATGGAGACTAAAAACGAGCCACTGACAGCTGCTCCTGGTTATTTTCCTTTCAGCTGCTTCAAACTTAACAAAAAAAAAAAAAAAGTTATCTTCTCACTTACAAAAGGTTATTAATCAGCAAAGTCACAGCTGCAGCTACACTCCCAATGTTTTAAATCTTAGTTGAATCCAGTCTCTAAATTCCAGTTGTTCCGTGCGTAACGTGAACACTCCATGCAACTTTAGTCGCCTTCGTTAACTATACAATAAACTAAATACTCCTCTACATTTCGATTAGATTGCAATTTTATTTAAAATTAGGTTTTTAAATTATGATGCATGTTAATCACACAAGTAATTCAACCGTTTTCATATACGTGCACACATCATCAGCATTAAGAAGGTCAATGCGGATTACAAAAATAAATTATTATTCTTTTCTACAAAGCACAAAGACCAGAATTAACTGAATCGCACGTTCACTTGAGACCAATGTGTAAGTGAATCGTCACTAGATATGTTTGGTCATTTACAACCTTTAGCTTTGTTGTAGGTATGCAGCGCTGAAAATCTTTCAAATCTCACAGGCAACGTGATTGAATGTATACTTCAAGCAAGGCTGTGCGTCAAAACAAATCCTGCTGCATTTCATTGTTATACTTCATAATACTGTGAAACAGTTTTTTCCCGTCTATCACTTTTCCTGCTGACTAAGTGAGAGATTTAACACAATGTCCAATCTGCTGACGCCGTTTCATGCGTAAACCTTTTGGATTTTGAATGTGGATCAAACCACTGAGTCTATTCCTCACTGATCTTCACCTTCACTCTGTGCCAGGCGTTACTCAACACGCCCCTCAGGTTCCAGATGGGAGGAACTGTGTCCGGCTGCATGTTGTAACTGCTGTCGACTGCCTTGCAGATGATCTCCAGCTCCTGAGCCTCAGGAGGAAGAGGAGCCGTTACTTCCCACAGCTTCCAGGCCCAGGCTCGTCCCGGTGGTGGCGAGGGTTCAGGTGCCCGTCCCTTCTCGCCGCTCTGCAGCTGGGCCACCTGCCACGTCTTTCCTCCATCCAGAGAAACATCTACACGTACCACCTCCCTGCCCCCGCCACTCCAGGCGTAACCCTTCACTGTCACCTCTTCAACACTGCGATTAACCACGGCACCATCTGCCGGCGTGGTGATCGCTGACTGAATGGGCAGCTCTTGGATGGCCGGAGCAGACTGAAAGTCCACTGTGTCCCAATCCGTCCCAGGCGAGAAGCCCTTGTAGTCGTTCTGCTGCCAGTGGCTGCTGCTTTCCTCTGCACTCACTATGATCTTCCCCAGCCACTTAACATTGCGTGCACCCACCGTGCCTGGTACCACAACCCGGACAGGGTAGCCGTGGTCGGCAGGGAGATCGTCGCCGTTCATTTCGTAAGCCAGCAGCACATCACCCTCCTCGCTAACTGCCTTGTTTAGAGGGATGGAAGCACCGTAGGTAGTGCCGGTCATGTCTTTGTCCAGTCCTTCAAACTGAACATGGCAAGCCCACTGGGCCACAGCTGGCCCGTAACCAGCTGCCAGCAGCACATCCCTGAGCCTCGCACCGGTCCATGTAGCGTTGCTGATCGCAGCGATGCCCCAGTTGAGTCCTTTCACCTGCTTCACCTCATTCATCTCAGAGCGACGGTTACCGGCACACTGCAGCGTGACGGTGACCGTGTGTTTAGGGAATCGAGTCTTCAACTCTTCTAAAGACAGCGTCAGCACTCCTCCAGGTAGTCCCTCCACGTGCAGCTGATATGAAGCCGGGTCCACCTGCGGCACTGGCAGGTGGTTTCTTTTGAAGAAGATTGCAGAGGGGGTGATGTAGCTGTCAGAGAGGATTTCAGGAGGCGGCTCAGCATTGAAGGGCTTGAGGCTGTTGATGCGGAGGACAGGGTGACGCTTCGGGTCGGAAGAGTAGGGGTCAGATGAGTGAACAGTCTGCCTCTTCTTCACGTCTTCTGCACTCAGCTCACCAACCTTGCGTTAACCACAGACACAAACGTTTTATTAGACCACATGGGACTGATTTACTGCCACGAGCTATCGGTCAGCTGAACTTTTCTGTTCATCTCAAAAAGAAAGACAAAGAACTGTTTCTTTACAAGGAAACTCCACAGAAAACAACGTCAGCAAAGCATTTCTCTCACTGACCACTTGAGGGAGTGCCAGTATTTAGCCTACAGCTGTCCTTGGTATTCAGTACGCAGTAGACCTTTTCATATGTGACAGAAAAAATAAATGACAATTTCCGCCATAGATTTTATCAGTTGACGTCTGAGATACTGAGATCTGGGAACATATTGACATTGAGAAGTGTGCGTAAAACTACAGCAAGTACAGTAGAACAAAGTTGAACCAGAAACTGAGGCTCTAAACCAGTGATCATCAACTGGTGGTCCGCCAAGCCATTCGATCCAGCCCGCAACTGGATTCCAAAATTGTGAGGATCAAAGAGAAAAAAAAATGTAGGCCTATTCCACACTATTATTCCACGACGTGAATTAGTTGAGGCAGATAGAGGCACACCTTTAAAACCTCACTTTCCGTGAAAGGTTGGTTATGTCTGCAAAGCACCCAAGCAGCCTGCAGGGACACGTTACTCTCTTGATCAGTTAAAGTTCGAGTAATAATGCCACTTGCACGGGACTAGGCAGATTTCAATGTGGCGATTCTTCTCTGACGTGCCTCTGACTGCTCAGGATATGAAATCAGGAAATTTGAATGTTTAGTGTCGTGGTGACGGCGCAGAATGTATTCTTTTGCAACAGCAACAGTTTCGTTGCAAATTAGGCATACTGGTGAGGCATTTCGGAAGGGTGGCATGATAAATGCGTACTTCTCAGTTCAGTCATCATTGAAGGACCTGTTTTCAATATCAACTTTGGTTTCATAGCCTTTGAGAGTGCCATTGTACCTCTGATAAGAGACCCTTTCCTGTCACTTCCTTTGTGTTTGTTTTTCAAGTGCTCTATAAGTAAAGTTGACCAAATTGAGTTGAGGCAAACTATCTATCACCCATGGTGGTTGTCTGTAGTATAGGTGATAGGAGCCTGAATCACAAAGGCCTTCAGTTTTGTAATGAAATGGAAAAAGTATAAACAATAAACATCAATCATAAGGTTATACCAAAATTAGATTTTTATTTAAGGGGCCAGCTCCCAGGGAGACTGTCTGGTAAAATTCTGGCCCTCTGTCAAATATAGTTGATGACCCCTGCTCTAAACTCTGATGGATGTTTACAACCGACAGACTGGGCAATCATTTTATAGCTTGCCTTTTTTTCTCCGCCACATAAGTTTAGAGGTTATCTAGTCAATTGTTTCTATTCTATTTTCCAGCCAGAGGTGTAACTCAAAGCTACAAAGCTTTGCAAGGTGAAGCGGCAGACATTGGTTACGTTACATTGATAAATATCAAACAGAAGTCAGTGATGGTTGACACTTTGACATAAGGTCTGCTGTATGTTTAAGCTGCAAATGTCGACACATTGGCTTACAAACACTGGCTACAGTACACTTTGGTACTCACGGCCAATACTTGCCTCAGCTTTGTGTTGAACGTCCTGTTTAATGGAACCTGTTCCACCCAGTGGAAAAGCTGCTGAAAACACCTATAGTTCACTGGTTTCATTGTAAATAATCTATTTTCTTCTGTGTCAGTACAAGACACTAGTAACAGAAAAGTACCTCTTAAAACGTAACTTTTTTTATTTTTTCATCTTACTCATGGTTTTTGAGGATAACGTGTGAGTCCAAAACTTGTTACTCAGACTTTTACTGTCACTTAGATAAATTATTAACAGAAACCAGGAGTTGGCCCACCTTATATTCTGAGAGGATTTCCAGCACATGTTCCTGTTTGTGTACAGCATACAGATCCCAAAAGGGTTCAAGGTCTCCACCTGCCGCCAACAAGATTTTATCCCCACCGGGGTGCATGGCCACAAACTTGGTGATGTCATAGACGCCACCTTTGTAAGTGACCCACACGCCATCTTCCAGAGAGCGGTGACTGGTGACCTCTTCCTGGGTGAAGATGGGAAGAGCTGAGGTCTTCACTCTAATGGTGTCTGCCTGCTCAGCCTGCACCGGAGAGAAGAGACATCACGTCTGTGATCCATCAAAAAGGACATTTTAAAAAGGGAAAGAAGACTGGAAATCAGGAATCCAGTCTGGAAGGCAATCATTTACCTTAAAAAAAAATAATAATAATACATTTTGATTAGTGCTGAAAGGTAATTTAGATTCTTCGTTGATCAGTTTGTAGCTGCAATAATTTGTCACTATTAGCCCTTGAGTCTTATGGTGGTAAACTGGCTGTTACAGCAGTGGAGGTGTGTGTTCTCCTATTTGCACAGGCTTTGATCACTGGGCTGAGCGTGTTGATCCTGATGTGGGTGTGTTATAAATATCTTGCCTACTCTAGGACACACGCACACACTGAAAGTCCTTTAACATTACACTGATACCATAAGAGACAAGTATGAGAAACTCCCTGTTGAAGAGCTAAAGAGCATGTTAATATATGGTATGATGAATTAAAACTAAAATGTGGATAAAGTCACAAGGTATAAATACAATACTGTTCAGAGAAATATTATAGGATTATTTTGAAATATTGTGTCTATTATTTTGAGTCAGCAGGCCTACTCATTGACAGACCTGCACACTGCTTACATTTAATGCAGTCCTGTTATACAACACATTACCTGCTGCTTTCAGGCAGGAAAAAATAACACTCGAGAACAGATTTTACTTATAAGATAAAAGTTCCAGTTTTCCCACCAGCCCATACTGCCATGCCAAACCACCGTGAAAGGCCTTAGTCTTAGTGTGCAAACACCACATGTTGGCTCCACAGCCGGATGGCCTTTGTTTATCAAGCAGCAGCAACATATTACTGAGCTGTTAATTATTTTAAAAGTCTTTGAATGTTCCCATTACTTCTGAAGGATTAAGACACAACACAGTAGAACAGAAAGTGGGAGCTGCTGACTGAAGCAAATACTAGATTTAGACATTTACAACTGGTATATGTGTTCAACAGTGTCTACTAATAAAAGCAGCTACAAAGTCATGAAACAGACATTTTGCAGTATCACTGTGTTAATTATTCACACAAATATATAGGAGAGCAGCACTGCTGCTTGGAGTCGTTCACGATTTCCCACTGTACGTGTGAGAGCTTGATGGACCTTATACTGATTTTTAAGAAATTAATTTGCCCATCACTTTGAGGTGCAACAAACACCACAGTTTGGCATTTAATTTACACTTTATAATACATAACAAAAATGAAAAAAAAAAAAGACACGATGAGTTCTCTTCGATGCTGAAAAAACATTTCTGCATTTGCAGTCAGCAGTTTTGAGAGTAGAGGTCATTATCCGTTCATGGATTTCACCAGTCTAAACTTCCTATGAACCCTTCCTCTGACGAGATGAAGCATTCTGCTCAGCTCAAGATGTGTATGCATGTTGAGTTCCAGAAGATGTGGAAGTGAAAATGAACAAATGAGCTAACATTGCAAACCAACAGATGAGACAGGCCACTGCCCTCACTGTAAATAGCAAAAGACCATAAAAAGGGTGTAACTAAGAGGAAACACTTTAAATTCTCTCTTCCTAAATTGAATCTTCTTTGACTGTTTGAAATTGGCTGACTAATATAATACTTTCATCATTAAGATTGTAACATATACTGTAACAGCATCAACACTTGGTTCATTTTGAGAAACAGACCTTTCAGACAAACCATCGGGCAAAGTGTGTGTGTGTCTGTGTGTATTTGTGCAGCCATTGCATTGCCGAGCTGCAACTACTTTTCATCTAAATTAATCAATTATTGTCATCTTAAATATTTTTTCTATAAGATGTACAAAATAATGTAAAATGCCCATCACAGCTTGTCACACTCAAAGTCAGGTCTTTGTATTGTTGTTAAAAAAAGAGATAATTTATCCTTGGCACAACAAAAGCAATTAAACATTGACTGTTTTTACAGATCTCATCTCTTCCTAACCTTGTGGTGGTGGAGGCCATAAACCAGTACAGCCCCAGAACCAGCCAGCAGTCCTGCCAGGGCATGTCTCCAGCTGGGACTGTGGGCACGCTGGTAAGATCTCTGGTCCTCACTGCTGCTGCTCCAGAGACGAACTGCACATGATGCCACGGCAGGTGCCACTTGCTGCCTATGAAATGAAACAAAATCAAAATGCAACTTTTACATCAAGCCGAGCTTATTAGGTCTCAACTAAACCTGTAGGTTTTAGAACAACTGTACAATTATGGTGTATTCCCAGAGTGTAAAATAACAGATAAAAGCGGATGAACAGCTACTCAGGTTATGCGGTTCATGAAAACGTAACAGAAAAATGTGAACAAATCCAATTAATTTGCTTAAGCACAGCTTGAGTTGTCCGTTTTAGTATCCTTCATTAAAGTGTGACCTTTGAGTGGGTGGAGCTCAGACCAGACAGAACTGAACTACTCTGTCAGTGGTAGGCCAAGTAAATGCCAGGTATTCAAGTAAACTTTATTTATACAGCCAAATATAACAAATCACAAATTTGCCTCAAGGGGCAAAGGTATAATACCCGTGAAAATGGCCATTTAGCAACAGTACTGTACCTCTGGGTTTTGAGAGGGCCAATTCGAGTCAGGCTGTGGCAGCGTCTGAGAAGCAGCATTGCACTGATATTCTGAGAAATTATTGAGTTGAGAAAAAAAAAGAAAAGAAAAGAAATTTCACAGTGAAACACATTGCATCTCACAAAGAAAGTCTGGATTTCTATGAACAAGTTACTAAAATTCCTTTAATTTGAAATATAACAAAAAAAAAACACAATGTAACACAAACTGTGGAGTTCAACTTATTTCTTTTTCCATTTTCCTTCCTGGAAAAAGACTGTGACTGAACAGAAGTCTGTATTGCCCTGCTAACAGGTATACTATATCTGAGCCATGAACAGTTCAATCAAAGACCAATCTTTGCCCCTCAGATTGCTTCATTTGAGTCCTTTCTGGAGGTCTAACGAGGAATAACTATCCAGTGTTTCACAAGAAAAGATCAAAGATTACAGATGTCATAAAATGAATATCATTTTGTGTTCCAGAAATATTCTTCCTCTTTCTTATCCAATCAATCATTTGCGGCCCTTCCCAGTGATCTTTTTGACCCCTTGGGGTTCACAGCAAAAACATTTACCCGCATTTGGCTGGCAGTTAATGTTTGTTTTCCCACCCAGATCACTGCACATAACTGTTAAAGCCTTCAGCAGCTTCGTATGATTATGACAATTGGCCTTTCTAACATGTTTAAAATGTGCACTGAATCAGAAGGTACAGTAGGTATGAAATTGTACAAGTAAAGATTAGCTTGCAAAGACATGTAACAGTCCTACTGAACACAGGCTGTCAGTGAGGTGTTCGGACACAGTGAGGACTAACAGCTGGTAAAGACAAAAAGGTGCTGTCGTGTACATGATGAACCTGAAGGCTATGTACAGTGTAATATAAAGTTCTTTCCAGCACAGCTCACCGAACCTGCTCTCTCTCTACAGCCAACATGTGTTCCTGTTAAGACCAACTGAACCTTTAAACCATACAACTCCTACTGAACTGACCAACCGGCAGTTACTTCAATCATTAAAAAGGAGCCAACCAGCCCAGGGGGAGTGAACAGAGGCTGAGCTTCCCTTCGCTCCTCTCTAACCACAGGAATGTTAGTTAGAGTAAACACAGACAGTTTTTTTCAAGCATTCAATTAAGAAACTAACTGAAACGTATTAACACTTATTGGAAAATGTAATTTAAAGAGTACTTAATCTTCTTCTGTTGACAACACCTTGACATTTTGACAATGAGGAAGAAAGCTATGACTCAGTAATGACTCCAGCCTGAATCAAGAAAAGGACCAAATGCCTCCAACCTTTAGAAAACATCTTTGGGTAGGGCTGCTTCATGAGGAAAGATCTGTTACTGACTAAATGGAAGGATAAAGTATAAAGATCTCCCTGTTAACTGAAGCATCCGACCAGACCTCAATTGGAAAAGAAAATCGAATCACTGTGTTGTTGTAAACAAAAAGAAAGAAAGAAAGAAAGAAAGAAAGAAAGTGTTGCAAGTTGCGTGGTGAAAAAAACCCAACCCATTACTTACAGGTCAGACATAAAATGACAGATAGCATGCGGCGGAGCGCTGCTTTATCAATCAATTACACCTGTCTTATCAGGATCAACAGTGGCCACAAGATTATTCAGGGTTATCTTCAGCCTGTTCCACTGAGGCAGCATGCCTGTCAGCAGCCAGAGGAGCGCTACTCAAACGCCAAGGCTGAAATGTATCGTCTACTGTCTTTATAGTCTCACTACACTGTTAGTAAGAGCAACAACTGCTCTTTCAGAAAATGATAATGTAGAGGTATGGAGCCATATGTTATCATAGCTGAAGTAAAACGGTGTCATGACCTAAACTTGCATTACTCAAATCTATGCAGGAATGTCTCCAGTTAGATATAAATCACAGTGAAAGTCACGGTGAACAACACGGGTCGACATGGTTGACAATGTTACATTTGAGGCATTTAAACATGTTAATACCAGACAGAGTGAATTTGAACACCGATGTCACACAACTGAACACATTAGCAAGACTTTTAAATACGTTGGACAGCCTAATACCCCCCCCCCCCCAATCTGACTCATGCTGTTCATTTGAAGTAAATCAGGAAATCATTTTACAAAAGTATGAGATGCCCGACCTGTAACTTAGTTTGTGGTGCACAACAAGGACTATATGGTTGCAAAAACTCCAGTGATTTCACATATTTAAAGTGCAAAACATTTCTACACCATAGCATTCCCACGTATTTAACAACTGCAAGTTTATTGACCACCTGCCATTTCCCCCTAAACACACATTTGTCCCTTGACAAATAAAACCTGCTCGCATTCAGCGTTTTACTGCAATGATTTCTGAAGATACTGTGACAACAAATGCAACTTACTTGGTGTAACTTGACAGGATTGATATCCTCTGGTTAGCAGTGTGCCCCAGATGCAACGTTAGGATCTGTGGACACTTTATTGAACCACTGACAAATCACGCAACAATCCAATTGAAGTGACAGTCTAAACTACCGACACGTCAGGCTGTTAACGCCAATTCATTAACGCTAGCTAACGCCTGAAGAAGAAATGCAACGTTAGCTAGCAAAGTTAAATCTGGCACTGTAGCGCGTTATCATCCTCCTCCTCCTCCTCCTCCTCCTCATCATCATGGCTAACTTAGCTAACACTCAAGTTAGCACGCTTGCCACTGACACCCAGGCTGCCAGACTTCACTCACATTATGTTCACAAACAGAAGCATGGTTCGTGCTAGTTACTGCTTGTTCGTCCAAACAAAACTACTCACTTCTTGCGTGCCGGCCGCCTGCTCGCACTGCGATGCTCTGCGAGACGTAAGTTGGAGCCGAAACAACAACAGCAACTCACGTAACGTTGCACGGCTCTGAAACCGTACGGCCGCGGTGCGTTCAAGACCTCCAGCGGGCTACCTATCTCTCTCGACTCTGCGGGACAGGCGAGGCAAGTAGGTGAGCAGCCTTCACACGGGACACTTGCTGGAAATTACTTAATCACCCCAATGCTTTAGCTCCCGACCTGAAACAGGTCTAGAAACATTAACGCCCTTACTGCAATATATTTAGAATAATCAGACACAGAATTGATAACTCCATCTCCAACACAACAACTGGCAAAACCTTATATATATATATATATATATATATTTTTTTTTAAACAGAGAAATTAAATGAAAGAACATGAGTGTTAATTTCGCCATTTTAACGTCTTCAAATAACCATGTAATGAAAATAGAACAACACAAGTGAGATACTTATGTGAAACATTAAAAGGTGTTTAGCATTTTGTTTGGCCCCATTGCTACTTAAAAACTCAAACAGTGCTTTCAAAACAATTTGATAAAAACACCAATCAAAAATTAGAAACCGATGCGTAGGCCTGCTGTTGCATTAGTCATTTCAGCATTTTAATGTGTCTTCAAATAACCATAATGGAAATAGAAAAAGACAATTGGGATACTTAAAAGAAACATTAAGGGACATAAGGTGTCTATGTTGTACAGATTGTAAAGCCCTTTGAGGCTAATTGTGATGTGTGATATTGGGCTATATAAATCAAATTGGATTGAATTTAATCCAACATTTATTTTTCAAGCTGTCAGTCTCTTCCAGTAATTAAACTCTCTGAGCAAACCCTGAATGCACCCGAATTTACATGGTAAACATGCAGAAAAAAGCGCACTGGAGGTTTAAATGGAACACAACAATGTCAACAGATAAGGGAACATTGTTGTGTATAAAATACAGAGACCCAACAGCAACACCTGGGCTTGGAGAGCGTGTTGTAGAGCATTACCCTAACACACCCGAGGGATGACCTGAGAAAAGCCTGCATGACAGAAATCTCAACTCAAATCAGAAAACAACTTGATGACACCAGAAACACCACTAAATACACAGACCCAAAAACGACCAATCTTAAATTAAATTTCTGTTTTGTTCTTTTTATATTAAAATACAAAAACAGCAGTCGCTTGCAAGGGGAGTGTGGATGTCTTCTCCCAGTATGGCCTCAAAGGAAAGAAAACAAAAATAATGGCTGAATGCAGGGGAAGTGAAAAATAGAAAGAAGCTGCAGTGAGTGTGTTTCCTCATTTGAAGAAGCATGAATGTTTTCACACTTGGATTTATTTTATTCGTTTAAGTCAAAGCAGAACCTCAATACTCTTAACTGGCTGGCAGCCCTTGTCAGTGGAAATCAATGAGGAAGTCGTTATTAGGGATCTTTATTCCTCCAGTCAACTACATATTCATATAGTAGATTGGTGTGTGGAAATGTTACAATTTCACCCGAGAGGTCTCGCTGCTGTGGCACTGCAAAAGCGGAAAAGGTGTTCAACAACAACAATGCAATGGACTGCAGAAATGACGTATCGCTGTTAAAATGTTACACAATGCACCTTTAACTCAACTCTACAGTAATTACTGTTGAAGAGGAGGAAATGCAGGCAGAATTTCACACCTTGAAGATATGTGGGGCTCACCTCTGCCGCTGTCAGTAACAACAGGAAAACCGACAAGACATTCACAGGAACAATGCAAATTCAGTTCAAACCTCGGCACCACAGCTCTTCACTTCAGTTTCTTCTCTTTTTTGACGTTTGAGAAGCCGAACATTACAGAAGAAGTGCAGTGTTTGGATTTGATCATCACTGGTGTGTAAAATGTGTCTGAGGGTCGTCTCTTTTGCCTTGTTTAAACTTTGCCAGTGTGAGGCATGCCAAGTTTGGGGAATCCAGTCAAAACATAACCTGAGGCACATATTGAGTTAGGACTGAGTTGCTACGGCAATAGCAGATTTTCTGGTCTGTTCTGTCTGTGTTTTGATGACAATATTTCCAACATCCCTAGTATTTTCTTTTACACATGCCCTTATGAATCTTGACAGTAAAAAGTATCGTTTAATTTCTGTATTGTGGTAATGACACATGCAGTTATCCAGGTCATTTCCCTGAGTGTTTAGGTTGCCCAGTGTCCTTACTGACACCTTCATGTCGGTGAAGTACACTTTGTGAATGAATGGACTAGAACATCATGTTCGTCACTGAAACCTTTTGCAGACAAAACAATTCCTCAAGCACACAGATTAAGGGGCAGATCAGTCTGACATTCCCACACATAAAGAAAGCCAACGACCAGGCCACAGTCAAACACACGCCTTAAATGCATGTTTGTTTAATAGTAATGGTACGCAGTTGGTTGCAATCTGTTAATGTATTAGGGCTGTACATATCATGAAGATACTTTAGTCATAAATACTTGTTGTGGGGTTCCCTTTAGGTAAAAATGTAAGTTTGATGCCACATTTGTTTTTCAATGATGTTGTACCCATGTGTAGTATTTCCTTATATGCATTTATGTAGTTTTTAATCTGTGTAACCAACTGCTCTGAGATACATGAACAGTATCACAGCCGGACCAGAACAATTACAAACAAATCTCAGAATGGTAGTTAGTTCATTGAACCAAGAGAAAGTGGAAACAGTCCTAGGCTAAACATGTTGAGAATTTGCTTCTATTGCTACTGTAGGCAAACCATGTCGCTTCTGTGTGCACAGTAAAACCTAGAATATCCTTGTTGTCTCTCACTACTGGGCTCTCTAGCACTACCTGTTGACCAAGTATACATAATCAACACTGCAGCAACATTTAACATCTAAGTAGATATTCTTTTACAAATTCTTGCTTCTCTTTTGACTTAAATATTGAATGTTTGTTCAAATTATTTGGGTTACCTTTTGTTTGTTTGCTTTGGTCACTCTTAAGTACTTTGCAACACTGGTTTTTAAAATAAAGTTTTACTTGCGTACTAACAAAATGTTCACTCTAATAAATAGCTCAGCCCAATGACTGTCATATGCTACTGACAGTTCTGAATATCAGAAAGACAGGCGTGCGTGTTTGCCACCCCTATCCCCAGCTTGATAAGTGACCTATTTAATCTTTTTAAACATACTGTATAGCTGATGCAGCAATATTTACTAGATTTGGCTGCATGTAAGGTTAAAGAGCTTTAAAGTGATTCCATTGATAACAGGATCCATAAGCAATGTTATATAGATATTCAGTTTCCCTATTTTATTAATCCATTGCTGGTTCATATAAAAGAGAAGTGACGGACTTGTGTGGGTCATCCAAGAGGTAAATTACCTGCTTATTTGAAGTGTAGGAAGTAGCACTCACTGGTGCTCTGTGGTCGAGATACAATAAAGTGGTGTTTTACTTTTAATGTGTCTGAGGCACATTGTTCCCATTTGCTTCTCTGTTACTATTTTCTGATTTGTAACTATTCTAAACATTCGAGTAAAAGAAAATATGGAAAAACTTTTCGTAGTGTATAAAGATTCTCATATCAAACACATGACAAGCTGAATGATACCCAGACTCCTTTTCTGATATCCCAATGAGTGCAGATTATTCAGTGTATTTCATTATTTTTGCATTAACTACTTGCGTATAGTTAAATCCATGACAGAATCCTTCCCAAATGCAGGATGTGTTGTTTCTCACACTACAGCTTTTTGTTAATATGTGAAACTTCATGTTTCAACAGTAGATTGGACTCTAAAGTGAATTTCAGAATGTCGTGTATACAAGTTAATATTTTGAAAAAGCTTTACTACAGAATTTAAATACAATATTCTGAAAAATTGGAAACACAAAACTCTACCATGAGAGTGTCTACATTACAACATGGAACATGTCTGAACAAGTAAAACCTGTTACTACCTTGCTCCAGGATTTAGCTGTAGTTAAAAATGTACACTTCAGGTTAACATGGCCATTGTCGGTGTGATTCCTGGTAGCACTGCTGTGCTTCATGAGAAAAACTGTTAACCACTGTTGGACAACACTGGATCCATTCGCCTGCCAGTACGTCCTGCATGTCCACTCCTCTGCTGGATGGCTGACTTTCACTGCTGTGTCATCTTGGCTGCTTCAGCTTTTATTAGTGAGATGAGTTCCAGGTTAATTAGAAACACAAAGCGAAGACCTGCAATCTGAAGAGACAGATACAGTATGTTAGGACCATGTCCCACAAAGTACCAGTCAAATATATCAAGGTGGTTCAATCTGAAACATATACAACTCGGTTGACACCCTCCACACACACCTCCACCACTGAGTTATTGTTGAGTTTCCACTTGTTGCCCGACAGGACTGGTCTGCCATCTATGTAGATTGGTCGTCTGCCCTCATTCGCGATGAAGAAGTCTCCATTATTCTTCAGTTTAATAATTCCTGTAGACATCAATACATATGGTAACCATTACGTTAAAAAATACATCAAGATGACTAAGTGATAATTGGTCGTTTAGTTACTTTCAGCAATATCAGAGGGTAACAACTGCTGCCAGTTGAAACAATTACTGCTTTAACATGAGAATGAATCAATATACTGGTATAAAATCAAGTGTCCTTTTGAGATGACAAGCTATATTTTGTTTTTCCAGGAGCAACATCCACGCTTACTTTACGCAAGTGGGGATAACTCAAATGTCACATATTTATGTTCATGTTCAGTGCACTTCTTGGACAAACACGAATGAGGGGACTGAAAATGTACGAGTTTGTTCACCTTGTTTTCTTGATATTTTCCAGGCGGGTCCCTCTAGAGATAGATCTACATCTATGGGTTTGTCCTTGGTCGCCCTGCCCAACGTAATCTGTGTGAACACGAATAAAAAGATAATTAGCATCATACTGAAAATAGCTCTTCAGAGGAAAGAAATTTCTCTTACGGTTTCCTTCCATTTGCTTCCCTGTAACAACCGTTTCTGAATGATTTCTCACCTCTCGAGATCTCATGAGGTAGCGAACCATTCTTCCTCGTAATGCTGCCAGCGTCTGGTTGTCAAAGTCGGGCATGCTCATCCCTGGTGACCCAAACACACATGAACACAAATGAGTTCCATCAAACTTTCTCAAAACAAATATACTTATAAAAGCCAGCTGCTTGGCGAGTGAGAGTTTACGCACCTGTGATACTGTCCACCAGCACCTGCCAACGAGGCAACTCCTGCTCTAATTGTCTGATCTCTCTTTTCTGGTGACGATCAGAAATCATCAGCTCTGAAAGGGAAGACGGAGGTAAACCAGGAGTGAAGAGGTTTATGTAAACAATATCAAGACCTTTAAAAAAAAAAAAATGTACATCCATGTTATACAGAGACAACAAATCCATTAGGACATTTTAATTTCAGCCAATGGGAAAGAGACATTTTCTAAATATAATAAAACTACTTTACTCCCTTAGAACAACCAAAATCATAACTAAATAGGACTTTGACTTGAGCTTTGTCAGATCTTCAAGTAATGAAGCTTCACTCTCCATTCAAAAGGTACATGATCTAACTTATGCTGTGCAAGATGGATTGATTTCAACTTGTTTTTTCATAATTCAATTTCTTACCATGTTCCAACACCTCATCTCTGCTCTCCCTGTGTGAAAACAAACAGGAAAAAACCCATCAGCATTGAAAATTCAAGGACACTTAAGAGAGAAGGCGGCAAACACTGTCTCATCAGCAACAAAAACATGAGATGAATACTGAATAATGAAAAACGGTCTTACTTTAACTTTACATCATCGACCATCTGCTCAGCATCAGAGAAGTTGAGGACCTGATCGCCTTTAGGGAGAGGCTGGACTGCAACACACAATCAAAAGCAATAAGACAATAAGGGTCATGTCCTTTTAAGGATTTGGACTATATTCCAAAGCTCAAATAGACAAACTGCAGTTTGCGTGGAGCAGTCTTGGAATACTCATAATTTGATGTGCATCTGAGTTAGAAAAACTTTTTTTTCCCAATTGGTCTAAATGAAACAAAATAAATGACAAAAGTCATACTGATATAAAAATGTCCTTCCCTCTATCTCTGCGCGACACTGCTACTATATCCTCTTTAAAATCTCAACTAAAAACATATCTTTTCTTACAGTATTTCCAACCATCCTCTGCCTAGGTATATATTTGTATGTTTAACATTTATGTAGATGTATGTATTTTCTTGAACAGCGACCATGAGCTTGGGAAAGGCGCTATATAAATAAAACGTATTATTATTATTATTATTATTATTAGGGAACTCAACTTACCACTCTGGTCATCCAGTAGGTAGTACTGCTTTAGCAGCTGCCAGTGCACCAGGAGGCTCTTGGGGGTGCGAGATGAGTGAAAGACAGCGGGCTGTTTGCTCAGAAGCTCCTGGAACACGTCCAGTTTCGGCTGACTAGTCTGTTCAATGACAAACGTAACAAAAAATGCTTTTGAATACAGAAGTCAAATGTGTAAATGTTTAAAGTTTGCTATATGCCATGAGCTGAATTAAAAATAAGAAAAAGTTTATCATCACATTTTCAAATTGCATTTAATTCTCAACCATTAGACTGGTAAATTTAAACTAATTAGACTATTTGATATTTTATGTTGGGTATTTTTTCTACAACAGCGAAATGTTCCTAGAGTAACAGTTTCACTTACAGAACCAATCTTAGCCAGCAGTGCCTCCTCAGCCTGACTGAACAGAGCTTTGCTTTGGATTGCTGCAATGGCTTCTGGGTGAAGCTGACGCATGGCCTGCCATGCCAGCCTAAACCAGAGGAACAACAGAGAGAATTTAATTAGCTTTTAAATAAGTAACTAATATAGAAACTTGGAGGGGAAGGTAAAGCAGTCTCTTACTTTGAGATGACAGGATCATAGAGGAGAGCGTACCACCTCTCTTTAATTTCCCGTAATGTGAAACGACAGCTGAACTTGACCCCCAAATGAACTGAGGTCAGGTCTGTGGTCTAGAGACAAATACAGACTCATTAGATCATAACCTGACAAACAAGAATCATACAAAGCAGTCACATTAATTCCTAAACATCATCCACCTTCTTGGACAATGATAACTTTAACTTTTATATTACTCACCTGCAACACTGCATTTATAAGTAGCAGGTCATCTGTGGGTTTCCATCGTCCCAAGTCTTTAGTAATATGTAGAGGCTGCTTGCTTTTCTTTACTCTTTTAGTGATGGGTGCAGGGTTTACTACCATGGTGAGAGGCGGTGTGAGAGCAGTTCCTGATTTTGTCACCTGACAGAGTCACAGAAAGGCATGAAAAAATATATTCATCAAGTCTATGTAAGCTTATCATCGTTGCCATGAGATCCTACAAGAATCTGTGGCGTCGGTGCTCTTCTGAACCTTTTTTTTCTCGTTGGATGAAGGTTCACTCCCTGAACAACGGACAGGCTCTATGACAGGAGGGCCTTTGACTCTGCTGGACGACTTCACGAGACTGCTCTCCACCAGCTCATCGTCAAACTTCTTCCTCTTTATTGACCTGAGGAATGTATACAGCAATTCTTCAAATATTTGCAGACGCACCACTGAAAAACAACATTAAATATCTGTAGGAGCATTAAACAACACATTTGTTTATTTTTTACTGCCAACAAAATGCATTGATTATTCTAGTATACAGCTGGAATACTGCAGTACGCAAGAGTATAACGCAAACCTGGAGGAACTTCTGCGTTTGGGAACACCACTGCCAAACGCTTGTGTCGCTGTCCTTTTCACATCTTTTACTCCAAGTGACTCTTCGTCCTCCGACCGACTCTGAGCACCAGCTACTGCCATCGGTGCACCGACCACAGGGTCACCAGCTTGCATCTGTTCAGTTACAACATGAAACACATCAGGAAATAATCCAGACATTTCTCAGCTCAGAGTAGAGGGACTCTACACATGGTGAGACTAGGCATAATCAACCTTTCACTTGGCTTCACAGAGCTGCAGGGTCCATGGAGCATAAGCTTTAGCTTATTCCAGGTTGCACACAATTACTCCAATCCAAGAATAGTTTAAACCTTTTTGAAAGAGCAGCTGACTGCAAAGGTTGGGCTGATTGTGAGGTGAGCAGGAAGTCTATGGACTTCAGGAGCATCTTACTTTGACAAGCCGTTTCATTGGGTTTCAATTCACCTGTTTTAAACAACACATGTTATTCCTTGATAGTAAACATCTTCACAACAACATTTTACAGCTTTACTTCCGCTAAACTGTAATCATAACGTCAAAGTTATAACCAGACAGACGGATTACGTCCCATATGAAAGCAATACATTCACTGTGTTACTTTACAACGCTGTGTAGGACTCGTTTTCACGTAGCTTTTGTTTGACGTTACAGGAGTCAGAGGAATGGGCCGGTTAATCAACTTAGCGATGCCTTTGTTTACATGTAATGCTAACCACAAGGCCTCTACTGTTGCCTTTGATAAATAATATTTAGCGTGAAGTCAATAGCTGTGGCGAGCAGGATAGTTAGCCCAGACAATACTGCACTAGAGTCTATTTTAGCCAACTAAATGTAATCAAAATAACGCTAGTTTATTTTGGCTAGCTCCTATTAGCTTCCCTAGCCCAACGTTGTTACGATAGCCAGCGTTAGTTAATTAGCGTGCTAATAAAACCATCAGCTAAGCTGTATTGTAACTCACCTTTCCTCGCTATTTTCCGTCGTTGTCGTATCTAATCCGTTAACCGGAGTCTGTACAGTCTATTTATGTCTTTTATAAACGCTAGCTACATGGCTAACTAAGTTAGCTACAAGCATTTGACGTGTGCCCCGCAGACTGTTAGCATTAGCATTACCTGCTCTGCTAGTCTGTTTTCTGTTGGCAGCTTTGCGGTGCATTACCGCCGCCTTCTGGCCTGAAGGTTCTTCTTCTTCTTCTTCTTCTTGTTTTTCGGCGGATCGCAAACAGATATGAGCATTACCGCCACCTATTTGTAAAATGAACCACTGACAATCTACCTGTACTTCATATTTAACCTACCCACCGACATATAGGCACCGTATTTACCCGCAGAGAGGCTTCACAGAGTTTCATCCGGCGCTGCGTGTTCAGCTCCTCCGTCTGGCCTGAAGTTTAGGCCTGGATCATCTTTATATTCGGTCTATTGTCTGGATATTTTACATCTACATAAACGAGCCATATCCTTAGTATTTGAAACTGAAATTTCCCCCCTTTTTTTTGAAGATTTCCAGTGTACTTTATTTTCTGACGAACTTAAACCAGTTAGTCTTTTTTTGATTTTGGGTACCAAACCAGTACAATTTCAATAGTTTTATTCCTGATACAATATTCACAAAGTCCACTGTTGGATTATTTTATTAAAACAGTCTGGTGTTTAGCGCACATGATATTATTATCACGATATCATCACTTCCTTCCTCTTGCTCCGGATATTACTACTACTAGTACTAGTGCTACTACTACTACTATTACTACGACTAGTAGTGGACATACTACTAAAAAAACTCTTGGTCTCGTCTTACTTTCCAATAATCCAAAAACCACCTCCAGCTTCATAAAAGACCATGGCAGCACCAGAGGAAATGGTTAGACGTTTAGGGCTATTGTTAATATATTACTTACCAACCACAGCTCCTTGGTTTCTTTTTCCTTTTCCTGTGTAGTTGACTGGTATTTGATGCCCTTGCAGGTTTACCCAGTATAGGGTAACAAAAGCAACATTTCTCTCAACTCTAGTGGTGTTGCTCCCATGGTCCATTTCTCCACAGTCAAACATTGATCTTATGTGGTTTTTAGCTTCACAGTCCTTCTGTATCAAACATTATTGCACAAAAGTATGAATGCTACAATAAATGTTTCAAGCTCACAAAGTCAGGAGCCCATTCATTCATATTAGGCATCTTTAGATTATAACTTGGATTTTAGCTTTCAGAGCTGATGTCACATTTTGAATTAACTTTTATAGTTAAATACTAAGCTTTTTTTGTTTTGAGGTGGCTCATTAGTTGTAGGTGAAACATCAATAATTCCCCATCTGAGGGACAGGTAAACGTGATGCGCATGGCAGAGGAGTGATTTGATGCTGCACAGCTGCTGGAACACAGGTCACACTGCACAGTCCACATGGTCATGTCACACAGGAACTTTGATACTCAGCGTTGTATTTCTTAGAAATTACTGCCTACGTGCCTGGTTGTTCTGGCATCAAGCTAAAGTCAGTTGGAAACACATTTGATCGGTTAGACCTAATTTGATGCATCTGATGGTGTTAAAGCTTAAAGCAAATGCTGAATCGTGATGGAGGGGGGGATTTTTCTTAACAAGACAAGCAGGCATGACATTAACACAAAAGAAACAGGTGATATTATTGGTGTAAACTGGGTTATCATTGGTTAGGCCAAATAAAATCAACAATTAGGCAGAAGCACAACTTGAAACCTTTTAATGACATTTACAGTAACAGTTTTAAAATGTGTTAAATTAGAATAAATACAGAGTTCAGATACTGAAGCTTATCACATTTACAAAATGGTGGTATATCACTCATAGTAGGTTTAGATGTAAAAAAAATAAAAATAAAGACATTAACTTGCATTGTGTTGTACTGTTTTTGTGGCATATATTTACATTTTAAAGACAATACAGACAGATTTAGTTTGGGATTTTAAACAGTGGCACCATGTATACCTACACAGGAATAATTTCAAGAGCTGCCATTACTAAACCTTGTTTACCATAAGCACCTTATAAAATACCATTTGATCGATATATTGATCTACACATAACACTCACTGTAACTCAATAAGAGCTGGAGATATTAGAAACAGTGTTTCCATGTGCCAGTCTGAGACTCTCCTAATGCTCTTGAATAATTTACAGCACACTGTGTATCTCGGACTTAGAGAGACATGTAATGTTCCTCTTAGTATACTGGAATAACATATACAGAAACGCTCTTGAAATGAAATATTTGAACATCAGGACACACAGGCAATTGCTGATACCGCTGTATTTAGTTTAGAGCGCAGAAGATCACAGTTCATAATCAGATTTGAGAAGGGGTTGCCAGATTCAGAAAAAATCAGCTTCAAACACGGACATGTTGCAAATCCCACGAAATGCAATGAGGTTTGACTCAGTTGAAGGATAAAATGAAAGTCTAAAGATTGTCTGTTGAAATGTACTAAATGAGATCACTGGCTTGCTCTTGGCCTCTGTGCAAATAAGTGCTTGATGATGATTTTATTTTAAACAAAAAAAAATTTAAATTGGGAGTTACCCTGCTCCCAGTGGAAAGCCTCAGAGATGAGCTGTTACTGCTCATCCTTCATTCATTTGTCCTTCTCCACATGTCAGCCTCCGCACACGAGGTTACAGGTATGGAGGTCTTTGGCCTTTGTTGCGTCAGAAGGTTGAAGGTCCACTCTAACATGATCCACTGTGTGCAACAGGCTCACAGTTCCTGGGATAACTCCACCTGCTAGTGCTCTCTACTGCGGAGAGGCTCAACATTCTCGTAACAGATCAGTGCAGGAGAGTGGGTCATCGTTCTATAAACTGGAGGTTAATGACTTTTTCAGGGACTAGAAGCGTCCGTGTCATGGGCTTCACGGAAATCCCTTCTGGGTCCGGCTTCACGTCGAACTCTATGAGGATCTAAAGGGACCAGAAACAAGAGAACACAGATTTACTAAAGGGTGACTGAAGTGAAATAAAAGTGCTCATCATGTGCTATTAAGTGTTGGGTGGTGACTCTTAAATGGAATCTCTGGATTAAGACGTCAAATTAAAACATTAGGAAATGGATTTGCACAATGGCTTCAATCCCCTTCTTTTAGTTACTTACATTATTTCAAGAAAAAATGCAGCAAGAGGTTTTGTCGGGAACACTGCAGTTTCTGACAAACTGCATTTAATCGTAAACAATCTAAATTAATTGTTAAATAATCTGTGTACACGCAGCATGTCCTATGCCTTATAACTGTAAATGTACCTGGATTTATGTCCTTTTTATCCTCACCAGTTTACCAATCTAACAAGATTGGCACCATTTGTCTGCAAATAAGCTATTTTCAACCTGTGTACTTACCATCTTCTTCCTTTGTCCACTAAAACTATTGACTCAGCCTGGATTAAGACCAGATTTGGGTCCTACTGGTCAGTCATCTCGGCAAAAACTGAGTTTTCCTGGTCATATCACCAACCTATCTATATCAAAGTCCAGCCAACTCACCCTGGAAAGAGCAAGGTAGAGCTCCAGCTCAGCGATACGACGACCTATGCAGCTGCGTTTTCCGACCCCAAAGGGTACGGAGGCATACGGGTGATGAGTCTGGTCCTTGCTCAACCATCGATGGGGCTGGAATTCATCTGGATTTGTAAACACTGCTGGATCCCGTGATGTTGCAAAGTGGCAAAGGGTAATCAGAGTCTGCGTGGAAAGATTTGACTGTCAGATATGTGTTGCATTGCAAAAGGTGAACCATTAACATAACATTCACACTGAGCCCAGGATGAAGGCCCCTTCTAGCGTGACCACATGGCACGAGACAGATTTTAAATCCAAATAGTTATCACAGAGGATGAATGATTTCAAAGTGCACTAATTTCCTCAACACACTCACATTTTTAGGGATGAGGTAGCCTCCAACCTGGATGTCTCTCTCTGTAATGACTCTTGCATTGGCAGGAATAACAGGGTACAACCTGGAAAACAAAAGTTCAATAACGTAAGCAAAATTAAATTTGCAGATTGAAAACTCGACGTCTACAAGAAATAAACTGAAACCCTTAGAGTTATACCTAAGCACTTCTTTGACTGTGGCCTTCAGGAGAGGCATGCGGGCCACATCCGCTGCCACCGGTATCCTTCGACCACCCAGTACACTCAATACCTCGTCCCGGAGCGAGGCCTGCACCTCAGGGTGACGGGACAGCTCGTACAATGACCATGACATGGTGCTGGAGATCTGAAAAGACAGAGGGTACACAAGAGGTTAATGTCAATACATCTGCAGGTCTGACTGACGGCAGAATCCATTAATGAAGGCGACGAGAGTGATCATTCTTACAGTGTCCACTCCTGCGAGAAGCAGCTCCGTGACGTTGCTGTAGACGGTCTTCATGGGCAGCCTGGTCTGCGACAGGAAATAGGTGAGATAACGGCCTTCCACCTTCTCTCCGTGGGCGACCTTCTCTGCTTCGGCCATCAAACGCTGGTCAATGTGACCTTTTGCTAGAGGCACAGAGATTAGATGCCATTATGACAGGGAGGGTATGGTATGTAAATGCAAATAAACTCTATTGCTCAAGGATGCTGAGACACAGCAGTGAGTCCTGCGCTTTCTGGTGTGATTTTTAGTAGGACCAAAATGTATGCTGTCCAGTGATAAACTAAACTTTGTCACACACTTCTGCGATTTGTTTTCTTAATTTGGGGGAAAAAACAACTCGACTATTAGGTCGATTATAGCCAGAGTTTGATCATCATGGCCGACGCTTGTTTCAGCGCAGATGATCTTGTAGTGCGTGAGGGTTAAGGACTTTAATCTCCTGCTTATTTGAAGTCTCAGATCTGGATAAATCTTAATGTACTGTGAGATTGAGTGGGACGATAACCCACTGCTGGGTGAAAACCAGCAGCAACCAATAAGAATTCAGAAGGCCGGAAGGAAAATAATTACACAAAGTGTAATGTGGAAAGACACACAGTATGTTCCACCTCCATGTTTGTGTGGTGTATCTCCATCTTGAGTATATTCTGAGGCTTCCTTATAATATCATCTAGAGTATGTTGAATGTCCCTTTTCATACATCTTTTGATATTCTGTTTGTGTATTTTTTTACACATGTATTTTCATTACATGTTCCTATTTTCTCACTTTCAAAAGACTTTTTGTAAAATACAGTGTTATATGTTCAATTTTAATTATCACAGCTAATATTTCCACACATTTCTACCGTTTCCCATGCCAACAGAGAACTCAAATGTTTAGGGAAAGAATTACCTACCAAAGTCAAACATGTAGTCCCAGCACTGACAGAAGACATTCCACGGTTTAGGAAACAGCTGGTGCAACCAACTTGGCATGGCCATGGTAAGAAGTGTCATTACAAACATGGTGTTGATCGACTGGATGAAACGCTCTGTCTCTTCAGGGACAACCTGATCCAGGGAACCAATTCTGGATTCAAACAACACGGAGGAAATGCCTGTCAAAAATAAATAAAAAGTTAAATGAGGAGGTGAGAAAGACATGGCACAGGGGGCTGACAGAAACGCAATGTAACCTCAGGAAGCATAGGGAGATACAACTACATCTAAAGGCTTTTTAAAAGTAACAATTGATTTTTCAAGTTGCCTTCATGATAACAGAGCACAGAAATAACATTATGGTTAAACTAGGCAATACAAATGTAACAAAGAGGGCCTGGTGACAGGGGATTTTTTGATCCCACAATAGAAAGCATTAATTGAATTTCGGTAACTACTGGAATATTGCCTATTTACGCATTTATCATAGCTACAAGCCACAATGTATGAAATGTTTGGATCTTTCAGAGGAGACTATAACAAAGGGAATCACTGGTGTCTATTTATAAAATTTGTTAATTAGAGACCAACTGCCTAATTACCTAATTAGGCAGTTGGTCTCCTTTGGCAAAATTTAGTTTTTTCACCATGAGTTAAGTCCAGTTCTATCATTGGCTTTACAGTCCACAGTCTCGGCCCAGCTTCCACTCAACAATACAACCATCTTGACGACGGTAGAGTTGATGTTTGAGAACCGTGCTTGTGCCCACACATTCACTGGATTGAAACTGTGTTTAGTCTGGGAAAATCTGGGAGAGGAAAATTAATGAATGAATGTCGCTCTCCTGCAAGAATAACTGCTGAGGAGCCTTGAGGCAAGGAACAAATTCGATCTTTCATTCTGATGTGCGTATCCTCAATTCATTTCCAATTAAAGGTGATGTTTGAAATGAGTTTAGCTGTATTCAGTAATGGTTAGCGGTTAGTGGAGTTGGTATTAGGCCTAAATTAGGAAAAATAAATGTTTTTTCTGTGTCGCTAGTTAAATTTATGCAAATAATTCACATAACTCAACTGTTAAAATGACATGTTACATGTTGCTGGTCTATGATGGCAATGCTTAAATTATTTGGGCATGCCAGGCTATGACAAGCATGTATATTTAAGATGTCAGTGTCATCACAATATGTTGCTTCCTGCATGTGGCTGGCCCAGTGTTGTTACATGCTGTGGTACACCCTGCAGTAAAGTACTGCCGCTGCTCAGACTACATGAAACCTTACCCTCGAGGCCGAAGCGATAGAACTCGCTGGCAATATCGGTGACAAGGCCTTGAGGACATCTGCGGAGGTGAAGTTTGGCGATGAGGTCACCGACCACGCTGTTCAGGGTTTTATCGTAAGCTTCGACTGCCTTCGGTCGCAGCATGTGCTTCCCCAGGAGACTTCTCACCGACTGCCACTCCTCCCCCTCACTTGGAACACACGCAGAGTAAAAATAAACAAATATTCAAGTTATTATAAGATCTGTCAGGGTTTGTCCACTTTATTTCATTCAGAATCAAAGAACTTGACAACAGACATACTATACAGTAAGAAGGTAAATAATTGAATTCTTAAAAGTCTGTCTTCTCAGTATTAAACTTTGTGAAATCTTAGACTGTAGTTAAACTACAGTTCTGTTTTACCTGTCCCCACTTTATTAATTTCTTTTTTTTTTGGGGGGGGGTTCGTTGTCTCATCTTTGATTTGAATTAGCAAGCTGTGTCATTATTGAGTAATGCCATTCATGTCATATTATGAAAAATTTGAAAAGAATGAATTACAAATCATTCAAGTTAACATTTAGTTTGACATTGTCTTGTGATTCGGGATTCTAATGAGAAGGAAGAGGACAAAGGAGAGGAAGCGTCTGACTGAGTGATACTCACGACGTCAGGAGTCCATAGTGATGTCCTCTGAGCTTCCTGTAGTCCTTCCAGGAGGAAAGTTCAGAGCGCATGGGGTGCTGGCCCTCCTGCCTCAGTACCTGCTCAATGAGTGCTGGATCAGCCACATGTACCGTCAGTATGGGACCGAAGCTTGCCTTCCACATGGGCCCGTACCGCTGCACTCCTTCCAGCTGGGACATGAGAGAGAGAGGATCGACATTGTAATAAAAAAAACCTGCAGGCTATGAGATGATTGCCATCACCTTTGGATGCACTCTCCTTCAGTTTGAAGCCCAGTGAAGAAATGAAGATGCCTGCAGGCTTTTCTAATCCACCAATGGTCAGGTAATTGTAATTGCAGATACATGACATGAAAGGCATAGTTTGATCAGCCAAATTCTCTACTTGGCCAACATGTTGATAAATGACGGCTAAATGAATTTACAAAATGTTTAACAGACTTACTGCACAGTAGACGAGCAGTAATAGAAATTCTTAGATGTATTTAAAATATTATACACATCGGTGGACAGACAGAAGACCTCCATCCTATTACTTCTCAAAAGGGAAATTTAGATTAACGTTTCTTTGCTCATTGTAACTGCACTTGTTATGATGTTTGAGCTTGACTGTGCAGAATGATGTATGTGCAGAGTTTCACGCTAAAACGTCTTTTCACATTCATTTCAGTGATGTAAGGAGACATCTTGTGTCCAGTGAATGAGCAATATTTGGATATTCATAGATTCTGGGAATAGAGGGAGAAGCCTAGATGTGTTTTTGAGAATTTATAACCAGGAAATTGAACTTCTTTGTGGGGAAACCATATCATACACAACATATTTTTCAAAACAGAGTATTTTAAAAATGTTTTAAAAACATGTCTCAAGGTTATGTCTGTCTGTATGTGCACATATGCTTATGAGCATATGTATGGTGAAGCATGTGTATTGTGTAGAAAGTGTAAGCATGCACCTGTGTGTGTATGTGTGGGTGTGTGCTGTGCATGTATACATTTATATACATTTTATACATATGTTTTACCACTTTACTATTTTACTATCATATGTGTTATTGATCTTTATTGCACTGCTCTATTTTAATAGTTATTCTATTGTTTTTACTTTTGCTTCCTTTATCTTGCTTTTATTGCCTTGTGAATGGTTTTATAACATTTGTTTTTAAAAGTTGTATGTACATTTTTATAAGTTTTGTACATATTCAAGTGTTTTACAGTGTTTCGGTTCCTATTTTAACTTAATCCCTGCTGAACTTCATCTTACCTGTAGCTCGTGCAGCCGTGACAGCCCCCGTTTGGCGAACAAGTCCCAGGCGAAGCTGGCGACCGACGGTCCGGGCATGTCGTTCAGAGACCTCACTGCCTTGGTCCCCTCCGGACCAGCCGATGCGCCCTCAGCCCACCTCTCCATCCACTTGACCAGGGGGAGGGCGCTCCGGCCGGATCCTCTCAGAGCTTGCTGCAGCATCCTTCTCACAGAGAACATGGAGCGGTGGCCGGACGCGGCTCTCTTGGAGGTCGGTGCTCATTTCCATTTCTCCGGCTGGGGGCTCTATTTATAACGCAGGACCCTCGCACCCTCGCAGATAAAAGCTGTGAATTTTCTTATTCTGGGCCAATCATGGGTGAAAATGCAGCGCTGGCCCCGCCCCACCTGGATGGGGCAGTGAAGGCGTGAGCCAAGAGGAAGGTGTGTCCAATCAGAGGGCTGAGCTCAGACCATCCCAGAAACAGCACACGTGGAGGACCTGGATACATAATACATGACTTCTCTGTTACTGCTCAGGCTTATCTCTCCCACTGTGCAGCACTTTGCTCTCTGATAGTGCACCAGACTGGTTCCAGTGATCAAGCACTTGTGGAAATGGTGTCTTGTGTCCTTAAATGGTCGCTTACCCACCAGGCCAGTGATATTATAGCGCCCATATGTAGGCCAGCCAAAACATCAGCTGAATCAATAGGCTACCCAAAAAGTGCCACAGATTACGATTTAGCCATTCTCACTAAGCATTACAAACAGGCTTATTAGAAATAAGAACAGGTTTGCAGAGGGCCTGTATTAACAAACACATTGGAAAAGGCTTAACTTGGCAAAATAGGTGGGGGTAGCCTGTATCTTTTTTCAGACCTGGTGGGGCTTTGTTTACCCAGCAATGACCAGTTGTTTTGCTGAGTTGGTAGGTTTCCTAGCAAGAGAGAAAATCCTGACCTGATTTCATTTGAACTGGAATTTGTCCAAAGCACCATGTGTGTGGACTGTGAAGTAACAACCCTTGGTCGGGGCTGTACTCAGAATCTGCTTTGACATTTACGCCACTATTTCGTATGCTCTAACTAGAAATATTAGATCACCCAGATTCAGAGAATCGCAGAGGATTGACTGGCAACCATCTGCACTCCCAGCGGGATGAGGGAGTTACACCTCAGCATTGAATTTACACTTGACTGACACTTGCATTTTTCTTATCCATTATGGTACATTTTTAATGTTTGCAGGATAAGCCTGTTGAGATGCCTCTTTTTCAAGAGGCTCCTGGCCAGTCATCATGTTTTACCAGGTGGGTGGTGCACACAAAATAAAACATACTCAGAAATACTGACAAAAAACATGACTTGATAGTTAACGAAACATGAAAAACTTATTGTTATGACATTCATTAATTAAGTAAATATTAGAAGCACGAGCAACTTAAATAAGATAAAAAGACTAGTTCTGATTCCTCTAGAAAAAAAGGTTATGGATTTAATGTGTGACAGAAAGTTATTCCAAAAAGAAAATGCATTTTTAAAAAATACATTTCTGCAGAGTCTGAGACAACAGAGAAGAAGAGCTGATCAGAGTGTCTTGATTAATACATTGAGGTATATGGGTGCAAAAACAGCTTTAAATAAACTAGGTAATTAAAAAGAGTTTTTTCTTCTGGCATTTAGACAATTAAGAGCCTCATACATATCACAGTGATGGGTATGACGTGGATATTTTAAAATTAGTAGCTCACTAGGTAGAGCGCGTGCCCCATGTACAAGGCTGAGTCCTGCTGGGGCTGCATGTCATCCCCCCTCTCTCCCCCACATTTCCTGTCTCTCTTCAGCTGTCCCTACCAAATAAAGGCAAAAAGCCTTTAGGCAAAAATATTGTTTGGACCTATAAAGAATGCACAGACCTTGGTTTACTGTTTTCCCCCCATGTGGCAGAATCCATAATAATACCACGGTATTTTACAGAATCTACTTGTGATAATAAAGACCCCTCACTGCATGTAATTGAAAGTATATTTTAGGATCTTTTGGCTCTGTGTTTAGTACCAAAAAGCACAATGACTAAAACATTCCTGTTGGTTTTGCACTGTAGTTTGTGTCTAATCCCTCTGATATATAGACATACAGTATATATGATTAATAATCATCCTTTAAGCTACCTAATCCCCCCAAACCAGGCCTTAGCCATTTTAAATTCTAAGTTAAGTCACAAGTTATGACCACAATAACTAACCGCACAATACCACAGCCAAATGCTACAATCCTATAGGTGCATATATAAATGTGTGCAGCCTCAAGGAGAAAGAAATATGGGTTGGCACCTGAAAATGAGCCCAGCAGCCTACTAAAGGTAGTTCAAGAATGATATATTACCTTTTTTTCTGTCTACTTATAATGATGTGCAGAATAACATATTATTTATGCATGAGTATCCAGTAGATTTATTGCAGTGCTACAAGCCTCTTGCCCTGTGCTGTTCTGACTTTGTCATGAACAGACAGTGTGGAGTTTTTCTGAGTGAAACGGTGATTAAGAGAAATGTATTCAACAGAAGTGCTTCCTGCTGTTAACATCATATGTCTGACCAGCCTGCTGCTGGGTTAAAGGGTCACTTCTGGTGTGACACATGACATCCAGATTTTTAGTGGCTAATTGGTGCGATGGGATCTTGTGCAGAACACTTAGACCCTGTGTTTTGGGGACATGTGTCGGCAGTCTACAAAGGTCAAGTAAAGTGAGCATGATTTATTTGGTTTGGGGGGTGGGGGGTGGAGGATTCATTATGATCTGCTACTGTTTGTGTAGACTGGATGTGATGAAATCGAAATGTCATGAACTGAATTTAGTCTAATAAATGGAAATGATGGAAAAAGGAACAACCCAGTGAAGTGCTTCTGGGCTGGTTTTGTAGAGATTTACACAAACTTCTTGATTTGGAGTAACAGGCAAAGTAATATCCAGAATGGTCACAATGCATCTGAAGTCATCTGCATGTGTTATTATCATACCGCATAAGAAACAAATCAAATTTTAAGAGGTCAGTTTTGCAAACAAGCAGGTGCAAGAAAACTCAATACATGAGAAAAGCATGAATAAGATAAATAGCAGCTGTAAGACTGTGACATAACAAAGTCAGATTAGGTTGCACACATAGAGGGTTGCACAATGATGTTCACAGACACTAAAGTCTGCGAACACCTGACAACAGCTCCAGCTGTATTGAATGAAGCCTCCAGGGGGAAAAGGGTAATATTGGAAGACCATTTTTAAGCACTGTAGCAATCACCACATTATCTGACCTCACTATTTACAGTACTTGACCCGAACATGTGAATCAGACTTCTGTTTCAGGAGACACAAAACAAACTGCGATGTTGAGTTACGAGGATGAAAGTGCAATAATGAGCAAAGAGCAAACCTGGTCTGTCAGAAAACATCTATAGACAAGACGCAAGACTTCCTGAGTGGAAGATGCATAGTTATCATCAAGGGTGGAAGGTAAAGATAAATACAATGACCTCTGAAATTTACATGAACACATAACTTTTTAACAAGGTCAACACACTGCAACCAAATCAAACCAAAGATTGATTGCTGGAATGCAGAAGAAATTTGGAAATAGATCTGTCTGTTCAGGACTGCACATTTGTCTGCAATAAAAATGTAAAAATATGTAAAAATATATTTCCCTTAACTTGTTCTTCTTAGTTTTTCTAAGAAAGATGGACTTATTGTCACATTTTGCTCTGGCATCGATGCTCATCTTCAGGTAATTGAAGCTGATACAAATTAAACTCTCCACAAAACACAAATACATTTTAATTAATCTGGCCTTTCCTGGGTAACACGGGATTAATATTGATTATGAAAAACATAATAAGAGATCCGGTGAAAGAACGGCTTCTTTGTGCTGTTGTGCGGTGCAAAGTGATGTGGCCCAGTTGTAGATCATGCTATAGTGTGCAGAGGGGATAGCCTGAGAGGTATTTCCCCTCACTGTATTGGCCCAGAGCCCAGAAGGGAGGCTGCTATACTCCCAGACTAGTGTGTTAAAGTTCATGGCTTTAGTCTGGCTGTCTGGGTGGTATCAGAAGAGTGTGTATGTGCCCAGAGGTGCAGACGAATGAGTGAGTATGTGTCTAGGTTGTGTTAGTTGATGTATTTATGGTGATGGGCTGCTGCTAATCTGAGCCAATCATCAACTGTTTATCCATTACTTTTAGCTAACTATTTGTTTATTCATTACTTTTAGCTAAGTATTACAAATGTTTGTTCATTACTTTTAGCTAACTATTTCGACCATTTATGCATTACTCCATAACTATTTCAACTTCTCTGCTTTCTCACTGACTAGGTTTCATGCACTCAAATGCAACAGATGGTGTGTGCAACAAATGCAACAGATGGTGTGTTACAACTGGTTGGTGGGCAGCTTGGTGTAAATATAGTAAACATCAGCATCACATCAATTTGTAATCCTATAGTTGAGTTTAATTGAGCTTTCCTCTGACAACTGTAGAAGTATCTGGGGTAAGTACCCTTTGGAATCACAGCATTAAGTGCTCAGTCAAAGTGTAGCCTGATACTATTTCACTGATTGAGCCTCTCTCTGTTCAGTGAGATTGACTCAGATTACTACTCTTCATATTTATACATGCATGTTGTTCCCATTCGTCTATTTCATGATTTAGGTTTCTCTTCATTGTGTTTGGAAAATGGTCACTTTTCAGGAAATAATATTCAGGATGTATTGACGGTGCTTTAGACGTCTTCAGAGACTAAATGTTATCTGTATGGCAATAAACTGAAGAGTTGAGGTGTGCACCTAGTTACTAACAACATTTGCCAAATGCCCAACAGCTGCTTGTTAGCACACAGGATATGAGGATGTAGTAATGAAGAATAAAAGCAATAAAATTAGTGAAAAATAAGATCGTGTAGGTTTAAAAAAACAAACACTTTCATGTCATGAATATAAATAGGTGTTTTAAGGTGTGGTAAAGGGCATCTGTTAGATTAAGAGCGCATCTGGACACCAGATCTGTTTCTCTTTCATATGAGAAAGACTTTTTCATTCTGGCTGTATGTATGTCCACCACTGTGACAGCATACATGTGATACATAATGAAGTGTCTTGCAAACATACTGTATATTACGAAAAAATTCTATAGTTAATGCTCTGCCTGGTTGTGTTCACAAAGAGACATCAAGAGCTCCGGGCAGAAAACTAACAAATATTCGATCCCAGTGTGAATCAGCCTTTTGTAGGAGTTTGATTATATTTATAACATCCCATCTGAAGGATAACATTTTAAATAAGCAAAAATGTTTTGTGATGTGTTGCTATCCTCCACATTCTGTAAAAAATATTTAGAAATATGGTACAATTACTCTCTGACTGTATTTCGTGTTTACATTTTGCAGATGTACTCGTGCTAGCACATATAGAACTAGTTAATTAATAAAACCCTGATTACATTCTTCATCTGTACTGGTTTTTCTTAATTATTCTTCCCAGTTAGCTTTGGATTTGTTTCCTTTGAAGCTTGCTTTTACTCTGGGGTCTTTGCTCTTATATGCCATTTTTAACAGCAGCAGTATCTTTTTATATATAAAACAGTCTTGTATTTATTTTTTTTTATAAAACATTTTTAGTAACAGATCTAAAGATTAATGTAGAGTATTTGACAGTATATTTAATCTAACTATCTCTAACTCAACCATTGAAAGCTACAGTGAGATTTAATGGATAGATGAATCAGTGGATGTTGTAATGATTTTCATGAATTTATTTTGCTCCATTTTTACATAGTGGTTTCCATTTTTGTAATAATTATTTTCAACAAACTTAGGTAGCAGCTAGAGGCCGTAATTGTTCCTTACACCCCAAAATGTGAGCTGGAAGAAACAACACTAATGATTTAGCTATTTGTATGATCTAAACAGTAATGGCAATAAAAATGTAAAATCTGTCCTGAGGATGAAAATTCACAGGGTCATTACCATCAAACGTGTTGTAGCCCTTTGGGACCATAAATGAGCTTAGTAGATTTCATCGCAATCTGCCTATTAGATTGGGAGATACATATCTTGTGTGCAAAAGTGAACATTTTGGCTTGAGAGTGGCACAAGAAGAAAGCATGTGGAATGTCCAAAATGAAAAGGTTTACTTTGTGGAAACGCTTTTGTCTATTATCAAATGGACAAAGTACAGATTCACCCCAACATATCACCATCATGCAGCAGTCCAGACGTGACTGATAAATACTTGGCACTGTGTCATATTTTTGGCTCATCTGATGCAAGCTGACTTAAATAATGAAGCGGTCATGATGTCATGAGCAGCAGGTGTAAACAGTTCGAGAGCTGCAGCTGCGCTCCACTTCAAAATAATTACTGGTGTCCATCAGCAGCAAAGCTTACTTTGAAAAGTTTGGACAGATCACATTTCCTAATATTTATCACTTAAATGTGGCGGTGGGAAAAAAATGGGCTTTAAATAATAGTTAACTATTGTTTCTGTAAATGAGAAATATTTGAATACTCATCTATTTGGGATTTTCAATCAGGGAGAAGGACTAGATGAAACTAAGATTTTTTAGCAACTGAATTTTTTGGTGGAAAAACCATAACAGACGCAAATCATTATTTAAAGTAGAGTATTTTCATATGTCTTATGCAAATGCATCTGAAATCATGGAGACATTATAGTTACTATAATCTGTGATAATATTGAAATTAAAATATATATATTTAGCTTGTCAAGGACTATATGGGCAGTCCTTTCATTTGTAAACCATTCATCTGCTTTTGATATTAACGTTTTAGAACACATTGTTTTCAAATGTCCAGTGAATGCAAGCCTGTTATACCCTAACACTGGATATCACTCCATGAATGAGCAAGAAGTCCACGGCCAATACAAGGAAAGAAATACTATTTTACTGTTGTTGCTTTTTACAGAGACAAACATAAAAGGTGAAGAAGAAAGGTTAGAACTAAAAATGTGATTAGGGTTGAAATGAGTGATTTGAAAAGTAATTTCAGTCTGAGGAGAGCCAACAGGTTTTGGCTAAAGATCGTGTAGGTGCATCTGTGATCTGCATATAGTGTGAACGATTGACTAAAAGGACAACACTGCTTGAAAAGAAGATTGAAATACTGTATCAAATACATGAGAGTGAGCAATTCACTGACTCTGTAGCAGCTACTGTACAAGGTGCTGAGCCATCAGATGCTAACAGACAGACTTTTATACACTGGATTACATCTATAGAGCATCCTGTCACAGACTTGGCTGACACATCACTGGATTAGCTACGGAGGCTCCCAAACCAGCCTACCCTAATGACGCCTCTCACTGGCACAGCACTGGTGCTAGATTGAAAGCATCAACTCCAGCACGGACTTGGCCTGAGGCCCTCCTTGGTAAAGGCAAATCCAGTAAGAAATCAAACAAGAGGCCACCAACACTCATTCCACCACTCAAACTCTCACTGCAAAATAGGTATGACCCACTGACTCTGAATTAAATATGTGATAACTATGTTGAACCCAGGGAAGCTAATCACACCACCAGCTAACCAAAACCCAAGAAATAGCCCAAAAACCACTGCAAGGCCCTAGGGCCAAAAGAAACACTGGGAACTCCACACCTGACAAGCCAGTCACTATTCTGATTGGGGACTCTACAACCAAGAATGGCAAAGACTGAAAATCTAAGTATGGATGACCATCTGTCAAGGAGCTAACAGAGCTGTTGCCAGTTATCCTCTCTACACATCCAAGTGAAATGAGGATTATTATCCACCCTGGGTCTTTTGACATTCTGTGAAGGAAAAATGGCACTGCGATCCTAAAAAAAGACTTTTGAATGCTAATGGAGAAACTGAGCAACTGTCATTTCCAAAATGTATTCATTTCAGGCCCCATTCCATCCTTGCGGAAAGGATTCGAGTCCTTTAGCAAACTCTTGCCGTGAATACATGGCTGACGTCGGCGTGCCTCACCCATGGGATAAAGTTTATTGACAATTTCCAATATCTTTTGGAACTGTAAAGATCGCTTTAAACCTGATTGGATTCATCCAAACATCACTGGGTCCAGACTACTGCATGCCAACTTGTGTCATGCTCTTGGTATGTCATACTAAAAAGGGGAATACAGGGATAAGCATGAAAGAAAAGGACAGCACACACAGGCAGAGAGCCTGTATCTCTCCCTCCTCACCTGATCCTCTGCTCCACATCACCCAAGGCATTCGCTTCACTACCAAAGACTCAACGCCCCCACTCTCCCCCTCCAACACACTCACCAATCAAGGAGTTAGTAAAGCTGCCACACTGAAGCTCAATCAAATTGGTGATCTATTAAACAACAATTACCACAGACATCATCACTCAGGTGTCTCTAAAAAATGAAAAAGACCCCATGCCACTTTCTTCAACATACCTTTTTCATCACCGATAACTGCAAGGAGTTTGCATTTAATGTTTTTAGTTGAGACGTGGCTAAATGGCACTACTGGTGTAGCAACACTGATGGAGGCTTTCCCTACAAACTATCATTTTTATCAGTCAGACAAAACAGGAACGGAGGGGGGATTGCAGCCATTTTCTCTACACAGTTTATGTGTCATGACGTTGATCTGAGTGAATTTACATCGTTTGAATATCTCGCTCTTGAGCTCAAAGCAGAACTATCATTGCTAATCGTTACAACGTAACAGCCACCAAGATAGTCAGAGCTGTTTGTGCAGGAATTCTCAAAGCTGACCTCACTTGGTATCACTAGATATGATAGACTAATCCTTAATGGAGACCTGAATATTCATATCAACAAAAGTTTTGACTCCAAAGCTGTGGAGCTTGTGAATTTACTGGACAAATTTGATCTCACCCAGCATCAGCATTGTAACATCCTAGACTTGGTAATAACAACAGAGTTAAACATTGACAATGCTTCAGTATTAGAATTACCTGCTTTAAATACTGCTGCTCCACTAAAGGTTAAAAGAGGTCGACTGACAGAATCTCCCAATGGTTAAACAATAACTGTGTTACTGAGATTAAGAGAATCTGTCGAGCAGCTGAGAGAAAATGGAGGAAAACTAGGGTGACAGTTCACTGTAATATAAATATACAAATAAACCATGTCTAGCTATAACAAAGCAATACGTCTGGCAAGATTATTACAGAAAATGCTGGAAAGTCCAGAATATTATTCTCCTCTATTGACCAGCTGCTCAACACTGCCCCCACCCGTCCGCAGGTCTCTGCATCAAATTGTGAAGAACTTGCATTGTTTTTCAATAACAAAATAACTGATGTAAATACATACAGTGGCAAGAAAAAGTATGTGATTGTCATTTTCTGAATAAATTTGTCATAAAATGTGATCTGATCTTCATCTAGGTCAAGGGTATTGACAAACATAATGTGTCTTAAAATAATTACACAAAAAAATTCTGATCTTTCATGTCTTTATTGAACACAGTAATTCAACATTCAAAATGGCAGTGAAAAACCCTTGAGTTAAAGACCTCAAAAAAGCTAATCGGAGTCAGGTTTTAGCACAGCTAGAGTCTCGAGCTACTTTCACAGATAAAAACCCCTCAAACATTTGGAGTTTCCTCTGCACTTGCTTATGTGAGCCATGCCTCGCCAAAAAGAGCTTTCAGAGGAGCTACGATCAGGAATTGTTACTTTACATAAAGCTGGAAAGGGTTACAAAGTTATTTCAAGACTTTGACTTTAGAAATTCACCAGTCTACAGTTAGGCAAACAATCTACAAATGGAGACGCTTTGAGACTGTTGCCACTCTACCAAGAAGTGGGCGCCCAGTCAAAATGACACCAAAAGCACAACGAAGACTCATCAATGAGGTAAAGAAAAAACACCAAATGACAGACAAAGATTTGAAGGCATCATTGGAACTTGATAACATTTCTGTTCATGAGTCTACAGAACGTAAAACACTAAACAAGCATGGGAACCACGGCAGGACGCCACGAAGGAAGCCACTGCTTCCTAAAAAGAACATTGCTGCATGCCTGAAGTTTGCAAACGAGCAAATTAACACTCCTCAGCGGTATTGGTAAAACGTTTTGTGGACTGAAACTAAGATTTAACTATTTGGAAAAAACACACAGTGCCTATCCTCATGAAAACATCATCCTAACTTTAAAGTATGGTGGAGGAAACATCATGATTTGGGCCTGCTTTGCTGCATCAGGGCCTGGCCAGCTTGCAATCATTGAGGGGAAGATGAATTCCCTAGTACATCAGACAATTCTTCAGGATAATGTGAGGATGTCTGTACATCAGGTGAAACTGTGTAGAACATGGGTGATACAACAGGACGACCCAAAAAAACAATACCCTGGAGCAATTTCATTCAGGCTTCAGTACATACCACAGCACTGCAACCACTTTTACTAAAGTAATCAGCGACCGTAGACTAAAGTCTGAAAATAAGGTCTCAATTCTTGTCCTCTTAGACCTAAGCGCAGCATTTGATACGACTGACCAGGACATTTTAATAAATCTTAAAAGTTTGTTGGTCCTTCTCTGTGTTAAACTGGTTCAAACATCAAAGGGACGTTTTACGTCAGTCTTGTTGATGTGTTTTGGGATTGCACAAGGGAACATTACTATTCTAACTATACATGCTGCACTTGGAGACATCATTAGAGAGTACAATGTATGTTACCAAAGTTATGCGTATGACACACAACTGCACATCTCTGCTGAGCCAAATGATGCTGCAGCTGTAAACTCCATTATTACCTGTCTTTTGGCAATAAATAACTGGATGAGCGATCATTTCTTAAAATTAAATGACAAAACTGAAATCCTACTAGTTGGCCCTTAAAAAAAGAAAATGCTGTTTAATCTGGGGAAACCGACTCCCCGTTATCATAAATTCAGATCTAAGCTTCAAGTCCCACATTAACAAGGTGACGAAAACATAATTTTCCACCTTAGAAACATAGCAAAAATACAACCATTTATAAATCAAAAAGATGCTGAAAAACTGATTCATGCCTTTATTTCAAGGGGACTCGATTACTGTAACACACTTTTTACTGGCCTCCCAAAAAAAAACCATGGAGACTTCAGCTCAATCAAAACTCTGCAACTCTGCTATTAACAGAACCAGGAGGAGAGAGCACATTAGTCCACTTTTAGCTGCTCGTGCTAGCTGCCTGTAACATTCAGAATTAATTGTAAGATTCTCGTCCTCTTTTACAAAGCCCGTAATGGGCTAGCACCAAGCTACATTGCTAACTCCCATATCACTATTTGCCCTAAATAACACTGCGATCATCTGCTGCTGGTTTATTGGTTAATCCCTACAAAAAATTAAGTGTAAAAATACCAAGTTGTGTTTTTTGGTGTGGTTATGTGCTGTACTATTTCTCGGCCAGGAGCAGTAACTGCAGCACATAACCCCTCTGTACAACTGCTGGCTGTTTCCAGCTAGCTGTGCTAAGATAAGCTAACTGGCTGCTGACTGTAGCGTCATAATTATTGTACAGACAAGAGAGTGGTATTGAGCTCCTCATCTAATTCTTGGTAAGGCAATTCTAGGTAAACATTTCTCAAAAAGTCAAACTATATTGCTTTAATTGTGTGCACTGACAGGAATGAGAACAACTGGAGCCAAATAATTTGCTCTTGGCTGTCAGTGATGAAACAGACAGAGGAGAAAAGTGACAATAAAAATAAGTGACTAATGTTTCAACACATCCTTGTGTGTTAGAACTTATAACAGTGGACAGCTGTGCTGTAAATGCGTTCTGGGGGGGATTAACCTTTGACCTCAGTAACATTCTGACGTCCAGATGCAGTAGATTCTTTTGATGCATGAAGCAAAGGCAACATCCACACATTGCTTTATTAGTGTTGCCAAATGCTAATCATTAAGTTTCTCTTTCTTTGATTCCCCTGAGCCGCATTTAATTAAATATTTGTTTGATGACCTAATGGTACTAAAATGTTAAATGATGTACTTTGGCTGACTCAAATGGCTTTGTTGCCAAATGGCAATAATAAGTGATAACAGAACAGCGGCTCTTCCACAACATCACAGATTTGATGGGCTAAACTGGTTAATATTTTCACACCATAAGCAATTCTGCACTGAATATTTCCTGTATTTATTAAAGCATGTGCAGGCTTGAGAAAATGAGTTAGATTCGAGCTTGAAGGTCCATTATTGACCTTGGAAATAGGAGTTTACCAAAACAGCCTACTGCATATCCACGAATGCTGTTTCAAGATCAGTTTTCTCTGAATAATGGAAGCAATTCGTATGATTGTGCAGCAAGAAATTAAATAGAAAGGACACTGTATTATGATTTGGAAAAAGGTTTCAGAGAATGTACGGTTAAATACGGTCATATTATGCCAGAATGCCAAAACCTTAGCAAACGATACAAAAGTTAAATGTTTTCTAATATTATTAGTATGACTTTTTTACGAGTGCTTCAATTTCTCTCTGCAGTCATCTACAGTTCTCCAGTGTCTGGGTTTCTCTCACTGAGGCATGTGCCGTCCTGTTCTTAATCACCACCCCCTGCAGCAGCAAAAGGGCTTTAAACCTGCACTGTCCCATTTCCAAACTCCTGACAGACAAAAATACCTCGCTGTAATATACAGCTAAAAGCATAAAATGAGCACAGAAAATCACTGTTTGTTGCTGAATCCTTTGATTTGGACTTCACAAAAGATCCTTGGCAGACACGTCTATTACATGAAGCTAATGGGTATTTTTTGGATATCATATGACATGTAGGAGCAACTTTTTAAGTGAATTAAATTTAAATTACAAACTAAATCTAAAAAATGTCTTAAACAAGTTATTTTTTGGTGACCACACAAGTTCCTCTGACAACTCTCGTCAAAAAGGGAGAAACGATTTTAAACATGATTGCGTCACAGTCATCCGTTTGAATTTGAACACTGTGTGCTGCCTTTACTTCTGACAGAACATGCTGCAGCATGCAGGTTTATTTTTAAAGCAGACAATGATCCATAGCAAACAAGCTAGATGTAGATTGTTAGCCAACTTCACAGTCTAATCCAATACCCATTCAGCTGCCAATATTGCGAATTACCACCATGAAGCCAACAAAGTTCTATCATCGGATAGAGTTTTTTGTCATTTCAAAGGGTTTTCAAATAAATACAAAACAACAAGGCCCTGCCTCATGAACCAGGCTTAGAAAAAATAGCTGGAGAACTGTGCTCAGTAAAACCTGTTGGGAAAGGGCAAAGGTGTCGGATGCATTTTGCTGGTGCTCTCTACCCAGCCAGCCATTAAAAGAGAAAAAAGGACTTGACTTAAGGACTGACACTGAGAGACAGAAGAGTTGAGCTTGCTCCTGAGCATCTGCAAAAAAGGGGAAGAAGGCATGTGTAGGTGAAACGGCCCTTTGCTCTTTCTTGAACAAACAGATGCTCAGTCTGAAAACAGAACTGCTTAGCATAATGCCTGTGTGATTGAGAAATTGTTAATTTGAAAAAAAAAAAGTATTTTAACTGTGATATTCAGAAAAAGGAATTTATGTTTTGGTTGTGTAGATTAGAAGTGTTTGCTCTGAACACCCATGTTGATTGTTTTATGACCATATATACCTTTGGTAGATTTTGGTAAAACCCCTCAGCCCTAGTGTGTAAAAGGGGTAGTAATTTCCTCTTTGGTAAATAAAACTAGATAAATCGTTTGGATTTTTTGAAAGATTGATGATTCTCTGGACCCGATTTTTTGATCCATCCACTCAAGGCTTCCTTCACAACGGTTTGGTAAGGCAACGTGTTTCCTAACAATTCTCTAAAATGTTAGGAATGCTAATCTATGTTTCTCATGAGAGGGACTAGCGGTAAAGGTTATAGGGCAGGAACTCGAGGAGGGGGGAGACGTCTAATTCCCTCTGGTTCTCTGTCAGATACTAATATTCTTTAGGAGTAGTGAGACCTTGTAACACATACTGATATTAAAGTTCTCCAGTGATTATAGACTGTAGAGCAGGCATTCATTCCCATTCCTGGTATTCTTCCCGGGGAGACTATGGTGTTCATTAGCTTTTTGGAGGTCTACTACAATATTAGTTAATCCTCAAACAAACTGACAACCTAACTAATAGGCAGGGAGGTAGCGTAGTAGTCTTAGTAACTCGAGCCTCAAGGCAGTACTTGTGAACAGTTAAATAGCACCAAAACAATAGGAACGGGACTTCATTAGACCGTGGCCTAGGCTCATAAGCAGTGCACGGATTGACCATTGCATTAGATTTTGGAGTCCATCAGAACCAGTCAAAATGGCGCCATTTTGTGGGCCCCAATCAAAAAAAAGACTGTAGTATGAGGCAGAATAAGAACTAAATAGGCCAAAACTAAAGGGTTAAACCCGATAGCATTCAATTGTTGACATAAAGTCGTTAAATTAGTTTGACCAGAAGGCAAAAAGTTGTTAAATTAACTTTACTAAAAGGCTACGAAATATATTTGCTTGAAATTAAATATATGATAGTGATTAAAGAGCTCCAAAAAACAACTAAATTGTTGTATCCAGGGCTGGACATTAGCACCCGCCAAAACGCCAAATGCGGGTAGAAGTTAGCAGTGCCGTGTAACACAGTCACTTACTAGCCACTTTGGAAAACAGAGTCTCAAAATTACCACAAACCACAAAACTAACTGATAAAAACAGAGGGCAGCATGATGTAGGAAAGCGTGCGGCAGCGTCTGGCTGCTCTGACGCTCTTCTCCTGTGATGACTGTCAGTAAAGTCGCTAAACTACTCTGAACCAGGCGGTGTTACAACCTCCTCTACTGCCGTCCACTGACTGACTCTTCGGCTGACAGCAGCCCGGCAGGAGAGACGCTCGGGGTGCACTGGGATTTTATAACTTAACTATGAGCAGGACGCACACTTTCATTTTCTCTGACTGTGTGAGAATCTGATATCTTCACACAAAAGATAATGAAAAAAGGCATTCAAACACGAGTAACGGGTAAAACACGAGACTCAGGTAGGCCGATACAGATTGGCAGGTAGTCCAAAAAAAAGAAAAGGGAACGAATAGTTGAATCTTCATACTCAACAGCTACTATATTTTATATAGTGGTGTAATGAGCAATATATAGGCATAGTGGCTAGTAACTTTGGAAAACCAATAGCCACGGTGACTGGTGAGCAAAAAAGTTCATGTCAAGCACCTGGGTGTATCCGATAGAGTAACCTATTCATGCAAGAAGGAGGACAGAAAGTGGAGGCTGTTAACTGAATTCAATTTTGTTTATATAGCCCAATATCACAAATCATATTTTGCCTCAAAGGGCTTTACAGTCTGTAAAACATACGATACCCTCTGTCCTTAGACCCTCGATTCGACTCAGGAAAAACTACCCCAAAAAAACCCTTTTAACAGGAAAAAAAAAAATGATAGAAACCTCAGGAAGAGCAACAGAGGAGGAATCCATCTCACAGGAGGGACAGACATGCAATAGATGTCGTATGTACAGAATAGATTCATAAAAGAAAATCATAGTACATACAATTATGATGACAATGGCAAAATTGTAGTATATATAATTATGATGAAAAGTGTAGGATTTAAAACATAAGGGAAGAGGACCGGTTCAGACGGACAACTGAGCAGCTCCAGGTTAAGCCCAACGAGCTGGACTCGAGCCGCTCGCCCCTTTCACCCTGGACACAGCAGCACTGCCGGCTCAGGTCGCCATAAACTCTGAATTTGATGGCATATGTGATGAAGGTGAGAGTATAAATACAGATGTAACCCCTTTAGAAGAATTTAGGGTTTCAGACTGTCTTAATTGGGATGAGGAAAGTCTGAAACAAGCCAGAGACGATAACCTCCCCTCTTCAGGTCCCTTAGCCTCAGGTACAACACTTGGCCTACCTGCCTAAGTATGAGACCACAGTGCAACTAGCAGATGCCTTAACATCCTCTCTTTTCTTAAATCCTATAAAGGCCTTATCAATTGAACCAGTGTAAGCATTATTACGAGGTTCTGGTCATTCAGCTGTGTGTAGCGCTTCCCTTTTGCTGTTAGATTAGCTACCTAATGGTCACGTGTTTTGCCTGCTTGCTGGAGCAAGTTTGATTCAAATTATACACATAGCTCTATAGAGTTTTCAATCTCTACATTGAGTGTGGGAGCTTTGTGTTGTTTGATCCGTCACGATCAAGAGAGACAAATGGGTGCATGATGTTGTTAAAGACAATGCTGTCATCAAACCACTATGCCTTTGCTTTACTATGTTTGATGCGAGCGCTGTCTTGCCAATGTAACGTTTCTGTAAGCAACGCCGCTAGATTGCATGAATGAGACTGTCTGCATGCAGGCTCCTTATATTGCTTTATTTATGTAAATGACCTTCTTTAACCTTAGGCTAATTAAGCATTTTGATAGACAGGAAAGAGTCAATAATATGGACACCATACTCTCCAGGACATTGTGTGTGCTGTGACTCAGTAACAGCAGTTGTTCGCTGGTCCATGAGAACAACGCCCTTACACATTCCAGGAAATAGGGAAATGAATAGAATTATCTTATGTCCCGACTGATCCATGAGCATGGGACCAAGATTAATGATAGGTCTTATCTTACCACATGGTCCTAAAACTTAAATGCTTATGTAATTGGGATAGAGAGAGTTTCCATAGAGTAGATTCATGCCACCCTGACACCATCTGCATAATAAAAGCTATTGTTATGAACAGAGGCACAGGCCTACTAACCAATGACCATGGTATACTGCAACAGCAGAGGAAGGGACAGTAGGTTGGAAAGGAAGCACTAATAGTTTAGAGAAGTTTGATGGTTTGTGCAGATCCTAAAATACACGGAAACCCAGGCTATAATTCTATAAGATAGAAAAATGGATGCTATCCGATTTAGCATACCCTAATATGCATAAAGAAGACTGGCTAACAGAGACATCAGGTGTGGGTGATAAAACCAACATCTGTATCAAGAAAGTCACTTTGCCAACAGGGGATCTGCCCACCCTCCACAATAATGAAGTTATGAGAGATTGCCACCTGACAAAAAAATCCACCAGCAGGGCCACTCCACACAGTCACACGACCCTGAGAACATTATACATCACGGGCGAGGGTGTATTCAATTACACCACAGATTTTGAAGCAGCAACTATGCCTGAAATGACAACTGAACTGAAATGCTGGTTTCGTAAAAATAACCAAATCTGCACTAACTACAGCCATAGGCTACAAACATATAAAAAAATCCAAAAGTACCACCGCCTAAACCCCCTTGTGCTCTGGAACGTAACCGAAGAGGCCCCCATGCCCTCAGAGAAGCACATGACAAAATGCTGCACAATGAGAGAAAAATAATATGTTAAATTCTTCTGCTTATAGCTTTGTACAGTGGAGCTGCTATTATAATAGCTACATGGGGCACAACCAACACACAGACATGGGAAATAGCTTCTTGGGATAGAGACACACAAACTTCAATTTTAGGACAAATATATAAAGTAGACATGGAATTACCATGCTTTTCTGATATAAGGATTAACCCCACAGAATTAAACCGCAAAAATGTAGCTGGTTGGAAGAAAGAGACCAGTAATGAAATAAATGCAACAGGTGTCAATTTAACAGGCGAATGGTATCGTAAGTCAAAATTGGACAACATTAGTAAAATCATGTAATATTTCATGGTTGTATTACTTGGATGCAAGATGGTTGTTTACAATAGTAAAATAGGAGAATGGTTCACCATTCAACAAAAAATAAAAAAATAACCTCTAACCTTAACACGAGAAACAGAATACATGTATTTCCCTGTAAATTATTTTGAACATTTAGCCAAACAAATATCATGCTGGACAAGTATGAGACAACTAAGAAACAGGGAGAGAATCTTTGGACAGACTATTCTAATTGCATTCACACAATCACAACTAATGCACAAACTATAACAATCCCTCTTTATGAAGATGATGCTGTACAGGTAGCAGGAAATACCCCACCATGCTCTCTATAAGAGCAAAAGGCGATCCATGGGGTGATAAAATCTTTTGTACAGATTTTGATTATGTCATAAGGCAACAAGTAGCACTAGCAATAGATATCCACACCTCTATGAAAGAAGTTGAGCCGAGACTTAACACCGGAACATACAACTCGGTGGTATTCTGGGGATTTAGAATTGTTAAAAACATTTTTTTGTGTCTCAACCAGTAAATATAAATATGGGCTTAAATACAATGGTTAGCCACACACATGGGAGGCAACATACAACATCACTATAGAAAAACGTTTTTAAAACCCAAATAACAATGGTATATAAAGATCTAGCACCAGGACCATTAGAACCAAATAACATTAGCCTAACTCCCCCTGTTGTGATGACTAGAAGTAACACTGACGAGCACATCTTTACTCTAGGGAAAGATCCAGATATAATAAGTTCTATACACACTTATACAATACATGAAGGCAGACCTCCCAATGTATAGCTGTAAAAAGGGGCAGTGGGGATATAATTATAATTTGGCTTATACTCATGAGCAAAAGATTTTATCCAGTCTAGTGAAAGATATGATTTTAACTCGAGTTGTGAGAAAGGTAGGGAAAGATTGGCATTTGTTTTCATGAGTCCCTAATAAGCAACCTCAAGATGTTTAGGAAAAGATTTTTATGTGCAGGTATCACTCCGTAGGTATTTCCCCTCCACAGAGCAGAAAAGGGAATAGTAATTTGTGGGAAGGATTGGTAAGAGTGACGGTGCTACATTGAAATGTTATAAATGGCTCTACAACGACCTTGTCCCCAAATGCATACGTCCAAGGAAATGCCAAATGGCAAAAGGACACTTGGTGCCGATAAAGGTAAAAAATTTAATGAATTATGGAATTTTCAACCAATCAAAATTGGGAGGCCAGTTACTATGATCCATATGATATACATACCAATAAAGGAGCAATTTGAAACAGTCACGACAAATGTAGTAAAAGGTACTAAGATAATTACAATAATACTTTTACCTCTGTCTAGAACAGTGTCAGACAAATATTTGGGGATTGTTGGGCGTTTCTATTGCAATTTTCATTTTAGTAGTATTAAGAGTACTTCACTTGGACATAAGACCATTTATGAGGCTAGTAGGGAAGTTCATTAAACTTATTTGGCAAATAATATGGTTGACATAAAAATTGATTCTAAGAGCTGTGAGATGGATGATTTGCCAGCAGTATAAATATACAATGGCAGAAAAAAGGAGAAAGAAAGACCAAACAGAACATGATGCGGTGATGCAGCAGTTAGCGTAAAAATAGAAGGCATACAAAAGGTTAAAATGTTCATATACACAACATAGAACACGCCACCTTTTTCTTTTAGAAAATTCAAAAGTTAAAACTTCATCCATATCTGCACAACAAAAAGCAGAACTTTCTTTAATGTCCCCTAAAGATTTTCAGAACTTGAACTTCCTTATGTCTTTACTTATTTAAATCTTTACTTATCTTTAACTCTCTTCCCAGGCGAGGGGTGCAAGTGTATAGCAAATAAAGAGTACAATCAAGAAAAGAGCCACATTTCTCTAGAAGAATGACACTGCGAACAATGGCAGCTAACAACAGCACCATCCAAGAATCTGAGACCCATGGTTTCATGCAACTGGATATGAGGGAGTTGGTAGAGACCTAGAAATTACTTACAGCTCGCCATCTCTGTACCTGTAATGTGTTCAAAATATCCAATTGATGCTTCCCAGAATTTGGCTCTTGGCGAACAGGAAAGTCCCTCACCCTCTATGGGAAAGGGCCTTAGATGGTATATTCCTTTCAAATTCAGTATTATCTTTTATGAATGGCTGATTGCAGATACTTAAAAGAAAGTACTTTGTATGTAGTAGAATAATGAACATATTTTCAATCCTTACCATTTACACTCTGGTATTTAAAACCAACAAAGGCCTGCAACTGTGTCCACGAACTATAAACATTAAGAGAAGAATACACAATAATCTGGACAGTAATTCTCTGTAGAAGTGACACCTTAGAGGAATTAAAATGAATGACTCTAGGATTTAGTCTCATGGACGGAGATGAAGAGATGAATGCTGTTTTTGCTGCAGCGTAGTAAAACCTTTTGTTTTGTTTTACTCCCGCATGAGTGCATTCCTTTATGGTCAATGTATGTTATGTGAGCGTCAGTTAAATTCACTTTCCACCGAATTTATAGAAATCAGTCCACAAGACAACTTGGATCCATATACCCCCATAACAAAAGATGCATTTTACTTCCTATTAAGACAAGGAAGAATTTACGATATGTGTGAAATAGGAGCACATTTAATGCCTAGAACCAAATATGGCACAACATACAGTAATCAGGTGTGTAATAATCCCAGGAACTCAAACATTAACATGCTGCCTTACTCCTAAGTTCAAGTATAAAAAGTTTGGAGGCCAGTCATTTGCCGTCCAGGGACCAAAGCTGTGGAATGCACTTCCAGCACACCTACGAAGCATCACTGTGTTGAGTGTTTTTAAATCGCAGTTGAAAACACATTTATTTATACAAGCTTTTAACATGTAGCCTTGGACTTGACTGCTATTTTATGTACAATTATGTTGTTATATTCTGTTTTCTATTGCTGTTTTTACTGGAAAGCACCTTGTGCTCCTTTTGGTTGTTGTAAGGTGCTATATAAATAAAATTTGATTGATTGATTTCACAACCCTGTTCGACTGCCTCCACCAACACTAACGGTGAGCCAGGGAACGAACAACCTGGAACCAAAGGGGACATGATCTGTGTCCCTGTCCCCATCTCAGACGCGAGGGCACAACTAGAGTTGGTTGCCCTTATCAGATGAAGGCTACTATGCAATGATAGAGATCCTGTCCGAGCTTTCAGGATTCTCTCCCATTCTTTATGCAGAGAACCATGAACAAAACTGCTCAAATCCGAAAAGCCTGCAGCTTTACAAAGTGGAGTAATCTGTTACAGCCACAAAGAAGGCCCTTGGTGCCACATCCAGTCCCTCAATGGGGCCAGGATCTGTGTCCTTGGAAACCCCTCCAACACAAACTGTTCCAGTATCACCTTTGATGAGGCAGCAACCTATGCAAACAAACAATCATTCTTTTTCAGAACCAACAACCCCTGAAGCGCATCTCACCTCAGACGAGAGTCCCACCCTCGTATGAAATACAAGAGAGGGTGTCGTGAGAGGGCAAAGGTGACGGATGCATTCTGTTGGCGCTCTCTACCCAGCCAGCCATCAAAAGAGAAAAAAGGACTTGACTTAAGGACTGAGACTGAGAGACAGAAGAGTTGAGCTTGCTCCTGAGCATCTGCAAAAAGGGGGAAGAAGGCATTTTCATCGTTTAAATTTTAAAATTTTTGATGATTCTCTGGACCTGATTCTTTGATCCATCCATCCAAGGCTTCCTTCACAAAGGTTTGGTAAGGCAACGTGTTTCCTAACAATACTCTAAAATGTTAGGAATGTCGATCTATGTTTCCCATGAGAGGGACTAGCGGTAAAGGTTATAGGGCAGGAACTCGAGGAGGGGGGAGACATCTAATATCCTCTGGTTCTCTGTCAGATATATATTCTTTAGGAGGAGTGAGACCTTGTAAGACATACCGATATAACTTTTCTCCAGTGATTAGAGACACTAAAGGCATTCAGTCCCCATGCCGGTATTTTTCCGGCTTTACGGTGCTCTACTACAATATCTGCAAATCCTCAAACAAACTGACAACCTAGCTGATACGGAGGGAGGTAGCGTAGTAGTCTTAGTAACTCGAGCCTCACGGCAGTACTTGTCCAAACCAATAGGAACATGACTTCATTGGGCCGTGGCCTAGGCTCATAAGCAGTACCTTGCATTAGATTTTGGAGTCCATCAGAACCAGTCACCAAACCTAAACTCCTTCAAATAGAGTAAAAGACATGGACTGAAACTTAATAGAGCTGTCTTGGGGGTTTTTCAGTTTAGAAATCTGGCTAATGCAATAGTCCTTTTTGTGAGAAAGGCCCCAAAATAACTACAATGCAAATCACAACATATAATCTACAAGGAATCAAACCCAACACAGGCTTTTTGTTTTACTAAAAGAATTTACAGCTTTACAGGAAATCTAAATCAGCACTTTGGACTTTGGCAAAAGAAAAAGAACGCCATTAAAAACTAATTTAATAAAAAAAAAGCAACGTTTCACAAGTCTAGTCTGAATAGAGATCATTTTATGATTTACTTCCCTTACGCTGTATTTTGTGAACTGAGGAATGAAATGCATAAATGTGCGAAAACTGAAGCACATATCCTCCATCGAGTAATGATGTAAATGTTTGGCCATTTATACCTGAAAAACTACTCATCTGCTGGGGGAACAAACCACAGCCTCCAGCTCCACAGAGCAGCATTATCCTCCATGTACAGAAGACTGCATAAGACCATTATTTCTGTTATTCCAAACAGAAATAATCCAAATGTCCAAATTGTTTGGTCTCAGTTTGAATCCTCAATCCTCCGGAAAACTGCGAGGAAATTCTTCCCTCCATTCCTCTGCACTTTCTTTCCTTCCTCTGTACAGGTTCCCAAACGGTTTATAATGACATCACCAACCTGTCAAAATAGGATTGAATTACATTAAGGGATGCAGTGGCAGATAAACTCAATTCTTAATTTGTGACAATCATTATCATGAGTGTTTATTATTGTAATGAACAACAGTATTAAGTATGTTAAGTTTAGTGACTTTTGTTGTTGTTTTTTTTATTTTTATATATATATATATTTTTTTACAGTATTTTGTCTTTTGCTGACAAGTAGCTGGAGTTTAGTTAGTTTACCCACAATTCCTGCTCTAATTCTATCATTAATGAAAACATTGATAACGTTTTAAAGGAATAGAACACAACAACAAATGTTGTTGTCATGACCTGCAAACACAGCGATGCAAGGCTGCACATCAACGTACCAGTTCTTCATCAGGGACACGTGTAAACAGTGGATGTTCAGTGAAGTGCTTCACCATCCAGAGGTGTACTTCCTCCACATCTGTCATTGTATACACCAAACCCTGACATGACCAGACAAACACAGGAAGGTTATTAACGCAGTCATGGGGATAAGAAGTTAAAGCTTCACTGATGGGTGAAGTTGATGGCTATACACAGATCTATTTATCGATCACAAAATATACCTGTGGCATTTATCAATTTTTTTTTTAATACACAAACTAAGTTTTTTTCTTTTTTAAAATCAACATTGTCAAATATTTCAGCTTAAATGGTTTCATGACCTCTGGAGAGCAATGGTCCTAGCTAAAAAGATAAAAATAACCTACAGACAACACAGAGGCTAATCACCTATTTCACTGTAGTTTACTTTGGATGCTGAACAGATAACATTACTAGAAGAAGGATTTCTTAGAAAACTCAGCATAAGCACAGATTTCAACACCAGTGCATGTTGGCACGTATGGGTCTTGTTTCAGAGAATGCAGGATGAGAGATCGTGTGCCAGATTCATGTTCATCACACCTGCTTACGGTTTCAGGTTTAGCATGACATTCAGAAGATATATTCACAAATAAACAACAGACTCTGGTTCATTTGGTTATGAAACTGCCTCTATAAATGAGGATTTTCTTGATAGACCCAACAGAGGAAAAATGATGAAGTCAAATTTAGACACAAGCCTTCCATTGTTACCGAAGTCCTCCATCAGTGTTCGCACTTTGTTCAAGTGTCCTACTACTGCCCTGATAGGCAGACGCAGGGTGTGTGCAGAACTCAACAAGCAGCAGGCCACACCGGTTGCTCAATTTTATTTCAGTGAATTCATGGATTTCTGCACGCTACAAATCAATTGACAAAATGAACCGGAGGACAGCAATTTGTTGTTCAACTATTAGTTGGTTTAGAGATTCTGTAAACTGGGAGGGTCTGGGAGGGAATGTATTTTGGCTGAACTGACTATTTAAAAGGCAAGTTTTAACTCTTTTAAATCTGTGCATCTTCCATTTAAAAAAAATTATTCAGTGCACAGACATTGTGAAAAACACTGCAGAGAGAAGCAGCAGTTCTGTTTGTGAACTTGGCTTGAACAAAGGCTGCAACTAAAAACAATTTTCATTGTCAATAAATCTGTCTGTAATATTTTTAGATTACTGATTAAACGTTAGTCTAGAAATGGTCAGAAATAGCATAACCTGCCATTCTTTTCTAAAACTCCTTGAAAAAAATCAGTGGCTCAGCAACCCATAAATCACATTTCATCCAATAATCCTTATGAACCTCATCAATCTGGCTTTGGCAAATTCCACAGCACAGAAACTGCTCTGACCAAAGTGGGAAATGATTTACTACTTGCTTAGATCCTCTAGAAAGTTATATTTGTCTCACTGAAACGGCGCTCTTGGTTTAGATCATATTTAACAGATCTCCCTTTGTTTTACGTATCAACTGTTCATCAGACCATGCTAAGGTCAGTTATGATGTGCCACAAGGCTCTATGCTTGGCCCTGTTCTTTTCTCTATTTACATGGTGCCCCTTGGTACATTAATCAATTGCTACAAACTGGGTTTCCATTCCTAAGCAGATGATACTCAGCTTTACAGCTGCATTAAGCCTGACAACTTTTATCAGCTGGTGAAGCTGGAAGAAAGCTTATCACAAATCAAACAAAGGATGTCATCTAACCTCCTACTTTAAATGCTGAGAAAACTGAATTGTTAGTTCTTGGTCCAAAGCAGATTAGAATCAAATTCAGTGATCTCACTCTTAGCTGGTTTCATAAATTCACAAAGCCCTATTATTAGAAATCACTCCCTATTTGATCCAAATCTCTCTTTTGAAAAACATATCAATGATATTACTAAGACCGCATGTTTCCATTTACGAAAGACTGCCAAGAACTGTCCCATTCTTTCCATTGCTGATGCTGAAACACTTTTTCATGCATTTGTGTCATCTAGGCTTGACTATTGTAACACCATTTTCTCTGGCTTACCTAAGCAGAAAATGACAACTTTTACGAATACTGCTGGTATTAACCAAGACCAGGAAATTTGATCATATTACCCCTGTCCTTATTTTATCACATTGGCCTCCTGTACATGCTAGATCTGACTTCAAGATTGTACTTTTAACTTCTTTAAACATTACACAGACTTGCACCATCCTACTTATTACCTCTAATCACTCCTCATACCAGTTAGCAGTCTACAATCACAAAATGCCAGTCTCCTGACTCATACAAAAATAAATAAAACATCACTAGGTGGCAGGGCTTTCTCTTACTAAGATCCTCCTCTCTGGAATCGTCTTCATATCCAAACTCGAGTTTAGTCTGTCTAAGTACTAAACTACGATTATCCAGATTAAATTCAGTTTTATGTCTGCATGGTTACTTATATGTACTATGTGTTACACATTTGTATGTGTATTTCATTTATATCCAGGTATAAATGTACAGCAGTTTAATTTATATATTGTGTATTTTACCTCACTTTTTTAAATATATTTTTTATTATTTCAAATATTTTGTTTACACTGTTTTATATTTTCTGTAGATTATCTCACTTTTTACATTGTTACTTATTTTGCTAATGTTATTACTGTTTTATGTACAGCCCCTTGAGACATACTATGTGATATAGGGTTATAATAAACTTTGACATGACTACTTTCTCAGAGCTTGGATCTAAATATTCAAATGTCTTGTTATGTCCAATAAATTCCAAAGGTACAACATTTATAATGATCTATATATCCTCATGTTTGAGAAGCTGAAACAGGTACATTTTTGGGATTTGTCCTTCATAAATGACTTAAACGATCATCATAATTATTGCAAATTTAATATACGTTGATCGACTAGCTGCAATAAATCTTACTTATAAACATACCCCGACTCTCAGTGTGTAGGCGTACTCTGCCAACAATGTGGGACTAATGATCCTCCATTTGTGCTTGGTCTTCTTAAAGTGGGGGTCAGGGAAGAGGAAGAACATCTTACTGAGCTGAAAGAAGGGTCGAAACAGTAAAGTAGGCAAAAAGAGTTAATAAACAAAACAAAAAACACTTAATTCACTTCATTATGTGATGTCATTCCTACTCCAGATCAAAATCAAACGTTTTATTTTTATGTACTTTGATACGATGGTTTTCAAACGTATGAATGTCATCACTTAAATGTGGCCCCCATTATATTCTGTGGGTGGTTTTTAAGCGGATTGTAAAACTGGAATTTCCCTCCGTGAGTTTTTTTCCACAAAGTTCCCCATGTCTCTGTCTTTGACAAGTGTACAAGTGAAAGCTGCATTGATATTAGTCTGGCTGATACATTAAAAACCACTCCAGTAACTTTTTATGAGCTAAAATAAATAATGTCAGGTATAGACAGAAAGATGTGGGGATAATCACTGGGAACTGAGGTAGCCTCAGGGGCCACTTAAGTGCTGATGGAAGATGGAAAAACAGTAACACTATTTTTGGGTTACAAAAACATACTAAGAAGACGAAGGAAAAAAAGAAAAGTATTTCTGGGCTTTAAAATATGCAGTTTCAACTCTTGAAACACATCATGCATGTGTAAGGGATTGGGGCTCGATGTTGAGCTCTAGTCTGGGTGGTCGTTTACTTCTCCACTTTAAAAAACTGGGTAGTGAACATAGTTTTGTTCTAATCACGAGCGAGGAAGACAACCAACACCTAAAGCAAGCGGCAGCTGGAAAAATGTTCATCCCTGTTCAATTAATACGAGTCAAGAGATGCAATTTATGAACGAGTTGAAGGAACTCTGCAAAAATAAAGCTAAATTTAACTTTCAAAGTTTCTCTCAAACATTTCCAATCTCAACTTGGCAAGAGGCCGTAACTCATGCTGTACAAATGACAGTCATTTAAAATTACCTGAAATAGCATACTAAATTTTTATTTTTTTTAAATCAATGCATGCGTTTTTACAGGAAACAACTATATGATTTGTATTTCATAAATGTGTCATTGTTACAGCAATTAATCTCCTGTGTTCATTTCTTAGTTTAAACTCGCTCAGGGTATTTGAGGTGAAGTTCTCTTTATCCAGGGTACCTAAATAAATTAACCCTGGTACACTAAGCCCACTGTGTAATCTAATGCGAGTTTCAACAAGTTATAGATTACCCACGGCTAATTGGAACGGATAAATGGTGTCTTGCACTGCTCTATCCTCAGCTGAAGCGATGCCTTGCGTGTCAGTCAATGACCCCATTGTTGTGAAATCCTGGGTTTATTGAACAATCTGTATAAATTAATTCAGTCCATATGCTAAACATGAAGAAAGTAATTATTATCATTATTATTATTATTTTTTTTTTTATTCAGAAACGTTTTGGCTGCACATTCTTCTTAGCCTTGGCAGTGCCAGGACAAATTTCAAGGTTATTACAGGCCACAGTGGATGAGCTATTATAGAACCGCAGGCCTTTTGTATATGAGCTCCAAATCAGATCATATATGTGTTATTTCTATATATAACAAAGTACACAAAGGGTCAGTCCACCCATTTTACAAAAACATTACCTCCAGTTGCATCTAGCCGGTATACCGTTTTTTTCTATATAGCTAGCTGAAATATTGTGACGTAACAATAATGCCAACAACTTCGATCACTGTTATTATCGTGGTGATCACTGTTTTCAGAACTCTGACATTACTGGGTGCACAGAATCCAAGAGACAAAGATATTATGCTGCATTTAAAGTAATTTCCAGTCAACTGTCTTTAACCTTTTTGCTTCCGGTGTTTTCAGTGTATTTGTTATTTCATTTGTTAAATCCGACGTGATCATGGTGTGAAGTAATTTTACTATATTTTAGCACTAATAGTAGTATTTTAGGAAAGGTTGATGTTTATTGTGATAATATCGTACAGACAAACTATCCTATACTATCACTCGATACATTTACAATGTAAACAGTTTCCCTATACGTCCTACGGATAAAGTCAGCTATATAACATCAAATCTAGACTGTGTGCTAGTCTGTCTTAATGTTTATACCATGGCCACTGAGACTTCTCGATTCTGATTGGCTGGAAGGTGTGGATTAACTTTAAATAACCGTACACCTATGACACAGGTGCTCTAAATGAAAGCGCCACTATTAAACTGTAAGTAAAGAGAGCAACAGTGAAGCTTAGCTAAAGAGCTTGGAGCCAGTGTTACAAAAAAATAAACTAACAGGAGGAGGAGAAAAGAGAGGACATCAGAAATAATGTAAAGCTAGTAGCCAGATGCTGGTAGTAAATTATGTTTCTTTAGTTAATTGAGAAGATTCAAAGGGAGTGGAGACTTTACACGGGGGTGAGTCAAGGCCATTTTAAGTTGGGTGGTGCATGAGGGGAGTGAGACAAAGAAAAAGGAGGGAAGCTGTTCAATGCAGGAAAAGTAAAAAGAAATATCCTCTGGTTGCAACAAACGGAACAAAATTCTAGCACAAATTGTTAAAACAAATTTACAAACAAATATATTAATGAAAAAGGCAAATGTGTTTGAAATCATATTTTTCCTGCTAGAATCTGTTTTTATGTTTTCAAGTGACTTTTCTCAACAAGAGTTTTACTGTTTTATTGTTATATTTTTCAATAACGTTTTGGGAATGTTTGGAAATTTAAAGTAAAAAAAACTATTACAAACAATATATAATGACTTCTAATACCAATGCAAATGGCAGGCCAGGGGAAATAAATATTTAACATCACACAATGTCTTAATTGAAAAACTGGATTCATACACAGCTGGGCTGAAAATAATGCTTCTGAACTGGGTCATGTTATGTAGGAAAGAAGCAGTGACTGGCTATTTTGTCAGGAGGACAAACCTGCAACCTTAAGACCGAAACTTCCTGGAGCAGGACCAAGAAAACACTCCCATTCTGTTCCGTCATCACACACATGGAAACCTACCTGTCCTTTAGAAAAGAAGTTGGGGAGGTACTTCATCGCATTGCTGCGAATGCAGGCGATGTTCTGGTAGCTTCCTGGTTCCGAGGCACGCAGTGACTGGATACGATCCCGAACATAATCGGACACTTTCACTCGGATCTCCAGGCCCAGGATGAGCTTGTCTGGGAAAAGTGGAGATAACTCCACTGTGAGTAAAGGTAAAGAGACACAGAGACATGAACAAAGGAGACATGAGGTCAATACTGAGCAAAAACTACGACATGTGAAAATGGTCAGATCAGGGACATAACTACCTAAAAGCCCCCCGTATCCACATCCAATGTCTGCAAACTCAACTCGGGGGGTCTCCTTCTCAGAGGGGCTGCCAGTGAAGAGGTCTGGATAAAGCTCGGACCAGTCCATTTCCTCAGGACACACAGGGCTGAGGAGGAATAAGGGGTTTTCAAAGCATCTATTTTATAGTGAAGAAACAGCCGAAGGGGTGTTGTGTGGAACAGGAATAGTGTTTCGAGAGAGATGGTAGTGCGGATTTCTTAAATGTAAATTTGCTTTATTGTGCGCACCTACATTGTATTAGTGCGGAGGCAGAAATCTCTAAGCAACACTAAACCTTTTGCATGGCTACACACCACCAGCTGCTCGACTTCATTGTCAACGTCTACAGTTATAAACGCGACGTTGGGACTGACAATCGTAACGTTAGCAGGTAGCGACAGGAAGTGTAGTGCAGGTAACAATAAACTCAGACACATGGACAACACTCACTAATCAAACGTGTGGTGCGCCATCGGGTTTGAATGGGCTCGCTGTCTGTAGTAACGCTTCTGCGGCATTGACGAACTCATGTTGGATTCAATCAGAGACGTGACCCCCGACAGTACTCAGTCTGTCACGTAGTTATTAAATAAACACAGGGCTCCGCTTCTCAACATAAACGCCACAGAAACTAACGCTTGTGCTAGTTAGTTTTCCACCAGTTGTGAGTCGCGACGTTTTTACGTCATCAGCAAGCGTCGTTCTCAGAGTTGCCAGCATGGTTGCCAGGTTTGTTGAAAAATGACAATATTATGTTATTAATAATTATTAATATTGTATTATTAGTAAATGTTATATATTTAATTCACTTATTGGGCCTTTACTTAAATATCAATACCAAAAAGTTAATTTGCACCATTACAAGTAAACATTTACATTTTAATAATAATTCAAAAGCAAATGTACTTAAAGTGTCAAAAGTAAAAGTAGGCTACTTACTCTACAATGTCAAATCAAATGCTTCTGCCCTTGTTATATTATCTGTTGGATTGTTATTGCTGATGCAAAAAGACGTATCTACTGGCGACTTCCTGTCACAGATTATTGTTATATGACTTGTGATATGAATGAACATGATAGTTTTCTTGGTCTTACTCACCCCCAGGTTGTGGGTGGTTAAAGTGGAGCTAATTTTAACTCTTTAATATGCTATTAGGCAGTTTAGTTGATAAGGTGCAAATTCAATCACCAAATGTTTAGTGTATAAAATATGAATCTGCAAAGTAAAGCCATCAGATAAATGTAGGCCTAATGGAGAAAGCACATATTTTTATAGTACAACATACAAGTATAGACAATAAAAAGGAAATAGTCAAGTGAAATACAAGTACCTCAAAGGTGTATTACAGTACTTTAATAAATAAATAAATACTTTAATAAATAAATACCGATGCTGTGTAATCAAACTATATACACTGTGGTATTTATATACCTGCAGTTGAAGTGATTAATGGGAGAGTCTGTGAACCCCCAGAGAGCAAAGTTGTGTGTTTTTTATTATGTTGCTGTTGATAATATAAAATAATTCCAATAGAAGGTGTAGTCCAGCCGTAGTTAAATATCAAGAATACAGTTACATAGCAAAATTACTACTTCCTGAAGCTACTCTGTCTGCTCTTGTCTGAAAATGACAGACATCTAGCTACAGTCAAGTTTGTTTTGCATTATGCAGGATGTATAATGATTAACCCTGGTACACTCATGATTTTGAGTGTTCAAACAGCCACACAGCCAGTGATAATTTTCACTGCGTTGTCTTTTAAATGGAAATGCCGCAGTTCCCCCCAGGGTGTCTTCTGAGTCAACTCTAACATTCTTCTCAATTCACTCTGTCCTGAACGTGGTGACACATCATAGTTCCCTCCTGGTGTAAGGCTTTATTAGACACATTTTTATGTCTATAGATGCACAAGACCGCCTGCTGCAAACTGAGCTGTATCGCTTTAATCTTAGTTATGAGATTTAACCATTTTTGATATATAGTTTTGGAATTATACTGTAGACTAACAGGACGTGAATGGATTTTCACTCGGGCTTTTTCCAGATTATTTGAAATTTGACTGTAAAGAGAGACTGAGGGCGAATGACATGTGACAAAAATTCTTTGGATATTTAAACCCATTTGATTTCTGACTGGATGCTGGTTTACGCTGTTCAAAGAAACATAAATCCCTGCAGGGACACAATCATCATCAGACAAAAGAAAGAAAAGCAACAGTAGGATGACATTCATATTTTTATGTGAAAATGTACTTCTTTTTGATAAACATAAAATCTCCTCCTTTGTCTCTGTCTGTCAAACCATTTTATTTCGCTTAACGTTACTTATCTAACAATACTGAAACCTTTTTAAGACGTATGCCACATGTTTTACATGAAGTACAGCTGTGACCAATACCTTTATTATTAATCCTTAGTAATACTGAACATAATGCATCATGTTAGAATCACATGTTCATACTAAAATGAGGTGAGTAAGGTTAGCCTGAGGGTGTTGATTCAAATTGAAATGCAAAAAACAATATTCATATTGCCAATTTTAAAATCCAAATTGGAATATGTATTAATAGGGAATGAAGTGAAGTGCAGCATCCTAATAATAACATCTGAGTAGAGGAAGTTTGAATAATATAACATGACATTTTAAACAAATATCTGTCTATTGTTGGACCAGGTGAGTATTTTTTTTTAACCAATATATGTACCCAACAGGAAAAATCCAATCCACATACGTCAAGAGTGTCACATTTGTTTTCAAGCCACATTCACTAAGATCCATCTTGTTGCCTAAAAAGCAAATAGCAAAGTCTTTATTACAAACATGAATTGTACTTTAAGGGTGCATTTTAAGCAATTGTGTCATGTCTCAAAGTTTTATTGTGCTTTTTAATGTCCGATTCATCAACGCTGCTTCAAGTGAAAATCCAGCAGATCACCCTCAGGAATAGGTTGAATAAATTAGGGGGGCTGGGGATGTTGTTATGGTGGTCACATGAGTGGGAGCACAATCATTTTCACCATCAAGCTCTCTATTATAGAGTCAAATCCAAATCAAACTTAATAACAATCATTTTATGTTTTGTTCAGAAAGCAAAAACAGTTCAATGACATTTTGTAACCTGGTGGTAAAAAAATGGTTAATAGCTTTAAGAATCAACGCTTTTTGTTTTTAAAATATTTTCTTATTTGTCATGTTTTCACCGTCTTTGTCTTAAAAGACTGAGATAAAACTGCAATGTTTTCCCTTTGACCAAATCTGAGTAATATATCTCGTTGTCCACTTTGAGCTCAGGGAGAATCTGCGAGCAAAATCTACGGCAGTGTTACTGTGGCAGATTAGGATTTTTTTAATTAAATCCTAATCAACCCTTTGATCTTCTCCTTAAACATCGGAGCCATTTTGTCTTTTTAACCCAGCCTCATACGGTGGTCACCCTCATGACCACCTCTTGGTTGGCACGCTGCAGGTTGTTGGGTCTTAACTGGCTGAGGATGTGCAAAATGGTGTAGCCACAGTGGTGGTTGAGAATAGTCCTGACATGTCGACTCGCCCTTTGGCTGCCGTCTGTGACGGTGTGAGAAGAGTTCCTCTCAACACGACCAACGCCTTTACTGCTGGAACTGATGGGGTCACCTAAGTCCTTCTCTTTCTCATAATTCAGCACTTTCCACTGCTGGTTCACCGCCTGCCAGCGCTTAAAGATCCGGTAAACAGACGATCCTTCATGGATTATAAGGCCTGGGCATGAAGGACAAAGGGTGGGGGAGGTCGGGAGCAGGAAACATGGTTACATATAGACAAACAGTTGTGTTCAATAACAATCAGGAAGTACTAAAAATAAAACGACTAAATATACAGGACTTGTCTGTGGGAATTTTAGACGGATGTTTGGTGAGAAATACGTGCTGATGAAAATCCCTTCACAAGAAAAATAAAGCAGAGACAGAACGCAACAAATGTACTCATGCAACACAAATGTGTTATTCAATTTGTACGTATGTTAGAATGAACAAATATGCAACATGGATGCATTTACCAAATTACTGTATTAATGTATATGTAAACTACAGTATCTCCAATATGCTTTTAGAGAGAGATCACATTAATGATAGCAAGTAAGATTAACAAGGTATTTTCAGTCATGCTAGCGGCACGGCTCTATTGATGGCAGTGTTGGTCTGTCAGTCGGTCGGTCCACCACTTTGGTCCAGACTGAAACATCTCAGCAACTACTGGATGGATTGCCATGACATTTTGTACAGACATTCATGGTTTCCAGGGGATGAATTCTACAGACTTCACTGATCACCTGATTTGTCTTCTATAGCACCACCAGCACACTGACATTTTTGTTTTTTAGTGACATTTCTTGACAACTATTAAATGGATTGTCCTGAAATTTGGTTAAGATATTCATGATGCCCAGGATGAAGCCTGCTAACTTTGGTGACCTCCTGACTTCTCCTCTGGCGCCACCATGAGGATCAAATGCAATGAAATTTGGTTCCCCCACAGAATGAATTGTTTTAACTTAGGTGATCCACTTACTTTTCATGCAACGCCATCATCAAGACAAAAGTATACCATTAAACACTGTCTCTATATTCCTGATAAATAGTACCAAATTACATTGTTCTCTCTGTGAAATTATTAGGAAATTATGGACATGTAACATTAAGTCAAAATGACAATCAAACAACCACCTGTGACATAACACAACATGGCAGCCTCAGTATCTGTGTCTTACCTATACACACTATGTCCATGAAGCCATACATTCCATAACATATCTGGAAGAGAAGGTCCTGCCGCTGCCATTTGGCTGAAGGGCTGAGAGAGGACCACACCAACCACGAGATACTGGCGATGAGGAACAAAGAGCCCAGGATAATGGCAGCAATCTGCACCTTCTCAATCACAGTCAGAGAGATGGCCTGCCACTAGAAAAGACAGAGTGAGACATGAAAATGGACTGAAACCCTGTACTGTAGATGTAAATTGCAAAATGTTTCTTGATTATGTGATAATGTAATGTAATAGTGCAGGGCTTGTCTCAGTTTCTGACAAAAATCTTTGTAAATCGAGTTGTTGCACAAAGATGGGCCTCTAAAGAGCACTGCACATCCAACACATATTTCCCTAATGTTTTCTGTAGTTTCAGTGTCATCAGGGAATGACAGGGTTTTGGTCGTGCAGGTTTGAAACTGAACCTGAGGATAGTCCTAAATCACTAACTTCAGCTCGCTTCAACGCAGGATAAATTGCATTAAAAATCTCTATCTTAAGTCTTTCATTTTTATTTTTGGTTAAGTGATGCCTTCTGGTTTGAGAGGTCTCCAACTGTTTTCAGTTTCACATAGATCAAGCAGTTTCTAAAAACAAATATATCATGAAACACAGTTAAAGTAATGCTCAAGCAGCTTGTTGAGATGAGTGAGACTATGGGTATAACATTTCACTTACAAAGAAAGACATTTAGCAACATTTTAAAAGCTGATTCACTGTCCAAATCAGGTGATGCCATCCCCCCCACAGCTCGGTGTGTGTTGGTTTTAAGAAAGCTTGCTGTCAAGACTCAGCAATAACTTGTATATAAGACGAAACACACTGAAGCTTCACTGACTTTACCATCGAGGTTCGCTGTTGATGTACAGTAACGCTCAGATCATCTGTTTGCCTGCTCAAGCTCTGTCTGCCATGGCAGTGTGGTTCCAGTGTTGGGTTTAATGTAATTCAACTTCCAGTATTGGACAGTGTATGTTAAGATTGCTTATGACTGAGACAAATGCTTTATTGCCCCGATTCACTTTGGAGTGTGAAACTCTACGCCTTCAACTACTGCGCTTTGTCATTCACTGCAGTCACTGCAGAGCCTCACTGAGCCTCTGCTGCTCAGGCTTTTACACAGATAATAAAACCAATAATCAAGTCAATTAGAGAATTCCTCAATGGATTAAGCCATTTCACAAATACTCTATCACATAAATTCTCCCAAAATATTCTATTCATAATGTTCATTCAGAGATGCAGGGATTGTCTTGCAACTGAGGGAACGAGCATTTCATTTGATACTATCTCTGTTCCAGCATTCAAATAAATTAGATTGAGATTGAGATTGAGACGCTGACATCATTTGTTCGTCTTCCGTCTATGTGCCACACACTTTGGTTAAATCATGTGCCAACTCTTTGAAATGTGTACTGTCTCATAAATGTGTTCTTGGCATATTCGTATAAGTTCCCCATCACTTTCTTCTCCTCCATTTCTCCATAAGAAACAGTATAAATAGCTTTATGAAAATTGACACGGGCTACTCGCTCTTTAACTGCGGGCAGCAATGTGAAGCTATAATGAGCTTCTTGTTGGGAATCAGTGCATGTTGACTGGACAAAAAAAACATCTCTGTGGGTGAATCTAAACACCTCATGGCCTCTTCTGTATGCCATTACATTCACCTCAAGATCAATGACCGCTAATGTCTCACTCTACTCTGGCAAGGTAAGGCTTATGCATGGCTTTCTGCCATATAGCCTGGCAGTCTAGTGTCAAGGATTTAATTCATATAGCTCCTTGAAAGGTTTGTTGTCCACAGTGAACATTAAAGATGAAGACAGAGAGAGAGAGTGACTCTGTACCTGCAGTGGGTTTTTGGTGCTGATGGCCAGGACCTGGTACTTGAAATAGCAGATCTCACAGCTCCAGGAGCCTCTCTCACTGATCCAGCGGATAAGGCAGGACTGGTGAGTACAGCGCACGGAGCCAGCACAGCGACAAGGGCTCAACAACTCCCCCTGTAGGACACAAGAAGCAGCTGCATGGGACACACAGCATTCACACACAGCATTCACAGAAGCCACTGGATGTTGAAACTGTTATTCAATCTGCCTGTTACAAGATTTGATTTGGTGAGGACAGTAAAACAATAAAGATAAAGATTTGAATAGCCCAACTTGGAAATCCCCAGCCCTGACAATGAAACTAAACTTTTTCATAAGCCTATGTAACTGTACTGTATGCATCCAAGTAAACAAGTTTACAGAGGATGACATCATTACTGCAAAGGAAATAAATATTTTAAGGAAAAATGATATATATAAAATAATAACAAACTACAAATAATGATAAATCGGTATGTCACAAATGTAACAGTATTCCACAATAGTTTTATCACCTACAATATTATATAGCTTTCTAGTAACCCTTAATTCTGTTGGCATTAAAGCTTTGATGACTGTATAGTTCTGCCGTGAATCCAGTCAGGATGATACTTCTGTGCCTTTCAGGTTTCTCTGTTGGGTTCCTAGTTCTTCCTCGTTTTGCTAAATCTACTGTATGTGTTGGTGTTTACAGTTCTTACAGATTTTCATTCAGTCAAATCTGGGTCTAGGTTTGTTACAGTTGAAATGTGATGAACCTTACTCATCTGATATCTACAATCCACAGGTCTAATCAATGTTTTTTCACGGGGTGGTAAAATCAAAGCACACACATCCCTGATATACTTAGTGTTCACTTCCATTGCCAATTGACTGCTATGTTAATAGTTCTTTTAAGTTCTTAGGCACAAACCACAGCTACACTTTGTATCACAATTTTGGGAGATTGTGGTGTCATCGGTCTGTTTTATAAGGTATATTTGATATAGTCAATTAATGTTATAAAATTACTTCTAAAAGTATTGTGCTCTGCTTGGTGCAGTACTATGGAACTCACGAACATGAGACAGCTAATCGCTCGTTCAATTTATTCATAGTGTGAGTATCCATAGGATCCAGTTGTTGTTTTTCCCCCTTCTTGGTGTCTCTTGTTTGTCCTTTCTCTCCCTCTGTGTGTGGGTGTGTGTGTGTGTGTGTGTGTGTGTGTGTGTGTTAGTCTGGGCTTGGCACTCCACCTACTCACCTGCTGCTCGTCCAGTAATCAAGCTCCTGCCGTCTACTCACTTGCACACCTGGAACTCATCCAATCATCACCCTTGCTATATAAACTCTCCCCTCCAGTCTTTGTCAGTTTGCCTTGTGGCACAGATGCTATGGCCAATTAAATTCAGCCTGTGGTTGTGCTTCTGAACTCTTTGGCTTACCTGTATTTTCCCTGTGATCCAGGCCCACACTCACCTGAGCCTTTTGCCTGCCTGCCTGCCTCAGCAACACTGGCTGCTTACCAGTCTGCCTCACTCAGCAACGTTGCCTGCCTGGCTGTCTACTCTGACCACCAACTTCCCCCGTCTGTCTGCCTCCGCAACGGTGGAAACATCAAATCTGCTCCCTTAAGTTGATTCATTACTTGGAAATTGTGATATAAACTGTTGAAACGTTTAAGGATATCTGGCTGTGGTCTGCTTTTGGGTCCAGATTTTTACAGTGCATACAACACTATGAGGAGATACAGTAAATTCATCTGATTGCAGTTGGCTTGCCAGATGAACATTTGGGATGAGATTTCTGGAGCAATGATCGGCTCCCAACTTGACACGCTTGCAGAAATAACTGGAGTCGATGCAGGCCACAATTTCAGAGAAAAGCTTTCGACCATTGGTTCCCCCATTTAATTATGAGTAATTAGGGTATAAAAGTGAGTTCACCTCATTATTAAGAAGATATTTCAAGCATAATATACTCACCATGAATATAGTGTTATGTGCTGACTTGAAAGGAACATTTCAATGGTTGATATGTTCAGTGGCTATCATAACCAGTCAAAGGATGCACATGCCTTTATAAATCTTGAGCTGCAGACAGTCAAAACATGAATCAAAATATAAAAAAGGGAGAGTATACGGTATTCTTGTTTTGATACATTTGACTATCCGCTGCTTAACACCTTCATCAGGATACAGTTTGCTTCTCTCGTGTCACTTTCTTGTAGCCTCAAAAGCAATCACTGTCCTGTGATTGCCTGAGTGTCCTCTCCGGTTTTTTTGTTGTCAGTACGAGTCTCCCTAAGGCCCCCGGACTGACAAGGCTCTTGCACATCTCACTTTATTTTCTGTCTGACTCTAGGTGATGTGCAAGGGCTTTAATTAGTTGGATATCTGGATTGGAAACGAAAACTTTCTAGGTCCTCTAGCAAAGTCTATCTCTTCAAGGTTGATTTCATCCACTAGATTTGATGCGCTCAGGTTGTCTTGGACAAGACTGATGTAAACATTTGAAAAACAACTTTACTTTCTGCGCTTCCCCTCTGTTGTCCGTGTGGGTTGGAGACACTTAAGCTGTACTTTATGTGACCTTTCTGTAGCCTAAAGGAATGATCAGCAGTTTGATCCCTGTATTACTGGTCCCTGCTGAGGAGTCTCTCAGCAAGTTTATTGAGCTCATACTGCCTCCCTCACGTAAAGCCCTTGGAATAATAATGAGTATAAATGTATTTTGTGTCGAGGAATCATTCTCGGAAACCTTTCTTCATTGCTTTTTTAAAATGGCCTAATTTTGTGCATCATATGCTAAATCTCTTACTGCGAGGACTCCACTGGTTCACATAGTAAATACAAAGCTCCTCCTGCTTCTCTCCAGCCTATTCTTAACTGATGCCCTTCATCTGCCCACAGCTATTTTCAGATCACTGGTGATAGATTGATTCTTTTTTTTAAGTCTTATTCATTCTGGATTTTTACTGTGCATCTGAGCAGACTTGATGCACACTTGCAGATATTTGAAACAGTTTGGTATGATGTATAATGACTCTTATGTTCATCATGAAAATTTAAAACTGCATTTAAACTGCAACTAAATCGCTTAAAGGAGCACCCCACTGATTGTACACACAAATATCAGTTTACTTGTTATGAAGACCCTTCTTCTGGCTCTGGAGGAGTTTCAAATCTGAGAATGTCATCAGAGTTTTCGTAGACCAGACATTTAAAAGGCATATCCTGCACTCCAAACTGACATGGACAAAGACATAGGCTAAATGGGTAAACTTTTCAAAAATAGCTATTTGCATCTGAATGTCTTGTGCTTTTCTGAGCTTAGCCAACTGGGTTTGTCTTCCTGTAACATATTTTTATTATTTTTCACATACACATATTTTAGTAGGCCTATTTAACCAGCGGTAGAGTGGTGAACATAGCCTCATGACCTTCTTGAACAGACTTCCTCCAGCTGAGCACCAAGTGGCTTGAGGCCCCATCAACAAGCACCTGTGCTGCTGAGGTACCTACAGGTTTTCTCGTGGGCACCAGTGTCCAACTGAGTAGCTGACCCCCTTTTTAAAGCACAGGAACTTAACTATACCTTCTCCGGCCCCTGGAAGCAGATCCGGCACTGCGGTGATCGCATCCCGCTTTCTGAGAGACTCGGGAGGGAAGCGGCGTCCAGGCCTCCTCCCTGGGGTTTGGCTCCTTCATCATCCTCAAATGCCAGGCTGCGTGGCCGGGGGTCAGAGCCGTAATATTCCTCCTCATCGTCCCGTTGAGCGCAGTTCAACGGCGGCCAGCCACAGCCCCCTATAGCGAGCCCTCGCATCCTGGTCTGCGTGTCCGGGTCTGTGCCTGTGTCAGTCCTCCTGCTTGATCCAGAGCGCATCAGTAGCAACACTTTGAGTTCATTGAAAAACATTCGGATCCGATACTTAAACATTCTTAGGCAGCTTTACTACACAGGCACAAGTGCTCTGTGAAACAAAACAGCCTTCATTTTAGCTGTGGCAGGTCCATTATAAATGATTATTGTCATCATTATTATTATTATTATTATTATTATTATTATTGTGGCCGCTGAACCAGTTGATTCAAGTAGACAGTTCCCATCCTATTAAATCAAATACAGATCTCGGTCAAAAAAGCATGCGGAAAACATGATAGGCTATTAGATCAGCCCATAGCTCTCTGCATATCCTGTTGTTATAGCATGTGCACCGCAATCCAGCCAATGGGGAAGGATTATTTTCCATGGATAGAGGCGTTTTCTGTCGGGATTCAATGGAGGCTACAAGCCACGAACTGTGAGGCACCAACATTGAAGTCCGAGGGGTCCAACGGCGTCCTGTCATGCCTACATTTTCAGTCCGGGTGTCCGAGGTTCAAACTGGTTCTCTTGGTGTTTTAAATCTAGCAAAATGTTGGCGTCTGTTCTTCTTCAGGCGGAGAAGCAGCGAGGCTGTCCGAGGGTAATTAAATCCTATTAACAACTAAGTTAATAATTAGTGTATAATTGAGTTTCACATTTGGGCTACCTAACAGGGGAGGTGAAATTACACGAGGTGACAAGTGTACCTTTTGTTGTCTGGCATCCATCAATCCACCCGTTTCCTCGTCTTCTTCGCTATTTTATTTAGCCTTTTTCTTTTTTTTTTGGCGGTAGATCGAGAGGGTTTCGTCCCGCACCCCACAACCCCAGGTCCGACAACCCAGTTACAAAGTTACAATCCGGCGGCGTTGCATGTTAGGGATGGATACGAAAGATGAGCAATAAAAACAGCCATTTCACTGACAACTTGCGACGCCTGTTCGCTGCTTTCCCCCAAGCATCTCTGCGCCACACATCAGGCAGAGCGGAGAGGATGATACATGGGTTCCTGCACAAACACAGAACGAGCCGACAGCAGACTGCAACTGTCCCTTCCGGGTTGTTAAAAACACATCATCATCATCACCACCATCATCATCATCATCATCATCATCATTTCTCCACCAAATTAAATCAAGGCCCGCGTGAGTCAGTGGGACAATAAAATGCCTCTCCACATGGAAGGCTGCGGCGATGCGTCCGGGATCTCCAGGATGTTAAAACTTGATTTCCAGCCGGTTTTCACGCTCAGAAACGCAAACTTCTGTATCTGTATGGTCCCTCCGTGCAGACGAGAAGAGGACAGATGAGCTCCATCCACAGCAGGCAGCGTGCTGACACAAGCTGCTGTCCAAGGTTCTGATACTCCTGTGACGTGCAGGCCACGTGCTGATCTCCATCGGCTGATGGAGAAAAGAAAAACAATTATTTTAAGAAACCGTGTGTGTGTGTGTGTGTGTGTGTGTGTGTGTGTGTGTGTGTTTCAACAGTTTCGACAGCGGGGTCAGCGTGCATTACAATAGATTCAATACATCCACCCTTCACAGAATCACAGCACCATCTGTCACGTAATTGCTTGAGAGGAGACTGTCTACTGTCTGTTATTCGATACACAGGCGCCTGTTCCACCAGCACAAAGAAGAGCAGCGTAGTCTGCTGAATTATACTCAGCTAAAAATATAGCCTTAGCATTATGAAATTAACATTATCTCCATAAAATGGTCAGGTGCTTGAAAAAAAGTCAGAAAAAACGTTATAAATCCAGGCTGTTAATGATATCTGTGTTGATTTCTAAGATAAGCACATACTCTTTGCCCCATGTGTTTTTAACCTGTTCCTGTTCTGTTCCTTCATTACAAATCTGCAGCCAGAGGCAGAATACTTGTGTTTAAAGGTATTTGACTGAAATAAGTGATCATAAGTGATTAAGTAACATCATGACTTTCTGATTTAGCGGCCCCATTTTTTTAATCTTATCTCAAGTGCTTGAGGACTTCAAGGCTTTCCTTTCAGAATAGGAGGCTACAGGAGGCAGCATAGAACAATTACAGCAATTGTCCTTTCCAGGAAATAAACAGTTTAAGTTTGATGTTTAATTTGACTACATTCTCCAGAATTACTCCAAAATGAATCAGCGAATATTGATCTGATAGGCTGATTAATTGATCCAATTGGTCTTCACATGTGTCTAAGGCACAGTGAGACTATGGTGGGTGGTAATAAATATACCCACCACTTTTCAGAGAAGTTAGGTTTAAGTGCTTCAAAATCAAAACTTGAAAGAAGTTTTTGAAAACAAGACTACAAAAGCTCTTTGTTTATTTTATATAAATAAAATAGCTAATAAAGCTAACCGTATGTATGGTGGAGATCTTGATAGATTAATGCTATTCAGTGTCCAAACAACAGAGAGGTGACAACGTGTCTTACCCTTTCTTACAGTAATATAAAGAATCTCATTAAAATAGTACAGCCTGGAGGTTATATAAGTGCAGTTGAAGCAGCAGTGGAAGTCAGCATGTCCCAACTAAATATACAGTTGGCAATGTATGTGTGGGATTAGAGGATTAGATATGCAGTATAGTAAGGAGAGATCTCAGCCACAAACTTTCACTGATAATCACATTTGAAGCCGGCAGTGCTGCAGGAAAGCATTGCAGATTGGAAACTTTGGGTGAATACTGATCACAGAACAGGACTGTGAGGTGTATGATGTGTCATCATCTGAGCGATAAAGGAGGGTCCGAGGCTATCAGCAGGTTGTTTACATTACATAACATTATCACAGAGCCAGAGGCAGTTTTATGTCCCAAGTGAGCCGATGCAACGGAGTCCCTAGAAGAAATCATCAGTTTAAAGAGCATGTAAACGAACATGTTGAACACAGTAATTATCATACATAGATTTATGATATCAGGATTTTAGTTATGCTGCTTGTCGTCATGACTGTCACCATTTGACCCATACATCCATATGGCCTGAGTCAAAATTCAGAATCTCATCTGCTCTATGAAAAGAATAAACAGCAGAAATGGCAGTGAAGCTTCGTTAGCAGAAAGATTTTCACCTTATAACACCAACATTACTCAACATTTGTAGGGATAAATGTCTGAGGCATCTGTGAAACAACTCTCTAAATTCTCAATACTGCTTCTTATTCTATGCTATTAATTAGCCTGAAACAAATCTCAAATTAAATGATTTCATATTCTATGGTGGAATAAATATCAATCATTTCTTATCAGTTGATTGACATTGTGGTTAAAACATAAATATATAAAGAAATTAATAAATAAATAATAACAACTAATTTAATAAGTCACAATGTTTTCTGTCAACACACACTATTATTATATTAAATAAATATTATAATTGTGGAGATAAATTATATTTGTATATATTTTATGTAAGTATGGAACTATAAAAAGAAGATATGTATGTAAACATGCCCTTTCAATTTGATTTTAAATGTATAATGTATTTTGTAAGTATTTGTAGATATTTTCCATTACCATTTTCTTCATATTATTATTATTATTATCAGTCATTTATATTCTTTGTTTTTCTTTTTCACATGGTCACTCAAAAAACAAAAAACGTCAATATATAAACATAACAAGAATCCAATGAGCGTGTGCTTTTCCTACTATGACAACTCAAAATGTCTGCTGTGAACGGCCCATAAAAAGTACTTAAAATGGTTGGAAATGTGTCATTCATAAACAACAAGAACTGACTCTGTAAGTGTTTCTTCAGCAGTGCTCCTGGTGGGGCATAAAGCCCTGGAGCAACTTAACATTTTTAGAGACGCAATGCCTTGTTTTAGACCACTGAGACAGTCTGCATGCCACTGTCACTTCACTACTTCCCCATTTCTGGCCACAAGTGCGGATACTGGCAGCGTCTACTTCCTTCCCCTCCAGCATGCAGCAGGAACACAGATGTAGGAATAGTGGCTGGGGGAAGAAAAATGTAAAAGACTGTATCCCAAATGGATCGGTTGTGAAAGGGCACCAGAACACATCAGCTGTAAGTGACCAACTAATATTTATTTCACCGTTGAGGTTTTCTGCAATCATGTACTGTTTTTAAAGCAGGCAGACATTCATAAATAAACCAAAATCAACATTTAATGAATAACTGACTTTAAGGTGCACTCTTATTGCAGATTATTGGTGGTAAGTTACAAACCCGAATTGCATTCAGTCCATTTGTCCATTTGTCCCATTTGGAGCTCTTGTTAACCTCTCATGCCAAAAACACTTAGATGTCTTTATTCAGGTGGCTGATGCACAATTCCCTGAAAGCATAAAGGCTATTAGGCTGTGCATTAGAGTGTCGTATAGTAGCCATGTTCATTTTAATATTACTTAATGTCAGTGGTGGACGAAGTATTCAGGTCCTGCCTTGAAAGTATTACCTAAGTATATACGTATAATCATGAAAACATACTTAAAGTATTAAAGTGTAAAGTACTCAATGCAGAAAAATGGCCCCTGTCACTTATACTATTATATATTATATCATTAGTTTATTATTATTCAGGCATTAATGTAAAAGCAGGATTTTTCTGTTGTAGTTGGTTGAGGTGGAGCTGATTTCAAACTATTTTTCAAGAGACTGCAACTTATTGTCATTATGGATTCATCTGCTGATTATTTTCTCAATTAATCGATTGATTGTTTGGTTTGTAAAAATGCAGAAAATAGTGAGAACAGTGACTCGGAGGCCAAAGTGATACCTTCACAATGCTTGTTTTGTCCAACCAACAGTCCAAACCTCAAAATTATTTAAAATAAATTAAAATTATTAAAATAACTAAACAGAAAAGCAGCAAATCCTCACATTTGAGAAGCTGGAACCATTAAATGTGTTGGCATGAAAAGTGACTTAAACAATTGTCAAAATAGCTGCCAACTGTCAATCAGCTAACTGATCAATTGACTAATTGTTTTGGCTGCATTTATTGTTGGGTATAGTTTAATTCACAACATTATATTTTATAAAATCTTCGTATGTTTTGTGTGCAAAAATAATTTGTTTTTGTGCTTAATTTGTAAAGTAACTAGTATAACTGTCAGATAATTGTCGCAGAATAAAAAGTACAACATTTCCCTCTGAAATGTGGAGTAGAACTACAAAGTGGCTGGAAAAGAAAAGACTCGACCTTAGTACCTTAAATTTGTGCTTAAGTACAGCACTTTGGGAAATGTACTTAGCTACATTCCACCAATAGTTAATGTTGGTTTATTATAAAGTAATAAACCAGTAGGGGATGTCCTGATATTTATATTTTAACAATACATCAGTAGCCATCGGAGCAACAACTGTACTGATGAATTTTGTATATTGTTTCTCTTAAAGCAGTTGTGTTCCCTGCCTGTGATGAGCAACTGATGTATGTATGAATGTATTATGTTTATTTTTATTGCTGGCACATATAATCTTTTGGTTATTCTTTTTTCCCCCTTTGTATGCTCTGCTAATAGTTTTGATACTTTTTTCTTCCTTCACTGACTTAAAAGTAGGGAAGGAGATGTCTTTGTAAGCCCATTTTGATTCCCTTCAAATATTATGCGTTTTGTATTTTGCGCAAATAAATAAACTAAATTATACTAAGAAGGCTTTTTTTTGTTGTTGTGGTGGTGGTATGCTGAAATAAACGGTGCGTCTGGTGTAGGCCTACTTTTGAGATCAACAACAACAGGCAGCAAGCATTTCTCTCTATATACAAATATGCATTTAAGCACAGGATAACCAAAGCGTTCCGGAGCAGGGGCTGTGTGATTATAGATGCCACAGCAGGGCTTTATTGTCTTCTTCATACATGATATGCTGTGAAGGCTTGTAGCTCCGCCTCCTCAAGAGTTGCTAGAAGCAACAGGAAGCGACAACCCCAAAAAGAGTGCAGGCTGGACGAAAAAACAGTGGAGGCCGAAATCATATCGGCTGACTGGCTTCTCCGCATCCAGATCCACTGCCGGGCTGCGGAACCTCAGGCTGGACCCGACCTGCCACTTGGGACCCGGTTCTGTAGGAGTTAGAGGCGACGTGGCAGATTAATGAGCATGTCCTCCTCATAAAGCTAAAGTAAAGCTGCTCACCTGCTCGCACAGAAGAAAGAGGCGAGGTATGTGGTGTATCTGAACTGTCGCTTACACGAAGCTGATTGAGATTCGTGTGTGTGTGTGTGACACTTTGGCAGCGGATATTTATGTAATGTGGCACAGATGTGGAAGTTGCTGGCGGTGATCCGTCTCATCCGCTCCCGTCTCTACTTTTTTACTGTTCTTCCTCCGCCACGTCAGTGAACAGGTAGGTGACCGAGGGGGGGAGAAGTCCGCGTGGCCTGTTGTTGCTTCACTTTTTTTGCTTTTTAAGCCAGTTTAATTAACAAAGGAGCGCCATGGAGGAGCACCACGTGTCGGGACAGAGGGCTTTCCGGCTCTGCCTCCGCCCACTGGCCTTCTTGTTTGGCTAGATTAGAGTTGATCAAGGAGATAAATGAATGAAGGGTGGGAGAGAAGTGTGTGCTTCCGCCTGTCTGATAATCAATACATGACACAGGCGCTCCTGGTGATCAATAGGCGGGCAGTGTTGTGAGACATCCGTGAAAACCACCAGGTGTTGTGCTATAGTCTGTGCTCTCTCCCTCCTCTGCTGGTTTGAGCTGTTCTCTCACTGCAAAGGAAATGGGGAGATGTTTAAAGGGTGAAGGTCATATGCAGCCTGAGCCACTTCCTGTAGGACCAGAGGAGGTTGTTTGGTTCTGTTTTCCCCCTGATGGGAAACGAAGGTGGGGACGCTGCAGATAAATCAGTCAGGTAAATCAGACGTGTCAGAGATGGTGTAGAACGTAACAGTTTGTCAGCCAGACAAAGTTTATTTCTTATCTGTAAAATGTCCCACTCAGTACATGATTAACCGGATGTAAGGGATCTTATAAATAATGTTTTATGTTATGCATTTAAGTTAAAGAGAAAAACAGCTGAAATATCCTCACAGGAATTTCAAAATGTAAAAAGTCTATCTGGACCAGTTTGACATTTGTCACTACAGGTCTGGTTATTCACCCTCTCTAATTAAGAAATTATAATTATTAGTTATTAATCCATTTCTAAAAGTGTTAATCATTTCTTTTCAGTTGGTGGTTGTTTGCATAACATATTGTGTTTATTTCTGGCAGGCTGTGTTTTTTTTTTTTTTTTTAATAGCAATTTGTTGCTGTTGTTTTACCAGTATTATGGTTGTGACGCGCAAACTTGCAATATCTTATGTGACGTAGTTGTGTCACATTTTAGAATCAGCTACAAATCTTTATGAATTAAACTACATTGAAGGTTTTTATAGAAGCGTCATAAAGGTCATGTCTGGAAATAAAACATGCAACAATGTTGCATTAAAGAGATTCTTGGGTTGTGTTGGTGATATTCTTATGTTTCTCTGCGCTGCTGGACGAAGTCATTTATCTTGTTTAGCAGGAAATACGGTTTTATTTGCACTCTCCTTCTCAGTTCAGGTCTGACCTGAATAATTTTGACAGGAATTTGTATTTCTTGCTGATACACAGGAATGCTGGCAGATTCTTGTCTGCAGACTCTCTGACTCAACTTTCTTCGCAAGAGAGGAAGAAATGTGGTGTGTTCAACATTATTAATGCAACGTTTCTTCCTCTTAACTACAGTTCAGACTGACCACTTCAAATATTGTGGTTTGGCAGCATAAGTGAATAGTCAAACCCCTTGGCTACAACATGTTTAAGCGCTCTGTCAGTCAACGTCATGTTCCCTTTCACCAGTATGTCGTCCAGTATCGATGCTGTAGGATAACAATTCATAAATGCCTTGAGGTCTAATTAACCCTATGTGTACATGTTGGGTTGTGAATAGTACATACAGATCCAATAGGTAGTAAATGTGATGCATCAAATAATCTGAATCTTAAAAATCTGCCCACAAAGGCACATGTTTCGCTACATTCAGCAGTGACTATGTATCTATTTTCTTCTCATGAAGCAATCGTGTTTACAAAGTTACAATCCAAACATGCTGTCTCATGCTGTCAACCAAAAAATGGACAGCCATGTACAGTGTTGGAAATGAAGAGTGTGGTTATACAAAAGAAGAAGTGTTTGGCTTTCAGCGGATTGCGTTTCTGCTCTTTTGTTGCTGTACTTTTCTCACTCTCCTCTGCAGAAACAATTGTAGCTCCAGCCCTACTTCATCTCTTCCACAATTTATCTGTCCTAACAAGTCTACTGTGATCATAGTTTATACACAGTCTGACACAACAGGACACTGAAAAGGTTTCCATTGACAGTTTAGTATTTTATTGATATCGTTATTATTCTTATTAATATGAAGGAGAGATAAAATAACATATAATACAGGGCTGCAACAAAGAACTATTTTCATTATTTTTTCATAATTGCTGATTATTTTTATAGTTCAAACTATTCAGTTTAATATCATATGGAGAAAAAAAGGGTCAAAGCCTCACATTTAAGAAGCTGGAACCAGCAAATGTTTGGCATTTTTGTTTGAAAGGTGAATTTCCAGCCAAATAATTAACTGTCAGTCGACTAATCGATTAACAGACTAATCGTTTCAGCTTTAGTCACGTAGATTTTTCTGAGTGCAGTATTAGTTGGCTGAAAGTTACCATTTTAGTCGAAGATATTTACACGAACCTAAATGTAATACTACTGATACTCTCTAGGATCAGCAGGAGTAGGAGGAAGCAGTGGAGCACAGAACCACCAGCAGCGTATAGGACGCATATGCCAGGTATGAAGGTGACAGGTGTTAATGTTGAGTAAGTGGATGGGGTAAACTGTAGATGGAGGAGGACACGGTGTGGGGACAGGCAGAGCAGGAGGCCCCTCAGCCAGGGGAAGTGAACCAAACGGGTTTGACAGATTTAAGGGAAGGAAGGCTCTCTCTGGTCATGTGCCTGCTGCCTGGCAGGAGTTGGTAAAGAGGCCAGAGGAAAGTTAGCAGCAATGGGACAAAAAAGCTGTTTGGGCTGCGTGGTTGAAGGTGCTTCCTGTGCTGGCAGAGTCCTGCGTTAAGTGTATTTGCTTTAAAATGGCGTCGCATTCAGTGAGTCATTTAACTTTTAACTGGAGGTCAGGTACTTTGTCCTGTAGCGCGTGGATTATAAAACATTTGAATGTAGGAGAGAGCATTGATCATTTCCTCTTTAGATATGACTAAAAATATGTCACACGTTTCGGCACTTTGCAGCCAAAGTACCTGGAGAGCTCTTAGAGGCTGGCGCTCTAATAGAGGCCAGCACAACTAACTCATGAAAATTTGTTGCACTTAGCTCCAAGCATAGTTGACTCCTGCTGGTGTAATGGTTAAGATATACTGAGAAGTGGTATTTATTAGCAACTGGAAAGGAGAAAAGGGTGGGTGAAGCCTTCATCACCTCTGTATGATGTTAAAGCTGCACCAATCAATATTTTTCAAATTAACAATGGCTCAAATGTCTACTTGTAATGTGAAAGAGCCGCTTGTGGTAATGAACCCACAGAGAATCACTACTCTACAATGAAGTTCCCCTCAGCTCTACAGAGCGTTTTACCATCTTTCAGCTCATTGTTTTGTTTTTCCGGCCAGCAACACCACTGTTTTTTGTCTCGCTGCTCTTATCAGAGTCATTTCTAGTCGGATAAGGCAGCTGTTCTCAGCAAAAAAGCATCCATAAACTCAGCGTACCGTCATCACTCAGCGCCAAACAGCAGACAGACAAAATATGCAACTAGCTGGTGAACATAGCAGCTGAAAAGCCAGATACTTCCCTCAGGAGTTGCTGGAGACCAAAAACAGAGCTAAAAAGAGAGGGAATGTTGGACTTACATCCTCCAGGTGGCCAGAAACACGACTCCAAATGAATGCTACTGTTCCTCCGTGTCTCCTGGATGTGTAAATAGGCAACTGTCTGCTAGCACATTCACTGTAACAGCTTTTTAAGGTGATAGATAAAATGTCAGTGTTGTGTTTAACTTGTTCTGTTGCCACCAAGTGGCCAAAAAACCCAGCTAATGCAGGTTTAAAAATGTCTCCCTACATTTTTATGGGTAGTTTGTTGTGTTTATAGCAGCTTGATTGTGTTGATGATGATATGCTGAACTTTATTGACCCCTGAAAGGAAATTGAAACAAATTTTATTAGGCTTTAATTAGTGTAGATGATAGAGTTGGGTAATGATGATACACCATGAGAAAATAGAAATGTGTCCACTGTGAGATAACGGCTGTAGTGTATATACTGCGCTAACTATGGATTAATTATCTCTGGTTGTGTCAAGTCACTGTGGGAAATCAGTGAGCTGGACTGCTTCATGACGATATTTGATTTACAGGATTTTTGTATCACTGTCATTAAGTACCTTGGTTTTGTTTAGGTATTTAATTCACTGGATTAGACATTTCCATCCAGATATTTTATCTATAAACAGTTTTTCAGGGATATTTTCAGAAAAATTACTCTATGCATTGATACCACTCCGAAAAAACCGAAACAGTAAATGCATAACTGCAAATGTACATTCAGCACAGAACCAGAATGGCCTAGTCAGCTCTTTTGCACATCAGGTTGTTGAGCTGTACAGCGTGTCCCCCTTTGATGCTGCCTCTTCTGTCTACAACAGAACCCCAACCACTACACACGGGTAGACAGCGTGAAGCTGTCAGTTTTACAAACAGAATTACTAAAGTAGAAAAACAGCCCTTGTACCCCTTTTGCAGAGTGTAGTGTTACAACAGCCTGGTTTGTTGTTATTCTGTATGTGAAATACTACTACTGACTACTTACATGACTGCACCACATCCATTTCTCCTCCTGGGACACTGGTCAGGGTCAGTGGTTTACTGCTCCATACATCGCCAGCTGCTGTGACTGATCGCGACATGAAGCTCTCCTCCACACTCCTCCTTCTCCTCGCACTGATGCAGCCTACAGCCGAGGAGTCAGAGGAGACCTCAGCTAACAAGCTGAGCTCATTTGAATGCACAACGTCGAATGTAATCAAATGAATGAAACAATGGGGTGCTGCGATACAGGTGAAATTAGACCCATATTTTCAAGGAATTTACAGAGCTCAAGACAACCGATAGATTTTCATGTACAGAGCTCATGAGGTCCGAGCATGAAAGTGTCTCGTGGTGGAAAAGTTATTTCTGAGACAGACTGCTGGCAGTGTGACTGAAAATAGATTATGTACTCATTCAGAAATTGATATTGAAGCATAAGAGCTGTTGAGGAGCATCTGTTAATATCAGATGTGAAAGGTTTAGAGGAAAAAAACCAATGAATTTCAGCTTCTGCAGTATGTTATTCTTAGCCCGAGGACAGTTCTGTCTTTATTGCTGAACATCCACCAGCTTCTCACAGCCAAAATATGAGAGGATATTATTCCTTGTCTATTACAGAGAGTTCATGGAAAGTTCGTTATACTGGTTTACTATTGTCAGATGTTTTTGTCGCTTAATTTTCTGTTCATTTTTAGCCACGCTAATGGAGTGGCTCTATAGCTGGCCATGGAGGTCTGTCATTTGGTCCACCAGTTTGGTCCAGACTTAAATATTTCAACAACTATTGGGTGGATTGCCGTGACATTTTTTACAGACATCCATGGTCCCCAGAGGGTGAATCCTGGTGACTCTGGTGATCCCTTGACTTTTCATCTAGCGCAACCATAAGGTCCAAAATTGAACCTGTCCAATACTTTGGTTTATGAACAAATACCTGCAAAACTTAAAACCCTTACACAGTCAAATATCTCACACTCCGCTAGATAGACCGGAAACCACAAATGCCTGTACAAAATGTTTCCTAGAGAATGAATCCTGCAAACTTTGGTGATCGTCTGACTTTTCCTCTAGCGACACTGTGAGGTTGACATTTGTGTTTTTTAGTGAAATGTCTCAACAACTATTTGACACTCTTTTTTTTATCTAACGCCATCATCAGGTCAAAAACTGAATTCGTCCAATAATTTCTTTTATGCCCAAATACCTGTAAAACTAATGGCACCCCCATCAGCCTCAGCTGTGCTTTGTGTTTAGTGCTAATTAAAATTAAATTTAATTAAATGTTAGCATGGTAGCACGCTAAACTAAGTAGTGAACCTGGTATATATTACCTGCTAAACCTCAGTATGTTAGCATTGTCACTGTGAGCATGTTAGAATGCTGATGTTAGCATTTGGCTGAAAGCACCGCTGTGCGTAAGTACAGCCTCACAGAGCTGCTAGCATGGCCGTAGGCTCTTAGTCTTGATATAATGTACGACATTTAGAAATACAAACTTATATCAAGAGACATAAGGAGAAAAGGAAACCAAACAAAAAGACTAACAATAAACATGAAAGGCAGTCATTTATTTCAGATCTGTGAGCTTGACTTTGGGGATATTTGGTGGTCGGATGTTCTTATGTGCGCCTTCCCTGTTTTTCCTTTCATCTTCTTCAATTATCTGTTCTGATAGTACAGTAGATTTTTGCAGATACTATTCTTTCTATTACTTATTCAGAGTCTGTGTACTGGGTAGGGTTGGGTGAGACTCAAGAGGAAAGGTAGTGTGGAGGGCGTCTATTTTATTTTATTATATAGTTGGATATAGCAAGGATAAGGTTTCCCAGTTAGTCCCTTGTTCATTTCCAGTAGAACAGGTCCAGGCTGCACACACCTCTGCTTCCTACCTTTTCAGAAGAGTTGTTCACACACTCAAGTTAGTCTAGTTTTCCAGTGTTATACTTGTTAAGGTTCATAGAAGTCATATATATATATATATATATATGACAAGGGCAAGTGAGCTGCTAAGAATAAGACAAGCAGTGTAAACTATATATACATACATTATTACCTGTCATCATCTCATCTTTGCTTTGCATCTGATTTGTCTCTCAGTCTGTTCGATCTTGGCCATGGCCCACGGCACCAGTATCCAGTATGAGCCAGTTGCAGAGATCGGAGGAGGCGCTTACGGGACGGTTTATAAGGCCAGAGATACAGAGAGCGGACAGTTTGTGGCTCTGAAGAGCGTGCATGTCCAGACGGACCAAAATGGCCTCCCGATCTCCACGGTCAGAGAGGTGGCTCTGTTGAGAAGGCTGGAGCAGTTTGACCACCCCAATGTGGTCAGGTGAGTCAGGACAGTTATCGAAGTGTTGTGTTTTCAGCTTGTGTTGTCTACAATTCGCTGTGAACACCGCTCACAGAAGTCACTGTTTTTATTGCAATGAGACAGGCTCATGGATGTATGTGCCACCCAGAGGTCGGACCAGGAAACTAAAGTCACTCTGGTGTTTGAACATGTGGACCAAGACCTCAAGACATACCTAGAGAGATCCCCAGCTCCAGGATTATCCCCTGGCCACGTTAAAGTGAGAACTAACTGAAACAGTATCTATACCATACTGCATGGAGTGTTTTTTTTTGTTTAGGGTCTTTGAACCCTGTTTTAAATACGTGTTGAAATACTTAGTTTCATTTGAAATATGTCTGTGTGTTTTTGCAGGACCTGATGAGGCAGTTGGTGTCGGGTCTTGCATTCCTTCACTCTAACCGTGTGATGCACCGAGACCTGAAACCAGAGAATATTCTGGTAACTAGCCAGGGCCAGGTGAAGCTGGCTGACTTCGGACTGGCCAGGATCTACAGCTGCCACATGGTCCTCACTCCTGTGGTAAGAACTCACCTGGACCATACAAAGCCTTTATTGTTCCGTGTATACAGCATTTTCCTATAAGCATACCATCATTTCTTATTTTGTTTAGATTTTGCCCTTTCACGCAGCTGCTGGTTTCCATTCATTTCAGTTCAAAATAAAAATCAACCTTCAGCCACTGAAAATAACTAAACTATCGTACAGATTTTTTTTGTCTAAGTTGCTCTTAAATCAGACGCTACAAACTTCACATTACCTTTCTGGCTATGTCCACGTTGGCTTATTGTTTGTCTTCTGAGTTAAATTTCCTGACAACATAGCATGAATGTGATGTTTATTCAGTAGCTTACTGTGAAATCTTGGTTTGAACACAGTGTTAACAAGACTAGGAGTCTACAGCCGTGCTAGCTGCTCTGTGAGGCAGCACGTGAGCTGAAGGCTAACGTCAGCGTGCTAACTTGCTCACAATCACAATGCTAACATGCTAATATTAAGCTGGTAATACTGACCAAGTTTGCCACCTCAGTTTAGCCTGTTAGCATGCTAGCATTCGCTAATTAGCAAGAAAACAAAGTACAGCTTGTATCTTGATATTCATACTGTAGTGGAATGAATTTTAAAAATGGGCCACCTGGAAGGCAGGAAGTCTAAAAATGTGAAAAGCTTTGGAAAAAGTTCAGCAGAAATGCAGGTAAAGTAAATGTTTTGTTAACAAGCTAAAACATGCAAAAAACAAAAGTTCTTTAATCAGTTTCCTATATACTGTCTGTCCCCATAAGTTTTTATTAGTTACTGATTTTTGTTTTCCTTCACTTGCGTTTAAATTATTCGGTCTCACCCCTGTTGATGGGCTCCACGCTTGTGTCTCCCAGGTGGTGACACTGTGGTACCGACCTCCTGAGGTGCTGCTGCAGTCCAGTTATGCCACACCCGTGGATATCTGGAGCACCGGCTGCATCTTTGCTGAGATGTTCCGACGCAAGTGAGTCGGCGGGATAATGTTCAGATACGGAAGACTGTCGCTATACATTTATGTTTACATGTTTGCTGTGATCATCGTGTTGTAATTTCATACAGTATAATGCATGTGTCCCTGTTTAAATCCAGTTGTCTCTCAACATGAACAGATTTTGATGTGATTTGTTGAGAAGAGAGGCCTTGGGCATAGGAACAGTGAATTAGATTTTGGTGGTGATCTAATTCATTAAGTTTAAAAGTAGCAGAGATTTGATTACATATCCTGAAGGTACCTTTGCAAGGTGGAGGTTTGTGCTTACACAGTGAGGTCTAGATTCTCATGTAACTCCTCAGGCTAGCTCAGAGTTTGAAACCAGGTTGCTTCACACACACATTAACCATGTCTCCTACAAAATACGTGTATATACTACTAATTTGCTTTGCCAAATAACTTGGTTGAGGGAACTATTGCTTCAATAATGTTCACTGGCAATATTTTTTTCCAATCCACAAAGTGTGGCATCTTTATACAGCACATAAATCATAGGTAGGGAGTGTAGGGCGTAGAAAGTACAGGACCGGGGAAACCGTTCAGGAGGGTTCAGATTTAAATGGTTCACATTACGAGGTTGTTGTTCTTGTGGCTCTGGGGATATCTGGTCCGGAGCCTCAGACTGTCCAGGGGGTGAATTGGTGAAAAATAGCTGGGTTTTGCCACACACTTTATGTTCCAGCACATACAATTATTGTATTTCAGTCTTGCCCCTCTTCAAGTCAAGTCTACATTAAATTTTCTCCAAACGTGCAAAACCTCAATTCTGGATGCCATAAATTTAAAATGTGTCCTAGATATGAAGTGGATGTTATGGACACCTACTGTAGTTGAGCTGCATGTCATAATGTGTGAATTTAAGTCAACTTATTCTTCTTGGAGACCACAGAGTATTTGGGCTGCCAGAAGGCTTTTGTTTGTAACATCTCTCAGAGATGGGAGAGAACCACTGGCTGAGAACCAATTACACAATAGCTCCATCTAGTGGTAAAAGTGACATATTGCATGAATACAGCGGCCAACTTGAAGAGATTCATGCCTCAAAATAATTGCCTTGGGAACAGTTAGTGCAATGATGGTGATGATGATATAATGATGCATTGATGGTGCAGAGGCCCAGTGTTATAGTGTTCTAGCTCACCGTATCATGAACGGTTAACAAGTTGATTTGGGTGAGATGTGCAAACTTAGACAAACAGTACGATCATTCAACTTGCACTTCATGCCAAACTGCTGATCTGTGTCTAAAGGACATCATGTTGCTGTTTGCCCTCATGCACAAACAGGAATTGTACAGACATGTGAACTAATAAAATCATATCTGCTTCTATTAACGTTGGTACAAACTTTCTGTCTGTTAGACCTTTGTTCTGTGGAGAATCAGAAGTGGACCAACTTGTGAAAATTCTTGAGTGAGTAACAAATTGTTTCCATCACATTTACCTGAATAGGAGATTTATCAGCAGATGATTTCTATTTTGTCATTGAAAATGATATGTTATTTCAGAGTTATTGGCTTGCCACCAGAGGAGGAGTGGCCGACTGATGTTACACTCTCAAGGGAAAACTTCCTCCCTCTCTTACCTCGCCCAATCACTGACTTTGTCCCAGAGATAAATGAGCAGGGCGCGCAACTATTGCTGGTAAGACTTCGACATTAACTAAAATCCTACCTGGTAATTGATTCATTTTCAGCTGTAAACAGAGATGAAATCAGGACAGTAACGGATAAGAAACCTCAGTCTCCTGACGAATTTTCTTCACTCATAGTCTGCTGATGTTTAACACAAGCCACAAGAATTTCACTGATGCAATATTAGAAATTCTTGTGACTAATGTGGCTTATCCAGCTGGTTAACTAGAGGGGAGAGAGCAGGTCTTACAGCAGTATTCTCTCTGCATTATAATTTACAGTGCTGCTAAAACTGAAAAGAAAATCACAAGTTTTCAAATGGATTAGTATTATTTAGCTTATCAACAGATCTAAAAAAGGAAACCTACAGTAAATGTTGCTTTTCTGGAACTGAACCGGAAACTCAACAATACTTTTTTTTAAAAGTAGACAGTATATGTTATTCTGCCCCTCTATATAATGTAGAAAAAAAAAAAAATATATATATATATATATAAGCGCAAAATAAGACACACGATTTTAGGCAAGAATTTATTGAAACACATTACAATAACTAAATCCTAAGACTAAAGGTAATGGTTTGCATTAGCTATTTTTGGTGACCATTCACTAAGCTCTATTTCTTGACTTTCCTCTGGACTTCAACATGTTTGACCAGTAATTCCTGCAGTTTCCACTGGTTGCCTGGCAGTTGGTCCTGGCCATAAAATAGTTCTTTTATCATTGATTTTGTGTGGATTAAACAGATGAGAGCGTGTTAATTAGTGAGCTTTAGAGGTGCTGGCAGGCGGATTTTGGTACCTTTTCTACAGAACCAGGCTAGATGTTTCCCCCAGCCTCCAGTCTGCTAAGCTAAGCTAGCCTGCTATGTGCTCGAGCTTCATATTTACTGTACAGACATGAGAGTGGTATCAACGTCCTCATCTAACTTTCAGTAAAAAAGTGATATAGTGATTTCAAACTATTCCTTTTAGATCTGATGCAGCTCTAATATTTAGCTTTTCTTTCTTCCACAGAAAATGCTGACCTTTGACCCTTTGAAACGAATATCTGCCCTGAATGCCCTAGAACATCCATATTTCCAGGACGAGGAGACATTGACTCAGACAAAAAGCTGAAATGATGCAGTGAAACATGCAGCAAGAGGTAACAGTGTCTAAGTTTAGACCTAACCATTAAGGATTTCAATTTCATTTAGTGCATCGCCTTTCAACACGTCTGGGTTATGCTTTGGGATATTTTTTTCACTCCTGCTCAAAAAAGGATTAAAGCCAGAGAAATGGAATGAAAAAGAAGAGGACTGAACCTAAGGATCACTGGCATGCTTTCCAACATGTAAATGTCACAATTAATGATGTTAACATGTCATGTTTTCAAGGACAGTACCAGTGTTTTTGATGTATTATTGTTTATCAGTCTCGTCAGCAGAGACTGATACACAGAAACGTCTGTCATCTCCTCTGAAATGTTGCTCTTATTATTATTGTACAGTGTTTAGACAGAAGGAAGCGACGATGTCATCTTTTCTCGTTACAGGCTGAACAAAGTCTGACAGAAGTGACACCTCAGGGTTAGAACAGCCAGTCGATAGTGTCTTACTGTATTTGTGTTAATATTCATCATACAAAAGAACAAAACCCCCATCAACCTGTGACAGACATTAAGGTGTATGAAAATCACAAGGAAAAGAAAGAATAGTCGTAGAAAAAAAAATGCACAAGAAAGACCCACATGGCAAAAATACTGGTATCGCCCTTAAATACTCATAAAGTGAAACTGTCTTTTATTGGAGGACTGAATGGTTGGACTTCATTTCATGTTTAACATTTCTTGCTAAAACCATCTGAAATCAACCAGCACTGCAACTAAAAATGAATAAAAAACCGTTTTAATCACATTCAGACTGTATTTGTGTGTTGTTATTATTATTATTATTATTATACAGATGGCAGTCCATATAAAATTAATAAATGCAATTCTTTGAAAATGGACTGAAATATTTCGCAAAAAATACAATGAACTATATCAGTACTAATTTTAAAAAACTAATACTGCTTTTATTCTCTAATATTGACCAAATAAACAGTTAACGAATGTGTCCAAATCAGCCAGAGATGGGGTTTTTTTGTTTTTGTTTTTTGTGGGTGAATTGTTTTTGTTTTTTTCACATAGGGAGAACCAAACGATTTGGTATTACACTTCCATAAAGTTGGGTGACTTACAAGAGACCGATGTTAAACAAGAGATCCTGAAATTTAGTCCCAACTATTCTGTAGGTCAAGCTCCAAAATCAATTCCTATACTTCCCTTAATGCGACTGAATAGCGCCTTTTTGTCAGGCCCTTACTGCATGATAAACGGCCACACCCATAGTTTGTAACTCAGGATTTATGTTAAAAATGTGTACTTTCCAATTCCAAGCCCTGATGACATCACTGCAGTTAACTCTGCAACTCTAACTTAAAAAAATCTCGCTCCAGAGCCACAGAAAATATTTATTTAAATTCATTTAATCTTGTTTGCTTGTAATGTCTGTGTTTTCATTGATCCAAATATTGAATTCATTTATAAGGGGTCGGGGGAAATCGAGTTTAACTGTAAGAGTGACAAAAACATGCTAATTAGTTAGATTTTTGAATAATTTATGTTGACATGTTAATGACGAGGAGACGACCAGCGACAGAAGAGATGCGGCTTCCCCCTGAAGAGAGACTGTGTAGTGAAAAGACAAATCTTTTATGAGCTATTTTGTGCTTGTTTTATTTCTAAGAAACTAATTTTTTCCTGCCGTCTCGTCTATATTCTTCTGCTGTCATCATCACCTGCAAAGCCAAATTAGTATCTTCAGTTTCCTCTCCATGTAATTAATTATATGCATCTTAATTGAGTTTCCCTTTCTAAACATTTTCATATCATATATTTTATTTCTTATTGCAATGATCCATAGACATCCAGATTTTTCCCTCCTGTGCATCCTCACTGTGTCACTCAGAGGGGACAGACAGTGAGGCAGGGATAGGAAACAGGAGCTGCCCATAAATTGCTTTGGAAAGGGAGAGGGGAGAGAGAGCTGGATGCAGAGCAGATGCATTGGCAGGAGAAGAGCTGAGAGCTTTTCTTTCTCCCTCCTGCCTCTTTTGTTGTGTCGGCACAGATAGAAATCTGATGAACGTGGGCAAGGACCACCACCACCACCACCACCTCACTGCAAGCCTCTCATCCCCAGCCGCGGAGCCAGATCCGGTGTGGAGCAGGTTGTGCGGCAGGCTAGCGGCGGGCTAGCAGGGGGGCTGTAAAGCTCTGTGGCAGCGAGAAGAGGAGGAAAAAAAGGAGGAGGGGCTGTGGTGAGCTGGTGGGCTTCCTCTGCCTCACAGACACATTTTATTGACTTGCTAATTGGATGAGGCACTCGGAGGAGAGGATGCGGTGAACGAGAGGAGCTGCTCTCCAGAGGAGGGATACAGGCACAAGGAAGCATTGCTTGGGTTGAGTAAATCCAGCTACTTTATCTCTTTTTATTTTAATTTTCTGGAGACATAACAACAGATGTTTTTCAGCATCTCCCAGTGACCCTTACACCGTGCATATATAATTTTATGCATGACATTGTCGAATGGAGGCTCCAGCTGCCAGACGCTTCGTGACAAGTGAATGATTTCCATTTGGATGTTTTTGCACCCTGTTCCCTTTTAACCTGTTTTTTTTTTCTCTTGGACTCATCAGCTGGAGCTCCTTTTTTTCCAGCCTTGTTTGATGTGCCATTTGATATAAATGGTGATCTGATGGCGAGATAAATTCTTCATCAAATGAAATTTTCAAGGAACAGTGCAATGGATATTCTTCTAGAAAAATGAAGGTATGATATGAGCAAAAAGCCAAGGCACACTGTAGTAAGGTGGCATTATTCAGCCAGTATTCATTTTAGTCCTAGTCAAGAAATGGATCAAGCGAATGTATTGGCTGTTGCATAATTCCAGGCTGAAATCTGAGGCTGAGACATGAACACAGTAAAATGATACGTCTCCTTATATCTATCCGTGTGTCTGCATGTCACATTTGCACAGAATAAATGAGTTTAAGAAGGGAACCAAAGCAAAGAGAGGGCAAGATTATGAATGAATCAATGGTAGAGACTAGTAGTAGCGGTGTGCATTGAAGAGGATTATTGGAGGCATTAAAAAAACAGTCTAGACTTGTTTCACCACTGGGTCAGCCTTTTAAATATATTCTGGAAATTTGCAGTTCAAAGCATTCCTCTTCTTTTCACTGACTCTTCATATCTTTATTTTAAAAAGAAACTGGGATTCCTGTCAAGTGCATAGGCCCGATATCAAACACAATCAGCTACACAAGGTTTGGTCAAGTGCCTGTTTCTGTGTTTGATCTTGATCTTAAATTGTCCTTCTCCTCTGCTTCAGTCTTGTCCTGGTTGCCATGATTGAGGTGTGCAGGTCTGGCTAGGTCAGAAAGCAGGTGCCACTGTGCTGAAGTCTGCTGTCCCAATGAGCAAGGCAGGCAACCCACAGAGACGCACCACCTACCTCATTTCCCTCACTCTGGTGAAGGTTGAGGCTGTGCCAGAGGATGTAGCAGGGAACCAGAGGGAGGCTCTTCCAGAGGGGGAAGGGAGCCCTAAGAAGGAGGAGGAGGAGAGAAATGCCCCTGAAAAGGAGGAAGGGCCTGTATGTACACATGTGGTGGAAAAAGAAAACACACAGGTGGAAGAAGAAGTGGAACAGGTGCAGATCAAGTATGGCAGTCCGGTTGAGAACTGGGGGAAGCCTGAGAGGAGGGAAACTCATGGACACCAAAAAGACATTGTATCGGGTGGAAAAAGCAAAGACACTTCGTTTGTACATCCACCTGTTAGGCAAATGGTCAAAGTGTATGGAGGAACTACCTCTGAGGGAACTGTGCGCAGGGAGGGCCCTCGCTCAGATGCCTTGCGCCCTAAGACAGAGCTCTACCGAGAGCCCCCCATGCTGTTCCTAAAGGGTGAAAATGGAGCAGACCTGAACAGCCGCTCACGTTGCAGTCTCCCTTTTTCCATCCCGCAGCAGGTAAGCCAGCGTCCTGAAGTCCTGATGAGGTCACATGCAGGAGGCAACTCCGCATGCTGGAGGGAAATCAGAGAGACCAATACAAGCCTGTATCACTCTGCTAAGACTTTGGATCGAAGGGATAACCGCATTGGGGACCAGTCCCCCTTAATGGCAGCTACAACTCTGGGGCCTTACAGGGCGTCCTGGGCCGACAGTGACGGCAGGGGCACACTCATTCGCCCCGGCGCTCCCATCAGTGGAGGCTTTTCAGGCATAATGACCAGGGACAGCCCTCAGGGGGAGAGGTTTAAGACAGTTTCTATTTCCTTCCCTGCACCTCCTGCCACTGATGTGTCCAGGCCTAAAAAAAAAGGCACGAGTCGTACCCTGGATAACAGCGACCTACATTCCTTCTCTGAGGACCTGAAGAAGGGGAAGGAGGGCCAGGGAGGAACAACTCAGCGAGCTCCTCCCCGTGACCGAAAGATGCTCAAGTTCATTAGCGGCATTTTCACCAAAAGTACAGTTGCGCCGCCCAGTGGCAACACTGCACCTCCCCTGTATCCAGCTGTGGAAAGGGGCTCGAGTGAGGAGGAAGGTAAGGCAACTCCTGTATCTGCACAGAACTTTATGATAGGGTTTTAATGTAAAATTGACACTTATGATAGGCTTAATATTTTATCCCAACATTTCTGTTCACATTATCTCATATTATTCTTATTGTTTTTGAGCCCCACAGTGCTGCACATACTTGACAAAATAAAGAGGAAAAACAATAATAATGAGGGCCGTTGGTCACATGAACCAGCAGGACAACATTCATACAACTCCGTAGAAGAGATGGAAAACTGCTCGTCTGTGAGAATTTGATGATGGTGGTAAAAAAAACACTGTCACATGTTGTTTCAGTTCAGCAATCAGTGCTCACTTGGGCTGAAATTTAAGCGACTAAGAAGACCATTTTGTTTAATGTGATTACGTAGGATCACATATTTATTGTTACTTGTTGATTGGACCTAAACCAAAAAATGTGCTCTCACTTAGTCCCAGTAATGCTTTAATGCGATATTCAATTATCAGGTGAGCATGAATTTATTCTGCTTATTTCCCTGCAAAGTGGATTTGAATATGGCTATAACACTAAAATAAATGTGATAATTTTCAGTTAGAAAAAGCTTTTGTAGTTTCCTCAGAGGAAATAGATGAGATGAGTGTCTTATGCTGTCTCTATGCACTTCCTTTGCATTGAGAGAATTTCATACTGTATCTAAACATGGATACATGTTAATGAAAAGCTTTACTGATGAACAGCATCAGTGTTTGTGACATGATAGGTAATGAGAAAACCAGCCAGCTGATGATGTGACCAAAAGTCTGTCTGAGATCAGGTCTAGGTAACCTTTCATATCTTGGAGGGATTAGATTATGCTGTTTCATTACTGCCCCGAGCTCTCAGTGAAACAGATTCTTAGGATTACACCATAACTTGCAATAACAACATCTGGTGAAAATATATTGACAGTGATATCTAATGATGAGGTGCTCCTTTGAAATGTCACACAGGCTGATGGAAACAAATATTAGGATCTTCCATGGGAGCTACAGAAGGGAACAAAAGAGCAAACGTTCAAAACAAAATGACATCTGAGATATTAGTATGGCAGGTATTAGGCATGAAAGGTTAAGTTATTAAAAGAGCTGCATGTTTGCAACGGTTATGTGGCATTTATCCTGTTAATAGTCAGATTTCACTCTAGTTTAGAGAATATTAAAGATCCACAATGAAAGTGAAAGAAGGGCGGGACTCAGGGAAAAGTCACAATTATAAATCTGCTACCCAGCAGCACAGACAATGCCATGGATTAATCAGTCCACAGCACAGTTAGGCTACTGATATTTCAGAGCCATGGTTAGGGCCATAGATTCTAACTTGCACAAACCTTGGTCAGATAAAGGATCAATGAGTCAGGCAGACTAGACTAACATCAATTAAACAAATTCTCTGCTCCTGCAGTCTCTGCTACCAGGGATGGAGAGGGGGGACGGCAACTTAACAAGGGGGATGCATTTTGGTCATTTCGCTTACAAGTGGAATGGCATCCCCACTATATCGCCTACTGGCTTTAACTCTAATTCATTAATGAATTATGTGTTTTGGTACTCGATAATCCATTAATCTTATTAATAATTTTTCAAGCAAATGTACCAACCTTTTTTTTTTATAGCTTCTCCAATTGGAGGATTTGCTGCTTTCATCTGTCTTATATGATAGTTGTCAGTATTTTGAGGTTTTGAACTGGTGTTTGGACAAAATAAGCTATTTGAAGATGTTGGATTTTAGGAAATTGTCATGGGCATTTGTCACTATTTGCTGACATTTCATAGAACAAATAATCACTTATTCAAATCGTCACATTCACTGATAATGGGAATAATCGTTGCAGCCCTATAATGATCACTAGATTTGCAATAAGAATGTATCTACATATCAAGTTAATCCTTTTCTTTGACAAAAGCTGGATCTATTTCTGAAGATCCTATAGGCCTCCAAGAGGTCTGTTATAGAAGTGAATGGAATATTATTTAGCTGCTAATAAAACCTGCTGCAAAGATAAAAATATGACAAAAATAAACTAAAAATAAAACTAAACTAAATCCAGCTACAAATAGGATTTTAACTGAATTATTGTTGCACATGAAGTTTTAAAATTTAGTACAGATTGTTCTTTATCAGTAGTGAAAAGGGTTCAAATGCTATGATTGGTCCCTGTACTTTCACTAAATGTTTTGGATCTTTGTTTTGAGGAAATTCCCCAAACCTTGACACCCAAACAAATTAGTTCAGTCTTGTCAAAAGCTACAAAAACACTTAATGAAATATTCAGACTTCTCGCTTTGAAATAAATGAAATGATGCAACTTAATCTATCTTTAATCTTTATTGATATATTCTAAAGAAAATCATCTTTGACAGAGAGTGTGGTATTGGAGTAAGCTCTGAATAATTTGTCAGTAGTAAGTGGGACATGAATAATTAAGGTTGGGTATACACAGAGCTGTGTTCATCGGAGGAGTGAGGGGAGCGGGAACCTGCTACTTCCTGCTCTGTGCATAGAGTTAATCAGGCTTCAAATGGAGCCTATTCATTCGTCGATGCAATATTGTGTTTAAAGGTTTGTGAGCAGCAAAGTCAACATTGTGCCATGTTGAACCTATAATTTCAGCATATTATTGATCAAATTTAATTTAGAAAATATTGCTCAGCATTGTCAAAATGTGGGAGACACACTGGCATATTTTCACCTTCATATGTGCACAGGTGGACATCATGTCTCTATGCCTCACACACGTCGCTGTATCCATGAGAGACCATTTATTGTATAGAGACCCGAGCTGGAGGCTTCTGGAAAATGGAGTTGCCATGGCAACAGCAAGCCATGAGAGATGCTATTTGGTCTGTGGTGTGACGCTGTTGATGGAGGGGAGTGTGGGGGATCGCCCAAAGATGGGGATGAGGGGGTTTAAGTTAGAATCTGTGTCCCCAGAGAGCTGGTCGACGCCGTAGCTCCGCCCAAGCACAACGTGACCCGCCAGCTTCAGAGTGTGTGTGCAAACAGTGTCTGCGTCGGCGTCTCTGGCGATGATGGTTTCTACATTGACGTACATCTGCAAGCACTTTCACAAGTGTTACCCAGAGTGTGTGTGTGTTTGTGTTTTATTGAATGCCCATTCACAGACGCACGTTTGCTGTAATTCTACTGAGGTTAGAGCTAATGCACTCAATCCAGAATGTTAAGTGCAACCTTACTGCAAAGATATCCTCAGCAAGTGTTTTAATGTAGAACTTAGACCATTTGTTTAAATTGTCATTTTCTTGACACAAGTGGACTTATCTGTTATATTCCACCTCGTTTCAAGATACTCGTTGTCTAAAACCTTGAAACCACTGGAGGTATTTTATCCTAATTGTAGTATCTGAATCTTTCCTTTCTTTGAAGAAAACGTTTATGGTTGAATATAGAATATAGAGTAAGTGACTTGTGATTGATATTTTCTGTAGTGTGTGGAGCAGAAATACATCCATGACCTCAGAATTAAATTAAAGAGTGAGCTATGGAGTAATAAAACTAAGAATCAGAATAAATTGTATCAGTTGGTGTTGTGCCTGTAACTCTATGTAACACTATGACCTTGCTGTCTGTTCCGCCTTCATGAATTTTGTCATATTATTTGGTCTTTTCACAAAGTCTTATTTTAGTATATCAGCGCTAAATCTGATAACGCATTACTGACTAAACCGACTGCTACACAATAAACCTGCACAGCTGGGGGATCATTATGATCACAGTTAAGCAATGAAGTAGATATATTCGTTCATAATCTCACAACTATGTATCATCGTGACACTTGGAACATAATGTAGGTTTTTAATATTAGCGCTCAGTCATCATATTGTCACTGCCAAGTGGATGTTCTTATCAGTAAAACCAAAGCCAAAAAAAACAATGCAAACACAGGTCTATTTAAGTTTTTAAAAATGAAGAGTCTGATTAAGAGAAGTTGTGCTTGAAAGTCACTGTGGTGCAATAAATAAGTTAAAATCGGAGCCCTGCAGTGTGTGAGCTGTTTATTTGTGTATTTACCTATTTAAGTTCTTAAACATTCAATAAATGGTAATATAGTTGTAGTATAGTAATATAAAAGTGAAAATGCAATGACATGAGGTGCATTGGGTTTTTTTGGGGAGTTTATTTACATTAAACACATTACACTTTTCTTTGCTTAGATGAAAGCTTTTGTCTTCATAGGGTTGTTTTGTATTGTTAATAAGTGATTAGATTTAGTACAATTCTGATGCAATTCATCAGACCATAAAGAACTGACAGAGTAATGAGTCTGCTCATCTCTGGAGATGCTGATGTCGCCCTCAACCTATAAATAATGCTCTGTAACTAGATGAGTCACTTGACAGCAGTTATCTTCTATCATTTCTAAAAGAGCCATTTGCTTTTTGTTTGATACGAAATAAAGATAAACAACATAAGAGTAACCAAAATCCTACTATTCATCATTCAGTCTAAAAACATCCATCTTAACAAGTAAACTCAAACCGGAATAGATGGGTACGTATTGGACAATGATTCCTTGTTCTGATTGGAGGCACTATCTGGCAGTCTGCGACAAACCAAAGTAGTTGCTTTTGTGGTGTTTTCACTCAGAAAAAGAAGTCTTGCAAAGCGTTTTTAAGGTGTAGCTAGTTCGGAAATAGCACTGCGACCTTTTTTCGGAATTTGTCATTTCTGTTCTGCCATTTTGCACTTCGGGGCCACAGTGCTCAAGACACTAGTGCAATAATTTAACTTTGCCCAGTGCAGTTTCCTTTTTTTATGGAATATTTTAGAAATATAACGTAACAATACCGGATTAGGCAGATTACTGCTCTAGTATTATGACTCTGGCTGCAAAACTGCAAAACTGCTTTTGCTCAAACTGCAAAATCATTTTTGTTTTAGGTTATTTGACTTGTTTCTGATGCAAATCTGATCCTTTCAAAAATCTTTTTGAATCAAGTTTCCCCTTCTTCATAACCACAGAGCAATGTGGCATATTCTGTCTTGTTTCATTTGACACTAACTCCTATAAAATTCATGAAATGAGGGAAACTTCATTGGGAACAAGATGAATTATCTCACCACTAATGGCTGGATGTTTTTTACGTTCTCAAGGCTGAATTAAAGAATAAATGACTTGTTAGGAGGGTCTTTGGTGACCATAATAAAAGGCACACACATAATAAAAGGTGTGCCTAACAATGTTAGGGTACACTAAAGATATCAGGCATGCTCACTAACACTATAGCCTATCACACTTGTACACTTGATTGAATTTTCTGGGTGCTCAGTGTCTGGGGGCCGCAGCCTCTCTACACCTAGTGGGGAGACTCGAACACCCTGACTCTCCTCGCTGTGCTGTGTCCACGGGCAGTCAGCCCAAACCTAGCCAGCAGTCAGGATTTAATTCTTTTAAAGGAACACTCCAACATATTGGGGAAATAGGCTTGTTTTTATAACTAAGCAGAGTTAGACAAGGAGTCTGGTGTCAACTTCTTCTTTGCTGATTTACGGAAAGAGGTCTAGGTCTTGTTTAGCTTAGCTTAGCACAAAGACTGGAAGTAGAGGGCATGGTTAGCCTAGTTAGCTTTTTAAAACCAGTGACCAGAGGTATGCTCCTCATTGTAAAATTGCCTACTTTTACACACGCCCCTGACTAACCGAAACCCAGATGTGTCAGTGACTAGTTTGTATAACATACAACACGTAAATAAGAACGTTTTTTGGAGTTATTAAATGGAGATTTATTTATTTATTTGCTTTTAATGGAGCTAACCACTTTTGTTTCCTGTTCTTCTTAAAGCAGTCTGACAGTCAGCCCAGCTTAGCGCAAACACTGGAAGCAGAGGAAACCCCAAATATTAGCTTACAGCTTCCAATAACTCCAAAGTTGTCTTATCAATACTTTGTACCCTGAATCTTGTTACACAGCAAGTTACCATCCATCAAATCGTACCAGGACTGAGCTTCTATTTTTTATTTTTCACGAATGAATCCCCTCACCTATTTTCCTGTCAATCTTCAGCTGCATGCACCAGCAGTCAAGAATGGACCATGGGCCAAACTATACAAGAGCTTCACCTGGTAAGCATGAGGACATACTGTAGCTTTTACAAACCACGGAGTGGGATTTAATACTAAACTAATATTTTCTGTGTGTGTGTGTGTTTTTGTGCTCTACAGGGTGTTCTGGGAGGTCTGTGCAGTGGGAAGTCTGCTCTGGTCCACAGACACTTGACAGGAAGTTACCTGCAGCTGGAGAATGCTGAGGGTTGGTTTCACATGTCCTAATCTACAACCTTTATGTGTGTTTTTCTCGGAAACTGTCAGTTCATAACTGACAATAGAGCTTTGTCACAGCAGACATTTCTACTTCTTATACACAGGTGTAAATAATAGCATTAATACCGACTGCATTCAATTTACATGATGCAGGACGGGGGCTATGGCATGCTATTAATGTTGTTTGTTGTTAATGTGCTTTTCCTGCTGTCAAAATATCTGCTGTGCAAAAGGTTTATATGAACTCTTGTTTATTCCTACGGTGTGTTTGCAGGGCGCCAGTACATTAAGGACGTCCTGGTTGATGGACAGAGCCACCTGTTGATAATCAGAGAGGAGACAGAACTCCCAGGTGCTCAGGTGGGTTTGGGAACTGGTTGAACTGGTAAATGGGAACAACTAACTAAACTTGATGTAATTTAGTCCTTACTATTATCCTGCTCCTGTGTAATTTTGAGTGCTACTCTTCTCCTCCTCCCTTTTCCTCAGTTTGCAAGTTGGGTGGATGCAGTTATCTTGGTCTTCAGTTTGGAAAATGAGACCAGCTTCCAGGAAGTTTACAAAATCTACCACCAGCTCGCTATCCACCGGCCTATTTCTGAGATACCTTTCATAGTAGTCGGCACTCAGGGTAGGGCACTCACACACAACATGCTTTGATTCAAATGTTTGAAGAGATTAACCTTTCTTTTATTTGTTTTTTGTGCTTTTTCTAGATAAGATCAGCAGCACCAACCCCAGAGTAATAGATGATGCCAGGGCGAGACAGCTCTGCTCAGACGTGCGGCGCTGCACTTACTATGAAACCTGTGCGACGTACGGCCTCAACGTGAATAGAGTCTTCACTGACGGTATGTGTCCCTTCAGAAACCAGACCAGAACTTTGAGGATTCTGCTGCAGAAGATGCATAAATATGAAGGTTATGTGTCCTTTTTAGGGCTACTGTTTAGTATTTTGTTGTTCCATAGCTGCTCAGAAGATCATGGCAGCCAAGAAGCAAGCTGCCCTACTGGCTTCCTGTAAATCCCTCCCTAACTCTCCCAGTCACTCTGGAGGCTCCACTCCAGTGTCAGGCGTGTTTCCAGGACAGGTAAAACTGTTAAGGACCATCTGTTCCACACTGTCTGAAAAAATTGTACCTTTTACGTGTACCTTTTTCATACTAAGTGTATTTTATATTTTAGGCTTGCTGTCACATTTAAAGGCTATAAGCATGCTGTTGTAACAAACTATCTCCCTTTTCTGCTCAATTGTCACATCATCGCCCCCATCCCCTCCTGCTCCGGCGCTTTAATATCTTTAGGCCAGTAACGGTGGTCAGAGCAGTGATTACTCCTCATCACTTCCCTCCACTCCTGTGATCAGCCATAAAGAGATCGGTAGGACAGCAAGAGGGGAAAAACCGGATAGTGCCACGCCTGGGTCAGTCCGCAGTGCCACCCGGAGACGCACCTCCCGATTTGCGGTACATACTGGTCAAGTGATTGTTTTTTTAGCCTATGTAACGTTTTATTTTAATACTCTTTCCCTTTTCTTTTTTTTTTTAACTTTGACCTCACATTTTACAAGGTTGCCTTTTTTGTTTAAAAACTCATGAAACTGGTAATACTTGTCTGGACCATAGGTACTTAAAGACAAACCAAGGTCAGGTGGCAGAACACCCTGGGTAGCACTTTAGTCACAGTATGAAATTTTACTGTTTATTTGCCTATGCCATTTCACCTAAATATACAAAACTTTGTCGTATTATTTCGATCATACTAAACTGTTTGCTCACTGGGCCCACAGAGTAGGGGTGGGAAGTATAACCAGCACACAGAGGAGAGATGCACTGTGATATGGCTTTGACTTTTCTGTTAGAGAGTGGCTTTTATTTGTCAGAGAAAGACAACATTACAATACTTTGTATTTTCTTTTTAACTTGCTTATCTTTTAATTAATCTTTTTAATCACTATTGTATGTACTTTGTTGTTGTACTTGGAAGTTCCTTTTTGCTTTTATTTGTGTAAAGCACACTGAATTGCCCCTGTGTACGAAATGTGCTATATAAATGAACTGGCTATTGCTAAGTCTGACACAAGTTGTGTCAGGCTGCCTTCTGAAACATTTTTTCATGTTTTGAGATCATAAAAGAGGTAACTTGTCACCCTTCACTAAATTGTCAAATAACATATTGGAAAAGTAATTTATAACTTGAAATGAAACCTCAATACGGAGTTCCAAATTATATTTTACCCCATTCTTGCCTCTGATGCAGTTATTGCTTCTCTTATCCTTTGTTTAGGGTCGGAGAGGCAGTGACTCAAACAGGAAGAGTGCAGACTGTAAGGGCGATTTGGGCAGTGGGCGCTCCATTCCCATCAAACAGGTAGGGCACAGATTTGCACTTGACGCAGAAACAAATATGATGTATCTAATGGCCCTCTGCAGAGGACATCACACCAGCACTCACTTGAAATCAAATTCGTAAAGGCAGTTTCATCATGTGGAGTGGTGAAGTGTTGTGATCTCCCATATTGGCCTGACGAATAAGGATAGTGGGTGTTTTTGGCAGCCAGCATGTCATCATGCTGCCGAAATGTGTGAGATGAACACACAAGACATTTGCAATAAATTCTCACTCTTGGGTTTTGTCACCATCAGGGCATCTTGCTGAAGCGCAGCGGGAACTCGCTCAACAAAGAGTGGAAGAAGAAGTATGTCACGCTGTCCAACGACGGCATACTGTCCTATCACTCCAGTGTCAATGTGAGTCAGTGTGTGAACAGAGTGCTCTGAAGCGCCATGCTCCTGAAAGCACTACTGACGGCTAGTGGGTGATGGTAATGCCTAATCTTTGGCTTGGCAGGACTACATGCTGAATTCCCCCGGGAAAGAGATGGACCTGCTGCGAGTGACAGTGAAGGTGCCAGGAAAGCGACCACCTCGCGCTGTACCCACCTGCGGCCTTCCGGTCGGGCTCAACGGGCGGGTCAAAGATGTGCCGGGACCTGAGGGTGTCAGCCCAGGTCAGAGAATAAACATGTTTTTTTGAATGCCTTTGTATGCCTAAAAAAAAGTTCACAAAGTGAAACCAATTCCTTTACCCAAATCTGTGAATAAGCAGGAAACAATAACAAAAACACAATTGTATTTCCTAACTTTCAGAGGAATTACAGCAATAGATCTTGCTCATGACTAAATGTAAATGTAAATTGCAGATATTTCATAGCTCTGGTCCTTTTTCTTTGTGGAGCTGGGGTACATGTGAGTTGGGTGAAATATAGAATCTTATGACCCTGAATAGGAATGAGTAGGTAAAGAAACAATGATAAAAAGGTGGAGATGGGGAAAACTACAGAGTCAGAACTACAGTAAATGCGCTGTTGCTTGAATTTTAAGACTTTTTGTGGGGTCAATCCTCTGTACCACAAAGGAAAAAAAATTGCAAGGGAATGCAAAATCTTTGCAAGAGAACAAAAGAGCATCATAAGGGATTTTACAAGTTTCACAAGCGTATGTAAAGGACTTCAGGACAGTCATACTCTGTACCTTTTATTGTCTCTGGTGTTTGTACAGAATTAGTAATGTATTTTTTGATTCCAGTAGCTCTGGTTTACATTAGACGTTATCATACATTACTCTATTATTAAGTGCATGCCTGCGATTATCTCTTTAGTCCCTGTAAGCGCCAGCAGCCTCCTGCAAGTGGAGGAAATGGAAGGGCTGGGTGGTGCACTGTTCCTGAGGGGTAACAGAGGCGTGCAGCGATGCCCTTCTACACTATCTAACCATGCTCAAAGTGTTGGTGAGTGAAGGACCTTTTAATTTGTGCATATATTTAGCTTAAAAAACATGCATGTTTTGTACCAGATACATGTAATTTGGTATGTTTTTGTGTGATCTTATTGCCAGACTCTGCAGTTGAGGGTGTGTCCAGCTCCTCCTCCACCAAAGACGTAGGCTCCTCCTCCCCAGTGACAGACAGGAAGAAGCATCGCAGAAAGAAGAGCATGAACCAGAAAGGAGACGCAACCATTGGCCAAGCAGATGGTAAACGCTAACAGCTCCATACGTGTTTTCATATTTACCATATAGCAATAACAACACCAATCATACTCTGATCATTTTGATATGATGTTAATTATTAAAAAAAGTAGTAATTGATAGCTTTACATTCAATTTGATAAATAGTTTCAACATGTAACATTTATTATTTCCTCTCTTTCTCTTGTTGTCTTTTCTGTGACATTTTCTGCCTTCTCATGCAGCCAAGCGCAAAATGTGGAAACTTAAAAGCTTTGGTAGCTTAAGAAACGTTAGCAAGACAGGTAATGTTAATCTGTCATGTTCTCAAACTCTGACTGACCCTCTGCACACGTCAGTCTGCCTGCTTGTGTTGCTGTTCTTGCACTTTGCTCTCAAAATACGGGAAGACATTGTATCGTATCAAGCTTTTATCTAAATTAACTATTTGACTGACATTCTTTCCATACATCTAAATTATTTTACCTACATGTATGTCAATTTTAGCATGTAGGTCAAAGTTTTGGTTATAGTTCAACAGTTCACTAACTTAAGAACACTTATTTATGCTCAATAGTAGTCAGACATGCCTAACTGCACTGATGCATGCAAACTAAACCATTTTAGTTCATATTTTTAACAAACTATTGATGAAATTTCTGCATTTGCGTGACTGCTTTAAGATTATAAATTGGAAAAATAATATCTAATGAAAACTTTTTGGTATGGTCATGTTTTTCTCTGCCAGATGAGGATAACTTTGACTTCCTCATCGTGTCGAGCACTGGCCAGACTTGGCACTTTGAAGCGCAGAGTGTGGAGGAGAGGGACTCCTGGGTCCAAGCAATTGAGAGCCAGATCCTGGCCAGCCTGCAGCTGTGTGAGAGCAGCAAAAACAAGGCAAGAATGAACAAAAGTGCACTCTCTATAGAGAATGAGTACACCGTATTTTACAAGGATAATTCATTTTATATACTTTGTCATTAATTAACTTCATGAATTATGTCTGTGCTGGGTTTGTAACCATAACCAATATGTCATGTTATAGCTGTTGTTGCTGTAATAGTGAGAAGTGTAATCATAAAATGAAAATATTTGTAATAGATTACAACAAGAAAAGTAAAAGAAAAAATGAGAACCTTTTGTAAATAAATAAAAGTATTACTTGAATACAGTGAAGCATTTACATTGATGCATCAAAAAAGAAAGGAGAGATACGTGTGTACTTTATATATGAATACTTATACACACATACAAGTCTGTATCAACATATGCACATCAAAAAAAAAATATATACATGAATACACCACAACCCGTCTGTATGTACCTGTACACATTAATTAAATTCATCAATTTCCTCCACGCTTTTTTTCTGCGTTGCACAGCTGTTCAGCATTTAGCATCTTGTTTCAAAACAGTAAATATTGCCTCGGATTTCACAAGAGATTCTTTCCATTGTCATTTTTGTCCATAATTTCAGGAGGCATTACACCTAACAAGTTTTTTTTTTTTTATCTAGATCCATAGACATTTCCATAATACATTCTATTTCACCAGTCCAATATGAATTGAACATTTCACATGATTAAAATATGTGGGTGAAGTCTGTATAGATTTCTCCACATTCCCTCTAACACTTAGAAGATGCATATTGAGCAAATTTATTTGGGGTAATAAAATACTGCAGCTGTATCTTCCAAGCATATTCTCTCCACATGTGTGAAGCAATTGTGTTGTGAGCCCCTATACTGCGTTCATTTCATTGACAAATGACAAAATAATATGAATATTACAACAAACTATTCTCTCAATTACTCCTGGAAAACATAACAGGCTCTATTTCCATCCACAAAGCAGAGGCACAAATGCAGCTGCAATGCCATTCTGGTTTGTATTAAGCGGTCCTAAATGCACCTGCTTGGATCGAGAAGGGCAGAGTCATACACCTGAGGTTGTGTTTATGCAGATCAGGTAGTGTGTAGAGCAATACTGGTAACCATACTGGCATGAAATTGTGCCTGTGTTTGCATCATCTCTTACTGCAAGTCTACAAAACAAGGCTTTTGAGGCACACACAGGATACAGTGAAATCCTTTGTATAGCATAGAGGTAAAAGTACAGGATGTGACTGCAGGATTTAAGCAAAATTCCAAACACAATTTTCTATGGGCAATCATACCAATCTTGTAAACTGCTGGGAAAAAAAAGCTTTACTCAAAGTTTTGTAGCAGAGATGTCATTGCACACATGTACATGTATCCAAATGTGACTACTAGAAGGCAACCTTACTTATTTTATTAAGCAAAATATAGCCAATGGATAGTTATCATGGAAACACAGTTATTATATCACATTTAATTTACTACATGAAATGTGAGTTCAAATTTAAAAGTGACTTTATTTGCCCTTGGAAGTACTTTTGGAGGGCCGTATGATCATATTTGTGTGCTGTGTATTTGCACCTTGGGACTCCTGGAACAGTTTTCTCCTAGGGGAAGCTGGCCTGGACTCTCTTTTCAACCTATTAGGAAACTGTTAACTGCTGCTGCTTTTAAAAGGGATGAGGGCAGCTAATTAGATTTGTTAGATTACCAAAACCCGCCCCATCTCCAGGACTGTATGTGGTCCTGTCCACTAATGGTCTGTGCTGGCTTCTGTTCTTGAATGGGGAGTTGGGGGGGCTTCCTGGTGTGGAATTAGTTCAGTCATCTCCAAAAATGATAATTGCCACTGATATAATGATTCTGAATAATTACTTTAATCCCATGATGCAGTTCTTTATTAGTGTTATGAGAATTGTGTGTCCTAGGAGGCCAAAACCAATAATTGTATAGCATTAAATGGTCATAATAATGATTATAGCCTTCTATCACACTACCGCTTGGAGATTTGGAAATTATAATCATTATTAGTAATGACAGCAGTTAGCAGAGCTAATATCACACAGGGTTAGTTTACTAGTGTGTTTCTTTTATTTTAACTATATACTCTATGTTTCCCACAGGCTCGCAAGAACAGCCAGAGTGAAGCAGTGGCTCTGCAGGCAATCCGCAATGCAAAGGGAAACAACTTCTGTGTTGACTGTGATGCACCAAGTTAGTGACACACATTAATAGCTTTTCTCTTCTTTGTGCGTGTTCATATCTGTGTCTGGTTTTGGTACATTACCCATCTCGTCTCATTTCAACCCTGTGTCATCATTCCCAAGCACCGCTATCATTTGCTCTTTGCTCATTTTCTTTCCATTTCAATGTCTGTGATGTTGATGTAAGAAGACCTAACAAGTTGTCCATACCACTGCTGGCTGCAGATTCGCATTTAACAACTGTATTTACAGTTACAGTTGCTTTTTATTAGCTCAAATGTCATAAAAATCACAAAGTGGTCATATCACTGAAAGGCAAATGACAAAATACCAGTCTTGTACCATCACCCTTAGAAACAATCTTTTTTTGTGTGTTTTAAACTTTGAACATATTTTTTATATGCAGAGGAAACATGAGTGTTCTTTTACAGTATTATTGTTTTCATATTATGTAATTCTTGACATTTTGAAGGAAAGCTGAAGAAACTTGCTCATTTAGAACAGAGATGAAACTCATTACCTAAACGGCTTACTGAATCTGTATTGTGTCGTCATCCAGTCCTTGAAAGGAAAAATATCTACATGCTACAATGTCAATTGCAAGTAAAATGACCAGCGAGGAAGGGATGTACAAACATTTTGACATGTTCGATTTTAGTCCAACACAGCAGCAATGGACTGCAAAGTTTATTAAAGATTCAATTCAATTTTATTTATATAGCCCAATATCACGAATCCCAATTTGCCTCAAAGTGCTTTACAATCTGTACAACATATGAATGAACCTTAGTTTTTAGAAATGTAGTCAGCATTTCATTAATATACCCTATAATTAAAATCAGTGTCTTAGATATCACTAAACCAAACAAAAATAGATCAAATGCTGAATATTCCTCTAATATTGGAACACTTTAAAGGGCCAGAGTTTCAGGGGAATATATTGTTTGGCACACTGCCCATAGATTTAACAGCCGTGCTTTAAAACCTATTCAAACAGGATTTCACACAACTTGACTTGAATGGCATATTTAACACATGCTTCACTTTCAAATGAAGCGGCAGCCTAATATGTTGTGTGTACCTTTCTTCTCCAAGATCCAACCTGGGCCAGTCTGAACCTGGGGGCTCTCATATGCATTGAGTGTTCAGGTATCCACAGAAACTTGGGGACCCACGTGTCGCGTGTTCGCTCGCTGGACCTTGATGATCTGCCGCGAGAGCTCACGCTGGTTCTCAGTGCCATTGGCAACCAGATGGTCAACAGTATATGGGAGGTGCGCACACTGGGCCGCCGTAAACCAGCGCCTGATGCTACACGGTAAAGACAAACGGTCAAGAAAAGACAATAATGTTATGAGGTGTCACATTATTGATGTGACACAGGACAACGCTGCGTTAGTTAAATGCTTAACAGTATGTAGGTTGGAGCTGCATACATGTTTCAGTAAATTGTTATCATTCTTGACCAGGAGAAAGACAAGAAGCTGTAAATGTATTTTGCTGAATATTCATCATCTTCTCATCATTTCTCTTTGCTTCCTTTACTTGTTCAGTGAGGAACGGGAGTCATGGATCAGGGCCAAATATGAGCAAAAACTGTTTGTGGCGCCGTTGCCTCCTCCAACTCCTGGCGAGGGCCCAGACATCACACTATCTGGCCGTCTCCTCTTGGCAGTGATGGAGCACAACCTCCCCAAGCTGCTGCTCCTTTTGGCCCACTGCACTAAGGAGGACATTAATGCCCCTCTCAGCCTGTCGCTCTCCTCCAGGTCGCTCTTGGCACTGCGACTGCCCGGCTCTGCCCTGCACGCTGCCTGTCAGCAGGCTGATGTGGTGATGACGCAGCTCCTTGTTTGGGTGTGTTTCCCTCGCTCTCCACTATAGGAATCAATAAAACCCTAGTATGGAAGGTCTGACTCGTATCACTAAAGAAGTGCAATGCATAGGAATAAAAAGTTTCATTTATTTATTTATATGCAATAGGAATAGAGATAACGTCACAGTGAAGGTACATTATTGACAGGGTGTGAAATTATTTTAAGTTTCTTTTTAGAGTACAATATGACATCACAGCAAACCATCATGTTGAGTTATGCAAAACTGGCAAAACAATAAATGTTACCCTTCAACAACCTTTAAGTGATTCCCTCAGCAAAAAACAAAAAGCATTAAAACAGATGACTCAGCAGACCACTCAAGGTGATCTATATGTGTGAAAGGCACTACAGCTCACTGACTCACACCTTGTTGGGATAATTTAAGACAGTCCTGTCAGGTCGAAGTTGCAATTTATTCCACATGATATAACGTCCTTAAAATGTTCAATATGGAGTAATTACATAATCTAATCCATTTATTTATCTAATTTTTTGAATTCCCTTCAGTATGGCTTTGATGTCCAGTACCGGGACACTCAGGGGCAGACGGCGCTGGTTCTGGCTCGCAGTGCTGGCAGCCAGGAGTGTGTCGACATCTTGCTCCAGTACGGGTGCCCAAACGAACCTGCCACGCCAGTCGGCTTCGCAGCAGCCGTGACATCCAGCTTCCCTGTTGCCATGACGCCAAGCCTGACAGTTGCCACAACACTCAAGATCTCGCACAAGAGCGGCGGCACCAGCTTGAGTTACAGCACCTCTAGAAGAGCAGTGTCCTAATCGGAATGTGGTGTGGTAAAGTGTGTGTGTGTGCGTGCGTGTGTGTGTGTGTGTGTGTGTGTGTGTGTGTGAGACCTTGTCACTTTGCCGTCATGGTGTCCTGTACACTCACACGGGCCAGCGGGACTGATGAACATGTTTCCAGACGTTGCACTCCCTGAGGTTTTAGAGGGTGTGTGTGTTTGTCAGGGATGAAAACACACACTGATAGTCACACAGGCGCATTCAGTTTGTTAGAATGATATAACCAACACAAAAAGAGAAAATTTCCTGACTACACTTTCTACATGGAGTGTAACATAAAAGACGATGACGTTACAGATGAATAGGAATGTATTGCACTGTATACCAGCTGGTATGATTCATATTTCATCAAGCACTCAATATTCAACTTTATTCTCCGCTCAGTTCAGAATGGAAATCCCAGCTTACCTTAGCATCTAGTGCCCAGAAGTAAAGAACTGCAATAAGTTTACGTCTTCATAGATGGAGGTCATAGATGGACGATGCATATACTGTATTACGTTCAACACAGCCGGCCGCCCAGTGCATAAATAAATAATGTTGTGTACGTTTAAAAAATAAAACCTTTACAGTGGCTGAAAAAAGAGAGGCTGTTTTAAAGATAAGCAAAATAAGTGTATAGAAATTCATTGATAAAATATTGTAATTCTAAAAATTTAAAAGTGCTTCATTTTCGAGATTGTTATTGTATGATTTGTACAGTTGGTTCTGTGTATAAAACTCAAAGGGTTACCCACAGCTGTTCAGAGATTTCCTGGTTTGGTTTTTCCATTAATAACTACCTGATTAACTCTTTGACATCCAAGACTGAGATTTCTATTGTTATGTTTGTATCACTGTGTGTGACATAAACACTGTACATGATGTGTGCATTATGACTCCAGCAGCAACCCATTAATTATCAAGATGAGTGTAATACTAGACGTGGAAAGGAACAAGTGAAATGCCTTGATTTTGATTGAATGTATACAAAAACTGATGGTTTGACTTCATTGTCTCAAACACTAACGTGTTTTCCAGATGATACCGTTTTGGTGGACTGTCAGGGTGTTTTATCTTTTAACCAATATTATTCCTGCTGTGACTAATAGAAATTAAAAGTATGGTTTAATAGATTAAAACTTGGTAAAAGTTCTGATCTATAAAACTGCGCCTTCGAATGACTATAATTATATTTATAAGTGGCAGAACATCCACGTGAAATAGAGGAATGTTGCCATTTCATATTTTAAAAAAGGCATAAAAACAACTCTCCTGCAGTACTGTATGTATTTTTGTGTTAATCTGAAGACTCCGCTGAGTGTAAATGTCTGTGATGTAAGCATCTCTCTCCATTTGTATTTTTTTACTCATGCACTGATTCATAGAGCATTCATTATCAATACACTAAGGCTAATGCCCAAGATGTGGTATTTTGTATGTGTTTTTTCTGTATCTCGTATCTGGCTGATTGCAGACCTTATTTCAAAAGGAGAGCTGAGTTAATGTTTTTTTAAATTTATTTATTGAATTTCCAGCCGTGTCAAAATTAACAACAACCGTTAATGAGGGTGAGGGAGACTTCAGCAGACACGAACATCATGCAGTACAGTTGCATCACATATGCTCGTGCGCAGAGGAGAGGGTTCATGTTTCAAACTGAGCTGAGCGCTGTTCTGGACAGGTGGAGCCAGGGGTGATCACTTAACACCCAACTAGCATTTGAACATGAGATCTTCTGTATAAAACTCGTTCTTGTTAAAGGCCCCTACTGGCTTTGACCTACTTCTTTCTAGGTCAAAGTCATGGACTCATTTTTATAACATAATCCCATTGCTGAGATGGTTTCAGTTTCGTGGATTCACAGTAGAAAAGGAGTTTTTCACATATAGAGACAAAAGTGACATAACAAACACAATTACAGCTGCCGTGCAGCTGTGAGTCAGGGCCGGGCGTTTTGAGGAGGAAGATTAAAAAAAGAAGACAAATGCAGTCCATCCCGGACCAAAGGTTGGAAATCTTGAAGTCACGCATCTCTAATCCACACAGCACAATGTAGTAGACATATGCATGTTTACTCTGTATCTCCCAGGTCTCAAAGTCACAACCTTAAACACCATGGGCAAGTCATGATCTTGCTGAGCTCCCTGCCAAGCGAGAAACCGTTCATTAGTTTGGTGTCAATTGAGCACAGACCGTGGCAGGAAGCATCTGAAGTTTGTCAAGGGCTCTCCAGGAGCAGAGCTGATGACTACTGATTTAAGATTTTCATCACCCAGGTCTTGAACTCACAACCATTGTCACCATCACGTTGTGATCACAGTGAGCTACGTGCCTCAACAGGAGAGGCTTCACCCTAAGACCTTTGCAGCCACCAGGGTTGTGTTAACGGCAGATTTCAAACTAGTGTCAAAAAGTCAGTTATCAAGACAAAATTCTGAGAATTTGTGGATTTCGTCTAGACAACAGAGATGTCTGTCACTTATTTTTACAAAGACTGATTGCTCCATAAATGAAAAACTGATGTTTAAAGATGATTTATCTCCATTGACTATAATGGTTTACATGAGGACAGAATTCAAAATACTGTAAAAAAACTTCATTTTATAAAATACTATTCTGAAATTGACCAAACTACATGTAGGCCTACTATGAATATAACATTTTTAATTTTTTTTCTTAAACATTTATTTAGTAAAAAATGTGGGAGGAGATAGGTTTAATTAGTTTTTTGAGAAAAACAGAGTGATACACTTCATAATTCCTGGCAGCTCGATGCATGTTGAACTATTCTGCCCCTAGTGACTATAAGGCCACTGAAGAAATTGATGCCAATATGGGCATGTTTGATTTGTAGATGTTGGTGTTCAAGACCTACATTTAAATATCGACAAAAATATAAGGTTGCTATACATCATAAAGGAAAAGTTAACCCAAAAACACAATAAAGCTTCTATTTCTATTACAAATGTGTTACTCAGAGGTTAACATTGTAGTAGTCTAGACTTTATCCATAACCAACAGAGCACAGCTGCTGAGTCAGAGTCAGTTTAGCTCCAATCACTGCAGTATTTATCTATTTTCATACAATATAAACTAAGTCTCTTTAAGTTTTGTTTCTCCTAATCTTCTTGTCCCTCCACTGCCTGTTTGTCCACTCAGCTATTAAAAGTGAAATCCTCATGATAATCTCAGAAGGAGATTCAGGAATGTGTGCCAGGAGGGCTGGGACAGGGGAGAGGGACTAAATAAGGATATTAATGCTTTACCACTAATAATACATTTTAGAGGAACACATGTACTGTTGGATCTGGGATGACATGAATCACATTTTGCTTTCACTTGCATTTACTTGTTAGAGTTATACCAATCTGAACTTTGTGATTCCTTTGATGCTTTACTCACATGGTACATTATGTTGTTAAATAGTTAATCTCATTCAAAGGCAAACATGTGATAAATATATAAGGCAGGATCCAAGCTACAACATTTGACATAAAAGCTCTTTGATCAACTTACAGTTTAATAATTTGTGTGCTGTGGTGCCTTTGAGATGATGCAAGCTTGTGCGTAACATCTCCTGAAGCTAAATCAGCATTGCACTGCTGTGTAGTACAATAAATACTGAACACTACTGGAGATGTGCAAGTGAAACTTTTCTATTTCTGGCTTTCAAAACCAAAACCAAAACTGTACTTTTATCTGCAGCAGCTTATTTTACTCATATATTTACAGATAGTGGAATATGTGCGTTTCTTTACTGAAAATGGTGAAACTGTTTCCAAAACATGCTCTAATGAAAGCTCAGTCTGGTATATTTGCTTACTTTTTTTGAAAACAGATTTTAATAGCATGTAATCATAATATCATAATTGATAATACATTCACTAATACACAACATTTTCATTGGCTTTACATATTTATGTAATAACTACATGCTAGATTTTTGAAATATCATTCGATTTTCATTCTAAAGTACACCTAGAAATGGAGTTATCAGTAATTAGGCAGTATATAACCGCTGGTAGACATTCACATTGTTATGTTTGTGCTATTTATTTTAAATCAGCATTTGGCAACATTTCACATCAGATCACACACTAGTGCTGAAAAGGAGATGAACACTGCATTGTTCCTAATTGAGTAAATTTGCTCAACTTATTATCTTGTGCTAAGTTTTTTCATTGGCGAGAAAAGAGGAAGTCACAAATTAATATTTAAGCCCCCCCACCCCCAACTGGCCACAAGGAAGAATACATTTCTGTCAGAGGTGTTTACTTACATCACCTCATATGATTTCTTTTTGGCAATCCTGCATATTTGGCTGCCACACAAAGTGAAAGCAGCGTTGCCAAAACAATGAAAACAAAGAAAACCCATTAACAACAACAAGTCGCCAAGAAGACTATCCCCCCTTACCCTGCAAATTCATTTCTTCATTCAAATGAAATGCACAGCCCATCTTGAAGTGCAGAATTATATGATTATATAAACACACATAAATAATTTAGAAACCAACAGAACGTTTTCAGAGCTTCTTGATGTTGATTTGAGATGACATAAGTATTGCAAGGTGAGACTCCTCTTGTATTAAATGATGAAGGTAGCCTGGACTGAATCCTTGAACTAGGCCAAGACCTTAGTGATGAATTCTCGGAAACGTTTAGCGTACTGCTCTGGATGAACTGTTGAGATTTCTGCTCCTGCCTGCGAAACACACACAGACACAGTCGATCCGAGATGACTGAACAGAAAAAACCCTTTGCAGCATAGTCATGTAAAGGCTGCACATGCTAACCAATCCCTTTAAAGAACGCTGGTCTCTCACCCCGTGTTTGACAGCCTTGGCAGCGTGAGCAGCTTTCTTCTTGGTGTCGTACTGCGTCAGCACGTCAATCAGACCCATAAAATACACCTCCCTGTGGGGTGCACCTACATGGGAGCGAGTCACAGCATTTAGTGAGTGATATTGATCTGCACGTATGATCTTACCTGCTGAAGCCCAGCATGAGTTCCGGTGCTTTACAGCAGCGATATCTTAGTTGTCAGGACTCACCTACAGCACTCTGAATAGCGTAAACATCCACATAAGGGTCGAACTCCCCGGGACCCATGGGTTTGAAGGAGTTCATGTAGCCACTGATACCCTCAGGTGAGGTGGAGACCGGAGCAGGAGCTGAGCTGTTTTCATCCTCCTCTTCCTCTTCATCGGACGCCTCCATCTCCTCCTCCACCTCCTCCTCCTCCCTCTCAGCCTGTTCGACATCATGGATGCCCAGAAGCAGGCTATAGTCCATGATCCTCATACGTACCAGAAACTGCAGCAAGAGGACCCAAAAATTATGTCAGAGAAAAAAATGGCTGCATGCTTCTTCAACGCTGTTTTCTTACCTCGGTATCCCTGCTGAGCTTTTCCATGATCTTCTCCTTCTCCTCATCGCTTACATAAACTTTTTGCATGTTTTTCGTGAAGTCTACGTCTTTGTAAGTGGGCAGCTCCTTCACCTGGAAATATAGAGTGATGGTCAACTACTATGACATTACATTTAGCCTAATAATCAAAATATGCATTAGCATTTTTCTCATTAAAACACAATCCTATTTCCAGTTACATAAAAGTAAAATAACATTACCCCAAATATTGCTTTCCAAATCAACACAGTTGGAAAGATCTAAGGTTTCCACAGCTCTGCAGATACTTAAACTCCATCCTTTCAACAATCTTTTTTATTGAGGTCAAACAGAACAGCTCTGACGTTAGAAGTCTACTGCTAAGTGATTTTTCGGTGAAAACATATCTGAAAATTTAAATCAAATTTGTCACAATACACAAACAACAATTAGATGCCATGTACTTAATTGGACTTTTCTCAAATCACTTACAGTTGTCTAAGAGCTAACTATAATTCTTTCACTTACCAGGGTTGTTTTTTATAACTATGAATCAAAAGCACTGAGTTGGTTCAGGGAGTTATTAAAGGCACATTCCACCAATTTTACAAGTGAAAGTCAGTTTACTCTTCAAGAGAAATAAAGTTGCATAATGTCTCCTGTGGCTCTTGAGGAGCTTTCTAATGTCTGAGGAGCTACATTATGGGAAATATAGGATTCAGCATTTTTATGGGAGTGCAGTACTACATCACCTTTAAAAAGTGTAGAGCAGAAAACCATTTTAGTGGCATAAGAAATACTGAACCTTTCTTTTAGGTTACAGAAACATGGTCACCTTTTACAAGGTAGCTGTGCCAAACCTTCTTTTTTACATTCATTCCATTGTTCCATGAAATGTCTGACTAGGTCACCATATAATTAAAAGTAACAAGCTCAAAGGATACTCTGCTACCCCTGCAGGATCTAATTCATCATCTTTTCAATGGGTCTGACTCAAATTACATAAAAAAGAACAGGCTGATGTGAGTAGGAAATGACTTTTTCTCTTTGCGTCATCCATATAACAAGTCTGACTGCATCCCTTCCGTAAATTGCCAGTAATCAACACAGTTGTAGGACTGCAGAAAGTAGAGCTCAACTAGAGCTCGTCATACAGCCTTAATTAACCTTAATTTGCTCTCACCTTCTCTTTAAAACTTGCTTCACGAGACAGCAGGGACCCCTAGGGAATGAAAAGACCCCACAGTCACTAATAGGTAACTGTTGAGCCATTACTTCACAAAGCTGGAACTGTTACACTGAAAATTTGTTTATCAATCACAAGCCCCTGAAAGTCAGTGCCTTTATACATGAATGGCCATTAATCTAACAGTCTGCTTGCTACTGAGCTGGTTTTGGTTTAGGCATTACTTAAAGTCATCAGCATTAAAGCTAAAAATGTGTATACTTATGTGTGTTTCAAGTAAGAGACTTTAAATGTTGTAGCACGCCCCCTCTTCCTTTCAAAAATTCACGTGGACATCATTTCATCATCAAGTCACTAATGTAATATAATGCAAGTTTATGACATTAAGTTCCACACACTTCCAATGATATTAATCAATTCTGAACCATAAATTCTGGTGGAAAAATGAGCTGAGACAAAACTAAAAACGCTACAGTTGCTTCAACACATGACCCACCAGACCGCCGGCGTCCCATTAACAACAAGTACTGTACTGATTACAATCTCTGAACCCTCATCTGGCTGCAGGATTTACCTTGAGGTCATACTTCCTGTGTACATGCAGTCTGTGGCTGAACATGTTCCTCATAACTAACAGGTAGGTATCCTCACTCTCCACGGTGACTCTGTACATGGCCAGGAACTGAGGGAGCAGCGTACTGCCGTGGCAGGTGACAATATGCTAGAAGAGAACAGCAGTGAACACAGACAATGAATGATGGGAAAAGAAAAGAAGACGCATCAGCTCAGTGGCATAAATGAACAAGTTGCTGTCGTTGACTCAGTCCTGTTCAGTTCCTGCTGCCTAAATAATTATTGAAACATCAGAAGCCAGTGGACTGCTTGTCATCATTAAAAAAACAACAACACATGACGTTTTGTTTGTTCTTGTGCAAGCGTTTCACTGTCCCGTCAATGATATCTCACTGATGTATGTACAGGTGGCAGTAACGCGCCAAAGAGAAGCAACAATGCGCCAGAAAAGGCAGGAAAGAAGAAGACTTCTAGCAAGTAACATGGATGTAAACAATGCTGTAATTCATCTGTTAAATTTGCAAATGTTTTATGCGGAAGTATACATTCAAGACATTTGTTAACCTCAAGGATATACATAATGCGTTTGGGTGAGTAACACTGAATGTAAACATAACTTTTGTTTGTTTAAAGATAATCTCCACAGCACATCTTTAATGTCGAATTGCTATATTTTTTTGAGCTTTCAACAACATTTTATGGAATTTGCTTACTCTGAGCAAACTTGATTCCGCTGATTCAAGGCTCTGAAAAAAGACTTTCTTTGGTTCAAAAATGGTTCTTATGGGATAGGGTTTGTCTTCAAACATTTTTACTTGGCCATAGGAGTTTTTCACAGAAGACATTTTGACGTGTCACAGTACCAAAAGCAAAGTAAATAATACAATAAATTATGGCTGAATTCCATTTAGCTGCTTCAGTTCCAGGCTCCTGGGACGAGTGTTGTAGTATTCGAGATCGGTCTTGGTCTCAAGACCACTTTTTGAAGGTCTCATCTCACCTCGGAATCAGTCTTGTCTCGGTCTCAGACAAAGAAGATTCTGGATTTTATTTCAAGACTGGCCAAGACCACATCTGCGGGGATATGATTAATTGCCTGTGCATTGTCGGATTTATTTGTTAACATCATTACTGTGATTGGATGTAAAACTTCCTGCTTCAAATACAACCCATAAGTTGAATAATTTCTAATTTGAATTTTTTGTTACTGTTAACGGCGGTCACCCCTCCACTTCACTCACTCCAAGAAAGTGAATTAATTTACCTACAGTAACGTCACACGCTACACACAATGCCACGCGATATTTTCTGCCATATTATTGGAGGTACAGACAAACATGTCAGCAGGTGACTTTTTGAGTGTGCGAAGAAGGCAGTTGATATTTATCCCTTTTTTGCGGTACATGTCAGTATGTCACCCGATTACATTTCTCTCCTCCCTCTTGATAAATAAAATATCTAAAATGAGCACGTTCACTCTGCATGTGCCTTTGTATATCAATAGGAAATGAAACTCTAGGGTTTATGAATGAAGTTTGGTGAGGAAGCAGAAAACACTGCTCTTACCATTTACAATCACCGCTAATTAACGTCCGCTCTCCTCCCAGCAGCCTGCCAGTGAACACAGCCTCCAAGACCAACGTGGGCCAGTTTGACGACAGGGAATATAGTACGGAGGTGATTTACAGCGGCTCCGACCAGGACTGTGACTCCGGGGACGACAAAGATACTGCCCGTTCAGGTGGGGACAGGAGAGTGAGGTTGGGAAATATTTTTCACATCTAACGCGATGGATTAAAGAATTATTTTGACCAAACTCGAGTTGGCGATTGTTGGAACAGTGGAAAAACTTAAGTAAGATGGTTTGGTGAGTTTTATTTTGTTTCTGTGGAGTTTGAATGGAGTGTGTTTTAAGATGAGTTAAGGCGGCAAAAAGCTAGTAATAGTTCTGTGAAAAAAAGAAACGTCAATTCAGAAGATGTATGATTCATACACGTATTTTCCTTATCAAACAGCAAAAGACAACTGTTTCCCTTTCTTGACATTTTAAGTTTAATTTGTTTATTTATTACACTAAAAAAGCTAAGAGAGTGTCTAACTCACCGCTAGCACACATCTCCCAGATGGAACTTCCTGAGCTATACTAGTGGTATGACAACACAGGAAGCAGGTTTGCATGCTGATTTCAGTGGATATATTTGAAACACAATACATAGACGTCTTTGACATGATGTCAGCACTGTTACTTCTTCATATGCGGGTGATAAGTTTAGTTCATTTTTTTAATGTTTAAAACTACAATTCTGGCCAAATCTTTCATATTGCCCCTTTAATGTTATTAGTAACACCTGTGCTTTTGCTATGCAAGTCAAAATGTCTACTGTGAAAAAGCCCCAACAGGACAAAACAAATGCAAATGTACTTTGCACTAAACTCCAATATTGTGTTTGTTTTGCCAACATGTAAAGTCAAATATTATTCTCTGTGTAGGGAAATGTATTTAGAGGTTGCGTCTTGCCTTTAATCTCCTTTCCCATCAGTCTGCTCTTTATAAATGTCTGTAGAAACAGACACAGACATGATAGTGTGTCTTTGCCTTATATTAGATATTTTTATAAACTCAAATTTAAATGTAAAAACAAGCACTCTGGTCATGTATCATCACTTGTGGAAGAAAAGCTCTGTTTGAAACTCACAGACTCATCTTTTAGCTTTGATGTGGTAAAACCTTTCCATGGCAACCAGGGTTATTACAAAAAGTGCACATTTTATCCTTGGATACAAAAGACCCAGGACAAAATGAGTGGAAAATATGTGACTAATGGAATATCCTCAGATTTTACTGACTGGAGTTAATCACAAACTAGAAAATAGATTAATGCACTAAAATGTGTTTTTCTCACCGTGAAAGGACATTTAAACGTAAGACGTAAGCTTTCCGAGCTGTGTCAGTCCTACCTGGTGATACTCAGAGAGGATGTTGTGCATTTCCTCCACCTCCTCACTGGAGAGTTCTTTTAGTACCAAAGTGCGGTCGTATGATGTCAGCAGCAGCCCCACGCACTGCCTGTCGTGGTCTTTGAGTGGAGGACTGCGGGCCAGAGACACCTGTTGGTGAGAGAGGGGATGGCATCATCTGCCCGGTGAAACCTTTTGCATCCATTACACTGGTATCAACACAATTTATAATGGGAATCCCTACCACGATCAGGCATATGTGTGTTATGGATGTGTTATGGGTCATCCTATAAAAATCTTCATTTTGCCCTAATGCACACTGTGTTTCAAGACATGTTTTTCATTAATCTTGTAGATGTATAGAAATAAAAATGTTGTCAGCACACAGGGTAAACATCCCTGTTAAGCTCACTTTGTGATGTTCCTTCCAATGAAGCTGCTTTTTAAACAAGACACTTTTTATTGTAAGCCAATCAGATTGAAAAACATTAGAAAAAGGTATAAATGAATTATTAACACTTCAAATTGGGGCTGTATATATTAAACATGTCTGAAAAGCGGATTTGGTGGGCTCAATATGGACGTTTACCCTACTTTAAAGTGCACGTATAGCCTTATGTACAGTAATTGTGTGCTAAGCAAATATGTCCTGAGCAGAGCAAATGATGACTGTCTGCCACTTGGTACATGCAAATATCACACAAAGAAATGCAAATTTAGTAGGGAGCAGATCAACACATACAGATAAGTGTCTGGTTTTTCTAAAAGACAAAAACCTCACACATTCTGTCTTTGTGAAAGTATCTGTCTCTGTTTTTCAAACATCTTGTTACCTCCCTCATCTTGTAAAAATAGGCGTTTTTGCCCATGTTGTTTTTTTGCTTTGCACAATCAAATGTTGATTCGCGGGATATAAGTTTATAATCATACCTGGTAATCTTGATCCTCGATTCCGAAGCGCTCTCGCAGGTTTCTGAACACCTGTGGACAGTACTCTTTGAATTTGAACTGTCCTGGCAGATTCTCTCTGAGGAACAAAGTTGTTTTAATACACACAGTAAAATGAGAATTATAGAGCCTGTTCTTCACACAGCATCTAATCAGGAACTGTACTTGACAGAGAGCTACCAGTCTACCAATGCTTCATTAAATAAATATTAAATGATGTCCACTACTTTAGATAATGAAGTGAAATGTGAACAAATACAATATTTTAGTGCACAAAAGCAACATGTTCAAATCACGTGATAAAAAGGACAACATGATTAATGCCTGCTGTTTGGTGAAGTTGTTTCTATACTGATATAGAATAAAATCTAGAGACAGTAACCAATTACAAATCGTGTTTGTATTAATTAACACTATATATGTGTATCTATAATGCCACTAAAACATGAACTCAACATGTGTGTTTCATGGCACGGTGGTGTCAAAGTCTGCCAGTTTCTGTAATTGTCCAAGTTGACAATTGCGTCATTGGTTATGTTCAAACTATTTGACTGAACTCTTTTAGCATCCTACTGTTTTACTTAAGTGGTTTCCACATCGAGCAACATGAAAAACACTTGAATAAAATGGTAATAAGGCAGCAGCCCTTTAACGTGAGAAAACATATTTTATTGTTCTTCCCACCTCTGTTTATAAGTCTTTACACAATCTGGATTCCTGACTGGATTAAAGGATTATTGAAAGCCACTCAAGTTCTCTCGACTCCATTCGTATAGAAACTGAACCTCATGGCAGACAGAGTGCATATCACAGCTTTCATAAATAATTTTTATATTGAAACGTGCTTTTGTCAAACACCTTTTCTGACTGACTCTCATCCTCGGAAAATGTTCTGATGAATTCATCAATGCTGCTATTTACTGTCTTGTTTGCCTGAAATGTATTTAATGCTCTGGTGTTACACAACTCACTGAAACATCCCACTGGGTGGAAATGGTGCAGTTTTCCCAACCCTTTTACATTTAGCCTTGACAATGTTGCAAGCTGCAGACCATCCTCCAGACAAGCTAATAATGATTTCTTGCTGCTGTTGTTATTATTATAAGGTAATAGCTGTAGCTGTGGTAGTTCTGAAGTTATTGTTAGGGTAGAAAAGCATGGTTGTTCTCCAAAGGGGTCTGCAATTTCTGATAAGCCCATGCAGGCAAATAAATCACAAAAACATCTGTGCAAATGGCAGGAAGCAGGATGAAGGCTCTTGCAATCAGTACTTGTTGAAGAGGTGGTTGCTGACTTTGATCTTGGTGCTGGCTTTGAAGTCGTCTGGAAGCAGCATGACAGGTACAGGCACCTGGCTCAGGTCATTAATCTGCGCATGATCAATGGATAAATAGTTAATGAGCATATTCACACACGCAGACCAATAGAAACACATCTCGGACTACATTAAGCAGCGCACATACCCACCGAATGATTGACTCCCCACATGAGCACGCTAAACACGGGGTCACTGGCTCGGAAAACCTCCACTTTCTGCTGCACAAAGTGTTTCTTCTTCGTCTTCCTTTTGGGCGCCAGATATTTCAACGGGTTGGAGGTGGCACCGGGAGAAGACATCGCACTTTCGCATGTAACCCGTCTCAGTGTGCGAGCAGGGTTTTGGTTGGCATCCGTGGCGTCCTGTTTATGTAAAGTAGGCTGAAGTCCGCCCCGCAGCAGCAGCGGCAGCAGCCTGCTGGCGCTGTGAGCCAACTGACACCTGCTGCTCCGGAGACTCCAGGTCGGCTCGGTGCAGCAACAGTGAATTCAAACAGGCGCAGGAGCAGCCTTGCACTCAGTGTGACGAGACAACATGCAGAAATAGCCGTTACTCATCTCATGCATGTGATGTGGGACTGACTTTTTTTCTTATAGCAATAGGTCAATAATCACCACCATTAGAATTAGAATAATAATAATTGCCATATAAGCCCTTACAAAAACAGCAATAGTTTTGTAATAAATGATACATTTGTGAAACTGGAGTGACAGCTTTAGGTCATATTCAAGGCAGTGTTAAAAAGTCTGCCCTACATCACAGCTTGTATATCATCTCAATCACCCCTCAGATTTGGGACCCTATGGGGGGTCCTGACACTCAGGTTTGGACCCACTTTCCTGATGTGTTTATAATATCTTATAACTCCATGTATCCAAATGAGGTGGAAAAAAATATTACAAACACCTTTTAATATAATCAATTCCATTACGAGCAGTTTCAACAAAAACTGAACATTTTAATAGGGGCAGTTCACCCCAAAAATACATATTATTCCTCTTACCTGTAGTGCTATTTACCCATTTAGATTGTTTTGGTGTGAGTTGCCGAGTTTTGGAGATATCAGCCATAGAGATGTCTGCATTTTTTTTTTTTTTTACACATAATGGGATTATATGGCACTCAGCTTGTGGTGCTCAAAGCACACAAAAAAATAACTGTTGTGTGTCGTTTAAAAGCAGGTGCAGGAACTATTTTCTTTATACTTATAGTTCTACATGAAACTGCTCCCATAAGCACTATAGATGGATTTGTTTCTTGAGCAAAGTCATTTTTATTTTTGAAAAAAGGTAGCAAAATGTTCTTTAAATGCACAAAACCCTTAGAGCATCCATAAAGTTTCTTGTGGACATCTTTGCAATATCGCCCCCAGTCAAACACACCTCCTCTTCTTGTTCAAGAGGCACGTTTTCTTGATGAATGCCAAAAAAGAAAACCATACTAATAATGCCCTCATCTAATTCTGCATTAGAAAATCAGGTTTTTCAAATAATACCTCGGGTGTCTACTCTTATGGGCAACCACTGATAAATTACCAGCAATATTAACATAAATAGAATATCATATTCAAAGTAACATAAATAGGATTACATCTAGAGATTATGTACAGCAATTACAGTGATACAGTTACAGTGGTTTCAAAGTTAAAAACAATACTGAAAATATATGTATAAATATAATACGATGATCCAAATCATAGTGTTCCTGAAACAAATGGAGTTAAAATGTTAAAACTTAAAGATGAACAAGTTGAGTGTAGTCCAAACTGTGCAGAGTTTAGTTGGGCGAGGGACAGTTCAGGCTCCTACAGATTGCTTCAACTGAGTCTCTAACTATATTGTGACACTTGGCTGGAATAATTTCGCGTTGATATAAATCTGGCACGGTAGGCTATACATCCCACATCTAAATATAAGTGGATGTGAAAGGGACTTCTAATTAATACAGTCCCAATATGTCCAGTAGAGGGCGCAAGGAGACAAAGTTCCACCTGATTTCGAAGCAGCTGCTCACTGGTGGAGGGATTCTGGCTGGTGGAGAATGAAGTGTGAGACTGTGTTGAGCTCCTTTAGACTCTTTGTGGTGTTCCTTCATCTTGCATCGCATATCGATAACGAAGCTTCAGTCTCCTCTGCTTCAGTCCAGGCTTCATGCATTTTAACAACTCGGGCCGCCCCTCTGTTTAGTGTTGGAGGAGACTGGCATGCCGCTAGGATCCACACACCAGCACTTGCCGCGCTGCTTACCTCGAGACGACCAACACTGCACAAACACCACAAACAAATGGATCGTTTTGGCAGCCGCAAACGCCTTTATAGGAAAGCCTTGTTAAGATGATTTCTATGATTTCCTGCGATTTGTCATATTTTGCGAACTCACCTGCTTCTTTCTGAAGAAGCCACGCTTGTCACAGTTGGGCATGTAGATATCATGACGTGAGTTAAATAAGTGGGCATCAAGACCTTTGATGAGTGTAGTTAGGAGTTTGCGACATGGAGCCTGGAGGAGACAGAGACAGAGTCCAGCAGAAACACTAAGTGCGAGCCTGATTGCGTTTCACCCAGGTAGCCTACTGTCTCCCCGAATTATTAAGGTCAGTAGATGAAGGGGATTTTACCTCATCTGGATCCTCAGTAGGTGCTGGGTCTAGAATCAGATAAAGACAAAAGCTTTTAGCATTGATCACGTCTTACTGTGTGAACAGTTTTTAATCAAACAACGTTCATTTCATTTCATGGTGAGGTCAACTCCAAATATTCTTTTTTATGAACTCCCTCAAAACAGCTTTCAGATTTGTTTTGGGTTTTTATTTTATTTTATATAATGGTCTACTTCACTCTTAGTTATCTAATTGCACAAATCATACTAAAAGCACTAATCTGTGCATAGTAAAAGCCACCCTGAAAAACAAATCAGTGGTTATCCTGCGGCTATAAGACATTTTTCAGGTACTGTGATGTTTCACCACATCTCCAAATGCTGATGTTCTAACAGCTTGTGAGCAGCTGGGAAAACGAAACTCAGTGTGTAAACACGGGTGTGTTTCTCTGTTCACATTTTCTCGTGACTATTATACAAACCCGTGTTCACGCTACAGGAAGGCTGACGGCAACCCTGGTGTGTTGATTAAATGTGAAATGTACGGAAGTAAAACTGTCAACAACGGACAAATAAATCAGCAAAAGGGGAGCGTTGAAAATCCATACACCACGAACCTCGCCTACTCGTGCGTCCAGAGCCTGAACGCCGCTGAACCTTACCTGTAAGGATGTTTTCAGTCGGGCTGACGCCGCTGGCATTACTGCAGACTCCCCTGCCTTCCAGCAGGGCACGGAGGGGCCTCGGCTCATCCTCTGGGGGTGCACAACGCAGACCGTGGGCGCAGCTCAGAGTGTAGACCCCACATGGCTCTCCAACGGCCAGGGAGGTGGCGTTCAAGTCCACAGACGGCTGAGTCTGTGTGGACCTTGCTTTACAGGTGGGACATCCTCTGGACGGTGTGGTCAGCGGCACTGGGCTTGACAGAGACGGCTGCAGGAGGAGCAGCACCAGGATGTTTAGACACAGAAGCATCTCACCCTAAAAGTTGTCCACTAATAAATGTAACAGTCCACTCTCCTACAACTGACTTGTTGATTGTTGATTTCTGATCTTAGATCAGATCCACCGACTGCATTTTGTCTGTGTGTCGCAAAGGTGGATACTAATTCCCTCAAGCCAAGACAAAGTGATAATGAAGCTGACAGACACCACTGGCAGCAGCTTTTAAAGAGCCCGGACCAGTGGGGGAAAGGTATGGGAGGGTACGTGATGGAGAATGTTAGTTTTCCCTCTCCTTTCCACACAGCCGAGCACACCCCGTTTCCCCTGGTCTCTGACACACACACACACACACACACACACACACTCACGCATGCTCATACCATTTGTTGTCTGTCATCGTGCAGGATAGCAATGTTTTCTACACCGACATAAATCACAAGTGATTGCTGTGTTATGCCACTCCATTGCTCTGCCTTTTCCCAACCCGGGAGTGTCATTTTGTCTAGAGAGGTGACGCTTTCGTGTGATCAACCAATCATGGCTCAGCAGACAAGCTATTCACCACGCAACTTTTTAAATTACTGCTCTTCATCATGAAAAAAGAACCAATTATATTTTTTGCCATCTGTCTATGCTGAACTTCTTAGATTATGGGTCTTACAAACAGTCACCATTAGTTGTAGCTGAAATCTAAAATGACCAACTCAAGTGAAAGAACAAAATGAATTGAAAAAGTAAAGCCAGCAGCAGTGGTGGAATCTTGCTAAGTACATTTATGTGCATGTTTTTAAGTAGGCTACTTTATTTGCTGTAGTAGTATTTTACTTAAGTAATTGATGCTACTTTATTGTTCCTCTCTACATTTCACAAGCAAATATTGTGCTTTTTACTATTTATCCTAATCTATCCTTCAACATTGCTTTAACCTATAAGGAGATTATAATGCAAACAGTTGAACTTCGCACCACCTCATCCAAATACATTAAAGTATTTTTAATACAGTAAATGACTCAATAATCAGTTGTTTTACTGTGCAGGTTTTGCTTATTGTGAGCTGGTACTCAGAGCATGATTAGAAATGCAGTCAAGCACATACATTTAGTAAAAAAACCCCACTTTAATTAAAAAATGTATAAATAAACTTACTGGGCTTACTCAAAATAATACGTGTACTGTGAACAAAAATACCGGATCACAATAAGAGTCTGTAACTGCAGGGCTTGAGATTCAGGGGAAATGGCCGGCACTGAGAGGCTGAAGGAGTGCCACTCAAGGTTGGATGACTAAGACATTAATAGCCACGAGCAAAAAGTCCCACCCTACAAATTCCACCACCTGTGAGTCACAAACAGATTAAATTAAAAGACACTATCTTAAAAATCTGACAGCCTGTCCTTTAACTTGATCTATCCAGCTTGTGCGCGTTTCATCTCAGATATAGAAATACAGTGTTGTTACAAAGGATAGCCCAATACCCAGGGAGAGACAAAAGTACTAGTATAATTATTAAATATCACTTAGGTATAGGTAAGAAAACTTTATCTGAAAACATATCAAGTAGCCTAACAGTAGAAAGGTAGACTGCACTGAGTCAATCAGTTAGGGTCAAGCAATATGACCATATAGTGAAACTATTTATCCCAAAATATCTTTGGATGTATTAGGCCTCTGTGGGTGATACTGGATTCATACTGAATAAGGCACCAGACAATCACTGTCTACCTTTTCTTTAGGTTTCTCACAGATTACTTCCACAGAGAAAAGATGTAGCAAAGCAAACTTCAATGGAATATCCTCACTTTTGTGACTAAAAAGCACAACTTTAGCAACTCTGATTCTTGCTTTTCCAAAAGTACTTCATTAAATTTGACTGTAAAGTAGGTCTTACTGCTTTTATTCACAAAAAGTATTAGAGGGCTTCTTCCAGACAGTTAAACCCTATTATTATTTTGTATGATATACTTAGACAAATCATTGAGGTGACAAGGCTTCTTTTCTTCTCTTCTTACAAGGGCTTACATTGTAATTGTATGTAAAATATATGTAAAACACCAACTTTAAAAACAAAGACAATAACGTTTTCAAATATTTACACACACACACACACACACACACACACACACGGCACGGCACGGCACGGCACAGGTTAAAGACTACGCTGTCTTCATCCTTTGATGTGATTGGTTGTGGGGGCGGGACTTCCGACAGCGCAGGTTGGACATAAAGTGACAGACTTCACCTCCTTAAAATTGGAAGAAAAACGGAAGGACGACGCGTTACAAGTTTTAAAACAGTAAGGAACCAACATGAGACAAATAGGCTTTGAATAGTTTGTGTATAACCTGAGGTGTAGTCCTATTTACAGTACATTATTAGCCATACAGCACGATAATGTATCGCTGAAAGCAGCTAGCCGGCCAACCGAGTCCTGTCTGTAGTTTGGGAAATGCAATGATGCGTTTAGTGTAGGCTCGTAAATAGGTAAGTTGGAGAAGTTAACGCGCAACAAATAATAATATGAGGCGATAGCTCGCATATTTGTTGACTCTATCAAAACACGTTACCAATTAGATCCCCAGCTATTTTATTAAGTCGTGTTTGGGGTGGTAACTTTTTTTTTAATCATCACTTTGGAAACATTAGCCCATAATTTAATTCACTGTTCATGTTTTAAGAGGAACATACATTTCCATGCTTTCTATAACGAGACTGTGTAATACTACGCGGGGGCTTACCGTAGTGTAGGCCTAATGATCCCCCAAATCCCCACAGTGAAATACTTCTGTTCTGAATTATGAATTTGAACGGAGAAACAAAACCTGACTGTTTTTTTAAAAAGCTTCCTTCACCAGACTTCACCCTGGCTTTGATTACATATCCTGACACAGGAGAAAGCATAGTCAATTACATGTAGTGCACCAGTGTTGAGCTAAAACGAGTAATTGATTAGTTGATTGACAGAAAAATAATTTAAGTCCTTTTTTAAAATACCCGTCATTCTTTAGTTCCTGTTTTCAAGATTGCAGATTTGCTGTTTTTCTTTGTCTTAGTCTATAGTTAACTGAATGTTTTGAAGTGTTGTTCTGACCCTTTCTATGTACAATTATTGATTAATTGAGAAAATAATGGGCAGATGAATCAAAAATGAAAACAATCATAACTTGTAGCCCTACACCAGTGAGGCATTGAGCGCAAATGTTAGCCTTTAGGTTTGCAGTATTTCAGGCAGAGAGAGACCAGAAACACACCACTGAGTGTCTCTTAAACACGGGCATTAACAAAAGAGCCAGTCTGTACTTGAGTCAGTCGCAGTTTACGTTGGGTGGAAGACACCCAAGGGACACACCTGACCATCACAGGACTAACACGAATAGGGGACTCACGTTCATGCCTGCTGGCAGTGTACAGTCACTGTCCAGGCCTTTGCTTGTCTCTGGAATGTGGGATTAAACGTAAATGGAAAACCACAAATGCACCAACTCCTCACGGGAAGGGTTTGGCCTGAGGTTCAAACCCAGGTCCTTCTTGTTGTCAGGCAACAGTGATAATCACGTTGTGGTCAAAGATGTTGGCTGTGTTTTTTAAGGAGGACCTGGGCTGTTACTGCATTTAATTTTTTAAGGTTTCCCTTTTCCCAACAGCTTTTATGGCTATAATGAGTGACCGAACAAACATTTGTTTGAATATTTAGATTTAAAAAAATCATCCGGCACAAATTATATACACAAATAGATTTTTTAAAAACAGCCTTTCGTCTTCAAATAAATATTTAATGTTAGTTGACCGAGTTTTTTTGATAGCATTCTCTAAAGCAGTAATACATCCTTTTGATTTGTTGCTCTGTGTCCTAGATTGTAATGATTTTCAGACATGGACGACATAAACCTTCATTATCGCTTTCTGAACTGGAGGAGGCGAATTCGAGAAATTCGTGAAGTGCGAGCGGTGCGATACCGGGAGCGGCTCAAAAGGATGCTGAGAGACGGAGACATACTCCGGTAACAGCGACGCCACCATGAGAGTTTGAAATGATGTGGTTTAGTCCCTTATTCTATGCTAGAGCCCTTCCTTTGCTTGCATTTGGCAGAAGTGACAATTATAGTAATGTTTTGTTTCTCTTTCTGTATCCCTTTGTAGGTATCATGGGAATTCAGATGAAGTTGGCTGTTTTGTGGCAGCCAGGCCGTTGTCGCGAAGAAACCGCTATTATGAAGTAAGAGTTGATCATTTCCTTTCAGTCCGTGACTATTAATACGACACAGGAGTGACAATTTAAACAAACAAAATCACTCTGTCAGGGTAATGTTACAGCCACACTTGTTGTTTAGTGACTTGATTTTACGTGTACATTTCCCTGATTAACAATAATTCTAGTCTCAGTGTGATATTCAATAATGAGCCCAAACGGAACTGTAACCTGAGCTGAGATTTTTGTGTACTGACAAACGAGCTGTGTCCTCATTTCGACATTACAAATACATTTTACCTGACGGTTTGAGTTTGTAATGTGTTCAAACTGGATTTTTTTACACAGAATGCCAGTATGCAAACAAATCAATGTTTTTTGATGGACACTTATTGTCTCACAATGCAGTGCACAACATAAATACTCGAGATAACTAAAACCGTTTCTGACCACAAGACATTGGTTTTCTTGTAACTGAGGTTTCAGCTCCGATACAGTTCAGAAAACACAAAATAGTGTATTTGGTAAAAACATTCTGCGATATATTTGAAACTGTCAGCAGTGATCCACAAACTCGTGTCATTTCCAGTTAACCGTACATTCATGTCTTGTACACGAACTGTCAAAACCGTGTACTGTGAAGATTGTGATGATTGTGTTATTTATTTATAGTTATAATTTTACAGCGTTAGTATTTATTATGGATTTAGGACACAGCCCTTGTTCTGTGTCGATGAGAGGAGACTTGGCAGGCCATCGTGTCTGACTGCTTGCCTTCATCTTGTTGAGCCACAATGGAAAAAGAAATCATGACCCTTTTCTGGGAGCAGTGCTTATCTGGGAAACAAAGATCTTTCAGCTTGGAAACAGATTTGTTAAATTACTTGGCAGCTCTTTTTTACATTGTGTGCTGGGACTGGGCATCCAGGAATTGCTGAAGCTAATGTTGATTCTTCAAGTCATATATGCCAAAATAATTTATACCAAAGTCAGAAGCATTGCCAGCAATTAAGTGTCAGTCGCAGCCCAAAAATGAGCAACTACCTTTTTAAAAACATTTTTTTTTTATTTTTTTAATTCAGACCGATTCACTTCTGCATGCTGAGCATGTTTGCCAGTGTGCTAATTTGATGTTGACACATAGTTCAACTTATCAAGTTCAATTAGGGTTAAGAAAATATGTCTTTTGATTGCATCACTTTTATTGTAAAGCCTTTTGTTATTAAGAAAAGACAATGCTATATTTTGGGATCGGAGGTGAAACCAAGTAGGAAAAGCTTTAGTCTTCCAGAAACTCAGTAAATGTATATACTAGCATTACATATGTTTCCTTCAGTTTTTAACATTGTTTATTAACTTTGATTCACTTCATACAAAAGGTGTTGTACCCTACCCCCTTAGTTACTGTTGCTATGCCTGTCAAGCCCTCCATTAATTAAGATAACGTTAGCTCTGTGAGGTGTTTGAAAATGTCTGACGTTTTAGCTAATCTTTCCAGCTGGCTCGTTTTAAAACGAGAACCTTGTACAATGGGTTCTTAAATATGGACTTGCTTAAATGATACTTTGCTAAAATACGAGCAACAAGTCTTAGTTGCTGCTTTGGGGCTAAAATGTACAATACTGTGCTGTTGACACCAGCTGAGTCAGATTCTGACTTTATTTGTAAACAGACTCAACTAGCAGCCAGTAAAACTCTGTCCGCCTGTAAGAAGGGTCAATACTGTTCTACATGTGCACGGACACAGTATATCAAAGTTTCAGTGGTGTGCTTTTGAGTTGATGAGTGTACGGACTCGATCCTTCTTATCTCAGCCCTGACAATTTGGTTTCACAGAGCCAAATAAGTCGCAGCTCATTCCAAATCTTGTGCTGGTTTGTTTATTTCACTGTTCTTGGTAATCTAGACACTGTAGTGTAGCACAAACATCCCAAGACAGTGACTCTAATTCTCAGAATAAACCATGTTCAAACTTGCCCAACACACACATCCTGCCCCCGGTCTGACGTGTAGTGAAACAGTAACTAACCCTCTTAACCTTTATACTTACGTGTGCTTCATCATGGTGACTCACGTTGTGGGAGTCACGTAGGAGGAGGGAGGAAGTGATTTGTGTAAATGGGCATATGAGCTATTAAATGATAGTAAAGTGGATACTGATGCTAGATTTTTAGGGTTCATCTGCCTGTTTTACACTGATGTTTAAAAAAAAAAAAAGGGACGTATTACTTCTTACTCTCATGAGACCGGTGTTGAGGTCACAGGAAAGAACTTAAAAGTTTCCTCTTCTCCTTGCCCTGGATTTGCCAGCAGTGCTCCGATTGCAGTGCGTCCATGTAGGGCTCCCTAGGGATGATGTCATATGGTCAGCATTCAGTTATGATAACAACGGTGAAGGCCAGCTCTTTACTCAAGGGTTTTCCCTTTGAACCAACATGCAGTTGTTTCATGTTGGATTGGAAATTTCATGAAGTGAAAAGAGAAGCAGTGCCAACCCAAAAGCAAAATGTAACGGCATGTAAAAATCTGGGGTGGAGCCTGACGGAGCAGGGCATAAAATCTGTAAAACTCTTAGCTAGGAGGTCGACTGTGGTCCACCGCTTCGACTGAAATATCTCAACAACTGTTGGATGAAAGTTTGTACAGACTTTCATGGTCTGCAGAGAATTTATCCCTCTGACTTTGGTGAACTGCCAGCAGCACCAGCATCAAAAGTTAATTTGTCCAATACTTTAGTTTGTTTCTAAATACCTGCAAAACTAATGACCTTCCCATGAGCCTCAGCTGTACTTTGTCTATAGTGCCAATTAGCCAATATTAGCATGCTGACACACTAAGCTAAGATGGCGAACAAACATTATAACTGCTAATCATCAGCGTGGCAGCGTTGTCATTGTGACCATGTTACCGTGCTATTGGCTTTTAGCTCAAAGCATTGCTCTGCCTAATTACAGCTTCATAGTGCAGCTAGCATATAAACATGATTACTTTGCTTGCTTAAGACCTGTTTCTTTGTAAACACAAAACTGAATTTACTGAATTTAATTTCTCTCAGTAGCTGAATCACCCTCATCTGACAATATCCACCAAAAGAAAGTCAAAGAAATTCTGATTGAAAGAAATACAGTCCATATATATGTGTCCTTCACCCTCACTGGACCCCTCTCATGCTCCTCCTCTTCTTCTGTCTCAACACAGTTTGTTCTGCCTATGGTGTTTCACAATATGTAAAAGCCTCCCACACATGATGTGAAATGAGTAGTTCATGACTCGTTGCTCTGGATGTTAAAACAGCATCTTTTAAATTCAAGGTTGGCGTCCAAAGATGCGTCGGCGGAAGAGTAAAATGACTCCTCACATTATTTAGGAGAAGCATTAATATGTAAAGCTACTGGCTATGTTTTGATGCTCACATCTCTGAATACAAGGTTGTTAGAATGTAATGACACCCTTCCAATTAAAATGAGGTAGATGTGTTAAGATTACTATTTTAAAACATCCCAGAGATAATCAGTTTTTTCCCTCTTGTTTCTCTGTGATAATTCCGCCTGTGGTCTTTGCAGGTGACCATCATCGATACAGGAGTGAGGGGGATGATTGCTGTTGGTTTGGTGCCTCAGTTGTACAAGCTGGACCATCAGCCGGGCTGGCTCCCACATTCTGTGGCTTTTCATGCCGATGATGGCAAGTATGTGACAATGATGATTTTCTTTACATGCACTGTAGACTGAACATGATCTCACCGATACATGACATGCAGATACAGCAGAATAATGTACTTCTGACACAATGTAAAGGTGTACAGCTCATGTAGGTTTCGTTATGCATTCATTAGAGCTTTGACAGTAGAGAGATGACAGGAAATAATGGGAGAGAGAGAGATCTGGAACGACATGCAGAAAAAGCCTCCGGCTGGATTTGAGGACATTTTGGTTCATGGTAGAGGTAATAATTCAGTAATCTAAAAATCCAGGTGAAAATATATTGCAATTTGCAGTACAAACACTAGGTGGTATAAATATTTACAGGATCATTTGTCTTTATTTTATTACTTATTTATAACGCCAATGAGCTGCTGATTTTGTACCATTTTTTTTCTTTAATTTTCTGTTACTGGAAGCATTTTCTGATGTTTTTTAATGATTAGCCATTCAGCATCTCCTACTTGTCTTTCTACAGGCTGTATAATGGCAACACTGTAGGACAGCAGTTTGGTCCAAAATGCTGCAGAGGGGACAGAATCGGCTGTGGAATATCCCTGGACTCTGATGATGGACAGTTAACAGTGTTTTTTACCAAGAATGGCAAGGAAGTAAGTGCTCCATTATGATCATATAACTTTACCTTAGACAGAATTTATTCCGCCAGTACAATTTTACAGGTCCATTTATTCATAGTTCCCAGGTACTATTCCCTAAATAAGACTGTATCTGAATGTGTACCTAGGTTGGCAGTGTGGAAATCCCAGCATCTCCTGATGCTCTCTACCCTGCCGTGGGAATGCACTCTCTGGGGGAAGAAGTGCTGCTGGACCTGAATGCTGAATGGGGGATGGAGGAGGATGATGGACAGATGATAGTGGATAGTCATGAAGAGGACTGGGGCCGTCTCCATGACGTCAAGGTGACCGGCACGGTAAGTCCTGTTGCAGAGAGATAGACAAATAAAAAAACGTGTGTGTGAATATATATATATATATATATATATATTTGGCTTTATTCAAAATTAAATTAAATGCAACAAGAATTTATCAAAAAAGTCAAATCAGAAATCTGCCCATGCAAACTTTCAGATTGCACGTGCTGAACCAAATTTCAGAGTTGATACAGAACTGAAAACGTAAATATTAGCTTTTGTCAATTACTTAAAAACAAGACCTAACCAATATAAACGATATTTTCCCTAAAGTGCTCCTTGACCTCCTCTCGTTCCCTGGTTGGGTCTTTACCGCTCCCTACAACGGCAGGGCTGACTCAGACATTAGTACGCACAAAACCTGAATTGAAAGAGGATGGGAGGGGATCGCAGCTGAATAGCCTTTAGGCAGGAGCGAATAACATGTATGCCACCCACACATTTGATCATCCTTTATTTCTAAATATTTGGCCGTGTCCTGTACGAATGCAGGCCCCACAACTCTGCAACTCATCAGTTACACATGTGCATGTCCTAACGCTACGTGAAAGCTCAGGACAGAAAAAACAAAACATGTATAATAACGAAGCAAGACTGATGCTTTTCTGTGGGTTTTCAAGGCTTATGAGTAATAGCGCAGTGTGCTTTGATATTGATTTATTTATTTTTTTAATTGTGATATTTAAGTTTTTGGATTATACTGTGACTTACAATTATTCTACATCCTGGTTTCTCTTTTTTTTAATTATCTTTTTGAGCCTCAGTGCAGTTTCTCTCAATTTGTTCAAACCATAAATTAAAGTGTTTATTCTGTTTAATTTTGCTGACGCTTGTGTTTGCGTGTTTGGTCAGGCATTTTTTGGACATAGGTTTAAAATGTTGACATGCAGGTGTGTGAAACATATTTATTAAGACACATAAAATCCAATTATTGTCTACAAATAACTGAAACTGGCACAGCTGTTTAGAGATTAGTGAGTGTTTTCATCCAAATTAGGTCAGCCACAGTTACAACAGCGGCGCGGCTGATGACCTCTTGAGGTTGTGCTTACAAACTGACAAAAAAGGAAGGGAAAGAGGTGTATTAAGAAACCACAAGTTCTCCCGAAATGAATGAATGATTTTAAATAGGTGTACTATTTAAGTCAGCATCATGTTGTTATTGGTGCAACCTGTTGTTAGTTAATGACGGAAGAGTGAATTTAGCTGGGCAAATTGGTAACCATGTTAGTAATTAGATGTTGGGCCTAGACACTTATGGAGTATGATAGTTTTTTTTTGTTTTCACTAACGTAGTTATCTTCAGATGGTTCTATTGTGGTCCCATGTGTTCATCGACTTCTCCGATGACATTTGGGAAGGTCACTCTGGAAATGGATTCAGCTTTGGTGGTGTTGATTTCCTCTGCTGCATGTTGTCAACAGTAATGTTTTCTCTGTTGCTGTAGCTTTGCTTTGCTTTTAGTACCCAAACAGTACGGTGCAGGGATGACGAATCCAAATCCTGCCCTATTTTTCCAGGAAAGAATGAATTACATGATGTTGCAACCTATTTTCTTTTTTTCATCTCATCATCTTGCATCGCTAATAGGATAACGTGTGAATAAAACATGCTCGTTCATCTGATTCAACACCTGTCTCTACCGACCTGAGAAGGGAGTAGCAACCATGCCAGTGCAAAATCAGACATGCTATCACTAGCAGTGAAACACAGTGTGTAGTCTAGGGAGTTTTTTGAGTAATTATAATAATTTAAAAAAAACTCTTCCTCCAGTTTTGTTGACACACCTGAACGTACATTAGGTTTAACAACCTGCTTAACTTAAGCTAGATATTGTTTACATTTACTAATGTAATTTATAAAGTAATGAGACACAAATCAGATCTAAAATCATGGTTTTTAATAAATGTGCATGGAATAGCAAATATGGCAAGTAGTTTTTATTCCGCATCGAGCCCAACACATTGTTTGAGCTGTTTTCAGAAAAAACAATGAAAGTAGTGCAGTACGAATTATGGAGGTTAGTGGGACAGAAGCTACCTTGGAAATGCGGCAGGACTTCTGCTCTCTATATGGGGCACATAGGCAGCTTAAAGCGAGCCTTTGTAACGTGTTCTGAGCAGCCACTGTGGCCACAAGTTACAATTATGGGATAATGCTTTAGGCTAAAACAATATGTAATAATGACACAAGTAAAGAAGGGTCATAAAGTCAGTAAGGTCAACCCTATCTACTCAAGTTAGCTAACATTAGCCACCTAAAGCTACGTGTCATACTAAACCAGGTAAGGCTGTAGAGGCAAAACTCCTTAATGTATTGAATTGAGCAAGGGTGCGTTTTATTTCTTATGAATTCAACTTTAATTCTCTAAGACTAAGGTTATTTTGTTTCTTCTTTCGAAAGTCACATAGTCTTGCTTAGAAGCTGCATTCATTGACTATTTTTTTGTTGTTGTTGGGCCAATTGGGGGCAGCAGCACAAGCTGAATACACAACCTTGATGTATTATCACCTTACAAAGTGGTGGCAAATGTGAAAACATTCAACATCTTCAGCAAGCAATGGCCTGTTCACACATCCAGCAGCCGTGAAGCAACATTAGCATTCACTTGGAGTTGTGGTTTTGGCCACACCACAAATGTAAATCTAATTTTCACTCTTCTTTTTGCTCCGTTGGTCTCGATCAACTCCTGAGAGAAATATCTGTCTCTTTACTCGCTAGAAACTGCTGTTTGCTGCTGGGCTGGTAGTGTACCGTAGGTTTATTAGTTTTGGATCTTGCGGACTGGAAAATCGAACCCATGAGTTAAGAGGATAAAAGGCACACAGTCATTTGATCCATTGTTAAAATAAAAATATTGACTGGTGCAGCTTAAAATATACCTGAAAATAAGTGTTTAATCATTGAAGTAATAGCAGACTGAGGACCAGAATTAACATTTAAGTTTTCCTTGTCCTGTTAAATTGACTTGATCCATGTGCATTTTTAGGTATAAAATAAAGGGATTTCATATAAATTTTTATATTGCATTCTCATGATAAGACGCTAACAAATGTTTAGAGACATGAATCCAGTTTCTGTATTCAGTCATAACCTGTATGTGTCTGCATTGTTTCCACAGCTGCTGGAGTACGTGGGTAAAGGGAAGAGCATCGTGGACGTGGGCTTGGCTCAGGCCCGCCGGCCTCTGAACACACGCTTCCACTACTATGAACTGGAGATCACAGATGCCGGAGAGAAGTGTTACATCGCCCTGGGGCTGGCCCGCAGGGTAAGAGCCTACTGTGCACACTCTGTGGTTATCGGACTGTAAAGAAAACTTCTCCCATCACACCTCGTCATGGCTCTCCGTCATGCGCACCGCTGCTCTCACTGTTTCCAGTCTGAGTGATGGATGACCGAGAGAGGAAAAGCTAATAACAGAATAAATATTGTCTCATTTCACCCTCACATCTGGTTTTCCATAGAAAGCAGGTTGTTCCATTTACACGCTAATCTACCATGTTAGACAAATACAACAATCAGATGTTCTCATCTTATCTCAACTAACAGTTCGTATACTTGAGTGCAGCATTCTGGTTGTTTCTTTCTGATTCTGCTTTATTTTACTTCCTCTTTCCATACAGTCACTCAACAGTACACAAGAAGGAATGAATAGAAGAGAATTAAAAGCATGCAGGAGTTCCTCAGGCTAAGCAATTTAGGTTGATATCTTAATTAATTTGGCTCAATTAGGTGGTTGTAATCAGAAATGTTGACAGCAAGTGATGATCCATATTTTGGAAATAAGTTAGGACTGAGAGGAGACTTGTTGAATGTTTACACCACAGACATGCAATCAGCTGCCGTTGGCCTCACATGAAATCCTCATGAACTCGTGCACATTCTGTTTTAATATAAATAAAACAGCGTAATAATTGCTTAGGATGCAGTAATCGTGCCATTAAGTGACAAATAAAATGAAGTGTGACTCAGATATTGCGGCTCTCTGCCGGGACTCGTCGTTCTCAGTTATTGGATGCTAATTGATTGAGCATCAGTCTTGCTAATCGCACTGCTGTTTTGCCAGCTGTGATGGTGCTCACAGCCTGGGAGGTGGCGGATCACTGTAGCACTCGCCCTTGACATTAAGCTCCCCCCGACTCCCCTGCCATTAGTTACTGTGTGTGGGCATGTCGCGCCCTCGGGTCAGGCGGCGTGGAGAATAGAGCTCTGTCATTTCGCTGATTGTTTTCCAGGAATTGTTTTTCTCGATGTGTCTGCGGTTTTGGTGGAGCATTATAAATCCATCAAAGGTCATTCCTGAGGTTTTTCTCCATCCCCCGTCATCTCCTGCGAGACGCAGCAGTCTGCTGATGGGGAAGCATTAACTCTTGATGCAAAAATCAAAACAAAGGTGTCTCTCTCTCGGTCTCTGGGTAACACATGCTTAACAGTTACTAGTTGCCCAATGGCTGCTTATATTGGATAAAGGAGCAATTGTTTATGGTGCATTCCTTTTCTCACTTGTTCCTTCGGGGGGGAAATGTCTTGTTTTCTCTGTTTTCTACACAGCAGTCATTACCCAAACATTAGGGCTTTAATTCTGTGGTATTCCTTCAGTCTTACCTTCTCATGCTTTCTCCTTCCAACTCCTATTTTTCTCACCTGCTGTGTCCATCATCAGTGCTCCGCTTACAGTGGCTTTCTTTGATTACTTAGACCTCCTAGCATTAGACATCACTGTTTTTCACCTACTGCTGTGTACATAATAGTGCAATGTTTTTACCTATATGTCTGTTTCTATCTTTCCAGAAAATTGCTCTTGGAACTGTGTTTAACACTTAGGAGCAACTTAAAACCGGAGTCAAATTCCGTGTATGTGTTCACATACTTGGCCAATAAAGCTGATTCTGTTAAGTCAATATTAGATCGGTTTTATTACAGGAAATCCAATTCAAGAATCCCTCCCTGCATAGGAAGCTGCTGTAGTCTAGAGGAGATTTAGCTGATCAGTGTCACATTGCTTGCAGGGTTCAAACACTTTTTCCACTTGTAGCACTGGTGCTCCTACATTAAACTGTAAGGAGCACCAGCAAAACATTTAGGAGCACCACTTAAATCAACATGCAACTCCCTGGGGCCCTAAGCAAAATTCTTTCAAGGGGCCCTCCTACCTGACCCGTGAGCCATGTAAACCATTTGCCATTGTCACACCTGACACCATAGTGCTCCCACTACAATCCTCCCTCCTTTAAAACTGTTTGCTCCATCTGTCGGTCTAAGAATAAGTAGATCTGTACAGAACAGAATGAGGTATAAACAAACAATATTTATTGAATAGAATATTTTCTATAGAATCTTAAGATAAGTGAATATTAAATCTATAAAGTGTCGAAGCCAGCCCCGCAAGCAGCTGGCAAGCAAGACACAGACAGACCAAGAGATGCACTGACACACACACACACACACACACACGCTCATAATTTCTCGCTCTGTCCCGGTGTTTCACAATATATACGATGAATATATATAATCATTTAGAAAAAACTGGGGTTTTATTTGCAAGTTGCGCTGGTGCTAGTTACAACATTTAGTAGCACTGTCTCCAAAAATGGTTGCAAAATGCGACTAAATAGTTGCCGTCTTGAGCCCTGGCTTTGTGAAAGATGATGTTAGTTTACAGTGTGTCCCACAAACCATATTTGAAGGACAATATGTGCGTAGCTCTCTTTGAAGAAGCAAATACCAGATGACAACAGATACCTGGCCTCTGAGCAGATTCCAGTTACAAATCACGTTAACTGTTATTTTAGTGATTAATAATAGAACCCATAGATGATGACATGATGTGCAACCCCAAATTTAATTACAGAAAACGTCTTTAGATAATGTGCAGTAATATTTTTACTCATCTTTCTGAAGATATCAGGATCTGTTTGTTTTTGTTTTTTTATTTTGATTTTAATAAATGGAAAATCTCACCACCTGATCGGGGCATCGTCTCATCTCACAGTAGAGTCTTTATCACCTGTCGGAGATCAGCCGTCAGCCTGGATTTGAATTTATGATGCTATGATGACATTGTTCAGACTTGTTGATGTGTTAATGAGTCGTAAGATTCTACTTTTGTCTCGCAGGACTACCCCAAAAACAAACATCCAGGTTGGAGCAGAGGGTCCATAGCCTATCATGCAGGTGAGCGTTGGCTGGTGCTTGATGATCTGTCAGTTTGTTTTTTTTCCTCTGTAAACATTTGCATTCAAATGAAATCCATATTACAGTACCCATGTCATGATATATCTGTCTTATATTTTGTAGTGTACACATTCATTCTGTCACCAACAATCACATTGTTAATGCCACCAAACTATCATTCATGTTTCTGGCAATGGGAGAAAGTACAGATTTGTCAATATTTTATTATCGATAGCTTTGTCAACAATAATGAAATATTTAAAAGGTTATAATTGATTTCTACGTAGCTTTATTTGGCTTCTGCCAGCCAGAGCAGAGAATTGCTAAAAAAACAAACTGTTCCCACTAAACCTACGAGTATTATTGTTCCAACTTAATATTTGATACATGTTCTTCCCCCTGTGTCTGCCTGGGTTTCCTCTGGTTGCTGTGGTTTCCTCCCACAGTCCAAACCATGCAGGTCAGGTGAACTGGAAACTCCAAACTGCCTGTAGGAGTGAGTGCTTGTCTGTCTGTACAGTGTGTGTTGGCTGAACAGGATCAGTGGTACGGAAAGTGAATGTGATTTCACACTGCTCAACGGAACACAACGCTAGCAACGGCAGACGTTGTCTTGTGTTTTGATTGATTGTATCTCACTCTCATGTATGTGACACAACTCACTAATCCGCTGTTGTTCTTTGTAGATGATGGAAAGTTGTTCCAGGGCAGCGGGGTCGGAGACCCCTTTGGACCACGCTGCTTTGAAGGGGACATTATGGGCTGTGGGATCATGTTTCCACGAGACTACAGCCTTGATGGTGGAGGTGAACATCTTTTGTATTGTTTCCAGAGCACCTAGCCTAATCATGTACAATGTCTTTAAGTGTCTTTCTGGGTTCTTCCAGATGACATAGATGACTGGGAATTTGATGTGCTTCCCAAGCCCAGTGAGGTTCAGAATGACTTGTATGCAAGCAATGAAGATGAAGAGGATGAGGGAGAAGATTTGGAGGGGAGAAAGGTCACGGTGAGATGCTGTCAAAATCGAGGAACATAAAACCAGGGGCTCTTAAACCTTCAGTGCAAATTTTCCTATTATCTCTTTCCTGTCCCCTTGTGTATGAACAGGTGTTCTTCACCAGAAATGGAAAGGTGGTGGGCCGGAGGGAAGTGGCCTTACCTGTAGGAGGCTTTTACCCCACGATTGGCATGATGAGCACTGGGGAGAAAGTCAGAGTGGACCTGCACCCCCTCAGTGGCTGAGCAGAGTGCAGGAAATGAAAACCAAGTGGCGAAATCAGAGCACGGACAAATGATTGAGCTCCGGTACATTTTGGAAACCGGACGATAAATAATACCTCCACATCAACGGGCTCCAAGATGTTACTTGAAAAGTCACTTCAATGTAGGGGTGACTGTGGCTCCCTCATTATGTAAGAACGATCGAAATAATGCACGTTAATATTACATGTGTGCCTCAAAGAAGGGCTTCATAATGAAATGGTTTTACAAGAAATTGTTAAACCAGGGGTTTGTAAGGGTAAACACAATTTCATCACAAAAAGTAAAGTTAATAAAATGCCAAAAAAAGAATGAATGTAAAAATCCAGTCAGAGCCCAGCTAACAAGCGGACCCTCTTAGCAGCAATAATAAATGTCAATGATGATATGTAGCGCCACTCTCGCAGCCTGCAGCCATACTGTGCTCATTACCGGAGGTCTATTGTACTTCCTATTGATGGTGTGTGACTGACACTCAGTGGTGAGAGGGAAAAATAATGTTCGGAAAGTCTTCTGGAAAAAAAAAAGTGCACTGAGTGAAGGGTGAGTTTACTTTGTGAAGCAAAGTCATTAAAACGAGCTGCTTTATGGCTGGGGTTCTGTAGGAGTGTGGATGCTTGTTCTGACATGGAGTCATTACGGCATGTTTTCTGGCAGCCGTCCAAACCACATGCATTAGGAATTGTGGCATAATTAAACGTAATAACGATTTGTTGATATGAAATACAAACCATCATTATATTGGCTTTATTTTAAAGGCAAAAATTCCAAATCATGTTTTTATATCATGACTAGCTGTTATTTTAGCTAGCTTTTTTTAATCAGGTATGAGTTTAACTGTAGGCGATGTGCTGTCGCTCAATACAGTCATAATCACACCAAAATCTTTGGGATAAACATTTGTGACCGTGAAACCACAATCATGTCAGAGGAAGAACCCCAAACAGATTTAGACCAACAAATACTGAGGGTGACAGTATGAGTCTGTTGACGTATCTATACCACTTGAAATTGCTTTCAATGTCTTTTTCCAGTACAGAGATATTTGGTGTTCATGTGTACCTACACACGTTCTTCGAGCATATAGCTTACAGTTTGGCTTACACACACGCCAACCAAAATTACTGATCTCTATATTTAAGTTACTGAAACTAACTTGCAAGCCAAACTCAGTGGAGCCTTTTGATAAATTGAACTTCCCAGAAGAAACGGTACATTTGAAATCATTGTATTGAATGTATTTTCTGTGGATCATGAGGTATTTTGGATGACATGGATAGCAAATGTCTCAAAAAGGGAAACCTGTGAAGAGCAATTCTCCTAAATATTATACCCTGTCAGGACAAAAATAATTGAGGTGTATATAGGTAAATTTGTTATAAGGCAAAATTTAAATTATTTTACTAGAGATTTGAATGTTGAAAATGAAGCCATACTGTAACTAATATTTGCTGCTCTCGGGTATATTTGAAAATCCAAACTAAATACCTTGTCTTTTCTATGGTTGTGAATTTTGCTGTATGTTGAAATCAACCATTGATTGCCACAAACCTGTAATGAATATTGTTTAATGTTTTTTGTTCGGTCACAATCTCCGTTATTGTTTTCCTAATGAATCTATCTTTTTGAAATTGAAGACTGTTAAAGTAGAAGACTTTTTGATCCCCGACTCTTTACAAGGGTAAAGCTGTAGTTAAATACCTAAAGGTTATTTTCTTTTTACACCTACCTTTTACCAAATAAAGGTGCTGCTTCTGGTATATTTTATACTACACTTACAACAGGTTTCTCTGCAGATGTCTGCTACAATTTGTACAAAATTATAATTCATTGCTGGCAACAACTGCAACTTTTATAGGGTTTTAACTTTTACCTGCAATACTGTTTATTATTGCTTTCATTTTTTTTCAATCTAACGTATACAGATGTAAAAACTTAATTGATGTTGTAAATAGGCTTTACAACCACAGTGCTTTGAAACATTTGACCTAATGAGCAAAGTGCCTGTGTGATTAGGTCCAGTCTGAGCACTAATCCACCTGGTAGTAGGATCCAGGAGTAGGTGTTGGAAATGTTCATGCAGACTCTCAAGTTTGTGGAACCACATTCACACTTAAAACCTCCTACACCGGATCCCATAGGTGTCACGTGTCTGTAGACTCTGCAGGTCACAGAAGAGCTCTAAAAACACCTAGTTTGATCCATGTTGGACTCCATATCCTGCTGGGATAATCATTTGAATAAGGATTAATTGCATCCATGAAGTGTCTCCCAGGTCAGCAAGACATTTTAAAGACTGGTGTTCATGTGATGCTCAGCTGCTGCTAATTGTCTGCCGAGGAAATGCTGTGCCCATCATCATATCAACCTGTACTGTAGGCAGGGTGTACTCATGTTTGGTTTGGCACGTCTCACTATCATCGTCTAGTTTTGGTGGTTCATCATCTTAGTTCACAGGAGCTGATAATGTTCTTCTGCTGCTGTTGGCCATCTGCCACACGCTGTTAATATTCAGCCCTACCTTATCGTTTGTGTAATGAATCATCTTTCTCTCAATCCAGCCCTTGTGTACATCATGTCATGTATGTTTTTGTTCCCTCTTGTCTTTTTTCACCTAAAGCACTCAGATAAACATGCCAAAAATTAAAAATAAAGAAGTATAAAGTATAAAGAATATTCTCCCAATAGTTGTGTGTTGTAGTACCGGGATAAAATTATGACTTTTTTGGTCAAACAATTGATAATTTGCTATAGCATGTTAAGAGTGTTTTTTAAAGAAGTGATGATCTGAAGAAGCACGTCAGCAATGGCATTATGTGGGCTTATTGATATAGACATTTTGTGTCAGTGGCTTAAAACTATTAAAATATGTGTGATATTTAACTGTGATACTTAGAGCTCAACAGTAAGAGCATAGCATTAATAGAGCTAACAATCGTGTTGCTTAAGAAGAGAGCATGCATGTTGGAATATCTGAAACATCTTATTTAACCAATGTCTCTAAAGGAGATAATATCTGTCATCCACTTAATTAATGTAGTTTTTTATTTGCTTATTTGTTTTCATGGCTGCTTCTTCTCAAATGGAAATGAATGCCCCCGCCAGCATGAATGACTCTCCTAACAAGACATAAATTAAGAAAGAATATTCAAACTACAACCTGCAAGTGAAAAAATCGGAGTTAATTTAAAACAATGGTCTCCTGTGAAAAAGTTCACTCATCAGGAAGCTGGTAGCTCTATTGTTCCAGTGTGTTGGATTCATTTGTGAATTCAAGTAAAAGTCCAGATGGACCATGGCCGCATTTAATTTACCTCAGTGTGCAATTGTTGTTCCTCAGCAAAGATGGAAAACAAAGGCACAATGAGGCAGATAGCTAGTGAGTCATGAAAAAGGCAGTCAGCTTTGTGCACATTCTGGATTTCATCATTGATATATTTTAATTGTGATTCAACAACAGTTAAGACTGTAATACCCAATGTGTCATTCAAATTATTACAAAATATTCTGCAGTGTAAACATGTATTTCGCGGCACATTTAAAAAAGTGTTATAAACTGAATCACATTTGAAAATGTTACACACAAATCCAGAAGGCCCAAAGAGATGATATACTGTATATTGTGCTATAATATTGAAAGAAGAGAAACCTTGATTCATTATATTGTCTCCTTTAATTGTGGTTAGAACAGTGCAGGGGCAGATTTTGACTGGGACTAGGTTGAAATAAATGCAGAGTCACAGTGGAGAAGTTCTGACTCCCATCAGATAAAATATGAAGGCTCCTTCACACAGCTACACGTATGATTAAGATACTCCATTTGCAATTTGCCCTTTCTGTATAGCTCCAGTTGTATTGTTACCAAACCAGAGAGCCCCCTGCAGGAAAGTGTTATTAGGATTTACTGACTCGACTGTATGGATATTTAAAGCTCTTCAGTTACTTATGACTGCTCAGGTGATGGCAGAACGTAAAGGCTCAATAACAGTCAAGCAGTAAAATGCGCATTGTCTGCTCTATAGTACTTTAAAAGGATGGGAATTTCCAGTACTACTAATAACTCTGATAGCGACATAGTAGAAAGTCCCATGACACTGATGCATATAATTATCAGGAGATGAGGTCCAGCGATGCAATGATTCAATTTAACAGAAACCCACCTTCCAGCATAATCAGGAGTCATATAAAAGCTGTATTAGATATTTTACAGTATATAATTAAAATGTAAAAAAAAAATCTAACTTTAACAATTAAAAGGAAGTTATTGCAATATATATGCACACCTATTACACGTTTGCATCTCTCCTATAAAATCTGGCAAAGGTTATGTTCGTGATCTACCTATAAACTGAGAAAATCCAAACATGGTGGATGGCCGTGAAAATAAGACAGGAAGATGTGCCTATGAGTCAGAGTCCTCCTCCTCCTCATAGTAGCGGTTCCTCTTGATTATATCCTCTGCACTCAGTTCCTCTGCATCACTTCCTTGTTTATCCTCCTCCCAGAAGCCCACATCCTGGGAGGCGCGGTTCTCTTTTGACTGTAAAGGTGGAGAGGGGGGCGACGAGATATCCGGGGAGATGCTTCGAAGAGACCCCTCTTCTACTGCCATCTTGTCTTCTGCTGCCTTTCCTCTCTGTGCTCGTTTGTCTCCGTCTACCTGTCGCTCGGGCGGAGTCTCCACATCTTCCTCTGAGACGGTCTGACGTACACTTGTTGCATCTTCACTTGGTATTTGAGGCATCGTCTGCTCTTTCTTTTCCTGTTGTTTCACCTGCTTAAGCTCTGGCTTCTTTTCCTTGGGTGATTCTTCAGATGAGTTTTGTTCCTCGAATGATGCTCTCCATTCCAACAGGGATTTGAGAGGGCGGCGAGGTTCCCTGGGCCCCAGACTGGTTGCGGGGCTGGGTTTGGCTGCAACTGTAAAAGGCCGACTGCGCTCCTTTAGAGAAGAGCTCCTCCTCAGGCTCTTCAGTTCAGCCCGATCTGAGCTCTGGAAGGATGATGGCACCTCTCCCTCTGGGGGCCACTTGGCTCTCCAGGGTCGGCCTGAAGCACCTCCCTCCGTTACTGGACTAAGTGCTGCTGTCCCAGAGTGGCCCTCACCAGCCGGGGGAGGCCATGCGATCCTCAGCCTGCGTTTCTCAGCGGGCCTCTCTGTAGAATGGAGTGTCTCTCCAGAGCTGGCATGTGTCTGCACACGTGTCTCCAGTAAAGCCGTCAGGTTTGTGACCTTAACCTGTGGGGATGTTTCCACAGGTGGGGTTGGCTGGTGGTGTGAGATGCTCTCAGCTGGACATATCACCGCTGTTGGTCCGTCTTGTTCTTTTGGCTTCACTGCTTCCTCATCTTCGTCTCCATCAGCTCGAGGCTCCCAAAGCTCCTTGTGAGGCCGATGGCCAAAGCCCTCATCATAGTTGCCCTTAGCTTTAAACAGCTGGTTGAAATGGGGCTTGCAGTAGACCCTACCATGCAGAGAGGCATAGCTCGCAAGACTATGAATAGAGAGTAGCAAAGATAATTTTTTGCAAAGTCTGTGGTTCTTGAACAGTCAAGAACAGCCATTTAAAGGAGATTTAAAGTATAGTTATTGCTTACATCAAAAGACATGATCAAAAATAAAAGACATTTCAGGAAATATGTGACAACGGAAGACTAACCTGAGCTTTGTGCTACAGTGAACACAGCGGAAGCAGCTCTTGTGATAGACATGCTGAAGAGCCACCAGTCTTTCCAGCGGGTACACTGTCTTTAGACAAACGATGCATGTCTCCTTCACCGGTGGGCAGAACTTCTAAATACACAATAGCCACATATATCCATAATCAATGAGGTTTGAAATTGGATTTCTTTTGATGATTCATGCCTGTCTCCTGCGTGTTGTGATGACTGACTCACCCTAGATGCTTTGGGTTGCTCGCTGCTCTCCCCTGAAACAGACAAAACACACAAAATGTTAATCTCTTCTGTTTGATTTCATTGATTTTACGTTACAGGTAATACTGTATCAGTAACATTAGAATGTGTCCTTGGAGTATCCACTAAGACTCACCATTGCAGTCAGGTGCAGGATCGTGTATCAGATTTACTGGTGCAGATGTTTTTGGAGCAGGCACCTCTGGGGCCAGACCCTGGAGGAAAAACAAAGGCAAAGAAAAGAGGAAAACAAACACTTGTGTAAATTGGCTGTTACATAATAATAAAATGTATGTATTTTCCCTGTTTCTGCTGTGGGTAGGAAGGAAGAAATTAAATTAAAATGAACACAGCAAACAATATATATATACAGTGACATTAGTGAGTTGATCTGCAGAGAAAAACTTGCACACCTAACAATACACAATGTTACCTCCATTAATACTATATGTAAACTTTACTTTTGGTGTGAACAAAATAAATTAAAAATGGCCCTTTGTTTAAAACTGCAATAAAAATTGCTTTATTCATAACTATAGGTCTTTAAAAAACACAGTGGCAGATTTGTATTAAACACCCACTGTTAACCCTAAATTTATTACACATATTAACATTTGAATGTTTTAATCTCTACCTTTTTAAAGATTTATACCAAAAAGAAAAAATGTTATACTATAAAAAAGTTTAATATTTCATTTATATTTTAGAGAGATTATATTTTTGTAGTTTTATGTTTTGAACATGTTTTTAATTCAGCTGCTGTTGCATTAACTCACAGAGCGAGTGGTGTTTTGTTTAGAAACTGCAGCCTGGAATTTGGCCATCTTCTCCCTCAGGGATGTCGACTCCAACACTCTGTCAGACACAGACAGACCTAAAGCAGAAGACATACTCACACTTAAAGCTTTGACTGTGGTTATTCTGCAGTAAACTCACACGCATTTCATTAAAACAACAAGTGATTGCACTTTAGCTATTATAAGAATAAGAATTATTCATGATCCAGCTGTGGCACGTTCCCTGACACAAGACTGCCCACCCACATACTTACAAACTATGGTTTGAAATAAGTGTGTTTTAAGGTAAAGATTAGACAAGTAGTGAGGTGACAGTTGAAATAACTCTGTATACTGTATCACCTACACTCATATGTACAAAACCTCAGTTAATTATTCAAAGGGATGTGTATATTTGTGTGTGTGTGTTTGTCTTTACTGCCATGTTGGTCCATGTCCTCTGATGAAGTGCTGCGTAGTGTTGTCCTGCCACTCTGTAAAAGTAAAATGATCGGTGGAATCAGAGGTCTAGTTTACAGAACTGGTGCTTTAAAATTTATATCAATGCTGCTAGATCAATCGTTACATTTGTTTAACGGCAACATTATCAATTCTACAAAGCTTTACTGCCTTCCTGTCTTTCAGCCAAACAAACATTACTGTAACTCTTACAGTCTCAGTAAACACAGACCCTTTGCATTTAGGTTTCTATATCAGATTTGTTTTTTGAACATGATTTAGCCAGGATTTATAAATGAGAAACAGTAATTGAAAAAAATCTACCAACGTGTCACCAACACTAATGAGTAAACCAGACAGTTTCTCTCAGCAGTTATCCTGTACACATATGAGTGGAAAACAGTTTTGGCCAATTAAAATAGCCCATTTCTCCAGGCTGCTTCACTAGGACTGTGGAGTCCTGTCGTGCCACCATCTTCCTCAGCCACGTAAATCCACCAACTGGATAATAAAACACTCAATGCTTCAGTTAGACGAGGGCATGGGTGCATTAACTTGCAGTACTTGTGTTCACAGAAGAAGAAGATATTCAACCTTTTCAGCCAGTAGTGACAGAGTAAGTGTTACAAAGCTCCTAGTCTAGCCAGTAAATGTTCACCAATAACTTTTACACTTCTTCTTTTCTAAAGCTGACGTAATGATGTTAGTCATACTGTTAAAGTATTTCTAAAGGACTACAACCTCCAGAGCTGGAGAACCATGACAAAAGTGAGTGCAAGTTGTGTTCCTTCTTACTTGATTATGAATATTAATGCATACAGATTATGTAACGACTGCAGCACATACACCAAATTGCACAATATGACATAGACCTGGAAAACCGAAACCTCAAACTGAAGCCCAGGACTGTTGGTAAGTGAGATAAAGACAGTTGCGCTTCAGAGGTGATTCTTTGAAGAAAGAAACAGCCCTAGGTCAGGAATGTTCCTGCATTCCTCAGCTATGGAAGGTGAAGAGTGGAGGGCTTGTAGTTTTGGGCTCAGAGGGAGAGAGTGACATGGGTGTGGGAGAAAAAACAGGTGGAATAAGACTACTTGAAAAAGTAGAGGGAACACAGAACACTAGGAAGAGTTTGACAGAGGGTCAAAGAAAGGAGCTTGGCTTTAATGGTTAGACTGTATTGCTGGATGGAAAAGTTACCATTATGGTCAGTAACAGGTGACCTCTTTACTCTGTGTAAACTAATTACATAGTCCCAGATTCACAAGCTGAGAACTTTTGTGCCCGTTTTTTGTATACTTAAATAATTTAAATATTAATGTAGTGAGGGGATGTCACTGCTTGTTGAAGTATTCATCGCATTTTTTCTCAAATCCATTATGTATGTGTTCTTCTACAGTGAATCTGTGTATATCTACCTTGCTCATGGTGTCTTCTCCCCTCTCAAACTTCATCTTCAGGTTGTTCAGTGGCACACTGGGTTTTTCGTAAGAGGCACACGGGCTGGTTGGAACTTGCTCGTCAAGCTTTTCAGATCTTTCATTGTGTGTCAGCTCATCCCTGTCCATCCCTCTCTGTTGGCCACCTTTGGATGCTTCTGGAGCTGCTGAGGGCTTCTGGACACAACTGGCTGCAAGTTGACCTCCTTGAGCAGTCTGCAGGTCGGGGCTCTTTAATGGAGGACAGTGCTCAGTGATAGAAGCAACCCTGGACAGAGCAGGAGGCCTGCAGTGAGAGCTGGGCTGGCTAGGAGGTGGGACGGAAGATGGCTTGTCCTGTCGAAGGCTCCCTGCCTGCTCCCAGCGCTTCTTCAGAGCACTCAGGTTGGCTGACCGCAGGGAGGGTGCCGCACTCTCAGAAGCCTGTGAGGAAGAGAAGAAGAGATTAAAAGCAGTTAAACTGTGAGCATGCCAAACTTAAAGTGCAACAGTATAAAGTCTGTTCTTTTTATGCTGGTGTCATTCTGTGTACTGGCTGATTTATAAAAGTATTTCCATTTGGCAACAAAGCATATACAGTACTAAACATACAGCTTAAACCCTAATTCAGCATGATAGGATAAAGGAAATGCCGGAATCAGAACTTGGCTTCACTGACAGATGAGGTGAACAGCTGTTCAAAGTTGGTCCAGGAAATAGATGTTTTGCTGCGGCTGCTGATGGCAACGATTGGCTCAGGACGGACATAGCAGGACTGCGCATGCAGGCAGATTTTTTCAGGTGCATTCCTTTCCACATGACAACTTTACCTTTCCCAAAAAACACTGAGGAGGGCTCTGTTCATCACTTAGCCATTCATATCAACAACAAGTTGAGCAGCAAACACCACAACAGAACAACAGGAGGCTCACTACTGCCATGCAACCACCAGGAACTTCCTTAATTATAAAAGAGGAAGGACACGTTGAAGAAAGAGGATGTGGACATTTGAATAAAGCACCCGCATATAAGTAAACTAACTAATCAGCTAATAAATCAATGTGAGCTTTTATAAGCAAGCTTTCCAGTGGATGTCGGGTCAGAAGAAACATTTAAAAACTATTATGTAAACCACAATTCCTCAAAAAATAAACTACAAATTAACCTTAAAATTTTAGAGATGATTATAGATGACAAACAAACATAAACACACAATCAGTTCCCAAAAGACTTTAGCGTATCATTACATCAAATGAATCTGGTACATCTACAAATACGTTATATGAACATACGCACGAGAAAGAAAGAAATAAGAACATAAGAATAAAGGACTGAAACACAGGGACAAAAACCAGACACACAATTACTCCCTTTGTAAGGCAAGTCCAGGGTGAACGGAAAGAACTGGACAGTGACAAGATTGTTCCCGTTTTTTAAGCAAAAAGAAAAAAAAAGAAACCTCTGTCAATGCGTTGGAGTGGTCAAACGAGGTGTAAGCACATCCAGACAGCAACGAAAGTGAGAGTCCTTTGGTTGGTCCGTCTCTACAGGAGACAGTAAGAGGCAGAGCTCTCCCAGATGTTTGCAGCTAGACAAAATCTGCTCCTAACAACCCCTTTAACACCAGGAAAGTGAATGGGAGAGAGAGAGAGTCAGAATACCCAGGAAACCAGAGCAGGAAATGATACATTCAGGAAAAAGTTAACTCTTTGTTCACTGTGTCGACTTTGACATTTTTCCACTCACAAATGATTTCTGACGATAATAGTGCTACAAAATGTGTCTACGTAGCACTGATCTTCAAAGAATGAACAAAAGGTTTTTAGATAAGGCAAAAAATTAGCCAAATATTGAATATAGGACAAGATGGAAGGGGAAACACCAGGACAACAAAAGAACCATTAAAAAATCATCACATGAAAGCAGGAGTGAATCATAACCAAGGTTTATGCAGAATTGTAAACACTACTCAGAGCTCAGATACTCTGGGAGGTTGTTCCACAAAAAACAAGCTTTAATGACAGACGCTCGGTCAAATCGGGACTTGAGTCCAGAACTGTGGCAGCGTCAGAAGAGACACACCACACAATATCAAGTAAAACACTTCCCATATCGCTAAAAATCTTACGTTAACTAACTCTTTGTTTAACACAATTTACAATGAATGTAACTACATGCAGATTAAATGTACTTGATTGACGGATATGTTAAGGAAGACTAAAAGGGGCCTAAAGGAGGTGATGCTCCTCTACAAATCACTCAAGGATGCCTTGATTTTTCCAACATATTCCTTACTGAGGACACCAAACTACCCAGATTCTGGAAAGACAGACCACTGTACCAAACTCACCGTTAGTTTTTTGATTACTGGTTTAATATGTGGCAATAGATGACCTTGTCTGCTCTGACTCGCACCCTTGGAGCCGGAAGACTGACCTCGGTTATTAGGTCCACTCTCCATTAAGTACAACAAGTTCTGAGACCAGCGGCACCAACTGATACCATGAGGGCCAACTGTGAGACCGTCAAGCCCGTTTTCAGATTCTAAGGTTGGAGGAGCACGTACCGTGAAAAAAATGATCTCGCCAATGTGATGAAAGCTCACAAAATTTCTGTGGTGGTACCTGGCCCTAACACCACTTTACAACATTAAATGAAAATAGGAGTGAAAGATGTGGATAAAACAAATTTCAATGACAAAAAATAAATACCAGATGCCCTTCTTGAGTTACCAGAGGCCAACGTGATGTCCAAAAAACTCCATAATAATCAGCATTCAATTACCAATCAACCGCAGCAAATCTTAACATCTGAAAAGCTGTAACCAAAATGTTTTTGATATTTTTAACAAGATTCTGTCATTTATCTAATGGACTGCTTGTTTTATTGTCGGGTTAGAAAAGTCCCCCCTTCCCCCAACTCCTCCACACACACACACAGACAGATGGTCTTTTATGCTGCTCATTCAAACTTGCTGGCTGAGACACATTAGGATACCAGTGTTACCCTCAAATATTTTAACTAGACTTCTGTATCCCTATAATAGTGACATCAGCTCATGTCGACATTTACTATTGGTTCCTGAAAATGATTACAAACTATGATGATTTACACTAAAATGTAAATAAGTATAAACGAACCTGACAACCTGAATTTGAAAATAGAAATTGGCCTTCAGAGCATCTTTTAAGTTCGGTTCTTTAAAAGCTGTAAGTAAGTAACGCAGGAAATGTTGCTTTCACATACAGTACATTCATATCACATTTCTACAGGAGTAAAAAAAGCAAAGCATACTTGCCATTAGCAGCCAGATAATTAAACAATGACTACAGAAGCTCAAAAGCTTTTAAAGCAGTTGGCTCACACACACACACACACACACACACCGGTAAACAATCACCACGTTTCATACAGTACATTCACAGCAACATTACCTTATATTTCCTCATGGTATTAGCTGATCAGTTACTCAGTTAATCTCAGTCCTGCTTTGTTTATCAGTCTTTCACACTGACAAAGCAGCTAACCTACAGTTGGAGCCACAGAGAGGAGATTACACTGTAGTAGGATTATGGCTTTGATAGCCTGCCCATCGCAACAAGTGGCCAATGAGAGGTCAGTTAAGACAAGACATTTGGCCCAGACAGTGTGTTGGCATGGTGAGTGTGTGTGTGTGTGTGCGCGTGCATACTCCTCATCTCAACAAGCAATAATTAGTTTAGCACCAGCAGCAGCTACTGAGCAAATGAAGCAAGTCATGCAGCAAACACACCCTTCATTTAATCATGTAGTTTGCTAGGAGAGGCTTATCAAAATGCTGTAAACAAGACGTATCATAGATTTTAGATTGTGAGTAACAATTTATTCAGTGAACTATTTAATATTTATGTGAGAAACCTCAACTTACGTTTGTCTTTCGTTTATCCGATTCAGGGACAGCTGAACACTACTATTTCATAAACCCCAAGAATTGGCTAACCCTAATCCTAAAGTGATGCCTTTAAACTGAAATATAACATCTCCAGCATGGTGTAAAGAAAGTTTTACATAAATACTTACTCCTTTTTTCTTCTCTGCATTTGACTCCTCAGCAGCTCTCTGGTACCTAAGAGAGATAGAAACAACACTGACCTCTGGTGACTCAAAACAAGTACATTGACTTTTCTATGTTTCTTGGGAGTTCTTCTTTCAAGAACCTTGCAAGGTGTTCAAGAACTTTATTGTTTTCGAATTTTTGGATTTTAGTATGTTAGATTTTATCCTAGGTTGCAGCTTGTTTAGATATCATTTCAGTTTAGTTTCCTGTTACATTTTTAGGGGAAACATTTTTTAGATGAATCGACAAATTGAGAAAAAGTATTCAAAAAGTAGTCTCCATGTATTTTAAACAAGCACCTTGTAATACAAAATAATAAATCATAAAATACTGATGGAAGAGGAAATGTCATTAAGAGCAAGAGGTAGCCATGTGGGCCAAACACGATAGCATTATCTAGAAATGTATTTCGCATTTATTTCTTGTATTACAGATAGTTTTACAAGTGTAAATCAACAGCAAACATTAACCAGGTGTTACTCACTTGGAGAAGCGTTCAGCAATGGCATTGTTTCTCCCTCGGCCACTCAGTGACAGCTCCTTCGCAGTGACACGCACGGACTGCGTTGCCCAAGACCGTCGACTGAATGGACCACTTTCCATCTCTGGCAGCTATCTGGATACCTGAAATACAACCACCATTAGCCATGTTCAGTGCTACACCTATTGTAACTCTGTCCTTAATAATTTCCCAAACCTTTACCAGAGAATACTAAACTCCAGTCATAGTGTCCCCTTAACCATTATCTTATGCCAAGCCCGATCCTAGATTTGAATTCAAAACCAGCAAATGAGGCCTCAATGTCCTGAAGATTTCTTGCTTCTTCTCGCCAGTAAATAAAATCATCATCTTGTCTGCATTTGTTCATCAGTCTACTTTCTACAAGTTGTGTGTTTTAGCCGATTAAGACCACCATAATGACAGTACTTCAAGGCAACATCAGACAAGATTTACGTAAAACAAAACAGCCCTGTTTTAAATGGATGAACAAGAGAAGACTCTTCAGAGCGCTGGTGCCAGAGGCCAGGTTTGTGCATGTAAAGAAACTATCTGCTGTGTGAGATCGCTGATTTTCAAGACGCTCTCCATCAGTTTAACTCTTGTCACATCCCTACTTCCTTGACATTCTCGCACATGCAGTATATTTGTTCAAAGGTATTTAAACTCCATCTCGTTGATTGCAAAATAGAAACAGAAACTACAAACAGCTAAGCTGAGTATGAGCACATTATCATTATGAGAGGATAACTCGCCATGGGCAACATTCACAGAATACCAGAGAAAAGCAGCGTCCTACAACCGCACTGCGTAACACACAATCTTTCTTTAACTTCACTCAAACAAACCCACACTTAAATAAGTGCTACAGACAGATGACGAGCCGCTGATGCAGTTTCTGTGTCTGGAGGGATTCCCAAATGTCAGGCTATGAATCCCTCTTTTAGTGCTCAGACAGTATGTTGTAACCATGGGTTTAAATCACCACTGTGCACAGCTGATAGACTCAATAATCATTTCTCTTACTGTCTGGGCCTTTTCACTCAGGTGCAGCTATTGCATCACCACTCAGATGCAAACGCTACCAGTGACAAGCAGTGTGAGGACTTTGGACTTAACTGAATTTCAACATAGTCCTGATTTTAAACACCCTGACTGTATTACCGACAGAATAAAAGATTTAGATAAATATACTATATGTAACTTTATATATTACATATTAACTACATATAATTGTATTACAATTACATGTAATTACTTTCATTTACTGTCAGGCTATTGTTTGTGCTTCTAGATGGGCAGAGGCAAAGATTAACACATAAAGTTAGACACAGTACAATGATATGAAGGATGGATCACTACATTAATTGGGTTTCTTACATCTGAATAGCTTGGGAGTGTTTACAGTTGCTACCGGCTTTTTAGGCCTGACGGGCAAGTTAGTTTACCCTGTGTGTGTGCTGTGTACAGTTACTATTGAATGGGTACCTGGGTTTAAGCACAAAAACATTGTAACTTGATGGCCATGCTGAAATGATGCTCCTCATTAGTTAACGTCTCCTTTCTACCCTGATTGCCCTTTTGCAGGATCAGGGGGCTGGAGCCTATTCTGGATGAAAGCCAGGGACACACCCTGGGCAGGTCAGCAGCCCGTCACAGAGATAACACAGGTGGACTGAGCTTAGAGTCACCAATCCACCTCTTTTGCATATCCTTAAACAGTTGCAGAAAGCCAGAGCAACTGAAGAATACAGGGAGAACACTCCCCACAAAAATGATGAGGGTTGAGAATCAAACTCATGTTAAGTGCACAAAAGAGATAAGCTGAGTTGATGGCGGTGTTGTCTGATAAGCAGTACACAGCAGGAAATGTTACTGATTTAAATAAAGAATAGGGTGGGGTCATAGCGTGCTTTTCCTGTATGTAAAAACAATCGGAATGTTTTACATTCTGACCTTCTTTCATGTTACCTGGTTTGGAAGCCTGAGAGTAAAGAAACTAAGAAGCTAAAATTACCATTTTAACTCACCAGGTGAGGACCATCCTCACCAATTATGACATGTAGGCTCCTATTCCAATCCAAATAAAAACTGTACACACCACTATCTGCAAGTAACACATTTAATTCCCCATAAACCACATGTGCAACTCCAACAGATAATAGAAAGAGTTGCATTTACCTATAATTGGTCTTATAACCTATAAAAGTCTACACTATCACATAATAGCCAGCAGGTTTTCTTTTTTGTACTATCAGCTTCACATTGCACTAAGGGTCCTTGGCTTTCATTTTTGACAGCTCCACACCTCCTGGCCTCCAAGATATCATTCATTCATTTCTCTGGGAGAGAAAACATTGACTAAATCGTTATAAATCAGAGGTAACAAAGGCAAAAGGATGCACACAAAGCCTTTACAGAGATGGCCCTGTTTCAGCAGGGGGTGAGGTGCACTGCAAGTGGAGCCTTGAAACCCTTGCAGGCTATCGGATATATGAGCTTTTGAAATCTGATAATCTAAACACCAGCATTTAGCTTCATCTCCATCACTTGTTATCAGGGAAAGGTGGACAGTGACCTCTAACCCTCACCTAAAGCCAAGTTCTCCTTAACAACAAGTTACCACAACACAGTCACATACAGTAAGTAATGACTCATGAGTAAGGAGTAGCCCGCATTGCTTAACACATGAATGACCTACGACGCAATTATTATTACAAACACAGCTGAAAAATCTGTTGTTTATATGAAAATAACTGAGTTTGAACTGATGAATCAGTACTGCGGCGACGTAATAAACAGACATGACTTATGCTGAAGACTGGCGGCCCTGCTCAGAGACCAACATGTTATTTTAAGAACTTGAATTTCAGGTGTTTAACACTGTAAGCGCTTGGTAGAGAACGCCTAGGACGTTTGGTAAAACTCTAAATTATAGTTACATACAGTCAATATAAATATATTTTCGTTACATGTAAGTTCTATTTAGAGTGAGGAGTAGAAAGTGTCAACCTAAGCCTACAATACAGACTCGGCAGTTGGACTGGTTTGGTATCGATTAACGTGATCTCGAAAGACAGTGAGATCTTTGAAAGCAGGACAGAGAAGTGCACGTGCGTAATTATAAAACGAATCATCGTCTAAATCTAAACAGTCGAAAGCTCATTTTCAAAATACATACTTTTAGTATTTTGTACAATAGCCCTAACTAGATTTATTTCTGTTTTCACATCCTTGCTTTGAGTTTGGGCTTACCTGTGCGAACTTCCGTTGAGTCACTCTTTTTGAGACACCTGACACTCTCTGCTGCCGCTGCGTCACCGCCCGGTGTGGACCGACCGACCGCGGTGGAGTGAACAGAGAGGTGTCATGGGAGTGGAAAGGCTGGGTCATGTGATTTTCTACACCAATGACCTTGGGCATTGCATTACCCCTACCTGGTTCATTATGTCCGTGTGAGCCCGCGGGGATGATTACTAGATTACCACACCAAAAATTCCCGAGAAAGAGCAAGCTACAGGGAAGGAAACGAAAGAAAGCAAGCAGACATGCTGAACAACTCAGTTTTCAATTCAGTGAGAGAGCAGCAAATGATTCCCCGGGGACTGAAAATGCTACTGGAGTTTGGTTAAACACTGCTTTTTATTTAGTTCAAATTAAATGATTATTTGAAGTGCTTTATTACATTTTATAATAATAACAATACTAGCCTACTACTACCACTGATACTAATAATGATAAAAACTAATCATAATAAACTTTATTTATATATCACCTTTCATACACAAAATGCAGCTCAATGTGCTTTACAAAAAAATCATAAGAAATGAGCAGACATCCAATTAATACATTTTAAAAGAGAGACTGATTCAGGCGTTTGCTCTTAAAGCAAAGGTGACAATGTAAGAACAAGTGTAATGGTGCAGTGAGAAGGAAGATCATGGCTCTACTTTGAAGACCTTGCTTCATGCTCCAGTGTTGGCTAGTAAGAATCCAATCAGCTGAAGGCAAGGCAAGTTTATTTGTATAGCATATTTCAACAAGGCAATTCAAAGTGCTTTACATAAACTATAAAAGAAACATAAAAATACATTTAAAAGCACTTTAAAATAGTTAAATAGAAAATAAAACCAAGATAAAACAGCAGAGTAAAAGTTACAGTGCAGTGTAAGAAATAATCATTAATCGATTTAATAAAAGGAAGTGCCAAACATTACAGTCTTCAGCTTTGATTTAAAAGAACCGAGAGTTGCAGCAGAGCTGCAGTTTTCTGGGAGTTTGTTCCAGATGTGGAGCATAAAACTGAAAGCTGCTTCTCCACGTTTGGTTTTGACTCTTGGGACTGATAGCAGACCTGTCCCTGACGACCTGTTATTAACACAGCAGAAGATCAGAAATGTACTTTGGCCCTAAACCATTCAGTGCTTTATAAACCAAGAGTAGTAGTTAAAAAAAATTGTTCTTTGACAGACATGAAGCCCCAGTAAAAACCTCAGAACTGGAGTGATGTGAAGTACTTTCTTGGTCTTAGTGAAGAAGCGTGCGTTCTGAATCAGCTGCAGCTGTCTGATCGATGTTTTAGAAAGACCCGTCAAGACACCGTTACAGCTGTCGAGTCGACTGAAGATAAATGCATGGACAAGTTTTTCCAAATCCTGCTGAGACATAAGTCCTTTAATCCTGGATATATTTTTAAGGTGATAGGTTGACTTTGTAATTGTCTTAAGGTGGCTGTTGAAATTGAAGTCTGAGTCCATGACCGCACCAAGATTTCTGGCTTGGTTTGTGGTTTTTAACATTACTGCTTGAAGCTGAGCGCTGACTTTTAATCGTTCCTCCTTGGCTCCAGAAACAATTACTTCAGTTTTATCTTTGTTTAATTGAAGAAAATTCTGGCACATCCAATCACTGATTTGTTCAATGCATTTACTCAGCACTTGTATTGGACCAAAGTCCCGTGGTGACATTGTCATGTACATTAATGTGTCAGCTGCATTACTATGGTAGCATATTTCGTTGTTTTCCATAATCTGAGCCAGTGGGAGAGCATGTAGATATTAAACAGAAGAGGCCCCAGAATGGAGCACTGGGGAACTCCACATGTAATTGTTGTCCGCTCAGATGTGTAATTACCTATAGACATAAAGTATTCCCTGTTCTTTAAGTAGGATTCAGACTAGTTTAGTGCTGAACCAGAAAGTCCCACCCAGTTTTCCAGTTGGTCTAGTGATAGACTGTACACAAAGCATAGACTGTACATAAAAGAGTCCTTGTGCAAGAAATTGTATCCTATAGCCCCAGGGCTGTTGCAGTGAAGTGGACTGATCACTGGGGCCAATAAGTTAGGTCAGTGAAAGAATGGCTTAAGAATGTGTTTTTTGAGTTCAAGGTTCCACTGTTCACTGATCTCCCTGCCAACCATAGGGCCACACATCTGTCCAATTTTCTACTTAAGCTAATAAAAATAATACCTTTAGTTACCTAAACTCAGAGAAAAGGGTGCTTCTATAATAATAATAATAATAATGCATTATATTTAATTGTGCCTTTCACAACACCCAAGGTCACCTCACAGAGTAAAATATAGATCCCTACACAAGACAAAACGCAGAATGAACACTCCGCATACACAGATAAAGTGCAGTAAAGACTCAATAAAAAATCCATTCATTTAGTCACCTAATGACAACATAAAGAAAACAGATTTCCTTTTATCAGTCAGTCAGTCATTTTCTACCGCTTATTCCTGTTGGGGGTCACGGGTGACTGGAGCCTATCCCAGTGGCTTTGGGCCTTAGGCGGGGTACACCCTGGACAGTGGCCAACTCGTCGCAGTTCCTTTTATCATTGATGTTAAATTATTTTAAACTGATAAAGGTATTATAATGTGTCCACATCACTAATGCATGACATTGATATTTCTTACACCACATATAGACATAGGCAGCTGATGTATTAGATGTAATTGTCTTGCATATGAAATAAAACATAGGAACACAAACATTTGTTTTCTCTTATTTTCTTGTTGCTAAAAATGATTTTGAAACGCAAAGAACACAAAATAATTTACATTTTTTGAAAAGGGAATGAGCCAACTCTTACTTTTGTTGCCAGTCGTCTAGCAACACTGCTTTAACAATGTAATGTCTCGATGTTGAAATGCTCACAGTATCATATAAAGTCTCATAAAAGATTTCTCAGTTTACTTCTTATTAGATGATGAGTTTTTATTATATAAGTGAATGGGGGTGTTTTGGGACTTTAATGTTACTTAAGGCATAATTGTAGCTACAGGATCAATAAGAAGCATTTTACAGTGTTAAAGATATGAGATATTTCCATAATATGGTTATGAAGAACCTACTACTAAGGACATTATATAGGCAATCATTAGGCCTAATAATCACACATATGACGATTAACACAAATGTAGGCTAATACATTTTACTAAATGCCAACAGTGTCTAAAAACAAATATTATGCCATATGCTAATTAACTGACTCATGAGAACCAATTAAGAAAAGGAAGGCATGTTTTTAGTTTCAGGTAAATATGCAAACCAACCATAACGCACAAAAAAACAAAAGGAGCAAAGTGCAGAGTAAACTCGCAAGAAAAAAAATCAATACTGACACAACTGACGATGACGCCATCGCCTGCTAAACGGCAGCTTGGGAGGAGACGTCTCGCAATATGAATGAGCCTAAAGTTAAAACATGATAAATAATCAACGATAGCAATCATATTGTAATGGTAACAATTATCAATCTGGCCCGAGGGGCACTTCAGCCAAACAAGGCAAAGGGGATTGAGCCACTAAAACTACCACGGTCCCTGTTTTGTGTCATTTTAGTGTCCACTCCTCCCTTTTCATCTGCGTCTTTTCGGTCGTCTCCTGAATCAGCGACAAACCGCGAGAGGCTGCTCCTCACCGCAACAACGTATATCGACCCAACGTTAAGTGGGCGTGAAATCTCCACAGCAACACACAAAAAAATGGATTAACAAACATATTTTGTTCGCGGTTTCAAGCAACGCTCTCTGTACACGAGGGGCTGAAAGAAGAAGATGACCCTTTTCTCTTCGCTTGAAGAGTCTGTGCTGCTGTGTGGGGGAGTGGGTTACATCCTGTGGCGTTTCCTGTGTTTGTAAACTAGACGGTCTTGAAAACGTCGGGCGAGTGAAGCGAAAAGGTAGATGCAGATATTTTCATTTTTCTTCGATGCTCGGTGAATATTGACTGTGCATGCGGTGGTCCGCTATTTCATATGTAAATATCCATGCTCGGAAATGGCTGCAAAGGGATTTACCCAATGTTACAGCGACAATGTTAGCCATTGCTAGCTCGCTAACAAACGTTAGCTTTATCATCGGGAGGGGGGGGGAACTCACAACGACGGCCATCACGAATGTCTTTATCGCTCAGTCTTGTCTTGAACCAATTGAGCTTGTGTCTTCTAGTATTCTCGTGGTGAGAAGATACATTGGTCCAGTCTGCAAATTAAGACACTCTCGTGAAACTAAAGTATCAAGCTGATGACCAGATGGGCTAAAACATTTTTTATTACTAACATTTCAGTGGGCGAGGGCGCCAGCGAGCAGCTAGCTGCTGGCTAGCTGGTGTTAGCCAGCTTGTTCAACATCAGCAAAACTAACGTTAGGTTGAGTGACGAAGGCCTGCTCAGTCAGTGCAGGAAAATTTTAATTTATTTTCAAAGCAACATTATGTTAGGGTTACGGCATTACCTCTGCTGGCAACTAACACAACGGCCGCAATAAATAACGTTAACTATACGGCGTAGCCTCGTAGTCTTTTAATTAGCGTTAGCCAATGTTAGCCTTACGCTAGCTGTCTATTTTCCTAGCAACATTAGCTAGCTAACCAACGCCAATGGCGAAAGCACTGTAGCGTAAAAGTATATCTCTGCCTCCATCTGGCTACCATTAACCTTTTCTGATGGCACACAAGCGTAACAGTTAACGTGTCCCAGTTGGAGAAAATAACAAAAAAATGTTAAGCCTAAACGTAGAGAAGCCATCACAAGACACAGCGATGTTTCTTTGAGTAAAGTCGTGGCCTCCTCGTAACATAACGTTACTTTTTAAACCCTACCGCAAAATGCAAAACTAAGATTGAATGTAACAGATTAGCATGGTTGCAGACCCAGAGCGTTGCAACAGCCCAGTTGTTAAATGTTAGCTTGTGCAGCATGTTAAATGTGGAATTACAATCACTCTTACCCATATTCAACGTAGGATTATACTTTAGACATTTGTTGCCATTTGACTAAACAGAAGAATATAGATATGAAATTTAAAGTTTTCTCAAGTTTTGGTCCAGAGTTGTACTGTACAAGGTGATTTTTGTAACAATTTTTAAAATCAGGAATGAGGGCTTGTCTCTAACTTCCATGAAAACAACAGAAACAGACTCAGAGCAGATACTTTATAACTGCTCCCCTAAAATGATTTACCTTTTCAAACTTTGTTCACTATTTCTTGCCATATTCTGTATAATTTCAAAGCAGTCTGGCTTTGTCCTAAATAAACAGTAACCCTATTACTCAAAATCCAAAACATTGAAAACCAATATAGACATTTGAATCAAATAATTCTTTACACATTGGTTGTGTGATTGCTTATATGTTATGGCGAGGCAGTGAACAGAAGCATATTAGTTATCTTTTCAACAGCAACATGCATAGTAGTAGAAGCATTTTCAATGTCAATCTTAAAGTCAAGTCGATTTTATTTATATAGCCCAATATCACAAATCACAATTTGCTTTAAAAAAGTACAACATGCGACACCCTCTGTCCTTAGACCCCCCCCCCGCGCCCAGTTGACACTAATCAGTTAAAGTTTGATAATGGAATAAAAAATCCAGCCTTTTACGCTAACAGTTCATTTTTTTTGCATTTAAATATGTTCCATTTGAATTTTTGTTCTATATTTTAGAAAGCCTTTATCTAATGTTATCAAATAATTAGATATAAAATAGTGTGAACAAGTTGAATATTTTGGCATATTAGAAGATCTCAGATTTAAAAATACTAGTTGTCTCATCAATCATACTTAAACAATGACATTTTTCTGTAGTTTGTCTGGCTGTGCTGTAGAATTTTCCTCTAGATTCTCTCCTTTTCCTAAATTTCTGTGCAGGCCCCTCTTGTCCTCACGTTTCCACTTGTTTCCCTCATGCCATATGAACACATGTCAATTCCTACAAAACCTGAAAGTTGTATTATATGAGCTCAAAGGAATCTACTATACTACTTCATGAATACCCAGAACATCCAGGTGAACTTTGTAGTTGGATTGCCAGCATGCAGTTCACTGTGCAAACTAGTGGAGAAACTTGGGTTAGTGGTAGTAATTATATATTGAAGGGCTGGGGCAAAATTGGTTACCTTTTAAAGTTTTGTATCAATAACTGGTTCTGAATCCAGACTGGTTCCAGATTTACAAGAAGAAATGTGCTTATCTTTTCCTGGAGGCAAAGATTAATTGCACTTTCATCTGCCTCATTGGTAATGCATTTAGCATCGGAAGTGTATAGTTTTTACAATAGCGGTCCAGAGATACCACTTTAAACCATTGTTGAACTCCACAAAACACAAGAGGGATATGGCAGCATGCAATCACCAGGCGATCATAATTTCATACAGCTCGGAGGTTTGTCTTATACCAGGAAGCATTAGGTGTAGCACTGTGTAAGACTGGACTGTTTTGATAATGTTGTGTTTATTGAAAGAAGTTCCTTTGGCTATTGAGGTTTTTTTTTTTTTTACTAAAGATATGTGTTTTTTCCCTGTGTGCCACCCATCAGTGAAATAGTTAGGATGTTCATAACCAAACACAACTTGGTTATGGGCAGATTTTTTCAAGTGTAGGGCTTATTCAAAAGCACATAATTGTGCAGGTCCATTAGCTGCTTACCGAGGTCAATTGCGGTAGCTCCAGAAGAGAAAAAATGTAGCTACAAGGTAAATATACAGTATGAATAATCAGACATTGGTCACAACCAGTAAACTCTGTTTATGGCCAGTTTTTGTAATGGTGAGTATACAGACTAATTTCGATGAACAAAAATGAAAACAACAAAAAAATAAAATTTATATGTGCTATATTTTGTTACCTTTAAATGTCATTGTGAAAAATGACCATCCTAACTGGAGTTAATGGAATATGTAACGATAAAGACAGCGAGGGATGCTGTTGTAATTTAATGTTTGTCTGTTTCATCCACATCCTCCTCTTCCTCAGTTTTAATGCTAGATGAGTGAGGTGGGTGTGGCTTCCCACCAGCCCGACCATCCTGACTGACGGATCTCTGGATGACCTTGTCCCCACCCCTGTCCCTGCGCTCACATACACCACAGCAATGTCACATCTGCCCAGCAGCTCAGTCCGCGACCATATGAAATGGGTTTGTTTTGAGAACGCCAAAGTGGTGACAAATAACTTTACTTGCAGTCTTGTGTCACTCAGGATGTTGTCGTTGATGAATAGCTTGGCAAATGCCATGTGACTGGCAATGTTGTCTGAGATGCAGATAATTTCAAATTGCAGAGTGTTTTTAAATGTTTGGTATAGTTGGTAAAGTGTTGCTCTTCATCTTTTTCTTTGCAGGCGGGGCTGCTTGGCTGCGAAGCTGTCCTCTCCAGTATGGCCCTGATGCAGGCCAGCTCCATGGCCGCTCCGCCCAAAAAAATGATGGCTCCACTTGGCCATGGACCACCGCAGAGAGACGGACCTGACCGTGGTCCCCAGAGCCATATGATCCTCCCATCTGGAATGAGCTGTCCACCCCTGGTTAGAACCGTCTTGGGAAATGGGGCTCTTAATATGCTGTACTTTTAATATCGTGAAGGGTGTAAACCCATTGCCTTTATGGAATTGAACATTTCAGTGTGGGAGGACGTTCCCTCTGAATTCAGTCAGGAAGATTTTTTCTTCTTTAAAACAATCCCCACTTATTTTTTTAGTTGTGTTTTCACATATAAATTGGAATAGGAGTTTATGTCATACATGCTTTAAGGATAGAAAAACATATTGACATAATCACTACCAGGTTATACACAAGGGCAAATTAGTTAGTTTTAGAAGCTCCACATATCCCATTGTCCATACCTCCAGAAACGTTTTCTTGTTTATTAAAGTTTAGTTTGTTTCAAGTGGACAAAACCCTGTCCCTAACCAGCACAGTGTATGGATGATATTCCTCCTACATCGGAAGTTATTCAAATTGTTTTAAATCGGGTTATTTTTTTTTACTAAAATCAAGACGGAAAACTTACCAAACCCTCTCTATTTAACACTAGCTTCTTCAGCTGGCAGTGGCAAGTAGTGCCCATAATAGAGTTTCACATTTATCATTTGATTTTAGTCATGTTCAGATATTCAGTTTTTTGTCTTAAAGCTAACCGATCTGAAATTAGGAAATAATTGACTTTTTCTGGCTCTGTAGCTTATCCGGAAGGAAGGAGAATTCCAAGCTCCCCGCCTGCTGGACGAGAAGGAGATGAGGGCCAACGAGGACATGCAGCAGAAAAAAAAGAACAGGAAATCAGTAACGCCCTGTAAAGTGAGAGAACAAGAGGGAAGGGGTGGGAAGGTCAGTGGCTGTGGTTGCTAAATAGGGAATGGTCTCTCCTATTATTTTTTCATTTAGATTTTTCCTTATTACATAAAATGTGTCGTTAGCTGCTTGCACATGTTTTTGTAAAAGCATTTCACTTTATTCAAGTGCGCCTGACTTGGAGCTTTCCTGTGTGCACTTTTTGTTTGTGTGGGGGTTGGGGGAGGAGTTCAGGGAAGATGTGGAGGGGGTGGAGGATCTCTAGAGAGGAAAGAGGGGGGAGGGGAGCAGAGTGAAGCGGAGCACAATAACTGCAGTTGTGTGCATAACGGGGAGCAGAAACATGAGGGCATTAGGCCATCGGAAGGGACTGTGGGGCATTTCCCAATGCAAATGTTAATTTAATGTAGTCAAAAACAAAACCAATGTTCACGTCGCCCTTGTTCATACCAAAGATAACTTGGGTTTTAGAAAAGAGAACCCCTTTAAAATATACAGCCTTTAAAGTGTAATAGAAATCATATGCCTTACATTTACTGGAATTTCACAGGAGTTTTTAGATTTTAATCAGCAGTTGTGGGTGGGTATGTTTGACAGATTGCGTTTGTGGTAAAATGCACTGTTTCTTAGTTTATATTATTAGTGCACTATTAAGGAGGCATTTGAAACAAATGTTGAACCATTATTCTTTACTGTCCTCATTAGGGCACAGGTGGAGATGAGAATGGTCCATCATCCAAAGTGCAGAAAAACTTTATTTGTGATCACTGTTACGGAGCATTTAGGAGTGGATACCACCTGAAGAGACATATCCTCATTCATACAGGTATGGGTCATGCTTGGAACAACTCGGGTTTGCCGTTAAGCCGAAACAGCTTTGTATGCTTCATTACATGAATTATTTGTTAAAAGAGGCCCTGAAAGCTTGAGTTGGACTGAATCTAGGAGTGTGCAGCAACTGTAAGGTTTTGCAATGGCCTGCTTAAAAACCTTGTTTGGTAATAGCTTTTTCCTCACAGCTAATTGGTGGTATCTGTGGGGACGTTAACTAAAACTGGTGCTCTTCGGTTTAGGGGAGAAGCCGTATGCTTGTGCCGTATGTGACATGAGGTTTATTCAGCGTTACCACCTGGAGAGACACAGCCTCATTCATACGGGTATGCGTCCTTTAACCGTACCCATATTACATAAATCAGACTACATCTGTAGTCTGTCACTTGAATCAATGGACAGATGCTCAGGGTTCATTTTGTCTGTGGACAGTAATTTCCAACAAAGCCACCCCCCCCCAAATCTGTTCACCCCAAAATGTAAAGCACAGTTTTTGTCTTTATAAATATTGGTCCCCCAACACCAGGAAAAATTTACAGAAGGCGATGTAATACAGTGCGGTCCAGTAGTCCCGAGTCCACTATTAAAAACTTGTTTCAACATTTTTGATGCATTTTTCCCCTGTTGGATGTCCTCCTTTTCTCCAGATTGTTAAGTTGGGTTGAGCTCTGGTGCCTCTCTTGTGATAAACTCTTATTGCAAATTTGAAAAATTAGATTTTTGTCAGTAAAAAGTACTTTCTTCCTGTCTTCAACTGTGATACTTTGACACTGTTTGTCACATGGCTGTTTTTGGCCCATCGTTTTAACTTGTTTTGTTATTCAGTTGCTTTAACAAGTCAAATAGGAGGTTCTTTGTTCATTTGGATTTGCGTTCATGTAAATCCTGTTGGGTGCTGCAAAGATGTCAGCGTGATACACTGGTCTTCACATGGTGTGGTCACCAAAGAGTAACTTTACACCCAGGCTAATAGCCCTGCGTGTTCTGCCGTCTCGCAGTTGCTGCATGCTCTCTAAACACCTTGTGCAGTACAACACTTCACAGTGCACTGCTGGGCTATGCTATATCACAGCTGGCTGCGGTCACAAGTGTAACAGACCACATCTGAACACCCATGCTGTTCGACGCATCCGACAAGCGCTTCTGTTGACGCATACTGGCCGCTTTATTTCTAAAGTCTGCCATGTCTTGGTCTGGATGATTTGACTTGAGGATATCTTTCCAGCTTGCAGTCCCTGTAGAACTTTATGTTTAGAAGCAGATTGTGCTGTGAAACGTTCTTACTCAAGAGAACCACATGGCTCCTCAATATTGGTTTCCTCAAACAATTGTTAACAGACCAACTGAAAATATGTTGAAACTCGTTAAAGCACTAGCAGTAGTGACACATAGGCGACCATATTCATTTTGTCAGCGTATCTTATTATCTGTTGAAAGACAAAAATAATTCTCACCAAGTATTCAAAATGATACATGTGCTATTATTTGAAAACTGAGATTTTTATTTACTTTTCTGTGTACATTTCTTGGATCTAAATATGTAGATTTGTATCACTACTAAATAAGATATTCTTGAAGCAACTGAGAGAAACGAATTATATTATAGCAACAATAATTTCTGTTAACAAGACTTTGATAGTGGACTTGAAAGTGGACTCAAACTTTTGGACCCCAGTGTATGTACTGTATGTGAAAGCCTCCAAGCACAGGCCGCAATTTTAAAAAGAAAATCATTTTTGTATGTAATTATTACTTTGTCAATGAAACCAACTGCATGGACATCAAAGGACTATGTTCTGAATTGTTTTTATACAATGAAAATTGAGGACTTTAGTTAAAAACATTTGCACAGTGTCAATATTTGCGTTGCACCCTTTCACAGAAAATTCTTTGTTTTTCATTGTTTAAGAAGTATGCTGTGGGTAAGTCAACTTCCAACCTTATCGTTTTTCCAAGTCAGTGACTACTGCCCCAGTGTTCATCAAAGCAATGCGTCAATAGTTGACAACTAATGTTGACCAAATCTACCCAACTGAGTGAGCATGGTTTATGTATACTTATGTATATAAATATATTATTTAATTCCAATATCCCAGTGGCTTGAGTAAGCAGCTCTCTTTCTGGCAACACTGCATCTGTTCTTTCTGTTTTCAACATAATATATTTTGTGATTTTCTTTCTCCACATTTTCGCTTATTTGATAGACTGAATAGCTAATAATTGTATGCTCTGTGTGTGTAGGGGTGAAGCCGTACGCTTGTTCCATGTGTGACATGAGGTTTTTCCAGCGTTACCACCTGGAGAGACACAGACTCACTCATACGGGTATGCGTCCATTTACCGTACCCAGTTGAAGTTAAGAAACTTTATTTAATCAGGTAGTCTCATTGAGATCGCTAGTTCTTATTCAAGAGAGACTTAAGACCAAAATCATACCGTCTGAACAACCACACAAACGACATACATGCAGGACCAAAACAACCCTCAAGGAGTTGATCGGAAAGATCTTGTAAAAATCCTACAATAACCTTTTTATATGTTGGACTGGTTTCTGACCTTAATCAGTCAAGAGAATGTTTAAACAGTCCTGTAGTATTGCATTTTTCATATCATAAAAGGTTTGTTAATTTTCCCATATTAGGGATCCTAGGATCAGCGTTTGGCTCTAGGAGTTCATGGCTTTGAACCATTGTTTTTCTTCAACATAGATTTGTTTTTCCCCAAACGCACTTGATCTCAGTCATTTATCATTAGTAAATGTAGACTTATACAAATATCAGTAGTAAAGTGAAATATAAAACAAATGGTAATATGTATACAGTATAATGCAATCTAATACTAAAGACCTGCAATAAATCCTACTGTTAAGAAACGTATAAATCTATTGTTGATTTGGGTGGACAAAATAGAGAAACATCTTTTTGCAGTCCAACACAACAGTTGAGACAATAGTCTCTGGAATTACTACGGGGTTAAATCATCACCTCTTACAGAGACTGGTTGACTGTAATGCACTGTATGAATAGATGTAAGTGAACACCCGACATGAACTAAAAGTTCCCGTGGACCCCTCAAAGTGTATTATCCCTCTTGTACCATTGCTCAACAAAACTTACTCTGGTTTTATGTTTTTTTTATTTAATTTTTTATAGTGAGGATATTGTTACTGGTGCTTTATCGTGCTAGCAGAGCTGAAGAAATAAAGCTAGCTGGTAGCTATCATACATTGCGGACGTAGTAGTGTATGTTATTTTACACATTTTGCGTATCCTGTCGTATTAACTGAGATACACTATTTTTTATCAGTGGATTTCTCCGTCACGGTTAGGATTTCTGAAGGAATCGACATGGCATCATAGCCACAGTATAAGAGATGTGGGTGACTGGTCACAATGTATTGAGGACAAAATAATGTAATTACGCAGACAGACATTTTTCAAAAGACTAGCTTACTCAAGTGAAAATCTGGTTGTGCATGGATTTACTAGAGTAGAAATTTGCAAATGAATTATATCAAGTTATTATTTTACAGTGGGTAACAGTTTGTGTTAGTGCCCTCCTGTCTGATCCAGTCATATTGAAGTAGCTGATTAACTTAGGCCATGGTATATTATGGGAATAGTCCTTTGATGTCCACACCTATTTTACATGCAGATCAATGGCTGCACAGCTCATGTGTCTTAGCTGTAATTTTCTGGCTTTTTACATTTATATTTTTATTATATAGTTGCGTATACAGATGCTTCTGCTGTAAGTTTATGGCGGAGATCAGATTGGAAGCTTTTTGAAAGTTGAGGCAGATCATCACTTTGGAGTACACTTCAAAGCAACACACACTTTCATGCCATCATGAATATAATTAATATGCACTGTATAGATGTTAACCAATTTGCAGTAAGTTGCAACAAAAATGCTTACCACAATGCTAAAAAATGTTGCAGACACTAGTAATAGTGAAAGGTGGAGAAGTGTGCTAGTGTTTCTGCTTCAGCTGGCCAGTGTGATCACCGTCAGACGTTTTTTTTCATTCTTGTTGCTGACTTGTGTGTCTTGTTTTAAACATGCTTGGCTTATATCCTGTTGCTGCTTTTGTTTCTTGATTTACTCCAGATTACTTGAAAATGAATGCTCCCTATAACAGAACACTTGTACTAATTAGAAGTAAAACCAATGACCCCTTCGCATGAAGCTTGATTGGAATTGTAACGTCTGCCAGGTCCTAGTGATTTAATGCCTGTGAATGATGCTTTCCTTTGATGTTTAAGGAACGTCTTAGCTAATATGTTGATACTTTGTGTATGTAGGGGTGAAGCCGTACGCTTGCTCCATGTGTGACATGAGGTTCTTCCAACGTTACCATCTGGCAAGACACAGCCTCACTCATACTGGTATATGTCTGCTTACCCTAGCTCATTAGGTAGTGGTGTTTCAGAAGTGGCTTAACTTTACTCATAGCCGTGTAAACAGAGATTTAGGTTTCAAGTATTTTCAGAAACATAAAGATGTATCCAGACATGTATTGGGATGGTAAAATATCAAACTTGCTATTTTTAGCTCTTGATGTAAATACATGCATACATAGTGGGGCACCTGCCTGTATAAAACCTGCTGAATGCTCTGGTTTGTTCAGCACAATTAATTTGTTCATTACTCTTAATTTTTTTAAGATAGATTTTTTTTGTTTAATTTGACTGAAATGACCATGTACTGCAAAATAAGCACTTGTTTCTCAGTCTGAAGGTACAATGTGTAGAAGCAAAAGAAGAGTTATTCTAATGTGTTCAAACTTATTTTTTCTGTTTCTAGCTTATATTTACATACTTTTTATGTGTGTAGGGGTGAAGCCATACGCTTGCTCCATGTGTGACATGAGATTTTTCCAACGCTACCACTTGGCAAGACACAGCCTCACTCACACGGGTATGGGTTCACGCTTCTTTGCTACATTAGAGCCCAAATACCCAATGGATTGAAGTTTATCTGTCTCTTGTTTATAGAATAACTTTTAGTCTGGTTTTTAAAATATTCACAAGCAGTTTTAACTGTTGGGGCATGCTGGAGGAGTGCCTTTCAATTTTTTGCCTTAACCCTTTCAGGCACTATTTTGGACAGAATTTCCCAAGTTACAGTACCTCCTTTGGTACCTCACTGCAGTGCCTGTCATTCACACCTTGACTTGTGTCTAAGTCTTTTCTGGCATGTTGGCATTGAAAAGCTGCACTGAGTTCAGCAGGGTGATGTTTTGAGGTCCCTTTTTCATGCATGTCAACAGATTAGAAAGTGTTAGCGAAATGCATACTGGTGCCACTGCTTTTGGCATATCTGGATACATGATATAAGTGAGTGTGTCCTTTTTAGTTCATTGTGTTGTTTTTACAAAATATTTTGCTCTGTGTGTGCAGGGGTGAAGCCATATGCTTGCTCCATGTGTGACATGAGATTTTTCCAGAGATACCACCTGGCAAGACACACTCTGACCCATACGGGTATAAGTTTTACTTATCCCTCTCACTTGACAGCATCACGGGTTGTAGATATTTATCCTTGTGTGTACATGGTACTTTGACACAAAGCAAATTGTAATTTGTATTACTCAATCCATATTCTTAAATATGAACGGTACAAATTTAAGCTCTAATAGATTTTTTTTTCTTTTCTGGTATACTCATTGTATTTGCTAACTCCTTTTAGGGTTGCCATAACACATTTTATTTCTTGTATTTATAGAGAGGCTAGTTGGCCATGAAAATACCTGAGACCTTGTAATGACATAACACTGACTACTGTATGTAAAATGACATTTTGTGTACATAGTTCATGAGAACACCTTTCTAAAGTTTGGTACTGTGTGCGTTTAGGGGTGAAGCCATACGCTTGCTCCATGTGTGACATGAGGTTCTTCCAGCGTTACCATTTGGCAAGACACAGCCTCACTCATACTGGTATGCTTGAATTAATTGTTCCCCTTTCACTATGAAACCTTTCATATAAACAACCTACTCATTATTTTTTTTTCAAGTCCTTCTATATACAATACCATAATTATGCCATTGTTGGTAAAATAATTTCCCCTTCTAAAAAAAAATGTTTGAATTTTTAGGCTTTGTTGGAAAACTGTCCACTGAAAAAGTGACTCTTTCATTTACCTTGTTTTGTGTGAACATTGTAATGGTACAGTTGCATGTGTATTGTTGAATAATATATTACATACCCAATGAAAAGCACATTACACTTAAAAGGGTTTTAAATGCAGGCATCAAAAGTCTAAAGTGTCAAGAAAAGACGCTATGTTTCTCAGGCAAATACAAGAATGTTTGTCCTGACTAAATAGTGAAATGGTGGATCTTGAACATGGAGTAACTTGAAAAACCTTTTTCACTAAGTTTCAAAGGTTTTCACCACCATCAAGTTTGTTTTTTTGCAGGATGACTGAATATTACTCAAGCTGGTCCAAACTGCAGCATGTAAGATATATTTCTCCTTAATTGATGATGCACTTCAACTCTTGATGTCTGCAGGTTCTTATACTCTTTTTCGTGTAATGTCTCTTAACAGAATTGTCTGCAATTAAGCATGCAACAATAAACAACCTGAAAGCATTTCAATGTCTTTTTAAATCGTGGTGTTCATGAACTTTGTCAGTGTGTTGAAATACATCTAACATTCTTGTGTTCTGTTTAGGGGTGAAGCCGTATGCTTGTACCATGTGTGACATGAGGTTTATACAACGTTACCAACTGGAGAGACACAGTCTTACTCATACGGGTACGTCCTCGTTTTTTAAACCATGAACCTCTCTTTCCCTGACTTTGGTCATGCTTGCGCATTAATGTTTACATGGCTGCTTCAAACTCGAGTTTGTATTGCTTTCTGTCACTATATTGATAAGTGTTTAGTGTTTCATGTAGCATCTGCAAGGAGCTTCTTAAGCACTTGCATAACCATACTTCCGCTCATACTTTTTATATGAAATGACATGATGACTATGAAGCAAAAATGCTAACACCACTCTTTGATTTGTAGCGTTATTTAGCTTAAAACTGTTAATTGTTTAGCTTTTTAGATGTCTGCACGCCAAAAATAATTTACATTACTGAC
>CM022473.1:14410688-14431197 GCA_011952105.1 Coreoperca whiteheadi
AAAAAAAAAAAAATGCACGAATGGAAAACTGGGTGAGGAAGGCATTAACTGTGAAGCAGCTGCAGGAGTGTGACTGCCTACTGCTAATCAATTCTAGATTTCTGCAACTAAAGATAAACAGGAACCCGATTGGCTGTTGCTCCCATTATAAAGAATTCAAGGATTTTCCAGGTAATGACACAGAGACTGAGAGTCCTGTTGATTTTTGGAACAGTTGTGGAAATGATCAAATTCTGAATTAAGTAGCCGGCCTGGTGGGGGGGGGTTAGACCTGTTCTGGAAAAAGCACTGTGGGGTTTCAGTTGATGTGAATTGGACTTATTATTTAGTTTATACTTAGCCTAAAATTCACCGTGACATTTTTTTCCTTGTAAAACACATGAAATTGAAACGGGCAAAGTTAGAGCTGACTGCTCACACATCTTAGTCATTGTGTCATTTCACATTCAAAGTAATGTTGCGTAAATAACCTCTGTAATGAACAGTTTAGTCTCATTGCCTGTCATATTTGAAAACCGGTTTTGTGTAAGGATATTTTGTATTTTGCCAGTCTGCTTTTACAGTAGTTGTTAAATTTGAAGTGAGAGCAGTTTCCGTTACTATGAATCCGTTTTTTTTTTTTTTTTTTTAAAGTTAAATCACAAGAGTTGCTCTGCAAACAAATGTCCAATCTTAATGTGTTGTGCATAGTTGTTTACCAACTGCCTAAAATTGTCTAACCTCTGCGATCAGCGTTACAAAAATTCAAGTATTTACGTTAACACATCTATTCCAGAAATCTGGATGCAGTATGTTGAAATTATATGAACACAAGCACCTATTGGCATTGTGTCAAAAACTTGCTATTGTGCTAGTTGGAATTTGCCCACTGGGAACCTTGGTTTCGCCTCAATTAATTGCCTGGTCATTTGATAGGTTTCTAGGATTCATTATTATAAGTAAATTTTGCTTTCTACACAAAACATTTTCATTATCCCTCAATTTTTCTAATTCAAACTTTGGCCATAGGCCTTTAGCAGTTGCATTTAAACTTAAGTCAGACGTGAAAAATGTCATTTCCAATTGGGAAAAGCGGATTTTTTAAAGCGTAAAAACAGTACAAACAGCGCTGATAAGTGCAACCGAACTTTACTAAGCAATTAGTAAAGTTTAATGTCGATCATTTTTGGCAGTTGAGTGTATTATGCTAAAGTTGGTACTTTGTGTGTATAGGGGTGAAGCCGTACGCTTGCACCATGTGTGACAAGAGGTTTTTTCAGCGCTACCACCTGGCGAGACACAGCCTCACTCATATGGGTATGCGTCAGCCAATCTTAACCCAGTCACAAGATTAGGATGCTGCAACATCTTTATGCTTGGTCTAGTCTTAGATGTATGTATTTATACACGCATTTTTCAAGTGTAATATCCAATACATGACATCATCATCTCATGTGTTGTGTAAGTGGATTTTAGATGCCCTCTGGGATTTTTGTCATTTGAATATTATATCATATGTAAGTAATATTAGGGTATGACATTGGTTATTAACCACCGATATCAATTTAGTCTAGATTGGTACTTAAGTTATAAAATGGGAGTACAGATTTTCTCTTGGTGGCAGAGAAACAAAAATAATTCTCTTGATGCTCTGCGTTTAGGTGTGAAACCTTATGCTTGCACCATGTGTGACATGAAGTTTTTTCAGCGTTACCACCTGGCGAGACACAGCCTCACTCATACGGGTATGGGTCCGTGCACCGTGCCCATGACATTCAGTGTTAGAAATCAGTGTGCACATTTAATTTTGTTAGTTCACTTCAGACATTATGCCTGTTACAATTAAGGGAAATATCAATATTAATTAACAAGGTTTCCTAGTCTGTTGATGTCAGCCATTATCAGTTGAGCAGGTTAACCGTAAATTACTTAGTTCATTTTTGTTTTGTTTGTTTGTTGGTAACTACAACACTATGAAATGGATAAAGGCAAGTTTTGTTTTTGCATGAATTGGCGATTGTGTGGTTAATAACCAATAGCGTAGATATTAATTCCTAAATTAAAAAAAAAATGGAAATGAGGCAAAGTAATATAATATTGCTACTTTGCATTTAGGTGTGAAACCTTATGCTTGTACCATGTGTGACAAGAGGTTTTTTCAGCGCTACCACCTGGCGAGACACAGCCTCACTCATATGGGTATGCGTCCGCCCACCTTACCCATGTCACTGAGATCAGACTGTTATTACATCATGTTAGATACAGAGTCAGCCATCTAAGGTAGTCATCAGTATTCTCTTAAACTGAGCTGTAGAACAATTTCTTGATCAAACTTACCCTACATTATGTGTGTAAATGCAACATTAAAGCAAGTCTTAATGTGTAAAGAAATACAGGACTGCAACATCATCAGCTCATGTGATGTGTTAAGTTGTGGATTTGAGAATTGGTTCACAGAGTTTGATGTATTCTTTATTGAATTTGGAGGAAAAACAACCATTAAAAACTAATAATTTCTCACGAAGGAAATTTCAAAACACCTGATAAAAGTGGTTAACAACCCATCAATTCTAAATAGGTATTTATAGTATATTGCTTATTGATGGATTGTGAACACAAAAAAAGTCTGAAAATAATACCTTAATGCTCTGCGTTTAGGTGTGAAACCTTTTGCTTGTACCATGTGTGACATGAGGTTTGTTCAGCGTTACCACCTGGCGAGACACAGCCTCACTCATACGGGTATGCGTCAGTGCACCTGCCCCTCACATTTTGTAGGCCATTATAGTCTTTCTTGTGCTAATATCAGCAGCGCAAACTGTTTCAACACAGATGTCTTATTTTCGAGCCAAGTATGTGCGTTACATTTCTGTAACCTTTAATCTAAGTAGGAGTTTACATACAATAATAATAATTGGTGCCCTCTAGAGCATTTGGCCACATCCTGTGCCTTTTTTAAAACTACTGCATTTTTGGTCACCATAGTTCTTACAAATCGCTTTTCAGAAAATGGTGTTATTTCATCAGCCCTTCTTTAATAGGCATGATCACTAGTGGTGAAATGCTCAATTACTTGAAATGTATGTTGGTGTTATTTTTTCACATTGAAATTTGCTTTTAACGACACTGAAAATGGATAATTATTAGCATGATTTAAATCAATAGGCTATTAACATGAGTTGCACAAACGTAACGGAAGTGATGGCAGTGCTCCCTGACTGTGATTGTAACTCTTTAGAAGAATAATAGCTGATCATTTTGATTGACGATATAGCTAAAAGGACCAGCTGTATAGTTGTCTTTGCTGGTAACTAAGTGTTACGTGAAGGAAACATTTGACATATCTTTTTGTTTTTGCATGAATTGGCGAATGTGTGGTGAATAACCAGTAGCTACGGTATTTATTTATGTAAAGAATGATAATTGAGGTAAAGTAATTTAATATTGCTACTTTGCATTTAGGTGTGAAACCTTATGCTTGCACCATGTGTGACAAGAGGTTTTTTCAGCGCTACCACCTGGCGAGACACAGCCTCACTCATATGGGTATGCGTCCGCCCACCTTACCGTTGACACTGAGATCAGCCTGTACTTAACATAATAATAGATACAGGGTCAGCTGTCTGAGGCAATTATTATTGAAAGTAACTAGTTGTACATTTTTCTTGATCAAGGCTATCCTGCATTATGTGTGTAAATGCAACATTAAAGCAAGTCTTTACATGTAAATGAATACAGGACTGTGACATCATCAGCTCATGTGATGTGTTTAGTTGTGGATCTGAAATTTGATCGACACAGTTTGATGTATTTGGATTTGGAGAAGAAAAAAACAACTCCACATGCATCCTTTAATTTTTTAAAGGAAAATTTCACATAGCAAGTGAAAAGTGGTTAACAACCCATCAATTGTAAATAGATGTTTAAAGTACATTACTGATTGATGGATTGTGACACAGAAATTAAAAGTCCTGAAAATAATATATTGATGCTCTGCGTTTAGGTGTGAAACCTTTTGCTTGTACCATGTGTGACATGAGGTTTGTTCAGCGTTACCACCTGGCGAGACACAGCCTCACTCATACGGGTATGGGTCCGTGCACCTGCCCTTACATTACATAGATCACCATTTGCTCTTAATTGTGCTAATATGAGGGATCATTTTGTGTGGTTACAATGATAGTCCGAACACATGTTGTTTTTTTTAGATGCTCAGGTTAGTTGCTGTTTGTAAGACATCTAAATTACTAGTATTTACTCTTCTTTTCACAATTCTGTGACCTTTACTTGAAACTCGGTTATTAGTAAAAAATAAAAGTTCCCTTCCAGAACTGTTGGTGGATAGTGAGAACCTCTTGGGTGTTACAGACTCCCAGTTAAGCTAAAACCTGGGTACAAAAAACCATTACCTAATTTATACCTGGTATTAAAATGCAATCTGTAGCTAGACAGACACGTCCGCCAGCCTGCCTAACTAATTTGCACATTGAGATACGATCACAATGCAGGCAAGACAATGAGATCGCATGTTAATGCCAGGTGGAAATGGGACCCATGTGTCACAGAGGTAGCGTGTGTCCGTCTGCTTCCCTCCCCTTTAACTTTTTAATTCTACCTAGATCCAGGTGGTGTTGTTGGGAATCCTAAAGGCCGTTAATTTTTTTTTTCGGTAAATCAACATGGAACTCCCAAACAACACCTAATTCTACCATGATTACCCTCATTTTGCGTTTACAATAGCATTCGATTGCATCAAGGCAATTTGTCAAGTCTTAGTCTTCCATTATCTTTATCTTCCTACAAAATTTTGAGAAAACCAATCTTTGTAACCTTAAAAGCAGATCATTGCTTTAGGAAACTTTAATATCCAGTAATAACAGCTTCTAATTCCATCTCAAAGACTTGTTGGGGAAAAGAATGTTCAAGAATGACCTTTATGCATAATTGATGGAAGTTGAGAGGCTGCTGAAATAGTCTTGTTGCTGTGTTAAATGAGGATATTACTTATGTTTCAGGCAAAACACAGTGATTAAATGTTATTCTCACACGGGACATATGACAGATCTTGGTGTTTTTTGCTTTGAAGCCAGACCTGTTTAGCTCAACATTATGTTAAAATCTGACTTAACTCTATTCACATTATAGTCTTAGTTGCATGTCTGAACATTTCATCATATTTTCTAAAATAAGGAAATGCACATACTGAGAAATGATGAGCTATAATCTCTGTCAGTGTTTTAGTCCTAGTGCTAGCTTGAGCTTGAAAGTTGTATTTCTTGTACCTGTGGGTGGTAGGGCTAATATATTGCTCTGTGTGTGTAGGGGTGAAGCCGTATGCTTGTTCCATGTGTGACATGAGGTTTATTCAGCGTAACCACCTGGAGAGACACAGCCTCACTCATACGGGTATGCGTTCCTTTACCGTACCCTTATCACTGAGAGAGGCTCTGGCGCTTGCAACAGAACGGGGTCACAACAAACTCGAGTTTGGATTGTCAAGTCATTTGATGGGATGTTGAACCAGCCTCAAAATACTTGCCCCAGCTTTTGGGGCCGCTATGTTGCGTAGATCTGGGCCACGAAAACAAGAAATTCCACTCTGATCTACACATAATGAGTTGATGACGAGGCCTTTTTAGAATATCAACTGACAGATCCTGAAACTACACTGTTGAAATTTACCGATAGGGCATTTTTTCCAACTTTTTGTAAGTGTTGGAAATATAGTTTGCAAATAAAGTTTAGTAAGTGAAAATTGGCACCCAGTTTGTTGGTACGAGACGCTAAAATTGATGCATTGACTGTGTATTTGTGTGCTCTTTTAGGAGAGAAGCCATTTGCTTGTGACATGTGTGATATGAGGTTTATCCAGCGCTACCACCTCGAGAGACACAAGCGTGTCCATAGTGGGGAGAAGCCTTACCAGTGTGAACGGTGCCAGCAGGTATGCACGAAAAGTAATGTAATGTAAGCGATGTAATGCTGACGATATTCATGTATTGTTTAAGGTCATTCTTTGTGACACTTTATGTTGCATGTGGATGTATAAAATGTGCAATATGAATTATCACATTTACCCACATTTTTAACCATGTCCAATTTGTGTATTTTGAAGAACTTTTCACGGACAGACAGGCTGTTGCGGCATCGGCGGTTGTGCCAGGGTCGCAGCGTAGCCAAAGTAGAGAACCAGCCGTGCTGCGACCCACGCCCATACTCCCAAGAACCCCCACCCGCACCCCCAACCTGGAGTCCCCTGCATCCCCCTCCAGGCCGGCTGGCGGTCTGACATTCCACCTTCCCTACATCCTCAACACCGCCAGAGACGGGACAAGCCACAGGGTTTCTTCTTCTCAGTTCTGTGCTGAGTGACGCCACACTCTAGCACGGTCTGATCTTGCAGCTCCAGTCTTGGGATTACTGATGACAGAGGGACATTTGTGTTTTTGTTTTGTTGACTTTTTACTGTGTTTCCTTTTCTCCCGTTTTTTTTAATTTGATTTTTTTTTAAGACGAGACTTTTCTGTGATGAACAGTGGTCCTGTTTTGTACTTAATCTATTTGATTTTTTGCAACAAAAAAAAAGGTTTTTAATGTTGTTTAAATATATCTGCATTTGGTGGTACTCGGGGCGGGCAGTGGGTATTGTTTATCCTGACGCGTTAGCAAAAACACGGGATGAAGTGGTGAGGAAAACGCAGTTGAGCTTCTTTCAAATTTTCCCTTATGTGGCCCATTTTGACTCAAAAGGATTGTCACTTAGGCCAGAATTAGTAAAACTGAACTTACCTTCCAGGTAAAACAAGGAAACCACTCTGTTGACATCTCATGTAGACCAGGTCTTGTTTGCCATTGCAGCTAACAGAGTGGTAAGCATCAAGACATTTCACTGAAAGGGGTATCTGGTCTAAATTTTATTCAAGCAATAGGAATTCCCTGACTTTAGGAGGTACAATTTCGATCATTACTTTGTGTAAATAACTGAAAATGTTTATTTCGCTATGTGACTTGAGTTGTGATTTATTTTTTTTTTTTCTCGCACAAAATGGGCCATAAAGAAACAGAAGATTAGAAATCGGTTAAAATACGGTCTGTTGCCACCATTTCATTGAATCCTAAGGAAACCTGAAAACTTTGAGAGTGTGTTTATTAAAAAAAAAAAAGTAATATCAAACAGTGCTTCATAACTGTAAACCAGGACTTCCAAGAAGTGGATGATGAGAAGGCAGCCTGCAGTTGACCGGCTCTGTGTCAGACAAGAAGGGTTGAGTCACAGGAGTATCACCTGTGTAGCTCATGTTCTGTGTCGTGTGTGACGTACTGATGACTCAGGAAATGGCACAGGGTGGCAGCCTTAGTAAGTCGTCCTCCCACGCTTACTGAGTCATGCTATAGTACGTTCAGCTGTATATGTACAGTGTGTATATATATACAGAGATCTCCAGTACTTGGCAGAAAGCTGTCTCTCCTTGCTCTGTCCATACATCCTGGTCTAAAATAGTGCAGGTTGGCCACTTGAAGTCCCATAATGTTGTTTGTACAGATTCTCACATTGTGAGATTAGCGGGGGGTATACAAAATCTTGTGGCCTTAGTGTGTTTCTTTTTTTCTTTTCTTTTTTTTTTTTTCTTTTTTTTAAATTTTATTTGCCTTTTTCTCAGCTGTTGTTATTATTGTTGATCAGATGTAGTTACTAAGACGAGACAGCCTTTCATCATCATGGTATGTTTTTTTTTATCCTAAAGCTGTCACGGTCACAGAATGTTGATGGCTTCAGTGGCACTAAAACAGACTAATGTGTTCTCCTGTCGAGAGAGGTTGTCTTTGGATCATAATGAATATTTTGGGTCATTGTTACTGATTACAGTGTAACACAGTATATAATCCTGAAGGAGCCCCTGGGAGTTTGACAGTCCTTGTGAGAAGTCAGTGGTGCTAAATTGTTCCCCACTGCGGAATCCACACTTGCTTGACTCTACTACACACTAACAATTGCCTTTTTATCCAAATGTTATGTGGTTGGTGTGTAATAATGGATGTCTGTCATGTCATTGGGTTTAGCCTTAAGTAAGTGCGGAAATAATCATTGTAATACTAAATGATATTGTAACAAACGATTACTTTTACCTATGATGAACTGTGATCCTACGGTGTGAAAGTTTTTGACGGTCAGACAGCAAAGAGCCAGTTGATCAGGACGACTTTGCTGCCTGTTGAACAATTTCTCAAACTTGATCCTTTCTGTGACCGATGAGCTAGTGGATTGCATTGTCCCAACTGGTCTGTTTAACCCAGAAATGTCGGTTCTGGGTGGGAGGATTAGTCTGCTGGGCTAAACATGATGTACATATCAGGACATCACAACTGGTCTTTGATGCCGCAGCAAGTAACAGGAGGGTGATTTCAGGGGACTACAGTCTTATTTTAACGATTTCTTTTCTTCTTGAATTGAAATGTGCAGATAAGCTTTAGACTGAATGTGGAGATGGAATCCCAGAGTGCATTATCTGATCTGATTAGTAGGATGAACAGATGTTTGTGTTCGAGACAAATAAGACACAGATTACAGAGTTAAGTGGTGTTTTACCAAAAGTATTGTTGGATTGATTTCTTGAAATGGTCCATTGGTATCAAGGTAAAGTTGTGTTACGGTTAAAGTGTGTACAGAGGTGGGATTCAGTTTTAAGTGACTTAATAAGATGAAGTAGAAATCCCATTGGAAGTGAAGGGGCCAAGTTTGAGAAATACATTAATTTTGCTCTGGAACCACAATTCCAAATCGTGGATGGGATACTGCTGGCACGAGCACATACTGAAACGGCTAAAGGGCAATACAGTATATAGTTGACGTCACTTGTTAATACCTTTTTTGTCATTTATTTTTAGTATTATCAATCTCATTGTTAAAATGCAATAGAATCCTTGAGTCTCGGATCATTTGTTTATAAGATTGAGGTTTAATTTTTCAGACAGATCCAAGGATTTATTTGTCTGAGAATTTCTCATCACATTTTGATGATTGTTCAAGGACCTTTTTTTATTCTGATGAAATTGTAAACACTGGAGTGAAAGGAAGAAAGAAAAGACAAAAAAGAGATGGATATTTTTTTCCTTACGACTGTACTAGATTTTAGGTTTAGGTCAAAGCCTATCTCTCCTCAATTTGACACAGAAGGTGGACAGAACAATTTGGATCAGTACAGTTGAGAGCCCAGTATGTTCAGTAATTTTGACATTAGAGGCAGTAGTACCACAAGAAAATGTTTTCTTTCTTATACGAAGTCCCTGGTATTTGTAGTAAATTATATTGATAATGGTATTAGATGAACAACAGCATAACAGTAGCTATCACAGATTAGTTGTTTTCTTTATTAGTCTTGCATGCAGAGTTATGGTCCTCAGTTAAGTTAGGATCTTGATATTGATTATTTTGTGTAGGAAAATGAGTGCATAAGAATAACTTCCTAAAAAAAATGTTACAATGATTATTGTAAAATGGGCTACCTAATATGTACCCTTGTGATCCAATTAGTTTCAAGTATATGAAAATCAGAGGAGAGGCTTCTTACTATTATGCTGAAATAAAAGACTTTGTAAAGGACTTTTGAATGCTTACTGTCTATGTTGACCTCCTTTTGATGGTTTTTCATGGTAAAGTGAAAAAGTAGAGACAGCCCGACAAACATGGAAAAAGATGAGATTTTCTGTTGTTCTGAACTACAAATTCAAAATCCTGCATTCCTGCCATTCCAGCATTTAAAAAGCCCTGTCACTCATATATTTATTAATACATGCACATGTAAAATTCTGTTTCTACAGAAAGTCCCATTGGGATTAAGAGACCTGGCCAAGACATTCAGTAGCATAAGTACAAAAACACATAGTTACGGACACAAAATGAGCCAAAATAAAATAAACAATATAGGGAAACTAACATGCGAAAAGAAACTTCTAGGAGTGGGTTGTGTAACCAGGTAAATAAAAAAAAATTGACTTCATAAGGAATCTGCCTCTTTCTTACATTTTGGATTTATAAAACATTCAACGAGATTAATTAATTGTTTTTCAAGTCCTGCGACGTATTCCATGCCGAGGGTGCAGAACACACAAATGCCCTTTTTCCAATTTCTGTACGGAGACATTTGAGACAGAGAGCGTAAAGAGTACTGTCCGGCACTTATCTGTGGGATGAAGACACACGGGTAGTTGAGGGAGCCTTTGTTATGGAGGTGCATTTTTGACCATAGTTCTGTTATGATGACACCCGTGCAAGTTTAATTTGCTGAATAGGGCTGTGAGATACAGTTGACAGTCCTGGAAAGCGGTGAATCTTGAGTTTAGAATATTTTGTCACAGGATTTGTTTGTAAGAGAAAATATGTTGATACATTTGGTGGTGACAGTGAGTTTATTCCTGCTACTACCTGCCAAAACATACCTATCCTACCAACCTATACCAAGGACACTGACCAAGTACGGAAAGTGATATCAAGTTCTAGTTCTAGATGGTATTATGTGTGGGGAGTGAGTGGTAAAGACTCACTAATTACAGTGATGTGCCTGTAACCTGTCCTCTCAAGTTATTTCATGAGTGGTGCTGTGAAGAAGTTCTGAGGAAGAGCATTGGACAAGTTGAACCCTTAAACACCTTGCACGCAATGTGGGCCATTTTTGTTCTTGTATGTAAATTTCTTTGGTCTGAGGAGATATGGGAAAATACCTAGCTTGTTGTTGGCCTTTATTACCACGAATTGTTATGTTTTGGTTCCACGACCAAGCTAGGTAATAATCTGTAGTTGGTAGGGGGAGTGAGTGGTAAAGACTCACCATGAGGGTGATGTGCTGTTAAACTCTCTCGTCAAATTCAAGTTTAAGTCAACATGTTACAAAGGGCTGCAACTGATAAATGTCTATCACAGGTGTTTTTGTTTTGCAGCCCTTTAGGTACCTTTCAGCCATCGGATGGGCTTCCCTCTTGTGTGATCTTTCCCAAAGCGTGTTCTTTATTTTCCGTTAAAGGTTTTGTTGGGGTAGTTTTTCCTTTCACCCTGGGGAGGGTCTATATCCGTAGGGTTTGACGTTCGTAATATGTTTTGGGTTTTTTTCTCTCGCCCTGGGCATGTTCAATTGTATTTAATCTGAGCTGTTACAACACAGACAATTTTCTTGTGTTGAAAATGTCTAGGTGCTACTCTTAACATATAGAGATTAGAGAAGTATTGCATGTATTCACATGAATGTGCCCTTTAGTAATTATTTTCCATTATTCTTTCTTCAAGTGATTAATAAAGTAATTAATTAAATTTACTTTGTCAGTTTGTCCATCCAGCCACACGTTAGCTATACCTGCTTATCCTTAGAGGAAGCCACTCCCAGCTGACATTTCTATATTCCAACTCACTTCATCTCCTGTTTATTGTTTACAGTTCATTGTTTAAAGATACCACGTTTTAAAGATACCTCTATTTTAGTAAAGATTCCTCTTCTTAAGTTTCGAGAAATGTCGCAAAGAACTTGGATTTTCATATTATCAGTGATCATTTTATTTATCAGCGGCAATCCTCACTGATCGATGATCAGTGGTTTATCTCATTATCCAAGCCAGATGGATCCTATCAACATGACAGCAGAGAAACTGGTTGCAGTGTCTTTTGGCCTTGAAAATAAAATTAAAAGCATTAACATGACAAACCTTCCTATGAGGAACTCCTAAAGGGAAAGTGTTTTGTCTGCCATGGTGGTCCCTAGCAAAATGAGGAATTCTTTAAATTAAATGTTACTTCATTCATATGAAGTTATGTTCTTGATATAATAATTTTAGGAATGACTCTAAGTAGTTATAGGTTCAACCCTCACACATATCTTCCAGCCAACCAACAGAATACACTGTAAACAAAACTGTAGGGGTGAGAGGGTTTTAGTCGCCCTAAATCTTTTCAAGGTAATGTTGACCATTTAACTTTTAAGTAACATACAGTCTAATTAAATGTTTTTTCTACCCTCACAAACCATGTGATATATTTTTTCCAACTGACAATAACACACACTGTTGTTTCAAATAATTAACATTTCACAAAGTCATTCTGACTTCCCTTTATACATGTTGGAACAATGTAGTGCTCTGTGTACGAACAGTGATATTCATTTGATTATTTTACAAGACTTTCCGCAGGACAGAAAATACAGGAATCTGACTGAAATACACATTTTTGTGTTATTTTACATTTCTGACACGTAAATTCCAGTGAAGACTTTAAATGGTATTTCAGGTGGCTGTGACAACAAGCTCATCATTTTGAAATGTGTCAGGCAACTTCTATTTGTATTTGTATAATTATAAAGCTTCTGCCTGCAGATCCAATGCGCTAGGACTCTTAACACGATCCAACAGACGGTCACATATTACATCTATTTTAACCTCTCTGCACTGGCTTCCGTTAGCGCCCCTGCCTCCCAATAAGGAGATCGTGGGTTCAAATCCCGGACCAGACCACGATCTCTCTGGGTGGAGTCTGCATGTCCTCCCCGCGTTACCGTGGGTTTTCTCCGGGTTCTCCGGCTTCTTCCCACCGTCCAAAGACATGCATGTTAAGATTAATTGGTGACTCTAAATTGTCCCTAGTGGATGAATGTGAGTGTGATTGGTTGTCTGTCTAAGTGTCAGCCCTGCGACGAGTTGGCCACTGTCCAGGGTGTACCCCGCCTAAGGCCCGAAGTTACTGGGATAGGCTCCAGTTACCCGCGACCCCCAACGGGAACAAGCGGTAGAAAATGACTGACCGACTGACTGCACTGGCTTCCTGTTCATTTTAAAATATGGGTGCTCACTTATAGAGCCCTACATGACCAGGACCCACAGTATATCATGGATAAGACGACGATGTGAGATCGGGCTTTCCAGTCGGCAACCCCTATGCTTTGGAATATTCTCCCAATAAGCTTGAGGTTTTTGGACTCTGGAGACTCTTTTAAAAAGCAGCTAAAAACATCAGACAGTCATTTAGGTAGCATGTAGTACTTAATGTTTTAACTTGTGTCTTATGTCTGTTCCCCTTGTATATTTTATCTGGTGTTTTATCTTTGTTTTATGTATTTAATTTTTTTTCTTTGACTGTAAAGCACTTTTTTAACTGGTGTCGGTGAAAGGTGCTATATAAATAAACTTTGCTTGCTTGCACAGCGGGGAAAACACCCCGGCTCTACTGTGAGTGTCAAGTGCCCTTTTTTTCCTTTATAAAACCAGGATATGTTGACACTTATGCTTCATTTTCTGACCTAATGTCACACCAGAGGGGTCCACGAGTCTGAGTCTGCTCTGGTCAGTGCAATTTAGTGCCCCGTTTTTGGCTCAGGTGTGACATGGGCAGAACTGAATATGAGGGGTGTCCCTTTTTCTTTGTGGTCCCTGACAAACAGTGCGGACCATTGCTGACACCCACGACACCTTACTATCCAGCATAGATATACGTTCACCGGCCACTTTATTAGGTACACCTGTTCAACTGCTCATTAATGCAAACAGAATGAATTCAGATATGTTGGAACATCAGGTAATTTGGGACAGTATAAGAAAACAGCATTGTACTTCAGACCTGAAAAGTGTAAGTCAAAGTCACCTGATATAATTCAGTTTCAGGTTGTGGTCAGCATCAAACAGGAAGTCGAAGCGGTAAGAGAAATTATATATATAGTTCAGCTTGATTTGCATATAAGTGTGATATACATACTGTAAGGATCAGGATGTGAGGAGTTCAAGTAAGAGACTCAGTGTATGTGTTATTTGATCAATGGTTCAATGTACTGCTGAAAAGTACAAAAAAAGTGCTTCACATTTCTCCTCACAGTCTGTGTGTCTGAGCTTCTGTGACAGTGGCAGCAAACAGCTCCAAGGAGAGCATTAATACACTAATGCCTTCCACCTCTTGTCATCACTCATGCTATAAACACATGCACTTCTCCGTATTCTGTAAAGATCTGTCTCTCTGTTCATTTCAAGATGGATTTATTTTACGGATCAGTGTTAGCTGAGGATGTCTCTAGGTTGTGCTCCATTCTTTGTAAAACATCTATACACTAATGTAAGTATAAGGTGCGTTGGGATATATGTGTAAGTTTATATTCTTAAGCTCAGGGTGTTCGTGAAAATTCAGTGTTTAAGTGTTCATGTCAGGTATTTACATTTACATTTAGTCATTTAGCAGACGCTTTTATCCAAAGCGACTTACATATGAGAACATTGACAAACCGAAGGCGCAGCTTCGGGAGCATTTTGGGGTTCAGTATCTTGCTCAAATTTGCATTCATTAAACTTCTTAAGACTATAGTTTTTTTTGGGGGGGGGTGTATTAGCTTACATGATACATATTGGGACACACAATTACATCTAAATGTGACTAGGAAAAATACATTTAAAAATGCAGTTCTGTGAATTCACATATAAGAGATTTTAATTTGCCCACAGAAGGTATTCATTTACCAAATTGAACAATAGTCGTTACAGAGTTCAGAAATGTTCTGATATGACAAAAAATATTTTGTTAAAATAAATTTTTAAGTATTGTTAATGCTGGACTATTGTACAAGACTTCATTTGTCATTTATTTTGATAATGTATTTTATTTGTTTACACGCTAATTTTATCCACATACATACTGTAAGCATCAGAATGTGGAGGAAAGGTGATTTCAGTGAGTTTTAATGTGGCATGGTTGTTGGCGCCAGACGGGCTGGTTTGAGTATCTCAGAAACTGCTGGTCTACTGGGACTGTCCCGCACAACCATCTCTAGGGTTTACAGAGAATGGTCCGAAAAAGAGAAAATATCCAGTAACAGCAGTTGTCTGGGCAAAAATGCCCTGGTGGCGGAGATCAGAGGAGAATGGCCAGTCTGGTTTGAGCTGCTAGAAAGGCAGCAGTAACTCAAATAACCACTTGTTACAACCGAGGTATGCAGAAGAGCATCTCTAAAGGCACAACTCGTCGAACCTTGAAGCAGATGGGGTACAGCAGCAGAAGACCACACCGGCTGCCACTCCTGTCAGCTAAGAACAGGAAACTGAGGCTACAGTAGGCTCACCAAAATTGGACAATAGAAGATTGGAAAAACGTTGCCTGGTCTGATGAGTCTCGATTTCTGCTGCGGCATTCAGAAGGTAGGGTCAAAATGTGGCGTAAACAACGTGAAAGCATGGATCCATCCTGCCTTGAGTCAACGGTTCAGGCTGGCGTAATCGTGTGGGGGATATTTTCTTGGCACTCTTTGGGCCCTGAGCATCGTTTACCACAGTCTGCCTGAGTATTGCTGCTGACCATGTCCCTCCCTCTACGACCACAGTGTACATCTTCTAATGGCTACTACTTCCAGCACAATAACGTCCCTTGTCACAAAGCTCAAATCATCTACAACGGGTTTCTTGAACATCACAATGAGTTCACTGTCCTCAAATGGCCTCCACAGTCACCAGATCTCAATCCAGTAGAGCACCCTTGGGATGTGGTGGAGCGGGAGATTTGCATCGTGGATGTGCAGGCAACAAATCCCCAGCAAACGTGTGATGCTATCATGTCAATATGGACCAACATCACTGTGTTTCCAGCACCTTGTTGAATCAATGCCACAAAGAATTAAGGCCGTCTTAAGGCAAATGGGGGGCCAACACGGTGCTAGCAAGGTGTAACTAATAAAGTGGCCAGTGGGTGTATCTCTGGGTATATATCTATGAGTACACACACTGCTCTCCATGCCTACAGCTCCTCGCTGTAATGAAGCCAGTCTTGCTGTTGAGGGCAGCAGTCGCCTTTAATGCGGCTAGAAGACAATCCCGCAGAGGAAGAAACATACCGTATGGTGGACGAAGTTGATCCACAACCTGAGTCGCAGAAAGCCCCCAGCACAGTACGCTGCAAATGTCAAAACCTTAGAGAAACTGCCAGAACGTAACGTTAATGCTAAACCGGCACTGAGTGCATACACGCTTACTAAAACATGTCATCAAACAGTGCAGACGAGGAGCTCGCTTGTGGAGATGGGGAGACGCCTTCTCGTGACTCAAAGGAGCAGGGTTTTAAACCGGTACCGGAGGCCAACGTGACCCCCTCCTCCAGATTTCTGCAGGTTGAACTGGAGCTGAACGCCCACCTCCGTCGGCTGACCTTCAGCGAGCCTGTCCGGTACATTTACAACCCGCTGGAGTACGCATGGGACACCCACCGCTGCTACGTGGAGAAGTACTGCCAGCGAGGACAAAGGATCCTGTTTTTGGGGATGAATCCAGGACCTTTCGGCATGGCACAGACTGGGGTGAGCACAGCATTTAGATACATGTACACTTGATTTCATTTAGCATGTTAAACTGGTAGATCAGTACAGGATGGATCATTTGGTAACGCACTGATCACGCACCGATGGCCTATTGTTTGGGTTTGCTTCCGCACAATGCGGAAACAAACCCAAACAATAACAAGCCGTGTGTCTTTAACTGGGGCAGCCTTGCCTTAACGTAACCTGAAGACACGAGACGTCTGTCATATTTTATAATTTCCATTTCTTTCTTTAATGTGTAGCCACCACCGTTTTCCTTTTTCCTTTTTGTATTTTATCACCACGAAGCCACATGACAGTGATATTACTATATCCATTATGCATTTCAAATTTAGGCTGAATTACCAACTGGGCAAAGCAGGCAGCTTCCCTGGGCCCCCAGACCACCAGGGCCCCTGAAAGCCCCATATTTATTGTGTGTCAGCTGGTTTATTGATTGCAACTTTGTTTCTACATATGCACCACTATGAGGAACTGAGGGGAGGTGGATCCTGCATTATTATCTGTCTTGACTACCTGACCTTTTAAAGGAACCGTGGCTTTAATATTTACATGCGCCATATTCCTACATTAATTTGTGTTTAGAGTTGTTAAAGGGATCAAATGGGGGGCCCGCACATAATTTTTGCCCATGAACCCCTATAATGGATTAACCTAGCTATGTATAAAATGAGACAAAAATGACATTTATTCATGAGGTAATCATGTCCTATCTTGCTACTATTAATATTTGCAAATGCTGCATTCTTGTGCATTCTACATCATTACCCAGTCTGAGCTATGTTTTCCCAGTTTTCCTCCCCAGATGTTGGTGTGCTGGTTACTTATAACAGAGTGTTGACTTTTCTGCAGTAACTCTCAATGCTGTGGCTCTGATGTGCGCAAAAAAGATGAAATGATGCTACTTTTCTTTGCACAGGTCCCCTTCGGTGAAATAAGGTCAGTTGTTGATTGGCTGAAGATCACAGGGAAGGTCGGTCATCCTCCTGATGAGCATCCAAAGCGACTGATCACAGGACTTGCCTGCACTCAGAGTGAAGTGAGTGGCGCACGTTTCTGGGGCTTCTTCAGAAAGTTGTGTGGTGAACCAGCACTGTTCTTCCAGCACTGCTTTGTGCACAATCTCTGCCCGCTCATTTTCATGACGGCCAGTGGGAAGAATTTAACCCCCCCTGAGCTGCTTCCAAATGAACGGGAGGCCCTCCTGGCCCTTTGTGACATTGCACTGTGCCAGGCGGTGGAAGTATTGGGCGTCTCCATGGTGATCGGGGTTGGAAGGGTGGCAGAGCAGCGGGCGCGGCGAGCTCTGTCTGCTGCAGGTGTCGACGTGCGAGTCGAGGGCATCATGCATCCGTCGCCCAGGAACCCACGAGCCAATCAGGGCTGGGAGGAAGTAGCCAAAGCCAAGCTGGCAGAACTTGGTGTCATGTCGCTGCTGGACAACATGTGAGCTAATCAACCTTCTTTAATACTTGCCTTATCAATAGCAGCATGGAGTGCTCTCACTCTGACAATGGATCAGGATGTGAGGAGTTCAAGTAAGAGACTCAGTGTATGTGTTATTTGATCAATGGTTCAATGTACTGCTGAAAAGTACAAAAAAAGTGCTTCACATTTCTCCTCACAGTCTGTGTGTCTGAGCTTCTGTGACAGTGGCAGCAAACAGCTCCAAGGAGAGCATTAATACACTAATGCCTTCCACCTCTTGTCATCACTCATGCTATAAACACATGCACTTCTCCTTATTCTGTAAAGATCTGTCTCTCTGTTCATTTCAAGATGGATTTATTTTACGGATCAGTGTTAGCTGAGGATGTCTCTAGGTTGTGCTCCATTCTTTGTAAAACATCTATACACTAATGTAAGTATAAGGTGCGTTGGGATATATGTGTAAGTTTATATTCTTAAGCTCAGGGTGTTCGTGAAAATTCAGTGTTTAAGTGTTCATGTCAGGTATTTACATTTACATTTAGTCATTTAGCAGACGCTTTTATCCAAAGCGACTTACATATGAGAACATTGACAAACCGAAGGCGCAGCTTCGGGAGCATTTTGGGGTTCAGTATCTTGCTCAAATTTGCATTCATTAAACTTCTTAAGACTATAGTTTTTTTTTGGGGGGGGTGTATTAGCTTACATGATACATATTGGGACACACAATTACATCTAAATGTGACTAGGAAAAATACATTTAAAAATGCAGTTCTGTGAATTCACATATAAGAGATTTTAATTTGCCCACAGAAGGTACTCATTTACCAAATTGAACAATAGTCGTTACAGAGTTCAGAAATGTTCTGATATGACAAAAAATATTGTGTTAAAATAAAGTTTTAAGTATTGTTAATGCTGGACTATTGTACAAGACTTCATTTGTATTCTTTTTTAAAATGTCTTTTTATAGTCATTTATTTTGATAATGTATTTTATTTGTTTACACGCTAATTTTATCCACATTTGCAACAATTCTGTGTATTTCTGGGCTCAGTACTCTTGAAATTAGAGCTTCCTGTTTAAATAAAGATTGGATCATGAAATAACTTTCTTCCTCTGGTACTCTAAAGATGAAGGCTTACTGACAACTAAGGCTAATATTTAGCCTCTGAATGTTGTCATGTTATGTTAGCTACCTTAGTTATTGAAACGTGCTAAAAGTTAGCATGCTAAGTAAGGCGTAAACTGTTGGGAAATGAGTTTTAATGGTATCCTGTCATGAACAGCAGTATTGGACAAGTGGAAGTTTCCACCTGTTGGTGGAGACCGATGAAAACACTTTCACGTGCCACAGTGGAAATAAGCCCAACACTAAAGTTATGGTTGAGTTCCATGTAGCTGCTTCAGTTTCAGGGCCTGTTATCGTGCATGGTGGCTCACTGTCACACACTGCCATGGCTTACTGGGACACTTCAGTAGAAAAAGCCATCTTTAATGTTATTAGTATCACCTGTGCTTTTCCTGCCGTGGCAAGCCAAAAGCAGATTATGTTTGATTTTTTTAGGAACACCAACAGCTTTTGTACACCACCGTGGTTTCTCAGTCTACATGTTGGGGCTGAAAATAGCAATGAAAATGACTGAGATATTAACAAAATGAGTGGAGGACAATTTTCCCTAGCATGTAGAGAGGCAGAGGTCCTAGAGGGGATGAGGTGTCATGCAGTAAAGTTAGTGGGATAGAAGATGTGAGAGCAAGAAATTCATTCTAAAATAACAACATTTAAATTAATTGTATAAGGCTTCTAACACACTGAGCTGGATCTGGGTTAATGGGGACGGCATGTCCACCAATTGGCACCAGAGCCATCTATCACAGTAATAAGCACCCAACAGACCTGCATTCATCTACTTTACAAATGTATTAAACTCATGTAAATGTCTAGTCTAGTAAACTGTCTGCCATGATAATCTTCAGGGTTCTGTCTTTAATTTTGGATTTACTTCTGACCATCTGATAACCATCACTCCCTTGTCGAATGTGGCTTCGTGCCAAAACTACACTGCCATCAAGTGTTCACAAGTGGAACCACAGTTCTTACGCAATCACAGACAGTCTGAGAATAAAAGTCAAATTGATGACTGAAACATGGAAAAGGATTTACAAAAAACAGCATTGAAAAGGTTTATCTCACACAGTGAAGAAATGGGTTTGCATCATATTGTGGATGTCTGCTGTTTTTATGCCTTTCACTGATTTCAGGAAAGTGGGTTCTCTGAAGTTGTTATGGAAATGTTTAGCCTTGAGCAGCCTCCACTGCCACTACTGAGAATTGCAATGAGCAACTACTACCAGTAGCAGATTCTGTGTCCTGTAATGGGAGTTGAAGTCTGTAGCACCACTTTGCAGTTTGATGAGCTGTGTACTCATGAACTGCATCTCCCATGAGTCACCCCAATTTTTCTAGGGGTCCACATGGTTCAGGAGATGTTGTGAAACTCTTGCACCTGACAGAATTGCTCATCACTATCTACCGATTGATGCACAGCTCTATCCTTCATGAGGTGCCAGAAAAGACATCACATTCGTTTCTCAGCAGAATAAGGTAAGAAAACATTGGCAGCACAAAGTTAATTTATTAAATCCAATCATATAATTATCACTAATAACTAATAACTAATAACACAAGGCAAGATTGATCTGTTAGAGATGAATGTGTGTAGTCATGATGTCAGTTTTGTGGTTTTTAGGAATTAAAAAGAAGACGGGGGGGGGGG
>CM022473.1:14431222-14475879 GCA_011952105.1 Coreoperca whiteheadi
GGTTTGTTGTGGTGTTGTTGGGTTTTGGTGTTTGTGTAAAAAAGAGGGGGGGGGGGGGGGGGGGGGGGGGGGGGATCAATGTTTTAGCATTAGAATATAAAGTAGAGCTATTAGTTGGCTAAGGACTATGTTATTATCAATTACTAATTCTAAAAACTGTGTTACAATAAGATTTTGAAATTATTTATTAAGGTTGATAGGCTAGATATGGTTGATACAATGAAACAGCGTTCAGAGCTAAAAACAGTTCCCTCAATATCTCTATTTATTTGTACATTACATGGTATAACCTTAGTTCTCAGTAGGTATATGAGCTTGTTGTTTATAAACATATTGTGGGGCCATAGGCGACCGGTGTTATGACCAAGCTGCATTCCTGAACTGACTCTGCTATCACCTTTCATCAGCTGTTCTCCTCCAGACTGAAACTGGAGAACATTTCTCTGGAACCATGTATGTTTTCTTCTTAAACAGCACAGCTTCCTATTACCATGGATAAACAGTCCACGGTGGTGTTTCGAAATGTGGGGCAAGTGTACTTCCCACAGAGCAGAGTGGAGTGTCACTACAGTCTGACCTCTGACCACCAGTGGAGCAGCAGTGACTGGATAGGGATTTTTGAGGTATATTCGCCCACTTCAGCACAATTCCCCCACACAAAAACAGAAAACATAATAGGTTTAGCAAAATAAGTGTGTTGCGGGGTACATTTGAATGTATTGTGGTTTAAAAATATATTTGTTGTCGTGCCGCAGGTGGGCTGGTCTTCAGTGAAACAGTATTACACATATACATGGGCTCTAGTTCCTGAAGGCTACACTGAGGGTACCAGTGTCAACTACTGTGCAGTTTTCCACGGTAAGAATTCAGCCAAACATTTTAAAGAATATGACACAGTTAATAATTCCAGCAGAGATGTCACAGTGTACTTACACATCCTGAAATACACTGCAGCAAGGTGAGAAACAAAAAAAAAAAAAACTGCTGTTAAGTTGCTGCTGTGTAGTTTCTTGGAAAAATAGTTGTTGACTTAAGTCTCATCTTACTGTATTCTGTAACACTTGGTAAAACAACAAATCTTGGGTTTAAAAACTAAAATATGAGTGTCTACCTGATGCAGCATCCTACCTGCCCCGCCCCAGCCCTGTGGAGTATGAGTTTATATATGTGGATAAGATGGGAGAGGTGTGTGCTCGTAGTCGCCCTTTCACTTTCCGTGCTCCAAAGCCGCTGGAGGAGCTGGAGACTGTGAGAGAGGAACAAGATGAGGAGGATGGAGAGGAGGAGCTGCTCCTAGTCATCCCCAGGGCTCAGCTGCTCCAGGTGGGAATAAAAAAGGATATTTGATAGAATCAAATAACATAAGTGTGCTAAAAACAATTAGGCCATCATTGAGAAAAACACTTGCACTGCAACTATCCAAGCACTCTTCCATCACAAGGCCCTTCAGTGCAACCACTGTGTACTGTAATTAAAGTAGTAGAACCACTAAAATCACAATTTATTTCATGTTAAAATGTTAAAAAAGAGAAACCTTTAATGTGAACAATAAATAATACAAACCTATGTGTCCTTTCTCCTCGCGTTGGGAACAGAGTCGGCTGGAGGAATGCTTCAAAAAACAAGTGGATATACAGCAGGCTCTGGACGTGACAAAAAAGGCGACTGAGAATGAGAAAGAGAACAGCAAAAAAGCAAGGATGGAGTGGGAGCATGAAAGAGAAGCGATGAAAGAGGAGATCTCAGAGCTTAGAGACAACTTGAGACACAACTGTGAGATGTTGAAGAAGATTGATGGAAAACACAAGGTACAAACAGGTCATGCCACCAGATTTCTTGGGGTAGCCATCTCCTTTTTATCTTCAAAATGTTCCGAATTAATAACTAATAATAGGTTTTTGATTAGAAATACAGTCATGTGAAAAATGATGACTTTTCTTCTCTCCACGAAGAATGTGAAATATAGTCAGGAAAATCTGGCCTCCGAACTGAGTAAACTTATGGCTGAAAAAGCTGAGAGTCAGCAGAGAATCAAAGACCTGGAGGAGGACATCAAGGTCCTGAATGACCGGGAGAAGGAGGGAAACATGGAACTGGAAAGGCAAGTTTTTGAGACGGCTAGCTTAAACATTAGTCTTGGTATATTCATTTCCATGGGCCTAAAACTGCCTCTTTTTTGGCCCACAGGCTGAAGGAGAGAGTGAAGAAAATGTCCAGTCAAATGAAACACGATGAGGAAAAGAGAAAGATTCTGCAGGTAATTGGTGCTTCTTCTCTTGTGGAACACAGGCAGCTTGGTCAGAGGAGGGGACAGAGGACAGGCAGCTATTTCAAGTCCTCCAACCCAAACATTCAGTGGAACGGGCACAGATTGTAGGTGGTGAGGTGTCATCTTGCCAGCAGTGGGAGTAAGAGCACCTTAATTGCATTTACTCAGGAGCAGAACTTGAGAGTTTTCACTTTCCTGTTCCCTTTCTCGTAGCTATATTAGGCCAGAATTGTGGCAGCTAAAACATTCCTCTCCCTTATTTCAGTTGTTTGCCATTTCTGTACATCTCCCGTCTCTCTGCAGGTGGAGAATGAGGCTGCTCTGGTGGAGTCACGAGGGCTGCAAGAGCGTCTGGAGGCTACTGAGCATGTAGCTGAGAGCCTGCGTAGGGAGCTGAGAGAGCTGGGCACCCGTCAGGGCCATGCCCACACTGACCTGCACCAAGCCCGGCTGCAGGTGGCCCAGCTCACCCTGCAGCTGTCCGACGAGAACCTGGTCCATAGGGAGGAGCGCGCCAACTGGGCCCTGGAAAGAGAAGCATGCAAACATGCAGCAGAAGTGAGGATGCGGCAGAGACTGACAATGCATATATTCAACCTATATCTCAACCAGACTTTGCTATTAAACTTGCTTTAATGTTTTTTTGTTTGTTTTTGTTTTCATGCAGACTGATAAAAAGAAATTACAGGAACTGAGCTGTGAGGTGCAGAGGAAGGAGGAGTGGCTCCAGGAGGAGAGGATGGAGAGGGAGAAACTTGAAGTAGAGCTTGGGCGAGAGAGAGATTCCAATAGGGTAAGTAAATCAAAGTACATCGCGACCACTATTATTTAATACACAAAGGCACTCAGCTCTAATTATAAACGCTCCTGTGCCACAAATCTGCATCATCGGTTTGCTCAGATTACATTTTGGAAACTGGAGAACGGTGCCAGAGTTCAGCGTAGTTCGTTTATTACTCACACCCAAGCACAAATAGAAAAGCTTCCATGAACAGTGAGGAAACATTTCCTCTCACTGTCATGTGATCAACAGCAGGACGGAGGACAAGCCGGGTCAGATGTGCACGTGTTCTTGGTCTGAGTATAATGCTGCTTCCCCCTACAGGTGCTGCTGAGTGATACTAAGCGAGAGCTGCAGGAGCTGAAGGCCAGTCTGAGGAAAGCCCAGGCAGAGAGAGAAGAGCAGCAGGTGGAAAAACAGGCAAGGATTCCACACCAGACCACATATCCAGCTTATATTATGTTATGATATATATAATAAGATGAGACTTTGAGTCAAGAGTATTAATTCCACCTACATTTCTCAACTGGTCATTTTTTCCTCTTTTGCCCTTTCAAATTGCTCATGTTTGGAGGGTGGCTGGTGTTACGTCTGCACTGCCAACATGCATTTTCCACAAGAAACAGAAAATGCCCATAACATAGCCAAAAGAGAGACTCAGCACGGCCTCTTCAAATAAATAATGTTGTGAGTCAGATATTTCCAGATTTCAGGATTATATTTACAGTGAGGTGGAAAGTAACTAAGTACATTTATTCAAGTACTGTACTTAAGTATAGTTTTAAGGTACTTCTACTCCACTTCATTTCAGAGGGATTTATTTGATGACTTATGTTATATGTTAAGATCAGATAAGACTTTATTCTCAAATGGGCCATTCTGCATAATGAGTACTTTTACTTTTGTTACTTTATGCATATTTTGATGCTAATACGTTTATACTTTAGTAAGGTTTTGAGTGCTTGACTTTTTTATTCATAAAGGAGTATTTCTTCATGGTGGTATTGCTATTTTACTCAAATTAAAGACCTTCCACCACTGTTTGCAGTCACCGAGGTAGCTCAATGAAAACAATAGTGTTGCTAATGACATCTTCAGTTGGGCCTACAAAAAGTAAGAAACAACTTCAGAACCTCAAGAAATGAGAGGACAATACCATAAGAAATGTTTACATTGAAAAACACTCAAATACAATTTACTGAATTAATTCAGTTCTTATTCCTTTTCTTCTTCAAATCTTTGGGATTGAAATTGGACACTCGCAGGACCTGCTGAACTATATCCGTCAGTTAGAGCAGAGGTTGGGGACTGTGCCGCAAACTAAATCGAATGGAGAAATTCCCAAATGTACCTGTGAGTAATGAAGTCTCTTTTGTACACAACACTGCTATTTCACTGCACTGTAATGAATGCCAAAGCGAAGAGTCTGTACTGATTTAAACAGCTCCCGGCTCTTCCTGTGAGGATGATAAGGATGCTTCCTCAGCTCCCCCCAGTTCAATCTCTTCACCTCTCTTCCTGTCCACTCATCTGGAACGGCCCAGCAGAGCCGAGATCCCCGCTGAGACGCACAACCAGAGCAAAGAAGACACGCCAGCCTCTGACACGCAGGTATGTCATCGTATTCGCAGGTTTAAAAGAGGAGACATGGGACAAAGACTTGCAAACAGGAACACCAACGTTGTGAATTCACTAAGCAGTCTATTAGTCACTTGACTATTTTGGCCATAGTATGGTTGTGTATATTGTGGAACAAAAACACAATGTACTGTAGCTCAAAGATTAGGAATATAGACTAGCTCATTTTGCAAACCTTGTAAGCAACAGTTTTGTTACAAGGTGAAAAAGTTTATATATAAATGCTTTCACTCAAATTAGATCAGTTATGAGCAATTATGCCTTTGTTTTACAAATACACAGCAGTAAAATGTTGCAATTTAACAGCACTTTATTTTGAAATCTGATTCAGATTATATGAGGAAAGATACACATCTAAGTAATAAATCTAATAAATTAAATATATCAACATATTTAGATGCTAATTAAATGAGTACATGCACTGTACCGTGTATTTCAGTAATGATAGCTCATAGATATTAGATGAAAAAAAATACAAACATTGATCCCCATTACTGGCCCTCACACAAATATTTTGCATGGGTATATTATTAAAATACATCCATCTCAGCTTCTGTCTGTTCAATCAGGATGTGGGGAGGCAGCACTGTGAGAACCGAGCTGGTGCAGGGAAGCAACTGATCCTACCCGAACTCGTCGACCCCGTCCTGAGGTGACAATTCTGGCTTTCTACCAGTCACACAGTACAACCCTGTTTCCCCCTCCATGACTGGAATCACCTCTCCTAAAATACTACATGATGACTTCATTCACACTCTGCTCCTGGGCAGACTGGTTTCTGTTTTATAAAAGCTGTCCTGTTCCACTTACTGGGCGCTTTCTTTTCTCATGGGAAGAGTCACAGAGGGCACTAGAGAGTGGGAAAAAAAATGTTTAAATAATATCGTACTAATAACGGAATAAGAGTAAAAATAGCAGCATCAATAAAATGAGTTGATGTTAAGCAAGCAGTAGATCAGCATGAGTAGAAACGTGGGATTTATTAGCTTTTTTGTTTTTACTAACAGTGTACTTTTTTATTAACAATTCTCTTATTCTCTGCAGTGAACTGGCCGACTCTCCCATGTGGTAACACAAAGAAGGATGGCCAGCAAGTTGCTTGTTTGCCACTGCAATGCAAGTTCATGTGGGTCTTAAGAAAACCTAGTAGCATTTTGTAATTATTCTAGTGCTGTTTTGTAGCTGCTCATGTAGAAAATGGCCTTCACAAAGGTCATATTTACAGTGTAAAGCTTTTACCTCATGAGTACCTGTATTCAAAGAAAACATTGCACAAGTCTTAAGTGTCCAGAAATTTGTTTGTTTTATTAGTCTGGGTAATGGTTTCATTACTTTATAATTCATAAACCTCAGGATGAATATTAAGTGCTAATAACACCATTTTTGTCTGCATATGCTTCTCATCTTTATGCTCTCCTTTAGACTTTCATACGTGGACACCAAATGTCCAAAAATGTCCTTCAGTTTATTTCAGACTCCATTTGTAATTCCTAGAATTTCTAGCTTTTTAGCTAATTAAAATGTGGATATGTTGCAAAAGTGTCAAATGATGCCACGATTAGCTTGAATTTAAAAATAATAATTGTTTTGGTGGCATATTAGCCCATAACCTCTGCATGTGAGTGTGAATACTGAAACCGTGTGGGTGTGTGTGTTACAGACAAGTGCGAAATGTTCTGCTGCAGCATGTTGACCACAGTGTCAGGTTGGAAGAACATGAAAGTTAATGTATGACACTTTTGTTTATTGATCTGAGAGATGGGGCTCTTTATGATAACCAGAACAATTGCATTTCCTGCTGAAAATGCATGTGAATGCTGAAAGCTTAAATAAATCATTGAAAGCATTGTTGAAATTGCTGAAATCTGAAATGTTTGAAAATTGTGAAAGCTTAAAATGTATTACACTAGACTGCTGGAAGCAGAAATATAGAAGTGGCAGAATAGGGAGTTTGAAATGTTAAGTTGAAAAGTTGAATAGAACCATAAACGCCTTAAAGAGTTTAACGTTTTTACATTTGAATTGTTTATGTAGCTAAAGTGTGCAGAAAAACATACAGAAGAATAATAAATTGCAAAGCATTGCTGAAAATGCAGAAATGTAACATGAATTGGCAAAAGTGAAAGCTGAACTGCGTTGCCTGATGAAGAAACTAAAAGCTGAAATACTTTGCGTGGACGTTCTGTAATATTGCCAATGGTTTTCAATCCTATTGGAATATATTGTTGAAAAAAGGAGTACAAATCCCCACAAAGATAGCAAGATACCAGTGTATGTATAGAAGTCTCCACAAAAATAGAAAAAAACAGTATGAGTGTGTTTAATCAACATCAAAATTTTCTCAGAAATAAAGAATTCTGGAAATCTGAGAATAAAAGGTAGAAAATAGCTGAACATTTTGATATTTGAAGAAGTAGATTAGAATTGTGAACAAAAAAAATGTCATTTCCTGCTGGAAATTCTTGGGAGTGCTGAAAGCCGAAATGCTTTTGCACATGTAAAACTGGCAGAGGTGGAAGCTGACCCGCAAGCTGAGATACGGTGCTAAAGCCGGGCTCTTAGCTGTAATACTGTCAAAGCTGCATTTACTTCTGTTAAGTTCTTGAAAAAAGCTTAACATTTTTAAAAGGCATGAAAGGTAGAAAAAGGTGGAATTTAAGTGTCCTTAAATGCTTAATCAGCATTCCCAATAATTATGAAGCCCTACAGTTAATCTACGGTGCATTGAATAAGGTGGTGCATGACTCCTCCACTATGTCATAGTTTCAACACATAAACTCAACATTTTCCAAAACTTACCTTTCCTGTTTCTTTACCATGACCTTAGACTTACCGTTACACTTTGTCTTCAACTGTGTGCTAAAGTTGTCTTTAGTTTCGCTACTGCCCTGACATAAACCATCTTTTCAATATCCATTTAGCCAAGTTGACTGGACTGTGTGAAAAATAAGTTATGTTGTTGTTGTTTACATTACAAAGATTTGTGTCTCAGAAATAAACATAATTCTGCACAGTTAGACTTTTTCACTGAAGTTTTATTTATTACATTGCATCTCATTTGTATTGAGTCATGAAACTTATATTGCGTATCTTGAGATGAGCAGATCGTCCCATTCCTTCTGAACAGGACATTGTGATGACTGTAGCTCTCTTACCTTCAAGCATATTAAAATGTAACACGCCAGTTACGGCTCAGTCATCACTGAGCAAACTCAGTCAGACTGCAGCAAAATCCCTCTCAAACAACAGCAGATGCAGGTTGTAGGTGTGACAAAGCTTATTGTCTCTTTAGGCAAAAACAGACTGTCTCTGTCCATCCTCATTAAGTGGCCCGTCTGATTTCAAGACTGGTCCAGGTGCTTATTACGTAAACTTGAGTAACTCCAAATTCATGGTAAATCAGACAGACTTCTTATTTAGGGTGAACTGGAATTTCAGTTCTTCTTACAGTTGACAGTAAAAACAACTTAATGTAAAATATAAATCCTGCAATGCAGTAAATGTACGTTTCAGGGTGTTGTGACGCTGGCAGGGAAGGCACATGTTGCTTTTAAACCGCAGTGTGTGACCATGATCGGCGCCATGAAAGCCGCTTGTGTGTTGGGTTCTTCTTCTTCTCCTCAGAATGGGCGCAGCAGACGCAGCTCAAACTGCCCTGACCTGCCAAAGGAAAAACTAAAACATTTTGGAGGTGAAGCCAGTTAGTTGAAATCATCAACATATTCAAAGCCAATGTCTCAAAGGCAGCTTATTCAGTTCCAACCGTTGCCAAATGAAAACTGGAGTGTTGAATGTCAATTCACCAGGACCGACAGCCACCATCTCAGATCCTGCTGACGCTGCATCAGAAGATACAAGCAGGTCAGACGGGTTCCTGACATATTGCTTTTGGTAAAAATGTTTATTGTATGTAAACTTAATATTGTGTGTATTTGTTTAAAATCTCATATCCCTTCTAGTGACGACATGAAAAACAATTGACTGTGACACACATGAGCGTAGGCTTTATATACATCATGAGTGTTATCCTTAACACTACTATTACAGATATATTACTGAATTAATCAGCCATTTTGAGTTCCGATATTAATTTGAGTCATTTTCAGACTAAAACTCTGATCTTTGGCACGAGGAATCCAAACAGGCAAACGCCCCACATTAAGCCCTGCAGTTGGAATATTTCACGGGACAGTAGCAAATATACTTTCACTATCTGCCAAGATGTACAGAGCTGAACGTCTCACATTGATGCAAGTTTATTATTTATTACTAATTGTAAAGCCTTAACTCACCACAGTTACACAGCCAGGTAGGTTGGCCTGCTGTAGCCACCGTGGGCTTGTACACTGCTACAGATTCATTTATAAAGCAATTCTTGGCATCTGTGTTTATATTTATTATAAGAAATAGTATAAGACAACTAGTGGACAATTCTCTTTGCGCTCTCAAGTTTTTTTTATGTTTTTGTCCCACATGTGGCTGGGGCGGCTGCTCGGTGGCAGAGCGGTCGCCTGCCAATCGGAAGGTCGGCAGTTTGATCCCCCGGCCATGCATGGAAGCATCCTTGAGCAGGTTACTGAACCAGAAGCTGCGCCTTCGGTTTGTGAATGTTCTCATATGTAAGTCGCTTTGGATAAAAGCGTCGACTAAATGTAAATGTAAACATGTCCATACAGAGCATGGAAAAAGGTCTTTATGTATTCTGCACCTTCTGCCAGGAATCTGCTCCTTAAAAACTTTAAATTTAACACGTCCATCTCACTAAATGCTTTCAAATTCAAAAATGAATGAATTGGAGGCCGATTCCTTGGAATGTCACTGTTTTTGATTAACAACTTTTTTTTGCCGGGGCCTCTGTAATTTAATGTGGAATACCACAGTTTGGATAGATTCCTTCATCTGCAGTCATCACGACGGCTTCGTTAGTGGCTGTTTCTGAGGACTCATCTACTGCGCACCTACAGTTCATTGAACAATCTTGAATCTTAAGTTGTAATATAATTTGCCTATATTTATATTGTCAATAGCATTGTTGGCATCTAAATCTCAACAGCCAATTCAAAGTGTAAAATGATCAGAATACCAAGCTTAGAAAAGCGGGTTTGAAATCAAGTGTCATTTGCAAACAAGTGAGCTTCTGTCTCAGTGTCACATGTCAATGGCAGACATCTCAGAACAGAAGTTTCACTCCAGCTCGATTTTAAGAAACACCACAAACTGAGTTGTAGCGAATGGTATTCAAACTATGTTACGATTACAAGAAGCAACACTATTTCCACACACAATAATATCTATTCCACCGACTTTGCCTGAATCCCATCTGCTGTCTGTTGATCTGAAGACATTAAACCATGAGACAAAGGTGAAGATTTGGTCTTATTATTTGCATCATACAATAATGTGTACCATGGTTAAATTTGCTGTGTAATGACATCAACTGACCGCTTTCATATCTAGTAAAGGATAATGTTAAATATGTATTTAAAGATAAAATAAACACAACTAAGCACACTTTCTGCATCCATGTCCTCTAAAATTCCTCTGCCATGTCAGTGGGGTTGGTGTTGTATCTGACTGATATGTTTAAGCAAAAAAGAAACGCTTATCAGAGTAACAGATAATTGGTCTTCCTGCATTGCTGGAGAAAAAAATTATCACATGGCAGGAAGTGAAGGAATATAATTCCTTCATGTTAGACATATAATTGAAATACTGAATAGTTTGATGAGCATGAAAATGATGTAAACCACTGCCAAGGCCCATCACAGTCAACTAGAGTCACATTCAATGAAACACTTAAATTGTGAAATTTCAACTGAGGAATAGTGTCACATCCGTCACAAAGTGTTAAAGACAGAATTATAATAAAATGCAATAAAGCTGTTGTGGATGTTTGCCATGGCCCAGCACTATACAAGGACTCAGGTATAGGCCTGAGTTATTTTTTAGTTCCCTGGTTTTTCCCACTTAGCATAGAGCCAAATGGCATACAGAAACAAACTGCCACTGTTAATATCTTTTACTTATTTCACATTAAATCCTCTTAGAGATAGGGTGAGGAGCTCAGAGTAGAGCCGCCGCTCCTCCACATTGAGAGGAGTCAGCTGAGGTGGCTCGGGCATCTGTTCCGGATGCCTCCTGGATGCATCCCTGGGGAGGTGTTCTGGGCATGTCCAACCAGGAGGAGGCCCCGGGGAAGACCTAGGATACGCTGGAGGGACTATGTCTCTTGGCTGGCCTGGGAACGCCACGGTATTCCCCCGAAAGAGCTGGAGGAAGTGTCTGGGGAGAGGGAAGTGTGGGCGTCTCTGCTCAGACTGCTGCGCTCGCGACCTGGCAGAATAAGATGGATGGATGGATGATACTGCTTGTCCCACTATCAGTACAATGATACACTGTTACATATTTGAGGATGGGACACATTCACGAAGGACCACCGCCTGTTTACCTGCTCTAGTGAATTAGTTTAATCCATTAAACTGATGAAAGGAAGCGTTGTCTTTTCAATGGGGAAAAGTAAAAATGGACCCCCAGACATATAAGTACTGGCTCTGTTATGGTTCTTGGCTGCAACAATGACCAGACTAGTTCGATCATTTGTTGTAGTAGTATTTTGCATAGACTTTATGTTAAAAAAACTCAGATGGAATATTTATTTGGGATGAATTCATCTGAAATAAATGAAGAATCAAAACATAAACAGTCCACTTGTCAGAATGTTCTGTTCACATCACAGCTGCTGTCAGTCATCCGTACATTTAATACTATAATGATACCACTAACGAAGCTTCTTTCAAAACCTCTAACTTTTTTGAGATCCGTCATCTGTCTGCCCTTGAGTCCTCAGTGCTGCTGCCTCTTTAAAGTATTTCTGCGTCTAATGTGGACCACCTGCCCTTAATATCGTTCATTGTGCCTGAGTTAAAAAAAAGATGCACAGAAAACTTTACTGACTAACACCTGGAGTCTGCACTCTTTTTTTTTTTAACTACGTTCACGCAGAGACAGTCTGTCCAACACACTGGTTCGCACTTGGGTTGCGAAACTCATTCCTCTGTAACAACTCTGTAAAAACAACAGAGACAGTAAATGATCGGATTCTTTAAAAAAAGACACAGCAGTCTTACATTGATGAATGCAACATCAGTGTGTGAAGTACTTGCCAAATACTATCCTGAAAATCAGTTTCAGGGTCCTTGTGAACCCTTGTCAACAGGGCCACTATGTACAAAAACAAAAACAAACCTTTTAGTATAACAATTAAAAGCATCTATTAAATATTGTCTCTCACCTTTGTTTCTGAGAAGGTCCCTGCAAACAAGATTGTATGGCGACAGCTCTCCTGTGTGAAGTTTTGAGGGCTGAGGGCTCAGAGGAAGCGTTAAGGGATCTTTTGTAGTTTACAATCCAGAAAATAATGAAATGGTATTACACCAATTTAGTATGATTTGAGAAATTAACAAAAGAGCAAATTAATCGGCCAGACATAGTGAGCCACATAGATTTTTACATAGGTGTTTTTTAATTAGCATGAAATCTACCCTCAGCCAGGCCTGTGTAGATGAACAACTTTTTCTCGCTACCCATTGGCTGCTTTCATTGCTTGCACCTATTGTAAGAAGTTGTTGAAAAAAACAGTACAAATCCCCCCAAAGTGTTGAGAAATTGTGTAAAAGATAGCAAGATACCAGGTAGTGTGTGTGTGTGTGTGTGTTTGTGTGTGTGTGTGTAGAAGTCTCCACAAAAATAGAAAGTCTGTACCTCCTCGTTTGACCATGGCGTATTCTTCCGAGTTGCCATAATAGTAAGGCATATATCAACTTCTTACAATAGGTGTGAAAACCATTGTCAATATTACAGGACTTCCATGCAAAGTATTTCAGCTCTTAGCTTCCTAGGGCAATGCAGTTCAGCTTCCACTTCTGGCAATTCATGTCACATTTTTGCATTTTCAGCAATGCTTTATTATTCTTCTGTATGTTTTTCTGCACACTTTACCTACAGGAACCATTCATATGTAAAAAAAATATTCAGGTCTTTAAGGCATTTATACTTCTATTCAACTTTTTAACTAAACATTTCAAACTCCCAATTCTGCCACTTATATATTTCTGCTTTCAGCAGTTAGCTTTCATATTTTTCAGGCATTTCAGATTTTTTGTAATTTTTCAGCTATTTCTAATATTTCAGCTATTTCTACAATTTCAGCAATGTTTTGCAGCTGTCTTTCAGCTTTCAGCATTCACATGCATTTTCAGCAGAAAATGCAATTTTTCTAGTTCAAAAACTGTAAAAGATATCCAAAAGCTGAATACAAGTTTAATAAGTAGTAGCATTTCAAAGTATGAGTAAGTTTTAAGAGCATTTGAAGAGTGCTCCATAGACTTCCATTGTAAAAAATGTCCATAAAAAGCTTAAAATTTTAAAAAATATAAAAGTTAGAAAAAAGAAAAATACAAGCATAAATGTCCTTTAAGAGCTGAACATTTTAATAGTTGAATGGTTTCTGTAGCTGACAAAATGCGGAAGGAGTAGCGATGCAAAAAACGTACGGAAGAAGAATAAGTAAAGAAAAGGGATAACAATAGCTTAACAGCAGTCACACTAATAAATACATGTTGACGGCAGTCTGTATTTTGGTGATAACATGTGAGGTCTTTTTTTATATTGCCTTACAGTGCAGAAATACTGTACATTCAAAGCACACAACCACAGTCTTGGAAAGACTAGTAGTTGTGTTTCCATCCTTAGACTGCATGTAAAGTGATGACAAAGAAGATGACAACTGGACGCTGAAAGGTCTGAGAACAAAAAGCGCCTTTATCAAAATACAAGAAAGAGAACAACAAATAACAAATAATTAAGAATAAAAATGGAAAATCAAGAACATATCAGCGTAGTTTATGCGTGTGTGTGTGTGTACATGAGAGATATTTTGGTTTAGGTCCAACTGAAATAAAACTCTTGAGGTGTCTGAATCCCTGAACATGAGGAGAAGTTATCTGCACACTACAAAGATTGTGTTTATAAAAAGTAAGACATCATCAAACATCAAAATGTCACAGAGAGATAAGATGGTTCCAGCTTCACAAGTAATTGGAGATCATGAAATCTCCTCTATCACCCAATACAAAGTGAATATATCTCACACCAGTGATCTTAATAGAATTTGTATTAGTTAATGTTGTTTTTGTCCAAATGTGACGTAATATCTGTCTTTGGTCTTTTTCTCTCTTTTCTTTTTACTCACATGCTTAAATATAGAGCTGAGGCCTTTGGGACCTCTTCTATAGTGTATCTGTTGCACCAGCTCAAATTCAAGAAAGGAAAAGGTTGAAAAAATAGATCAAATAAACAGGAAGACAATTTATCATGAAATATCATGGTTATGTGATGTAGAAACATCTTTAAATACTCAACAACGTAGTATGGGCTGCCGATGCCAAAATATTGATGTGTGTTTCTGTGAGTGTATATAGATGTGTGTTTGTGTGTGTGTGTATGACAGAGGAAGTGCAACAGGAATGAGGATAAACACTGAAGACATCTTTTACCTCAGTCATATAGTTGTGATATTTACATCCTATAATATCACAAACCACAACTTAACAGTCTTAAAAAAACATCATTATGGCATCAGTGTTGGTTATTTAATACTTAAACCAACTTGTGCGTCCTCGACGGATTTGCATCTGGTGCTAAAGACCTACCTAACTTGTATATTATGGTCACTGCTTCAACGCTGCTGGTGTGTCGCCACAATGGTCATGTAGGATCTGTTTTCTGCTTATATTGTGTTTCACGCCACAACGGACAGCATGCTGATGGAGGATCATTTCCCTTACAACTGTTTTAAGGAGATAAGCAAGACTCACATTGTCTTTCGTTACACAAATAATGACAATTTTATACTTATCTTGCATAAACACAGCTGTAGTCTCAATGAAAAACAAATTTTAAGTATTTATTTTACAAAATCCATGTTTTGCATCACTCATTAGATACAGCACACATGAACACATATCATCTGAAGCTATCGTCCCATGCTTCAGCAGACACGTCACCCAATGTAAAGCTTTCGTTTTTGTCCACAATTTTCTTGGACGGTTCCAACCTCAGTTACAATTAATCATGTGGTTCATTGTCAGCTTGCATCGACATCAATGTGCTACTGTCCGCCAGAAGTCCTTGGGTGAGTGACGTCTTCTAGATGAAAATTTTTAAAAACATTTTGTTTTTGCTACAAAACCTGTTTTACGCACCAATAACTGGACTTGCTTACTGCGGATTATGGCAGTAATGACAACATCACTCTGTGTATTGGTAAATGCTTTTAGTTACACATACACACATGCGCGCGCGCGCACACACACACACACCTGAGGTTTTCTGTGAAAGTAAACTGCTTTTACGGGTCATGTCTGTTTGGATGATTCTTTGCTCACGCTTTCAAAATGAAAATATTATGGCTTACCTGTACCTGGTTGCTGTACCAAGGGGCTATACAATGTCAATTTTTAATAATCCCCACTCCTTGGTGGAAGAAGAATATTTGTTGAAGATTGGGGCGTAACAGTTTTCTTACAATACTGTATTAACAGGTGAGACGTGGCCCTGATAGAATCAACCTGAGATTGTGTGTTGACATTAAATCCACCCTGCAGATTCCTTAGTCTATGTATTTTTTTTTTATTATTGTGTGTATTTTTGTTATTTAGATATGTTGCTGCATTTGTTTTGCATTCTTTGTTAGAGCTTCATTTGGATCACAAGCACCAGAGCAAGTTTTCTTCCAGCTGTTTGACCCATCGGAGATTTTCATATCATGTGCTTGTCACATTGTGAGTTCGAGACCTGCTCATGACCTGCTCTCTCTATCTTTGCTATTGCTCTCTTTACGGTCTTTGCTTTTCACTGTGTCCAATAAAGCAGAAAGGTGTAAAAATTAAAGACAAGCTTTAAAAAAAACAAACAAAAAAAAAACCCAGTAACACATATGCCCAGTCGAATGTGAGCAGGACTGAGTGAAAAGACTAAGTCCAACAAACAGGCTTAAAGAAAAAAAAAAAAAAAGTGTACATGCTTAGAAAAACCATACAATAAAAAAATAATTAGCAGATCTCTCAATAGTAATAACAGGAATTCTGAGAAGACATTTGTGGCAAATGGACACAACATAGAGTTCTGTTGCTGCAATGTATTTTTATACAAAGCTTAGCCCTTATAGATAGGGGAGGAGTGCATTTTCTTATGTCCGCCACCTCTTGTTCCTCTTTGGGTGGACGAAACACTTTTGAAATATATTTTAGACAGTCTCATTTTGGCACAGTGATTTTTCATGGCGCTCTCCTCAACCCCGCTGACATTTAGTGCTTTTGCTTCTCCCGCTCATTGCTTTGTATACTGAATTTAACACATTTTCCTTTCAGTCAACATGTACAGTATATGTAAATATGGGCTGTATGCAACACCGTTGTATAAAAGCCTAACTCTGGGAGATTTTTGGGAGGAGATATTGCTGGGCGAGGGCTCAGTGATCTGAAGGACGGAGGAAGCATCATCGTGTCTCTCTCACTGTGTTTTCACAGTCACACCTTTCTTTTGCACGCCTGCTGCCGCCTTCCCACACAGCTCCCCATCACTGTCGGCCCCTCGCTCTTTCTCCTCATCCCAGTAGTCGTCCTCTTCCTCCTCCTCTTCCTCCTCGATGGTCAGTTCATCCGTGGCCTTCTCCTCTTGCTTGATGGCTTGAATGGCAGGGGGAGTGGCAGCAGCGCTGTCCCCTGAGTCACTGCTGTCTTCGAAGGCCTCGGGGTTCTCCAACATCTCCCTGATCAGTGGCGGCATGGGGCCTGGGATCTCAGTCTTCAGTGTGACAGCTCTTTCTGCACCTACAGGCACAAACATATTTAATTAATGGTTAGTGTAAAAAGGGGAGGAGGAAGCCTCTAACACAATGTCCATGTTTAACTTTTTAAAGGAATCACTAGCAGCACTAGACAGGTTTCATCCCATTTCAGGAAAACAATGCCTCTTCACTGCCACGCTCTTCATATATGTAGATGATGCTATATTATCTCAAAAGGAACTATTTTGGAAGCATGATTCTTAGGATACAATAATATTAAATAATTGTATTTTTTCACCAATCAATTCTTTGAAAAATTCTGTCTTATGTTGGAATGAAACATAAACTTTAAATACTTTACAGCTGTCGATACTACTCCTAATCTGTGGTTATGATATTTAAAAGCTCAACTGACCTTTGGTGCTGATTCCTCGGAGGTCCGTGACTTTCATTAGCATGCGGGGAAACATGTGAGGCTTGTTCGGGCGTCTGCGGCGGGTGTAGATCTTCAGAGCCTCTAGCAGCGGCTCCTGCAGCTTGTCTACTTTCTGTGGCTCCTCCAGGTCCATACGGTCTGGAACAATGACAGAAAGACACACATTTGAAGAGGTAAGGAATTGTTTGGAGTTTATAAAACATCTTCCAAAATGATAGCGAGGGAACTGCAAAACAATGAGACAAAGTAACATTTTTAAAGGCTAGTGACAGCACGCTAGTAGGCACAACTGTACCTCCGCAGATGAGGCAGATGGCACTGAGTAGGCCTGTCTCTGTGTCGTCCATCTCCAAAGGGAGAAGCTGACCAGCAAAGGCAAACACCAGGTCTGTGAGCGGGCCGAAGCCAGCATTATGCATCTGGGTCCTGTTGAGAGTCAGGCCATCTGAGAAGGTCATCGTGTCCTGTTCTGGGGTGTAGCGAGTGCATATCCTCAGCATCTAAGAACGGGAAGGAAATTACAAGACGGAAGCGAAATACAAAAAGTGGGCATTTAGCAAAATGAGGATGACATTCAGTCAAAAAAAATAATAATAATAATTCATGGCATCAGTTCAGACATTTTTCAGTAGCTTTTAATATATCAATAAGTTGAGCAGCGTGACAAATGAAACAAAGCGTTAGGAAGGTGGAAGGGGAGTCGGTTAAAAAGGAGGAATAATAGGAACATGTGGTTTGTACCAGGATGTCCAGACATGCAGATTTGAGGAGGGTGATCTGGTCAGCGATGGTGAGCGTAGTGAAGCCTGGTAGCCGCTTGGCAAACTCCACAATCTTTATAATGCACTTAGTGGACAGCTCACTGAACTTATCCCACAGGCCCAAGTCCAGCTGTACTCTGTGGTCAGCACTTGAATTCTGGGAGAGAGAAAGAGGGACACTTTTGTCTGTGTGGCTGTGCAGAGTCCATACTGTGTTTGTCCTTCTGGCAAAGCGGTGAGCTAATGCTTAAGTGGAGTGTGAGTGTTTAGGGGTGGATGTGATTATGCATTAAGAAAAAAAGCCTCACTGTGGTGTATTTTCCTAATTGGCAGAGAGATGGAAAGGTCTCTTGGTGAGCTTTGCTGACTTTGTTAACCAGCTCTTCCAGTTCTCCACTCAGCTCATAGTTCTCTGGCAACACCACCTCCTCCTTCACATCCTTCTTCTTTTTGTTCCTGTCGTTACGCACCGCTACAGGGAAACACAAGCACAGGGTGATGCACTTAAAAAGCCAAACTCCCCAAAAGCTTTTTCTCGATAGTGACTATTAAGTATTATTTTATATAGAAATGATTGAAGCCAATATTTTCTTCTCACCTTCTTTAGACATGCCAACCTCAAAGCACTTCTGCAGCCGACAGTACTGGCATCGGTTGCGGGTCACTTTGTTGATCTGACAGTTCTTGTCTCGGTGGCAGGTATACACCATGTTCTTTTGGATACTGCGACGGAAAAAACCCTGAAACCCATAAAAGAAAATGTCCTGTACACTGCTTCATGACAGGAAAAAATGCTCTCAATAAGATCAAACTTTTAGGGATGGCAATGTCAGTCCTGTTGGTCCACTGCTTTGGTCCAGACTGAAATATCTCAAGAAATAAAAATATAATGTAGGCTATCCTAATTAGGTTGGTGATCCCCTGACTTTTCCTCTAGCGAGACCATGAGGTAGTCATTTGTGTTTTTTAGTGAACTACTACTGAACAACTATTGGATGAATTACCATGAACTTTGGTACAGATATTGTGCATGTCCACCACAAGATGAATTGTAATCACTTTGGTGATCCGGAGACTTGTCGCACCCTAGCGCCATCGTCAGGTTAAAATGTCAATTTGTCAAATAATTTAGTTTAAAGAACCTGCAAAACTAGTAACATTCCCATCATCCTCAGCTGGACTAAGTGTTTTGAGCTAATTATCGAATGTCAACATTCTAACATGCTAAACTAAGATTGTGAACATGGTTAACATTATCAACATGTTAGCATTGTCATTGTGTGAGCATGTTAGCATCTAGCGCAAAGCACTGCTGTAGTACAGCCTCACAGAGCCAGTAGCATGGCCTCACAGAGCCAGTAGCATGGCTATAGACTTTTAGTCTTGGTTATTTATAATTTCAGAATACTTGTATAATAAAGTGCAAATTGCCCAAGGGTGATGCATGCATAAAAATGCTGGATTGGCTGACTGTTGTCTCACAGAGCTGAGAAGTCATCTTTTACTGCTTCTTTCTTAACTGAACATCAATTTATTGTATCTGTATATAAAACTACAAGTATACAAAACCCCTATTAAATGTTCTCCAAATGTATCCAAACTTTAATCTTCAGCTCTAAATCTCCTCTTTAACAGCAGTTGTATTCTGTTTAGATGCAGTAACCATTTGCTGGTCACATACAGCACATTGTTCAGTTCTGTTACATTAATAATGTGCAGTATTGGTAAGGATACACAAGAGGGCAGCTTAAAAAAAGTAAAGATTACAGCTACGCTAGAGCTGACATCTGTCAGGCTCTTCTAGTAGAACATCAGGTTCTCACTCTGGCCTTCTTTTCAGTGGACATCAGCTGTTCACTTCATACATGTCCTGTAGACTCTTCATGTGACTCTGGCTTCATTTACCTTGCAGCCCTCACAGGAGCTCACCCCATAATGATAACCAGACGACTTGTCCTGGCACACAAAGCACGGCTTGTAGACACGAGGAGGAGGAGGAGGAGAGGGAGAGCTGGGCACCATCTCCTCTGAACTGGTGCTCTGGGTCTCCACTGCTGCAGAAATAGAAAATTAAAGAAACATTTAAGGTCTCTTATTATATCAGAGCATCTTGTTTACATAACTTCTTTGAAACTATGATGAAAGCTAATACAAAATCTGATTAAGAGAGAGTGGTCAACCAACAACCCCCAAACCCCATGCAGGCCACCCCTTGGAGCCAGAAGGAAAGCTCAAAGGCAGACATTTTTAAGAGAAAAGGGAGGGGAAACACTGCTGATTGACAGCGACTTAAAAGAGACACAATTAGCTGATGGCCAGATGGCCCTGCTGATAAAATGCTGATTGGCAGCTGAGATTTGATTGGCTTCTCCATTTACTGGTGAGTGGGGGAGCTGCATACCTTGGACTTTTTGACTGACGTCTGAATTTTTGCATCTGTTGTGTGTTTGTGTACACGCGCGTGCGCAAGATCGCATTTTTATTTGAAAGGTTTACCAACCAGACCTGCCTATATACCTCGAGCCCCATGTGAACAAACAGAGGCAGGATGTTTATGAGACTCGGCTGTCTCCCTCTGTTCCTTCTCACTGTCTCGCTAAAGAAAATGGCACACTGTATAACACCATTTGCTGGCCACAGGCAAAGCCATTCAACTGCCGCTAATGAAAACGTTCAAAACAAACAATGTCAAACAGACGCAGGGACGAGTACATTCAGCTGATTCAAACTGATTAATCTGAGCGGAATCTGAGATTAATTTGGCTCAGATTGAAGCAGAAAAAGAGTGAAACAAAGAGTGAAGGTGATGACTAAAGAGCAACGAGCAACCAGATTCCCTCGAACATGCCTTTCAACTTTCACCTTCAGTCACCCCAACTTCACCTCTGCCCATTCCTACCCCCACTCCCTTGTTTCCTGGCCCTAAATTCTTCAGTGCAGACTGGACGGGGTTTAATAGTTGCCCAGGCTCATAAGCGGCCCTATAAAAGCTGTGTCTGGGATGGGAAGGAGGCCCCCGGCCGGCTGACGGCCTCTTTATTGGGATCCAGTCACCTTGGGCAGCTATTCACATCAACAGCTCCATCCTTGGATCCCTTCTTAGTAAAAATAAAGAATCTGGGGTCAAAAACCCAAAGTCACAGCCCCTCCTGTCACCCTCAATAGATAGCACAGGACTGAACCAAATGTGGCCCCCACCCCACCGCAGCAACCCCAACCTGAACCACAGCTTGTCATTAACAAGAGTGGTAAGGTTTTAAAAAAAAAAAAAAAAAAAAAAAAAATAAAAAAACAGGCAAAGGCACAAAAGAATAATCTAATAAAAACAGAGGGAAAAATGAAAAGCGAAAGAAAGGGAAAGAAGGAGGTGAATCAGAGGACAGACACTTCCCAGTGGCCAAAGGGTTAAATACAATCTTGACTATTTAACTTTGACCTTGACTGAAGAAGGCCATTACTAACTACGTGGCCAGCAGGTCACTTTAAAGTCCAAAACTGTGTTCAAATAGGACAACATTCAATGAATCATGACTGCCTTCATCCTAATGTGTTTCTGTGCAGCACTTACAGCTGTTGTCCTGCAGCTATTTATCAAAAAATAAATCAAAATTCTATGATAAAAACAAATAAAACCTTGTTTTTAACTGGATAATCACGTTTTACATCTAGTTCAACTGGTTTTGATGCAGTGATATATAAGTGTGTAATTCTTTAATAGAAAGTGTGTATATTTATCACTAGGGTGACAACAACAGACAAAAATCTGAAATGGAAATACAAAACATACATGCATTTTATGATACACACACACACACGTGCATGCATTTGAACATTTCTGTTGTTTTAAAGTCCCAGCGTGGGCTTCAACAATATTAATGTCTTTTTTAACTTGTACACAGAAAATGTTTACACATTGTAATTGATCCGTTGCAGCGACGTGACATTAAATAAAAAACAAAAACCTAATAAAGTTTATTGACTCATACACAATCAACCACAGCTCAACCCAACGCAGAGTGAAAGTCTGTTCTCTGCATATAACCCATCTTAAGTATTAGGAGCACAGGAGCCACTGTGCAGCTCCCGGGGACCAACTCCAGTTCTAAGCTAAATAGTTTCTTCTCTTTCCAACATTCAAATTATAGCAAACACCTGGCAGCCTGGCTGTGCAGCCTTTGATCAGCTGGCTGTAATGTTGTTAAAAATTAACCACTTTGTGCTGTTTACCTCTTTATGGTCGCTCTATAACATGTATTTTTCCCCCATTTGGTGCATTTCACAGTATTGATATTCAACATTTAGTGGTGTGTGCACACTGCATGACAGAAAGCCAGAACAAAGCAGGCAGTGTGTCATAACCAAACAGGTTTTTATAAAGCATGTACACATTCACGTAGGCTCATATGTGAAAACGGCTTAATAGGTTACTTGAATTATGATTTGAGATTAAAGCAGTTTGCAATTCATCAATTAGCTGATCAATGAAAAATTGGCAATAATTGGCAACTATATTGATAAATTATTACTTATTTAAGTCGTGTTTTTCCCAGCAAACAAGCCAAACATTTAAAGTTCTAGCTTTTTTTGTGACCAATTATTTATCACATTTTCAAAGAGGGACATACATGTCAAGAAATCATGTGAGCACAGACACAAAAAAAAACAAACAAAAAAAACAGCCAGACATAAGCAACAGGCTCAACAGCACATACAATCATTAGTGATGCAGTATGATAAAAAAAAAAAAGACAATTCTAATACTGGTTTTATGTGCTATGTAGTCTCACAGGAAGTAGGCTGTGGGTATAAGCCTGCCATTGGCCAACTTTTTCAGCTGGAATTCTCCTCCTCTTCCGCTATCTGCATGCTACCGCTTTGAAAGTGCACCATTGCTGCTATCTGCTATGTGACTCAAGGCTTCAAGAATGCACCCTCACTCGCTTTCAGTTCCTCACTTGTGAGGATTTGCTGCTTTTCTTTGTCTACTGTGAAAGTAAATTAAATACATTTGAGTTTTGGAATGTTATTCGGACTACACAATTTGAAGACAGCATGTTGGGCTTCAGGTGTGATAGGCATGGAAAATAATTGTTAGTTGCAGCCCCAATGGTACGGTTGATAGTTGAATTGATGTCAGACAGAGAACCAGATTATGAGATTATCATTTCTTTCAAGAAAAAGGTTGTAACTAACATGCAGTGTTCTCCAACAATACATTAGGTGAAATTATTCAGAGTATGCAGGAGAAAATATCATATTTCACACAGGTTTATACACAAAGAGCTGCTTGTTAAGCAGGAGTTAAATACTATTATGTATTCAGTTTGGGGGCATTAGAGCCCAGGTGTAGGAGGTGGACGTGAAAGGGGGCAGAGCTGAATGAATGGGACTGTAACTTGATCACTGTTTTCTGTTTATATAGTAACACAGACAATGTAAAAGTGGCCAAGAGAGAAGTGGAAAAATTGCTCCCATTGAAACAGAGAAGCTGTATCTGGCGCCAGGAGAGAGGTAGTGACTGACACTGTCTGAGGGTGGTGAGAGCGGGTGAGGAGGGACGTGACGGAGAGAGACAGGGTGAGAGACACTGGGCTGAAGGCAGTGAAAGAGAGGGAGGAGGGGACTTTACCTGGCGTGGAGAAAGAAGGAGAGGAGCCAAAGCCTGTCAGCAGCTGTCATCGCACTGAACTGAGCTCAGCCTCAGTGCCTTGGAAAAAATACCTCTCTTCTTAACCTACAACTCACCCCTCAACGTGTCATAACATCAATCAGCACACCTCTACTGAACGCAGAAGAGACAAGATGGCTCGTGTCAAAAGGCCTCATCAGATAGCCAGATACATCTCCTATGCAGAGCTTCATAATGCTGAAAAACTGGTCCATGCATTTGTTACTGCTGGATTATTGCAATTCCTTAATATCAGGCTGCCTGAATGAGTCCCTTAAGATTCTGCAGTTGATTCAGAACGCTGCGGCACGTGTACTGACAAGAACTAGGAAAAGAGATCACATTTATCCAATATTAGCTTCTCTGCACTCGCTCCCTGTAAAAACCAGAATAGAATATAAAATCCTCCCCCTCACCTATAAAGCTCTTAATGGTCAGGCACCATCGTATCTTAAAGAGATCAGAGTACCCTATTACCCCACTAGAACTCTGCGCTCTCAGAATGCAGGGTTACTTGTGGGTCCTAGTCTCCAAAAGTAGAACGGGAGCCAGAGCGTTATCAAGCTCCTCTCCTCTGGAATCAGATCCCAGTTTGGGTTCAGGAGGCAGCCCCCATCTCCACATTTAGTCTACACATTTAGTAGACTTAAGACTTTCCTCTTCGATAAAGCTTATAGTTACGGCTGGCTCAGGTGAGTCCTGTGCTGCTATAGGCTATAAGACTGCTGGGAGACTCTCTTGTAGTTTTGTGCTTTCTCCTTTCTCTCTTTGTATCTCTGGAGGCTGAAATACCTGCTGAAAGTTACGGAGTTTGTGATTGCGGGCCACCTGCAGGAACAGTGCTGCTGTGTCTAAGGTTGGGGGGAGGTGGTGTAGCTCAGATCCTGCTCGGTGGGCATCACCTGGAGCTGCTCAGTTGTCCTTCTGGATCCGTCCTCTTCCCTTATGTTTTACAACCTACTTTTTGTCATCATAATTGTATATACACTATGGTCTTCTGTTGTGAATCTATTCCGTACACACAACATCTATGCATATCTGTCGGTCCTGGGAGAGGCATCCCTCCTCTTTTGCTCTTCCTGAGGTTTATTCCATTTCAGTTCCCGTTAAGAGTTTTTTTTGGGGAAGTCTTTCTATAGCCGAAACGAGGGTTAAAGGACAGGGTGTCATATGTTGTACAGATTATTAAGCTCTTTGAGGCAAATTGTGATAATGGGCTATATAAATACAAATTAAATTAATTGAATGTTACCCAAACTAGACTAAGTGTTTTTCACCCCTAAAAGGTCCTTTTGCTCAAATTTGAACTTCATCACAGTGGATCTGCAACAGAAAACATCACTTCTAGCTTCTATCACCTAAGTTACCATACAATAATATTCCTTAATAACGTCACTTGATCTACTTGTGTTTGTGTCTTTCCCACCTTCCTCCTCTCCTATTTACTCAGTGTTTGTTGTCAGAACACAGCCCTGTTTAGACAACAGAAGCCCCTTGAAAGCAGATACGTTCCTTGTCAGCTCCGATACCTGAGAGTCTTAAGCACAGGAATGACTGTTTCATTCCTGAGATGTTTACTAAACCTGCATAATGAAAATAATTTCTGACGAGAATGAATATCAAATTTGGCAACATTGACTCAGGAACATCCGCAGCTCGTAACACATGCTGTCCAAAATCCATCCTACTATTTATGCAGTTACTATACAATAAATCTACATTGTTAAGCCTTTTACAGTAATAGGAAATACAATGCTTCAGACGTCAAACTGCAACTTTAACAAAAATTTAATTTGTTTTCTGAGGTCTTCCTGGAGCTGTTTTACTACCATCCACAGTGAGTAGCTCCTCTATTTACTTTGTGCATTTCATTGTAGGTAGAATAGTGTCCTTCTACAGCACAATAAAAAACTGTTTTTTAGTCAGCACACTAACTGTTTTGAGTATAATATACTTTAGTATTAAGTATATTTTTACACAGCTTCTCCCAACTTATTAGTTTCTTCCCCCCCCCCCCGAGTGTCTTTGTGAAATTATTTATACATGAAAGTCAACCTGTTTAGGTTTTAGAAAGCCAGAGCAGCTGTCCGTTTGCTATCTAGCGCTGATGATCTACAGTGCTGATCTGTTAGGAGTGAGGAAGCTGATGTTTCAGCAAGACAGAACTGGTCTGTCATTCTGTATTAACAAGTGCATGAGAATGAAAACCGTGACTGACACCGTGTGACATCGAGATGCAGTTGTTTCAGTTCTATCGCCTGAATACAGTACGCAAACACCTGTACAGAGTGAACATGTGTTGTTTTTTTTACACTGATATTGAAGGAGTTTTTTTTTCATTCCCCTTGGAGTGGCTGTGTGGTCGACACAGTGTGACATATGGCCTATAGGGCCTGCAGCCTGGCTCAACCTGCCAACATTGCACATCTCATTGAACTGGACTTTAGCCTCGGGGCTTCAAAGAACCTCACACTGAAGGAGTGTAGGATAATGCCAAGGACTGTGGTGTCATTACAAAGAGTTTAATAATGACTAAACTGTAGCAGCCAGAAATTTTAGAAAAATCGTCACCCATAATATTGCAAAAGTACAATAAACTTTGACTCATTTCTTTCCTCCCGAGTCCTCAAAAGATTAATTTGAATTTGTAATCCAGTTTTTACATAACTTTTCGCCTCACAAAATGTTCAGTAGCATACTGTGGAATGTGCGTGCACATGTGAATATGTGTGGGCTGCTGCATGGGGCCACAGGTCAGCTGGACTGTGGGTGAGGGTTTTAAGTGCGACTTTGAGAACTGAAACAGTGTGAGGAGAGAGGGGGTGGAAAAAGTGGAATAAATGTTATTAAATAGCCATAAACAAAATGCCTTTGTCAAGTCTATTTCAAAAGGGAAAAGTTAACGCGGCTTATAGATTCAATTCTGATTACACGTCTATATTTTTCATTATAAAATGCATGTGTCACCCTTCACATTAAGGTACTATGTTGTAATTCGTGACCATGGGGGAGAGCTACAGCCTCAAAATATGCTGAGCGAGAAATTACCACGACAGAAGGGGAGGAGATGGGGAGATCTGAGTGACAATCCCTTTCATCAGCTGTTCTAAGTTCAATACCAGCGTCCAACCCCCCCCCCCCCCAAACCTCACTAATAACCCTCTTCCCCCTCTGTCCTCTCCTGCCTTCCTGCCCTGGCAGGAGGAGGAGTCCTTCCTGTCATTGGCAGCGCCTTTTAAAGGAAAGGCTGCGAAAACCAGGCTACTGTCCAGGAGATGGGTCCATAAAAACAGCAGCACAAACACTCAAAAAAGGGAGACAGACACACAAACACACATGCAACGGTGCACAAAGGCACACACACACACTTGCACAAACCTGCAATCCTCACACTCTTAAACAGTTGTGAACCTTGTCCTGCAATTTCAGACGTACTGTCGAAATTTGGCCCATAAGAGCATAAACAAATCTTATGGAAGTCACAATTCACACCCAGTTTGACAATGGGTCATTCAAGGCAAGGTGTAAGACAAAACCTAGAAAACAGCATTCATGTAATATTTTGCACTTTGTGTTTTTTCATGGTCGCGGAGTTAGGTTTTTTCTGGAGAGTTTGGGGTGGGGGTGCGTTTAGGGGACAGGTTGTTAAATCTGGGTTTGTCCCTCCCATTCACCATCATACATACAATGCACCCTCTCTTTTTTATAACACCCAATAAACCCAGCTCTCTATTTTTTGCCCTTTTTTGATATTAGAGAGTCCATAGAGCCAGCTTCCACCTTCTAACTGGGCACCCTGAATACAATAACATGGCTTCTAAAACACATCTTCTGCTACCAACCTCAGTATAACCGTCAGGCAATATGGAAAGATTTGAAATTGTTTAATCCACTATGTCAACGAGATGAAAATTTTTACCTTGTTCCTTCTTGTATAATGATGGTACAATTATGCTTCTGTAGCTGGTTTCACTTTAAGTTTACAAGCTTTTGAAACTTTTTAACTTTTAAAAACATGTTTTGTCAGCTAAACCACATTTTTGCAAATAGTGCGTAAACATCTAGCCCACTGTAGGATATTTGACAACTAGTTTAGTAGAAGATGGTCTAATAATTCAGAATCAAAAGGCCAAACTCAGTCAAAGTTAATGTGGTGTGGTGGAGACATGGCTGGAAGCTTGTGGAAGCTCCACACGTTGGAACACGACTCACTGAACCTCACAAGATATTGTTTTAGGTTTCACTCAGGAACAGTCACCAATCAGCAACCCGGGATTGTCTGTGTTCCTGAAGCTTTTATAAGAGTACTGCGATTGATAAAATGTGCTATTCTGAAAATGTTTTAAATAGGCATGGGTTTAGATTGTGAAATTCAGATCAATCTGATCTACTCATCAACTGTCCATAACCTACTGTATTAGTCATGTGCATTCCCAGCAGATGAGTCTTTAGGCATTCACATTGAAAAGGTAAATGCTGGATGTTAACGCACAAACTGTAACCTCATTTCTGTGAATGACCAGATTAGAGTAATAATTTGATTAGTGTTTATAAGATTCACAGTAACTAAATAATCTGACATGACAAGGATTAATAGATAATCTTGTTTATGACCAGAAAGAGGCATGTGTGGCTGTCTGTAGAAAACATCTTATTAATGCAACAATGACAGCAAAAGAAAGAAAGAAAATAGTGAAGCTGCACTTCAGTGCAAATTCTCTTACTTGCAGGGTCGGTTGCAACCTGAAACCTTTTTTCCCTGTCCACCTTGCCACTCCGCTGTTGGTGTATCAAAAATCTGCTTTGCTTTGTCCACTCTGTGACTCCTCTAGGCAGACTCAAAAACACCAAAATAAATCAGAGTAATGTCTAAATGTTTAATTTCAAATCTTGACAATCTATCAAGTTATTACAAGTAAGATAACCTGGTTATGGTTAAAATCAGAGTGTTGTTGTAACGACTCTTTTCTGTTTAAAAAAAAAAGTAAAGTTAAAGTTGATTCTATTCCATAGGTCTGTGCGAAAAAGCAGTTTGATATAAAATACATTTTACATTTCAAAGGTTTACTGTGAAAAAGGAAAAGTTACATTGCATGCCACCCCCTCCCCCTTTCCTCTCTTCAGCTGCTTTCTATCAAATAAAGGGAAAAAGCCAAAACAAATAATGTGAAAACAGATACATGTGTCTGGCCATGAGGTCATCAATAAAATCAGAGCATTTTAAGTACTACAACATTAACAACAACAATTATTCCATACAGCATTTCATATAATATCACCTAATAGTGTCCTACATACTGTATATTATACTACATAATAACATATATCATAATAGTCATAAGAAATGCAATAATTGTTTTAATTTGATTATTTAACATTAGGTAGTAGTGCATGCAAAGCTGTTACATTACAGCTACAAGAATTTCCTTAAACATTTCACACACTGACTGAACTTGAATTTCCAGGTTCACAGAGGTTGTTTAGGCTTCACAGTGTAATTTCTGTCTCACCAGCGCTGAGAAAGTGACAGCGTTCGGGAAAGACAGCTGACCGGCATCAAGACTACAAGCCATTGTTTCATGACCCAGTGACACAGATTACTTACTTAAGACAGAAAATAATTTTCTGAGCCCCTTCTAGTCCAAGAAATACAACATACAGACACCCCCTAAAACTACTCTTTTATCTCATAAATCAGGCACATAGCTTGTGTCTTTATCAGCTACTAACAGTAACAGCATCCCAATTGATATGATGGTCGAAGAGCATTGTTAAACTAGCTTTGAAGAGCCCATTTAAGGAGAAGAGGCTGCCAGAGAAAAGGAGATTATCACTGAAAGAAGACGAGAGCATTTCCCCTCAAGGCTTGAAACACCAAGATACAAAGAGTTACGGGGGGTTTAATCCCAAATTCAACTTCATCCCTCCACTCTTCTCTCAGACCTCATCTCTTTTAACTGCCCATGCCCCTACACTCCAACTAATCTCTTAATTGACTCTTTGTAATTGTAATTGAATCATTAAAAGCTCTTGGTTACACAACACAAGGCGTGTAAGCTGAGTCATGTGTGAGTGAAGAATACGCAAACACATTATTGCTGGGAGGAACCCACACACACTACTGGAAGGGAAGATCAAGTATAGAAAGAGGGGCCCTTCAAAAGAGGAGAAAAACAAATGTCACATAGAGGAGAAACTCTCCCCCCACTGCACAAGAGGCAGTGACAGAGAGCGGACAGACTTTGGCATGTCCCCGCTCCCTTTAATGCCTCCTGACGTTGAAACAAAGGAAGGCAGAGAGGTGCTGAACTGCCTCACATATATAAAAAAAACAAAAAAAAACAAAAAAAACAAAACAAACAGGAAAAGATGGACCCCCCCCCCCCCAACACAATCACACACCCAGAAGAAAAAGCTCGTGTCAAAAAGACAGACCAAAATGCTTTCAAGAGTTCAGATCTGCAGCGTCCAATAGTACATGTTCACAGAAAGCAAACTTTCCATTGAGGGCTGATGATCATCTACCTTCTTTAATAATGACAAAGTCCAAATGCTGACACAGACCATGAGCAAGTGGTCATTGTCAAAGTGTCAGTGACAATGTAGCAAAGGGGGGAAATTAAAGAAATAAAGAGGTGAAGTTGATTTTATTTGCTTGAATTTTTACAGTTGCAAATGGCTGAAATTTAGGTTACATATAATATTGTCTATTTTACAGTCTCTTAGTCTGACAAATTATTTAAAAAGTGAAATCTTAGAATAAATGAAAAGTTTTACAGATAATAGACAACCAGCAAATGTAGAACAAAGTGTACCAGCAATGCCGCTTAGTCATCGTTATAAATGGAGCTGCAACAATTATTTTCATTATCAATTAAACTCCCTATTATTTGATCAATTAATTAATTAGTATTTGGTCTGTAAAATGTCAAGAAATAAGTGGAAAAAAGCCTGTCGCAATTTTTACATCTTCAAACGAGTTGTCTTGTTTGACCAACAGTCCAAAAGCTAAAAAACCCATCAACTTTACAATGATTCATTGTCAATGATATACAACTGAGAAAAGCAGCAAATCAACACATTGAAGAAGCTGCAGCCAGAGAATGGAGTTGGATGACTTAAATGATAAATTGATCATCAAAATGGTTGCCATTTATTTTTATGTCAATTGCCTGATCAAATAATAGCCTCATCGTTTCAGCTGTAGTTATAAGCAGTGGGATTTGCAGTCCAGCCAGCCTCATGTTTGAGAGATTAGTTTAGTTAAAATTGATGGTGATGTGTTCGATAAGAGAAAAATACCTCGTTGCATGTTACTGTCTATTAATGGTTATAGGTTACTCAGAAACAGTTGGGCTGAATCCCCCCAAACCCATGTGGTCAGTCAGTGAACAGGTTTTTAGTTCCTTCAGTCCATGCAAAAAATAAAATTAAAAAAATCTGTACATGTGTAGTTTCTTGGCTGATACAACAACCTTCACAGCAAAAAAAAAAAGAAGCAGAAACTAAACTGATTTTCATATAAAGAAAAGATGATTAATGAACATTTGTAGACATTTGTCTGTCAGGCTGGCATCTGGCGAAGCTCCTTAACAAGTTGAAACAGGCCCTGCTGTGGTGTTTGTCATCCGGACTGCTCATCCATCATCATTAGCCACCACTAAGGACTTGACAATGCTTGATGCCCTGGTATCTAAATAATTACTGAAGATAAATAGACTCATGGTGCTCAGTGGGGGCATCCCAAACCGTTTGAGCACAGCGGACGGAATGTATTTTGAAAATAAAAATTGTCAGCTCTGCGCTTTGTGACACACATGAATAGACTTCAGCAAGTCAGTTTCTATAGATAGAGTCAATGTTTGATTTTCCAAGCTGCAAAGCCAAGTGTAATCAAAGAGTCTGAAAGTGGAGTCCATGACAATAACAAAAGGTCTGCTTATTATTTTGCCAGATAGAATATATTTTCCTCATTTATCTGCAGTGTTTGTCTGTGTGACTGCTCTAGTATGGCAGTTAGGTTGTTTTTTTTTTTTTTTAGATTGCATTTTACTACCTAATGCAATCTGTGCCTTTTCCATTTAGGTCTTTTGAGGAGTTGTCCAAAGAATTTTTAGCCCGTGGAGTTAGGAAACAGGGAGTGCAAATATGTACAGCGATTTATAATTTGTCTTTCAGCAATCTACTTCTCATACAGTCATCTTTTCCTCTAAAGAATATTGCTAAAATGAATTCTAGCTTTGAGTAACTTCTTTAAATTGTATAATAGCCAACATGATTCCAAACTATGTAATTTAAAAGATTGCTCTTATCAGTCCATTCATATCTTAGTTAGAAACCGTACAAATAAACGAACTGTAGCTCTGTGTGTGAGTTTATTGGTCAAATAAAAGCTGTGTGATTTCATTTGCCTTCAGTCTGTCAGTGCAGTTTCTGTTTGGACGTTGGTGTTTGTTGTTTTCTGGACACATCGCGGGGTCAGGTCCCTGGATTGTTTAAAAGAGCTGTCAATCATGTGAAGTCATTCATAAAGAAAACAAACACGATGATGTATAAATATGCACTCCCTAGCTCAGTCACTCACTCTCACAAAGCACATAAACAAACAAAAAGCAGGGTGAGAATGGGTACATAGAATTGAAAGGAATCTGACTCTTCCTGTGGAGAGAGCTCTATGATAACAAAACCAGGACTCTGATAAGAACACACACACACACACACACACACACACACACACACACAAAGCTGCTCTTTTCCAGTCTGATGGACAGGATGGTGTACTCACACTGAATGCTGCCAGTCCCGGTCCAGGCGAAGGGGTCCAGGCCGGAGAAATAAGGGGTGGCCTTGGCGAGCATGCAGGAGCCTCGTCCGGACACATCAAAGAGGGGCCGCGGGGCCAGCCCCAGAGCCTCCATACAGTCAAACATGCTCCTCTCAAATCACAGAAAACACAACTACAGCCCTTTTGTTCTGCAGCCAAGCAGAAAAAAAGTGAAAACCTGAGAAAAAGCTTCCTGTGACTGAAAGTAACTCAATGCCCTGCTTGGTCCAGGTGTTCCCTGTCTCTCTGTCTGCTGTCTCCTGTTGCCCCTGCCACTGCCCCCTGACCGCCTGTCCTGTCTCTTTCTAACCAAGTCCTCTGGATGGACAAAAACTCTTCTTTCTTGCCTTATTTCTGATCTACAATCCAAACTACTTTTACCCTCTGTCCCCAGATCTCTTGCTTGCCTGCCTGCTTTGCCTTGACTGCTGTAACTGATCTCAGTTCCCCTCTTGCGGCTCTCTGGGCCTCTTACACCACCGACTCACCCAACTATCTGCATGCTCTCTCGCACAAAAAAGGAGGTGGGGTCGAGGAAGAAGAGGGAGGACTGTAGTGCCTGAGGAGGTGTGTATCTACTTTCTGATTGACCATGCACCAAACTTTCTTTCCCTCCCTCTTTTCTCCTACAAGTTTTCCAACTTGCCTCTTCATATTTCATATTCTGCAAAAGAAAACAAATACTCCTGACCTCCTCCCTTGACTCTCTTCTTTTTCTGCATTAATTCCCTTTTTGTTTCACCACAGCAGGATCATTGCCTCTCTTTCAAACAGTAAAGCTCTGCCACCTTTTGCTGTTCGAGGCAAGAACAAAAGATGCTGAGCGAGAGGCAATTTAGTGAGTATTATTTTCATATTTTTACCAGCATTCACTGTAAATGGATGCTCTCCAGTGGTTTCTGTACAGGGACAGTAGGATTATACAGTATGGCTCTGAGGTCTAAGTGGCCATAGGAACGCACCTGCTCTCACACACTCAGTTCCTGCAATCTCCCCCAAATCAAAAGCCTATTATAGTATTGTGTTATATTTTTACTATGATTTATATTTATTATTATTCCCATAAGTGTTTGTGTATAGTGTACCGTAGATATAAAAATACAAAGAAATAGTGAATAAATAAGTCCAAAAAGAAAGTCATTAAAACAAAACAAAAGCTACTATAATGCTTTATTTTATGAGTACATAAAATCCCTGATAATTTCTTGAAGGTTTCCTGGAAAAAGAACTATATAATTTGGCATGAGTTGTATGGGAAATAGAGGCAATGTTCTGAATCAATCATTATATTTTTGTTAGTTGTGTTGAGTTTATAAGCAGCTGTTGATTTACAGAGGAATTTCCCTGAAATAACTGCCCACTTTAAACACAAATAAATATCCATTCATTATTCATGTTAGACACATTTCAAATGTTTGCATGGTTATCTGACCTGCTGTGCACTAATTGGAATTCATTAATTGTAAGTTTACCAATTGAAATAAAGCATTACAGAAGAGAGAAAGAAAGATTGTTAACATGGATGAAATACAAGATAAGGACTTTAAAGTTGTTGTTTTTTTAAAAACATCTTTAAAAAAAATAATAATTAAAAAAAAAAAATCAATAAAGGGTCTGTAGCAAGGTGGACTTGTAAAGGATTCCCCTAATTGTCTCCATTAATAAATATTTAATATTTTTGAAATTTTAAGGTGGATGTCTGTTTCAGTCCACACATTAGTCTGTCTTTATCTTTCTCAATAGTCATCCATCTCCATGTCTCTTTATTGCATGAAGTTTTATTTGTCTCTTAATGCTTCTCTTTCTCTCTTTCCATTTGGTCTTGGCATGTGCAGATATCGGATTCAATTCAGCTCAAATGGATTCAGTTATCTTCCCTCCCGGAGCTTATTGGATACTTCAGTCACACTGAAGTGAGAGTCAGCTGCAGGCGAACCACACTGGCCCAGAGTCTGGATAGTTTGTATACGAGACAGCCTCACCCTCCTCCCTTTCCTTCCCTCGTTCAAGAGGGATGAACTCTGGAAGCAACCCCCACTGGGGCTCTAACACCCCCCCCCAACACACACACACACTGACTTCCCAAATTGTCCTGCCTGTGGCTTTGTATGTTTCATGCTGTTCTTGTGTGTTACAATCCTCTATTTTCTTTGTTTTTCTCCTGTTGTTTGTTTGTTGATATTTCTCCCAACCCCCTAAATCTATTTCTTAATATATTTTTTTATTATTATTTGGAAGATAATAGGATGCGCCCTCTGTTGTTTTTTTGCTTAACTTTGATTCATCTTACAAGTACTCTTTCAGTTATTCTCTCCTCACCTCGGTTTTAGAGTTTTTACCTGTCTTTCACCATCATGGCAGGATTCACACACAAACACACTACAATGACGCTGCAGGGAGCAGAGCTGCGCAGTATCAGCCTGCTGAACTCTCTCTATACACCTTGAGACAATTACCCTCCCTGCCTCGCAGCACCCTGCCCCCTGTTACTGCTTTGAGGAAAGAGACACACAAATGCAGGGCGAATGTGAAGAACAAAAGTTGTCACTTTTAACGAAACATAAACTCACTCCAACAATTTTAGTTGGGCAAATTGCAGCTCTCTGCCTGTCTCACACACATTTACACAATTTGTAAGAGGAGCGAGTCACATTACAACTATTCACAATCAGGTTTTTCGGCTATTCATCTAGTCGTCATGTCTGACACAAACACACAGAGCTGAACAATAGCCTCTCTCTCTCTGTCTATTTCTCCACCAGCAGTTCCTCCAGCTCAGCCACAGATATTTGCACAAAGTCTAACTGCGGTCATCAGCAAGCGCACAGATATAGTCACAAATGTGAGGCAAGGAGCGTGAGACTGCTGGTTTGTGATATTCATGGGTGTTGGAATGTGCAGCTTACAGAGTGGCAGTGGAAATGTGTGTGCGCTTGTGTGACTGTGTGTGTTCACACGTTTGGACAATTATGTGTGTATGTGCTAAAACAGAGTGCCTGTGATGAAAGACACAAAGAAAAACACACAAGCCTCACTCCGTGCCTTTAGGTTCAAGTTACTAATATCACACACACAGACAGACACACACTCAAAACATTAAAAAGAACAAGATGTGACTAGTACAGAAATTACGAAAGGACATTGTGTTCATTGTGGAAAAATACACTTCCTTTCCTCATGATCACTATGAGATTGATTCCTTTTCAAAACTAAACAATTATTTTGATGTAGACAGAATTGTGATCCTGATGTCATGAAAAAATGACAAAATGCATTGTTCCAAAAAAGGTTTGAGGAATATTTACTTATTCCTGAGAAAATCCAGAGATGGTATCATGTATGTACACCGATTCCAAGAAGCACTGGGGGGGGGGGACTTTAGACAAAAGTTCCTTGCGTGTTCTTAATAATTTAAAGTACCCACTGCTAAATAATTCCCAGTCCCCACTGCTATTAGAAAAGAAGAGATAACTTACTGTATGATTGAATGCACAGCAGGGAGCTTTTGATGTGGATATTAGTTAATTTCACATCCAGGGATGTTTTGGGTTTCATCTCATTAGGGAACAAAGTCCAGTCTTCCACTCATACTGATTAGGCCCTGGTTTGAATTAATTTGCAAATCCCACTTAAACTTCTATTGTAATTTTGTATATTTTTGTTCACTTTGCATTAATGAGAGATAATTTAATGTAGCCTCACTTGTTGGTAAAGAATCATTATTTGCATGGTTGTTATGGTTTTCATCTTAATCAGTACTGAAAACCCTTGTTGGCAAGGTTTAAATAAAGGATGTCTATGGAGTCAATAAATGTTTTTTTTTTTTTTTTTTTTAAATCTAACTGATGGATAAATGTCTCAACTCCTGTCCCACATTACAATGAGAAGAGCATGTTGAGCAAACTACTAAGACAAGAAGTAAAAAGGCTTTAAATACCTCTTATATTTGAGTGATCTTTTACTTGCTCTGCATATAAAGACTGATATAAAAGTTAACACTTTACAAATATCTCTTGTTTTCTGACTTTCAGCGGTTGAAGTTCTCACTTTATTGTAGCGATGTAGAAGTGTATTGTAGCTGACTACTGTGTAGAAGTGCGGTCAGTATAGTCTGACAACACTTTTGCCTCTTTATTAAAAATCCATGTATCCACCCATCTTACATTTGTGTTGTTTTACAGTTTGTTCAGCCGGCTGTTGCCGCCCACCAGGTCACTTTAACATGGCATCATGCAGTTTCAAAAGCGCATGTAATTCCTAACCAGCAGTCCCAGTCAGAGGATTCAGTCTGTTCTTGGTCGAATAGTCCCACTTTAACACCTCCGTCAACTCAACTCAAAACGGAAACCACAAAGAATCACGAAGCCGCTGGAGGGGACACCTCCCCAGAAATATGGACTGACGTTGACTGACTGACTAACTGTTTGTGTGCCAGACACAAACACAGGTGGTTCATCTGGTGTACAAAGCCTGGGGTTGAGCTCAATGTCCACTGTCCGGTTGATATTGAGCTCTGCCAGTGACACACCCGTGGACTCATTGATAGCAGAGTTGAGAGCAAAGTGGATCCTGGGATAAGTGGCAAGTACTTATCCCAGGTTTTTGTTTGTTCTCCATGTATGATGCTATCATGGACTTGAGGTTTTGGGTTATTTGTTCAGTGATTTGACTGTGGACGGTAAGGTGTTGTCTCCCTCTGGAAGAGATGGAGCAGCTGCTTGTGAAGAGGTGTGCAAATGTATACTTGATAAAGAGTCTTAGGTGGAAACTGTACAAATCTGTACATTTGGTTATGGTTGACAGGGCATCAGGGACTTCCTTTTTCCATTGTGAACTTGAGTGCTAGGTTTCTGAGTTTTGAAAACCCAGACCAGTGGCGAATGGAGTTTCACAACAGTAAAGGTCCTGGCCTCCAGGGTAAAACATTCCTGTTCTGTGGTTGAATAATTCCTCCCTGCTGGACTTAAGGCGTGGCTGGCAAAAGCTCACTTCCAAATTCTGTTTGCTTGGCCGAAACAACCAACATCATTGGCATCTGTGTAGTACACAATGAAGGGTAAGGTGAAATCCGGGTTCCCAAGTGTGGAGGCAAGATGCTGTTTCAAGGTTTTAAAAGCAGCTGATGTCCAGATGAATTTGGAACCTTTTCTTTTCAAAGCTTTGAGAGGCTCTGCTATTTGTGAGAAGTTGGGCACAAAGCCAGCCAGCCATTCCCAGAAACCTCTGTTGCTCCTTGCAATTCCTTGGCATGGGAAAGCCCTACCCTGCCTGGGTCTTATCCTCATCCCCTTGCACACTAGCAGATGAAACCACATGGCCAAGAAACTTGAGTGGGTATGAAGAACTGACATTTCTATATATTGATAGATCTCCTAAGACCAGCTCAATAAGCCTTTGAAACGTGGCAGGGGAATTTTTCAAGCCAAAAGGCATTATTTGAAACTGGAATAAGTCAAATGGACAAATATAGGCAGTTTTCTCCTTGCTGGTTTTCATTGGCACCCGTCGGTAGCCACTGTTCATTTTTCGATGGTGGTGAAGACAGAGGACCCCGGTAGCGATTCCAAAACTTTCGAAATATTTGGAATTGGGTAGGCATCAGTTGAGGTTGCAGGATTTAACTTCCTGAAATCCACACAAAACCCAGACTTCGTGTTGTTCTTTTTAAGAACCAGGACCACTGGAGTAGTGTATGGTGACATGGATTTCTCCTTCTGCTAACATTTCATCAATGTGTTCTTTCATTTCCCAGACTTTTGTAGGTGAACAGTGATATAGTTTCTTAGTTTCTTCTTCTTAGTTTGATTGGCAAGTTTTCAGATAGCAGTATGCTGTGGGACAGGACATATGTTTGACCGACTTTTGCTGTGCAGATGTGGGTGCTCAGTTGGAGTTGATCATATAATTGTTTCTTTCCAGCATCATCCAGATGGACAGACGCATCCAATCAATCAGCCAGGAAGAATGAAGACAGCACCATGGCGAGGAGAACAGCCAAGTAGAAGGCAGCTTGAGGTTTTAGGTCATGTTTACTATTGATGGCCAACATGAACAGTGGGTGTTTTCCGACACATCAAACTGTAACTCAGAAATAAAAGCTGAGTCGAGTCAAAAGGACAACAAGAAGTGCATAGAGTTAGAAGAACCACCGCAGGTATGTTCACAGATTGCTGATTAATGTGCAACTCCAACTAACCAAAGCGCAACTCCCTGTGCCATCAGCCAGATATAGAGGACATTGAGTGTATTAAGGGTATGGTGACTTTGGTAATTTCTTGAGCCTTGGTTGGTCGGTCAGGATGTAAATCTTTGAAACTTAGTTTTTTTTCCCCTCACAGACTGTTAATGATGCTGGAGGGTGTGAATTCTTGCAGTGCCAGCAGAAAACCAGACACCAGGAGTGTTGGACTGGGAAGGGTATCAGGCTTTGGTGGTTTTTGTTTATACTGACGTTGGTTTTCCTTGTCCCTTTCCAACTGCGGTATGACTTCACAGTAGTCATAACGCTGCTGTCATCTTGACAACTTCCTGTTCAGTGATCTTTGGATTCCATCTTTTCCTTAAAGACTTGTACATACAAGCAAAATCCCATATGCTCTCATCTTCACCTTGTAAACAGGTCCTCATTCTGATTTCTCTGATAGAAATGCAGACCAAAATCTCTTCTCAAACTCCGTCCAGGTGGTAATCTCACCAATCAGAGTGGCAATGAATTCCACATCTGTAAATGGTTGTAAAGCCAGAACCTCTTGGGCGAATAGTCCCACAAACTACAGTAATGTGTGTAGTGTGTTGAAGTCAAGGCAATTTAAATCCTCAATCAACCCAACACAATTCAAAACAGAACCCATGAAGGATTGTGAAGCCCCTGGAGTGGACACTTTCCCAGGGAGGTGGCTGTTTCTGCTGATCGACTGACATTGTCTGAAATTAATGTATTTTGAAGCTTAAGAAATCCAAAGTGGTGTCCCGGTTTTACCATGTGACTGTAATTGCTTCCAGATCACAATTTCTTTCTTGTTGGCCTCTACCATCAACTATCAAATAAAGTTGAAATGCCATGGATAAATGTGACTGATTTAGATGTTCTTGTTTAGTCACATGACCACCCTTATTTTCATCTGTGACTGAATGTCTCTGGGACTTTTGTACAGAAAGATGTGAGAAGCCACATTAAGTCAATGTGATCAAAGATGACGTCAAAGATGTAATTATATTCTGAGTGCTACTAGCCTACTATACTGGAGATAAACAGATAATGGCTGCTTAGCTGTGTGCACACAATAAAACATACACTCTGATTAACAGTTCAGTAGGTACGTATTTCTACACTACTCCACAAACATGTCTCTGTGCAAAGTGTATGATTTGGACACTGCACAGTCTACAGAATTTTGATCAATATAGGGATTAATGTGGATACAGACTAATCCACCTAGCGTGGGACATGACTTAAAAATACAGCAGTCAAGTGTAGATATCCTGATTAACCTGGGAATAGTAGCATTATATAAATACACTAATGGGTTTAAGATGCAGGTAGATGTATGTATTTGTTCTGAAACTGGAAAAGTTGCTTTGTACAGGAAGTAAAGAAAATCCAGATATATAAAGGCAAACAAAACTTGGGTAATGTCAAGAATGGGAATTGATGAGGGAAAATGAGGACATTTTATTAACATTACCAGAAAATGCTACCTTTGTTCAACCTGTTAACCTTCTGTTTTCAATATTGATGTTGAATATTTGAAGTATCGTTCTGGAGAGGAGAGAAAACAATGTATATATTGTTTAATGTTTTCAGATTTACCCTTGTTGAACATAAAGTACTATGACTTGAGCAGAATACCCTTTTTCTGATCACTGTAACTCTGAGTTTCAGTCAATATTTTCTCTCTAATATGAATTTATAGCAACTTGAATTTGCTACAACACTACAAATATAGGGTTATAATTCTCTGAATGCAGATTCAATTAAATAGTGCTGTGACCCTTTAATGTAACATCATTAAACGCTTCAAAGAGTAGAGAAATTAAGGAAAAAAATATAAGGAAAGAAGTTGAGACTTTTCAGGAGCATATTCGAGCAAGCAAAGGAGAAAATATCCTTCACTCTTCAAATCAACTTCCTTTTCAAAATACACAATGTTGTCAGTCTTTGTATAATCTCATGCAATGACTCTCTGCGGTCTCGCTCAGACTCTGTCACTGAAGTGCAATAGCGCCTCCTGTGACTTCAAATGGTCTCTATTCAAACACACTGCTTTTGCTAGTTGATATGAGAAACTCTTATCTCCTAAAGCCCCATCCTTCTTTTAAGGAAATCTCTGTTTCTATCGGTTCTAATGAGAATTTTATAGATTTTAATTCTATTGAAAGCAGCAAATTACACAAGGGACCATGTTACGTTTGCTGTTTTTTCCAGCCTGCCCTGTCTGCCATCCACCTGGTTTACCACATGGAAAAACTCTCTTCTCTTCTCAATACATGATTTAAAGCCCGATTATAACCTCAAACTGGCCCTGAAGACTTTTCCAAAATTTTGGAGAGTCTGCACTGTTTTACAAATAAACAGGGCTGGTCAGGACATGGACATTCGGCACACTATCTTGTCATGTGCAATGCTGTGGGATTAGGATTTCTTGCCTCCTGATTGAACCTTGAACCGTTCAGAACCCTCATGATTATATAAAACATTTTTTAACACATTTTTTGAAGAACCCGAACTAGGCTGAATGTGACATTGTAGTTTTAGTTAGAGATGTAGGTCTAAATACATTGAGATTCCATTCAGTAAGGAGCATAGCTGTGCATCTCATTGTGTGTTTATGTGCGCTTAAGTGACCCCAGTGACCTCATATTTATAAGTATTTTGAAAAGAAATGTCTTGACATGTCTTTTTTATGTAATTGACTCTTGAAATGCACGAAATGGAAAGTGTTTTTGTAATCTTTCAGAGCAGTGCACTCTAAATGAATAAATAACTGAATGAATTGTTTTACTCACACAACGCAGCCATCTCTTTGGGAAGGTCTGCCCCAAACCGGCCGAAGAGGTGGCTACTGGCCAGAAGGTCAAAGGGGGAGTGGCTCCGCATGGAGTTAAAAGTGAATGGGTACATAGCACGGGGGAAGCCAGTCATGTGACGCACTTGGTGCTCCCTGTTGGTTGCCATCATGAAAAGTGCTTCAGATGACCTAGCACTGACTGTCTTGTTGTTTCCTCTTCCTGCGTCGTCTTTGTCAGGTGCCTGCAGTGAATTTGAAGTGGGCTGATGCCATTCAGCCCCTCTCAGCTGCTGGCTTCTCTGCCGTCAGGCTGCAGAAAGGTGAGAGGGATGCTGCCCAGGGAAGAAGAGCCAGAGAGAGACCAGGAGGCGCGTGACCAAGACCTGACCAGGCCCAGACTCTGTAGAAAAGGAGGAAAGACAAGGAGGACAGAGTCAGATACTGGAACCAAAGTCTGGTTATTACCACTACTACGGTAATAACCAGACTGCATCTAAAGTTAAATAAGTCAATAACAACAAATCACACAAAAATATCAGTATCGTAATATTTCACTTTCTGTAATCAAAGCATCAAACCTGAAATAACTCAAAAGAAAACTCCAGATGAGGAATAAAACGAAGACGACGAAGAACAAAAAGAGTGTTGAAGGGTCTACAGCACTTTTCTCCTGCTTTTTGCCTGTCTTCAAAGTAGAGAAATGATTTCTGGCAATGCCATATGATTTCAATCAGCAGAACTGTATTATAAATGGTCTCTCTGTTCCCTCTGCCAACCTGACTCTAGCCAGCCAGCCCGAGAACAGCCAGCCACAACATGGGTACAATTAACCCTTTACAACAACGGATGCACATGACCTAGTCATTCTCACTGTACCCCACACCATAAACCCTCTGATGAAGCTGAAGCGGAAACCGTTGAAGGTTTGTGATGATGACAGTGTCTCACCTTCTCTCTCTGAGTATTTAGTGGCTCTGTGAACCTGTCAATATGTTAAATAAGTGCAGCCCTCCCCTTTTGTTTCTCTTTGACTCTCATCCCCTTCAGTGATTTCATGAGTGGGTGGAGCTTAACTCTCTGTGGTGGAGCCGTGGTAAATGCTGCTTGGCCAAAGAATGTCTTGTTGTTTTGGGCCTGCTATGGAATCAAACACCCAGGGTGTGTGAGAGAATTATGAATTTACACATGACCTTCATTGAACTACGAACAATGAATACACAGAATCATCAGAAATACTGACTGCATTGGAGTGAAATAATATAAATATAGAGAGGAACTATTACTAATCTGTCTTTTAAAGTACTCTTCATTGGCAAATCCCTGTCTCTCATTCTTGCCGTGTTACACAAACTAGGGGTACGGTATACAAATATATACAGTTACACACAGAATCCTGTCAATTACAGCGCTACTGCAGAGGGTCGCCCCATACTTGATTTAAAGTAAACTGTTCCACATATGGAGGTAAAAACATTGGCCGGAGGGGAGCCCCTTTAGAGGACAGAACCATGCAAACACAGTCACACACAAGCAATATTTCTTAATTTAAAGGGTCGATTCCCTCAAATGACCTCGTGGTATCCAGCCAATCAGAATATGGTTTTATTTGCTCAGGTTTTGAGGTATCTGTGAGATTTGTCTCTAACCCAGTACAACGGAAATGAATAAATAGTTTAATAATGTTACTCTCAGAATTAAAAAATCATTAAAAAAAAAAATTCAACAGCAACATGTTTTTCCAGAAACAGTGTCCCAGTTACGCACGATAATCCACAGACCTCTCTGAACAGTTTTCATAAGGACTATTTCTTTGGTAGAAATAATTTTTAGTTAAAAGTGTTTACAGCGATTCACCTCTATTGTACAAAAAAATATTCCAAACTGTTTACTTGGCTGAATACCACTAGAGCTGAATGAAAAAAAAAAAATAAAAAAGTGTTTACCCTCGTGAAAACATGTTTATTAAAAACCTCTAACCATAACAATGTGCTCCAGATTTCGTCACTACAGATACTAAAAATGTATGTGTGTTTGTTTTTTTATTTGGGCAAACTAACCCTTTAAATACCTAGCAGTTTATTCTAAAATACATTATGAAGTCACAACAGAATTTATTATTCTTAAGTTTGTTTTTGAGTGGTTCATCTCTTGTTATTTTTACCCTTGTGCAAATTAATTATACACACACGATAAGACATTTTTTCCTTAGATATCAGGACATTTTAGACTATAAATGAAACACATATATATGCACTCAGTTGCCAGTTTATTAGGTACGTCTGTTAAAACTAATGCAGTCTAATACAAAAGTGCTGCAATAAATCCTACCTTCATGAAGATTTTAATGTTCAGTTTTTGTTGAAAAAGAGGTGTTAATTCAACTTTGATGATTTAGTTTGTGGTGCTGTTGAAGTGTACTGAATAACACTGAGGGTTGTTTCTAATATTTAGTCTATTCTTCTGGATATAAATGGGGTGGACAAACCATTAGACTAATCATCAGGCATCTGGGCTACTATTATTAGAGTAAAATCCTTCTACATCCTTTTGTTATTACAGCACCTTTTTCTCCCCACACACGTACACACAAAACATGATACACATTCACACACAAAGCCACAAAGTCAGCGCAGTCAGTGTTTTTAAAAGTCATATTTCCCATATTGACATTTTTTCCGAAAAACTACTTGGCTCTGCTGTGGTTTTTCTTCACTGCGAGGACCAGTTAGGGAGGGTCCCTGCAACTATTTTCACAAAAAACATTTGTGTTTGACAATCTAAAAATGTCAAACACGTTGGGGGGAAAAAAAAAAAAAAAAAAAGGTATAGTAATTATAAAAGTGATTACATACATAGTGTGGAACGGTCACATTTTGCAAAAACATAATGTATACACATGCCTCTCTGAAAGCAGAACACAGAAACATACAAGCACGAACATGTAGGCTGCAGAAGTGCACATACACAGATGTTCTGTGACTTTAATCATGTTCATGGGCAAGTAATCAGTGGAAAACACATTGCGTTCACACATGCTGAAGCACCATTGAACGCTGCACTTGACCTTGAAGAATGAAGGAGTAAATACAGGATGAAGGATCCTTCTACAGATGCAACTCTTGAGTCGTTTAACTTCAAGTTGACTCTTAAACCAATCAAATTTTATGACTGAAATCACTAGTATGAAAGCCAGATGTATAAAAGGATTGGTTTAAAAAGATAAAAAATAAAGTGTCGAAAGATGAAAAAAAAAAAAAAAAAAAAGGGAAAGGGGGGGAAGGAGGGGGAAAAAAAGAGAGAGGGAACCAAAAGAGAGGAGGCTAGGGAACGGGGGGGGAGGAAGAGGAAAAGAAAGGGGGGGGGTGCTCAAAGGGAGGAGAGAACGACAGGGTAGATAGAGAGCGGGAACAGGGGTGTAAGAAAT
>CM022473.1:14475904-14782367 GCA_011952105.1 Coreoperca whiteheadi
TGGGTACCTGTATCTAATAAAAAACAAGATGTGTAAAAGAAAAAGAGCAAGAAGTAAAAAAGGATTGGTTTAAAAAAAAAAAAAAAAAAGAAAAAAAAAAAAAAAAAAAAAAAAAAAAAAAAAGGAAAAGAGAGGGAAGCAGAGGAAAAGAAAGGGAGGGGGTCCTCATAGGAGGGAGTTTCTGGCAGGCTATGTTTAAGAAGTGGAAACAGAGTCCTATTAATTAGAGCCATACTGGAAACTGGATTTTAATGGAGAAAGAACGGATAGTGGTAAGGCTACATGGAAGGAGGGAGAAAACAACGGGCCAAGTGGTTGCAGAACACATACATAAAAATAAAGAAATGGTTTTATTTCCACTAATAAATTATGAAATAATGTGCACCCAAGCCAAGGAATGGTTTCTTTTTCTCTAATGAGAAACACCCCTCCGCCCCCCCACTCTCCCTCCAGGGGGAATACACCTTGGGCAACAACAGCAGTGCTGTGCCTCCGGGCCTCAATGCTGCTTTTATGAGACCTGGCTGGGTCGGGTCAGACTGGGTCACCTGGTCCTGCTGACACAGACGCACATCAACACAACACAAAACTGACGCTCCCATTTCCCAGACTATGGGGATGAAAAACAGCTTCGTGGTAAAAACGATGGGGATTTCTATCTTTCTGTCTTCCTCCACAAGCCGCTACCTACGGTCAACTTTGTTTGTTTTCACATACCTTCCATCAAACTAAGCTTTTAGTAGCCACGTCATTGTGTTCAGCGCATCATTGCAACAGTTGTAAACATCGTTCAGCTGTAAACAGTTGACATAACAAAAACAATTTTTTGAAAAACGTGTTTTTAGTGCTTATTAGGAGCATCATCTGGATCTGGTTATCCTGCGTGTAAATGTGACTGAACTTTATGGTTTTTCCAAACTAAACCAGCTTGTTATAACCAACAGTTATGAAACTACACCTTCACACACACAAACACACACAGAAGGTCATTACTGAGAGTCTGTCCACATTAAGCTGGCTAATTTTGAAAATGCAATTTACATGTGAAAATGACCTTTGTCCAGACTAGCATTTCAGACAAAATAAAAAAAAAAATAAAAAAATCTCTTCAATTTCATCCTATTTTGGTCTGCAAACAACAAAACTGTCAAAGCCACCATCTGGTCAGGAGTGGGACTAACATAGCCTGTTACTCTGCTGAGTCTCAGTTTTACTGATTCTAATTTAGCCGAACTCATGACTTTGTACTTCTCATTTACATATATTTCAGTTTCTATTGTCAGAGAGTGAATGTGTATAAATGAATGATTTGATCATAACTTGTAAACGCTAACTGTTGATCAGGCACTCTTGCCTCTATTTTATGATTGCAAAGTCATCTGACAAAAATCAACATAAAGCCGAATGCAATCACCTGTATTTTGTGATGGGCTGTATTACAATTAAAATTTTCTGTTTGAAGGAGCGGAAAGTTGTCCTAGTAACTTTACTGCCACACAGCCCCCTATGTCCACACAAAAACAGCAAGCCATCATTTTAAGATTTATCTTCTCTGGGAAAAACTCCTACTACTAAGCCTCAAACACAGAGAAAAAGTTGTTGTGTTTTTTTTAAATTCAGCAGGTTGAGTGTGGATGTATCATAAGCTGGGTCTTCACCAAGAGCTCAAATGAATCTCTCTATTACTGAATAATGAATTTCTCAATTGAAACACTTTTCTAACTCTGTTCTATATAGTATTTATGTATTTTACATAATGAAAAGCTTGCATAACTTTGTAGCAGTAAAGGGCTTTGTTCAATCTTTGGCATTTTGGTTACATTTTCATTTTTTTATCCCGCATATTATAAAAAAAAAAAAGTCCTGTTTGTGTGAAAATAAGGATGCAGCATTTTCAGGGAAATAGACGACAGAGAATTACAGTTAATCTTGAGTTTTATAGTATAATGAGTCCACTTTAAGGGCTGAGAGATGTGCGGTTATAGGAAGTCTCTTGTCTTTCAGTGTCAGCTAGTGAATGAACAACGGCCCCAATTAAAACGTTCAGAAAATAGAGCTTAGGGTCCATTGGTTAATACAAAAATATATACATGTCGTTTAGAACTGGCACTCTTGGCTATCCTCAGTATAAAAGATCAATGTATCATAAACATGAACAAGTTTTATAATCTAAGAATTTAGGCTAATTAGTTGACATGGAAAAGCATATTATCATAATTCTGAGCAGTCCTACTACTTTGCTTTGTCAATTACCCTGGATATAAACCAATTATATCATAGACCTAGTCTTTACTTAAAGTAACTCATAAAAATACATTTCAGTTACCCACCAAGCACCAAGATATTGAGGCATCAATTATCAGACATGTTTTCGCTCAAGATTTTTTTCAAGGTATCGTTAAACCCCAATCAGGAGCAGACTGATAAATGCATGTTAGCGTTTGACCATGTAGAAACAAGTTTTTTCTTCCCCAGGTCACAGTATCCATCTGAAAGGACTAATAGCTTCCAGTTTCCTGCCCTCCTATTGTTTGGACAGGCTTCCCAATGGCGTATTGCCTGTTGCATGGTGGCCATCAGTACACATGTCAGCATGAATCAGCCGGTTTTGACTATTCTTTACTTTTTGTTTTATTCCAAAGCAGAGTTAAATATTCAATTACACTGAGAACTCTTTAAACACTCTGAATCCCTGCATGGTTCAGAGTTTATCCCTCTTTATTTTTACTGGCATCACCTGATTCAGTCTTACTCTGAACAGTCTCTTGGTCATCCTCAACTTCTTGTTGTCTCCGTCATAAAATCCCCCACATAGACAGGTCATTATTACTGACATTTAGAAGTGAACTCCCTTTCTAATAGAAGTACTAGCGTAGTGTATAGATGGGATTAAGTCTAAATTTACTTGGAAAGGGCTGACTGCAGTTTGACTATCATTCACCAGTGCTTGGTAATTGGTGGATGCAATGTCTTCCTGGGTACCCCGTGGTTTAATTGTCCTGTCTGTCTTTGCTACTGGTCCTTTTCCCCTCTGCTGAGTCCGTAATGTTATAAGCTGTGTTCTAAACTGAATTTGAGAATAGAGTCAACATTGAGGTATATGGACACATTTTCCGCTCTTGATGTAAATGTGATCATCCTGACTTTACTAAACCATGTTCAGGGCTAGATTTTGTCTGTTATGAACAACTGCAATTTTTATTTCTGTGGTTCCATATTTCTGGTTTGTTGCTAGCCCGCAGGTTACCTGGGACTTTATTTATATCAACTTTACGTAGTCTTTTCATTAGATGCAATTTCTGTGTTTTTAACTTGACTTAACAGGCTTCCTAAAATGTCTGTGTTGTTTTGTATTTGCATCATTGTGTCCACCCTGTCTAGCTAGCCAACCACTCAAATATTTCCAGTTAGAATCCAGTTGTTGCATGTTGCCCCCCTTCTCTCTCCCCCACCATATTAACTGTCTGTCTACTGTAGGAATAAAACAAAATGACAAAAGATATCACTATTATCTGTAGTGTGTCATCAGTTCATAATCAGTAAAACTTGCACACTTTGGACTGTGCACAGTCAACATTGTATTTTTATGGGAACGCATCATGTGCAAAATGGGGAATTTTCAACTTGTCTCAACGACAGAGTACAAGCACACTGCCAAGTTTTAGGATTTCAGTCTGAAACTTGGAAGAAATAAGTAACAATATTACAAACAGTTCAAAGGGTAAATGTTAATATTTCCCATTAAATAGATTTTAAAATCACGAAACAAAACAGATAAATGCTCTGCTCCACGTCACATGATGATGTCTTTATTCTGAGTAATCATGTGGTTGATTAGTACTCAATGTTAGCATATCAGATGGTTACATGATGAGGTTTTTTTCTGTACTTTTCTTCCCTAGTGAGAGTGTGAACACTAGTCTAAGACAAAAAAGAAATAGTCTGTCTGATAAACACACTTATCTTTTGGACTGAGAACAGGCAACATGAACCGAAAAGTCTTCTCCTTTCTGCATTTTTTCTACTGACAGTAAATAGAAATTAAAAAACTATTTAGTCATCTTTCTGTTTCCCAACTTCCAGTGTGTGGGTTAAATCCAGAGCAATGTGAGTCATCTGGAAAAAAGGGAAGGAATTGAATTGTAAAGTGCTACAGGCTCTCTTTTTGAATTTCTTGGTTTCGCTGTCTTGTTAGGTTCTTTTGTGGATATGAGCTTATCTGCTGTTCTTTCTCTTCTATTCTGAAATGTATTTGCTATTGTAATTGAGAAAATAGTCCATCTTTTTAGCAACTTTTGACTAGCAAAACAGAAGAAAGTTTCTGGTTTTGTTCAACTTCCAGATATATCTGTGGAGACCGTGTGTGATAATGGGAAGGAAATCAGAGGACAAACTTAAATACAATCTCTTTATTTTACGCCACAGATTTCTGTCTATGACACCTATAGAGGCGCAGAGTAAACTAAAAAACGGCAGAGTGAGTGCGAGTGAAGGCAAGAAAACTCCAAGTTATTTTCCCCAATGCAAGGAAAAACATGACTTCAGAAGGGACAATTAGCAATAAACCATAAAACCACAATAAAATCTGGCTTATTCTGAGAGAATGCAGTCAAGGATGAGCTGTTCTGAACACACCAAGTAGAAAATGCACATACTGACACACAGAAACCATTACAGAGGAGAAAATACACAGGCACCATCACCCACAAACAACATAATTCGATTTTCCAACAAATAGCCAGTCTATATTTTATGTCAAACTGACATGTAAAAATGTCTTTTGAGGAACACAAATATTGCTGGGCTATAAACCATCAGTGTCTGACAGCCATCTCATAACCTCAAAATGTTTCTGGCTGTGGCAAACATTTTTTCTATTTTTGCAAGCCATTATGTTGTTAGCTTAGTCAATAATGTACACACTGATGTATATCTTAGGCCTCAAAACAACATTTGATATCTATTTTCCAAGTGTCATTACTCTGAAACATTTTTCAGAATGATTGCCAGACATTCATTTTATTAAAATGATTTCCAGTAAACAGGATCTGATCTCCCTCACTTTAAGAGAGGCTATGAAAACACTGGGTTCATAGTTTGAGAAGGATGAAGTTTATAATCTATTTGGTCTGTGACGTCTCAACCTTGAGGCAATAGTGCCACATTTGCGAAATACATTATTTCTTTCCCTTGCTGAGTTAGATAAGAAGTTTGATACCCTTCTCATGTTTGTATAGTAAATATTAAACAACAGCAGGCAGCTGGGTAGCTTAGCTTACATAGGTAGTCATTACACCTGGCCAAGAATAGTTTGGCGCATAATCCCACATTTAAACAAATGAGATGTTAATTCATAAGCTTAAGAGGTGCTTGTGGGCAGATTTTGTTTCCTTTGGACAGAGCCAGTTTCAGTTTTTATGCAAAGCTGGCTTCATATTTAGCAAACAAACATAGTGCTATCAATCTTCTCATCTAACTTTTAGTAAGCCAATAAGCATATTTCCAAAACATGTTGAACTAATCCTTTAACTTCACACCTGAACATGGACATACAATTCAGTCTTCAATCCACAGTGCATCTAGTAAAATATAACACTTAGTCTATCTAGTAAAGGCATGTTTTCCATCATATAGAAAGGTTTATGGATACAACCACTGTTCCCAGAAAGGAGTTTAGTTACACTGGGTATTCTTGGGTTACCACACACGTTTAACTAAAACAAGTTTTTATAAAAGACAGCAGATTAAATATTTTAGTATTATAAAAAAAAAACCTACAAAATCAGAGTTTAGAATAGGAAGGGTCAAGTACATTTTGCACTTTATAAAGTTTTCAATCAATGATATACTGTATATGCTTATTGTTTTTATTAGTTATATTTTTTAACCTAATTTGTGTCTTTGAGCATCTAGATTATTGCTGTAAAGTAAAATGTATTTAAAGCTGAAATGATTAATCAATTAGTGAACTGGCAAAAAATGTAACTGCAACAGTTGTGACAACTGATTAATCATTTAGCCCATTCTTTACTAAAAAAAAACAAACAAAAAAAAAAACAACTAAACTTTCACTGGTTCCAAATTCTTCAATGTGCATATTTCCAGTTTCATCAAATCTTCTATAATAGTAAACTGGTTCTCGACTGTTGGTTGGACAAAGCAAGCAATTTGAAGCAAACCATTAATGTAGAAAATATCTGGTAGAGCAATAAACAATGAAAATAATTACAGATACAGCCCTACACGTATTCATTATTGTCAACTTGGATTTGTCGCTACCATTGCAACAACTGGTTTCCTTGGGCCCATATTTAAAAAAGAATCAACAAATCTTTACACTAAAGTTCATAAGAGTTACAGCAATTATGAAATCTTCTCCACCCACTAGAAAATTATATGAAAGCCACCATGAGCTCTCTCCACCACAAAATGTCACCTGACTCTCGACTAACTTGTAGCTTTACTCTTGTGCAAAAATTTAAACTACCCGACATACGTGTAAAAACACAGTGGGGAGCCTGTGTTAGCAGTGCTAATCGGGATTATGATGTTGAGGATGGTAATGTTTCATAAAAACACACAATGTTGTCATTATGTGGAGCCAACACTGTCGACTGTCGAGGGTCTACAGGTCGGAGCTTGGGGTCAGCCCCTGTCGCTCCAGGCTCAGCAGCCCGGGCCATGGGTCAGGCCTAATTGAGGCATTTGGTAGGCAGCTTTTCATTTAGTATTAAAGTGAAAAGTGAGTCTTAAGACTGCCTGAAGCCCCCCCACCGCCTATGTTTCATACACAGAGGATTAGAAGTGTGCTGGTAGCCTGTACTGAAGAGCAACCCTGGGCCATGATTAAACACATTGAGAAGCTCACACATTCAGCCTTGATTTTGAAAAAGTGCAACAAAAGCAATAATGAATGTTACAAGTTTCCAGATCTCTGAAGCCAATCGGGCACGTCAAGCCGAACCACAGCCAGTCCATGGCTCTCACCAAAATCTCTCAAAATAACTCCGTGGACAATAAGTAACTCTGCAGAACAAGAAAACATTTGTGTCTTTCCCCTCTCAAAAACAAGTAGAAAATGTTGGCTTCTTTGTTTTGGAAGTTCCAAGTTTCCATTTATATGCAGCAGCCATTAGAACAAAATCTGTACAAAATCAAACTCAGCTGACACAGACCAGCAAAGAAGATGGAATTTTTTTTTTGTTGCTTTTTTCATATTGAGGAAATAATGAAGAAAGAAGTCAGTGAGACAGAGAGAAAGAGGGAGAGGAGCCAGAAAGCCTCCTCGGCCTGAGGGGCTGCCATTCTTGAAAAGTGTAGAGAACAAAGATGTGATTGCAGTGCAGTTAAAGCCAACACACCCAAACCAATGTGCACACACATTTTTCTAGAAATGTTTTCTCCAAACGATGAAACCAAGGTACAAAAGACTTAAACTAGAGCAGATGCATCCATCTTAAATGTTACATTTTAAAAGCTGAAAGAATCTGACCTGGGATCAGAATTTACTCAGTAGGTGACACTCTGCAGACGTCCGCTGACAGAGAAAATGACCAAGTGATGAAAAGCAAGGTAAAAATCAAACCCATTAAATCAGAAGATAAGAAGAAGAGTTATATTTAATGAGTCTGTCACTCTTCTCCAGAATGTGATCTCTAATATACTGTGTATTGTTTACACCCAGCTGTTTATGCCCTGCTTATAGACTTGTCCCTGATGAACATTCCTCCAGACATTAAGGAAAATTAATCTGCAACAGATTTGTCAAGCGTTTGCTAGATGAGTTCGCAGCAGGGCCTTGCATTGGAGTGCATAGCATAGAGTGGCACGGTGAAGCTGGTCAGCAGTATGGTGTTAGCGAACAGAAGCCGGCAAGCTCTGAGGCAGCACTTAGCAGATAAATAGCATTTTAATCACAATCATCAATCAAGCAATACATCTGTATTTATATAGCACATGTTGCACAAAGGATGCTATTTAAAATGATTCACAGACTGTATAAAAGATCTTGTGTTTCAATATAAGGGGGTCAGTAAGTTTATTCACACACACACACACACAATGCAAAGCAGCAGCAATCAGACACACAGCATACTGTCTTGTGATATCCAGAGTAGCATATTTCAGTGTTTCCATCCCGTTTATGTAATTGTGTGGATGGAAACCTGTTTACATAACCTTCAGAAGGGGTGGGATGAGTGACTGAGTGTGTACATACTCAGGTAGACCAGACCTGCTCAGCCATTTGGGATGCTGATGGATCACTCCATCAAGTCTGACAGCCAGTCTGTTGGCTGACAGCCTGCAGGCTGAAGCCGCCACTTTGTCTGCTGCTGGAAAATGCCCTGAGATTGTTACCGAGCTCACCTGCAGCACTCAGACGGACCAAGACTGATGTATGCAACAGTAGAAAATAGTATGTAGTGTGTTGTATTTTAACTTCTTCTCTTATTTATGTCACTCTAAAAACGTGGGAAATTCTAGTATCCATTTTTTAACAAAAACAAATCAGGAGACACATCTCACAAGCGTTTGTCTCCTCACATGGGGCAGGCCCAGAGCACATGCAAGTGCTGATCAGCTTTCATTCCCCTCCTTAGCTGTTTCTGTTGTTCTTTCTCCCTCTCTCGAAAATCTCTGTTCTCAATTAAAGCTGTCCCAGAAAGACACACACACACACAGAAAGAGGGACAGCGAAAGAGAGAGAGAAGACAAACAGACACACACATCTCACTCATGCTCTGACATGTCCTCTGTCGGTCTTCTTTTCTCACACATTGCCAACAGACTGATGTTATAAGGAAAAGAAGGTCTTCAAAACGAGATTGAAAACCAAACTTACCAGACCTGGTAAGTTGTGAACACGGCACACAGTCTGGCGGTCAGTGAGGGTAAGTCAGTGGAGAAATGAGCTGAGAAGGAGCGTAGTAGTTGTGTTTGTCAGTCAGAAGTCCTTCTCACAAAGCGACGATAGAGCTCAGCCTGTTGCATTCCGCCTCCCTCTCCTTTTCCCGTCTCTCACTAACTCTCTCACACACTCTAACACGCACCCTCTCTCTCTCTCCTCCTAAAATCATTGTGTACTTTGATTCACAAACCCTGCCTTTGTCACGTGATCCAACACTTCAAATATACAGCACATTTTTTACCAGCCACAGAATGCCCGAAGGAAGGGAAAACAGGGTCCAGATAGCTTAGGTTTCAACCCCCCTTCTTTGTCTCATAGTCTCTCTCTTTACCTCCACTCCTTCTCCACTGTACTGTCAGTCAACACTCTTTTGTTGGATTTCTATTCTGTGAGTGTTTGTTTTGCATTTCTAAATATGTTCCTCTTCTGCTCACCATCCAAAGATAGGCCTACACTAACACACGCTGGAGAGTGCACACACACACTAATGAAACAGTCATTAACTCACAGATATACACAAACACACATGTTGGAGAGGGCTGCACACCTTTGGGGATATCAGTATCAGCCCTTGGCTTTCGCTTCATGTTTACAATATCTCGACCGTGGCCAGCCAATGTGGGAGTCCAGGGGCCTGGGCCCAATCAAGGGCCACTCTGTGCTTTATTGTGACTACATATCCCTAATTGGAAAGAAATACACACTCTCAGAATCAGTGTCCTTATGACTCAGGACAACAGAAACCATAACTTAAAAACTGGAAAAGCAACATTCCGTGTCAATACACTATATTGGAAATACAAATAGTGAGTCAATCTGCACAAACTCATCACATGTAAACAACTGTACAAAACCAAACTTAGTTACAATGACAGAAATTGCAACTACTATTAAATGTACAATACATTTGAAGTGCTACAAATAAGAACAGTGTGCAAAATATTGTGTACATAAGAAATCTACAGTACAGATACCTTGTCTGAAAATCATACAGAACCTGGTATATATGTTAGGTGAATCTCCAAAATGCAAACTACTATGAGCTGTTTTCCATTTTTCCTAGCCTGAGAAGTACAATGGGCCATTCTCTTGGTAGTTTCCACACCTTTAAATCAGTTCAAGTGAACTCTTCTCCTCCTACAGGATTTTCCTAAGCAAATCAACCCAGCGGTTTTCTAGTACGGAAGCATTTAATGGAGATACATTTGATCCGTGATGAGATCAAACCTGGCCAGTCGGCCCCTGAGGGGCAGAGCTGCCTGCCTCTTCATGTCAGAGATAAAACTGTCTGCTACTGTCTGACTGACTGGCCCCAGTGGCGAGTCAGCCCACTACAGGCCGATCCGTGACAACAACAGTCAGCGCAGGTCACCCTCCAAAGCAGAAGCTAAGAAAAACAAAACAAAACACAATTTTGTTTTCTCCTCTCAGTTTAACTGGTTAATGTTTTAAATCATGAAATAACTATTTAAATCCTCAACATGCATTTCATGTTAAATTAGAAATAGTTAAATGTGTTTTTATCAACTATGTCTCCTTAAAATGACATTTTGTACTTTCAAGTAAATTATTCATACAGGTTGTCCTAAAATGACCAAGAAAATTACATCAAGCTTGTCATTATTGTTGACTAGAGTGTGCCAAAAAAAAAAAAAAAAAAAAAAAAGTGTGAAAGATTGTACTTAAGCTTGTCAAAATAAATTGATGCCTGGAAATAATGAAAAATGTAACTAGCAAAAAGGACATTCAATTTAAATCAAACCAGCCTGAGTCCTTTATCCTTATTACTGAAAAAAGAAAAATAACTACACTAAAAGCTTTAAATAGTTCACACAACCGTTTAATTTCTGCCATTATAAAGGATTACACTATAAACACCAACAATTGCAAATTATTACTTTTGACACAATATGCAGTGCTTTACATAAAGACTGGAATGAAGCACTGCACCATCAAACTCTACATCACAATAATTAATCCCATTTACTAAATTGGGTGTTAAATGATTGTCTCCTAATTTTATGATAAAATGTACAAAACATGTATTTCATCAATACACTTTTGTGAAATTTATATAAACATCATACCATCAAGAATTCTGTGAAGACCTCTTCACAGGTTCCTTTCATACATGACATAGAAACAACAGATCTAAGCCACATGGTGAGGGAGGAATGGATAAATGAATAAGTAAGTAGTTCTCTGCAGTGATGTAATGTGTGTGTTTTCAATAGTAGAACAACAGAAATGTCTGGAAAGAATTTTGTTAGTATGGGACATAAGACAGATTTTTTTTAACCTACCTCAACACCTTTATTTTACACTTCAAGGAAATAGAGTGATTGTCATCTTTAATACATAGACTACTGAATGGTAACTATAACATACACAGCATTTAATGTCTACATTGAACCTTTGTCAAAATATGCATTTTCTGCGAGACTATGAGACTGGAATTGGGGACCATCCAATCACAAGTCTGCTGCTTTAACCATCTGGGTTACTGCCACACTTCGCAGCAACAGTGTCGGCAAGGGAGGGGAAAGGTTAGTCCTGTTTGTGTTTCTGTGTCAGTGAAATGCTCAAAGAGGAGGGGAGTGTATAATGCCTGGCTGAGTGTGAAAGAAGCATTTGTGTATTTCTGACTGTAAATCTATGAGGCACTAATAAGCACGTGCGTCCACATGTTGGTACATGCACGCACACACACTCGCTCGCTCAGGCACATTTGCCGACACTTTTATTCTTGTTTAGTGTCAATGAGTGCCAAAGCAGACTGACTCAGAAAGAAGATTATGTACATAGGATGGGTTTCGATGAGGTCTGCAGGTAGGATGTTGGAGGTGTCTGACAAAGAGAGCCTACAGATGTACAGAAAAGAAGAACAAAGAAATGAAGGCGCAAAACTGAAGAGGAAAAAATAGGGGATCTTATAACTTTCAGCAGAGCTAGAAATGGGGCCCTTTTTGGCAGCGAGCTGCGGCGAAACCGCAGAATGGTGCGACTCTGGAGTTGAGTGGGGTGGGGGGAAGCAGGAGAGAGCCGAGAGGAGGGAGAAGAAAGAAAGGGTGAAGGAGGAGGGTGCAGACGGCAGGTTTTAATCAGCAACAGGCTGTTGGTAATGAGATCACTATCCCACTGCTCTCAGATTGATGTCATGTGACGCTCTGTGGTGCATGGAGAGGCATGCAGAGGATGACAGGCATGCATGACAAGCTCGCTCGCTTGCACGGGCACACAAAAACATATAAGCATACATGCAGAAAGGCAAAGAGCGTTACATTCAGATTAAGGCTGGCAAATGCCCACAAACCAAACAACAGTGGCACCAAAAAAAAAAAATTATAATAATAATAATAATAATAATACACATGCACGAGACAAAGAAGCTTTAATACACCACAACTCCCTGCTGCTAATTTTCTTCAAGCAAGAAAAAGAGCTGACACAAATATAGTCACACCCACACATAGACCATAAACATCTTTCGGGTCCCATGGCTCCGTTATGTCTTTTCTGTCTCTCAAACAGCTAAACATGCACACAAAGAACATACTGTACCAGCGGTGAGGCTTGGCTAGACCTAGAGGCAAAAAAAAAAAAAAAAAAGGAAGGAGTGAGCAAACGAGAAAAGAAAACTGGGACTGGGGGAAGAAAAGGAGGGAGAGAAAAGGGAAAAGGGTGACACTCTGGGTAGCAGTTGTAAGTTTGGGGTTATTAAGTTTAACACAACCTGAGAGATGAGCGAGCTTTTTTCATTCAAACACAGGCGAACCGCACACGTACACAAACTCACTATGCTGTGACCAAAAATGTATTTTAAAGTGCCAATGCAAATGTGCATATTTGCCGTTGTTGGCAACAATTAGTGTTTGTGGCTATAGAAAGAGGGAGGAAAGGTTAGAAAAAGGCGGGTTGGGGTGTACATGTGCATCCAATGAACAGCAAATAGTTTTTCCTATATAAATGTTCCCCAAAATTCAGCCATGATGTCACCATGAACCTGTTGTGAACCCAACTCTGTCAACCACCATTACTGTCTCATTCCCTCTCTGTTCCCCGCCGCTCCCTCCCGCTATAGCGCATTGCCTCTTCATGTCCTTCCACTCTGTCCCCATCTTGTTCTTGGGCTTCCACTCTTTATCTTTCGCCATACTATGTTGTCTGGCAACATTTTTCTTTTCAACAAAAACTGCATGTGTTCTTCCCCCCCTCTCCACACTCCTCCTAACACAACCCCCAAACACACTGCTCACAGCCATTTGGAAAGTCTCTGGTATAACAAGGACAGTTTTAATCAGAACAAGCTGGCATATTTTGGCCAAGACCTGCACTTATGGTAATTCAATCAGAAAAAGAGGGGAAAGAGGGGGAGAGAAAAAGTGAAAAGGGGCACGCGGAGGGTAGTAGAGTGTGAGACGGGGAAATAAGAAAAACAGAGGGAGGAAAAAGGAGACAGTGGGCGGATGGGAGGGTGAGGTAGGGGCTGAGTGGTGGAAGGAGTTTGATCCACATGTGGAAATGATTGTCTAATTACTGAAGATATGTATAAGTATTACTGCCTGGAGGACAGATGGTGATTGGAGGGCGAACCACTACGAAAATGAAATGATTGGATGAGGGAGAAATCAAGAAGGGTAATTGGAGGAGGAGGAGAAGAACAAGATCGAAAGAAGTGTCATGGTGGCTCCGGCATCATCTCCCTCTTCTTCCTTTTAAACCTCAAACACAAGCGTTCAGCAGTCCAAATTCAGGAGCTGCCCCTCACAACAGCTCTTTTGCTGGAGCTGAAGGCTATATTCAGCCTGCACCTCGACCCCACATGAGACAGTCCACAAAGACATGCTCCTCATTAACTCACACAGGTTATCAGCAGAAGTTGCCCTCAAATAGCTGACAAAGTAAATACCAGTTTTAAAAGAATAATGTGACATTTTTGGTAAATACACTTATTTGCATTCTTGCAGAGAGTTAGATGAGAAGATTGATACCACTCTTTTGTATGGGAAATATGAAGTTACAGCCAGCAGCCTGTTAGCTTAGCTTAGACAAAGACTGAAAACATCTAGCCTGGCTCTGTTCAAACAAGGTAACAAAATCTGCCTACCAGCACCTATAAAACTCACCGCTCAATATGCAAAACTATTTAGCAAGTATAATCACTTTATAAAAATGCAATAAACGGTTTATAACACACTGATGTGGTTGTTCATAATCAGTGTTTATTGGAATGTATTTGTTCACAACTATTATTCTTCCTGTGGACACCCATAAGTGGAGGCTGTTGTATAAACATAATAATTGATAACATAGTAAAACACTGTTGTAACAATGTCTTTACACAAGAAGTTATATGCTGACAAATACTGTACAAAAATTAACACTTAAAAATGTCCTTAAATCTGTGTAAAACTTAGTTTGTTTTAAACCATTTATTAAATGTTTGTATACTGATTAGAAATGCTTAATAGGGGGTCTTAAAGGAAAGGTTTGCCATTTAATATTTTATATCCCATTTGTTTAATCTGTACAAAAAGCGTAAACATGATAATTCCATTTGACAGGGGGTTGTGCCAGACTATTTCTTGGCCCCGACCAATAACTTCATTGAGTTGCCTGGCAACTGGTTAAGAAACCAGTCAAGGCCTAGAAATAGTTTGTCTCTTATTTGGTCTAGGAATGTGGGCTTTTGGGGATGCAGCCCCTTAACTGGGACGCAGCAAGCCTCTTCCTACTTTCATTGTGTTTTCTGGAATAGAGTCTGTCATATGTCACGTTTGCATTATTTATTAAGGCAATCAGCTGCTTACCCTGCTGAAGCTGTCCTCACTAGCATCTGCCATTTTTTAAGAGAGTTTTGCATTGAGTAACAAAATAATTGACTTTGACACTGGAGGCTGCTATTCATGTCCCAACAACAAACAGTCAATGTTGATTTCATTGATCAGAACCGCAATGTTTTACAAACGTAAACCAAGCTAGTTTTAGCTGCCTAAACTAACCGCGAACATTGTAGATCGAAACTAGATCCAGAAAAGGCGGTACCTACAGAAAAGAGATAATCCAAAGTGGTCATGGCTCTGATAACAAAGTGAGACTGCCATCATCTCTGGAAATTGCAAAAACATACAGCCAGGCTTAACTGTTTAAAACTGATTTTTAAACACAGTTTGTCACAAAAGGTATAAGTCACTTACCGCCACTCGTTTGGGGGCTGATTTACAAAAATCCCACCAAAGATTACATGAAGACAGTTTTCCTAATGTTTAATTTGCCCTAAGCAACGCATCATCAATCAATCTTTTTCCTCACTATGCCTCCACTTTCCTTGCTGTTCTAAAACAAAAGTAAATACAGTGAACGGCTAGGATACAGCAGGGATGGCGTTGTCCCCCCTCAGGATAACCTAGCACCTCTTCAGAAGAGGCCGCCTGTCAACAGATCTCAGCAGATCTTGGCTGCGTGCTGCAATGTCTGTCTGCCTGTCAGACAATGTAAATGCCCTCTGGAGAGTAAACAGGGGCAAGTATCAGACATAGGTTGTTATTACGATCATAGTTCTAAACTGGCTTTGTTCTAGTTTGTCAGGAGACTAAATTTGATCTTTGAATGGTACTTAGTGTGTCCTAATTACCGACAGACCTTAATGTGGCCAGCAGTGTTGTCTATTTTATTGTGCTGAACTGTTCCCTACACTCCCATCAAATGTCCCCTCAGACACCAGTGAGGTAAAACGCTTTTGTGAACTTGAGCTAATTTCTGCACAAATCGCCATAGTGCAGGAAAGTGTTACTTGCATTGTATCAATACTAGAAGATAGAAATGTGGTTCACCGCTAACATAGATAATCAAAATTGGAATAGGTTGTTTTATTGATTTGCACCAATTATTGTCTGGTTTACATGAATGACTATAGAAATCATTCTATTGATGACATTTTGAGCTCTGGTCTGTTATTAACATTTCATCTAACATGTTGAGAACATTTTAATCCTCATAAGTGCCACTTCTTCTATCTTTTCAGCAGCTAATATTAGCAGCCCAATGTATGCATGAAACTCCAGTGACCTTCATCTTGGTTGAAATACAAGCCATGTAGACCAGGAACCTTTCTGAGTACATTACAAGCTGACATCCTGTTTGGGCTTTGTGGTGATGGAGACCTATGTGTGACCATTTCCATTTGTTTCTGAATGTGACGGTTTCTGCTTAAACAATTACTGTTGAGGAGGGAGACAGACACGGAGAAGAGAAAGAAGAAAGGGCAACATCCTCGCCTTGGGGTCCCTCACTACCAGAAGATACCACCCTAGCTGTACCCCTGAGAAGACCACACTCGCTTTGCCTCTGCCTGGACAAACATAACTGGCATATCATTATTGTAGCCCATAGCACTAAGGCCTACTGAACAACCTCATTTATACACATACACTGACTGGTATTTAACAGCTAATTTGCCATTGCCAATCTCACCCATGGAGTCACTTTTTCCTACAAGTCTGCTGCCTCTGGACTTACTACCAAACTTTAAATTGCTTTACTTTTCATATTACCAGCTGTGTTTCTGTCTAGAGCCTGATTTTGGCAGTTCAGACGGGGGAATGCCTGGTACTGAGAAAACCTTTGCAATATCAAATCTAATCACTTTTTATATCCCAATTGTTCTTATCTTGCCTTTTTTTGGAAAGAAAATTAATTTTGTATTTGTTATCAATTAAATGTTTTTATGTTAAAACTCACCTCTCCTAGCAGGGGAATCAAATCCCCATCCCTGATGGTTCTCATCACCATGGTAACTGCCAAGTGGAAAAAGCTGCAATACTACTTCAGCCACTACATGGGAGTCAGTGGGGCCAGGGAGCCATTTTAGCTGGCAAGGGAAAGTAAGAGAAGGCTGAACATCACTACTCAAAGTTAATGTTAGCATTCATTGTGTCATTCCGTGTTTATTCCATTTTCGTCTGCTATATGGTGCATTATCTGATGGTCTGTCTGGTTATGTCTCTTCTGAAGAGGCAGGTGAGGGGGATTAACCTCTGTCATAAAACCCAACATCTAAACCCATGCTTTGGATTTAAATCTGGGCTTTGCATATACTGGAAAAAAAACAAAACAATGCAAAATGCAGAGAGCAGAGTTTGCCCCTTCAAATTTGAGGCTATTGATAAGTAAGGCAGAACAACAGGGCTAGATCCATACAGAAGATAAAGAACCAGGAGCCATCAATACAGTACAACACTGCAGCATCACTACAGAGTTAAAAATGATAATCATGCTGGTTCTTTAAAGCTTCCCAGGTTAACAAAGTGAAACAAAAAAATCCAACTGACATTACATTCCCACGAAATAAATATTACAAAAACATGGCACTGTCAATAAACTAGTAACGTAACTGTCAATGTTGAGTGTGTCATGGAAGAGTCATAAGGTGATGGATGGTAGCTCCTGGCAGAGCGTTGCTCAGTCTCCCAGGTGTCACTTTGAGCCATAACAACATAGCAATAAGACTGAGAAAATCTTGTAAATTCCACAAGCCATAGTAGGTTTTGACAACCCTCAAATACACTGCAAACAGAGTTAATGACGCTTGGGTGGTCATATATTTATGGCCCTCTAACTTTAATTAGAGCACCGAGGCTAAGGTCTAATTTAGTCCTCCCTGCATCTTTGCTAAAATAAACATAAATCCACACCTATGCTAAGTGTTGTGACAACAGAGGTTTATACCATTGAATTTAAACCTTGTGAGGACTTGGAAAACTTAATGAAATAGCACACAACCCGCTGAAAATAAGCCCAGTTCCTCACATACCTTCACAAGCACTGCCATCTTGTGGAAAATAATTAGTTTTGCTTTTTAGACAGCTCTGACAGGGGAGTGTTGAGGGCTGGATGTCTTTTTTCCCCAGGCATTACTGTTGGCTAAATAGTTGATAGGCAGTGTGAGATGACCCCCTAACTTAAAAGAATTAACTATGTTTCTGCTAAACATGCACAGTTTGGAAAAAAATGTTTTAAGATTTTTCATGAACAAACAGCTTTATCTTCTAGGACACATTTTCATTATATGCTACAATGCAATGCAAAAAAAGTCAACAACACCGACTACATGCCCCACATAACTCTTCATGATGACCTTATTGTTTGTTGGGTACCATGACTTAAACAATAATCTGGCTAATCCACTGGCTGCACAGCTTATCTAAACCACAGAGAGGCGCTATTTAATTACTTATTACAGCTACTGTAGGTGCCTGTTTCAGGTTTAAAGATCATGTTTGTGTTGAGGAACTCTCTACTTCAGTGATTCTCAAAGTGAGGTCCAGGGACCCTGTATAGCTTCCAGGGGGATGTGCAGCAAAATTAGATTTATTCATTAGTTTTTTTCCCCACTTTTAAAATGTTGAGTGAATTCATGTATAAGCAGTTATAGAACATTTTAAGAAAACTGCATTTATTTCCTCAGAAGACGCTTAAAACAATTTTCATTCAGCCCTTCATTTCAAACTTGTATCAACATCACATTGCTTCCTTAATGAAATCATCAACAGAAAGTTGAGCTAAAACAACACATGGTATCAATGGCATATTGTTAAGTGTGTGTTGGCAAACAGGCAATGGGGAAAAGGACCCAAATGCAGACAGAGGTGGCAGGATGATGAGTGGAGATTTATTGTCTTACTGTCAGGTTAGAGGCAGGCAGGTATGCAGGTGCACAGGAAACGGTTAACAGTCAGGCAAAAATCAAAAACAACCAGGAAGACAGAACCAACATAGCAACAGGGTTTAATGAACTGACAAAGAACAAAAGCAGTGAACCAGTAATGAGAGCTGATGAGGGAATGAAATGCAGGTGAGGAATGTACCAACACACTGCAGGCTGATGAAGGAGAGTGGACACAGGTGTGTGGGTAGTGGAAGAGTCAGGGGTTATTGCAGGGCATGGGAAACTAAAGGCAGGAAAACAAACACATGAGAGGAGGAGAATCTCTACAAAATGCCTAACTTAACCCAAACCTATAACCATTTTAATAATATGGTAATAGAACTGTTATGAATTATTTATTGCACCTAACTGTAATGTTAATTTGAAGTTACTTGGATTGGGTTTTATTTAAACAAATACATATTTATCCATAATGTTATTTCATAAATATTTATCATTTTTAAATAGTTCGATTTTACCTGGTAGTAAATATATATGGAGCAGTTTTGAAACACTTATATTAATAGAAAGTAAATAGCTTTTAATAGAACCAACAGTACTGTTAATCTTAAAACCATTTTATTTAGTTAAGAAATGGATAAGGATAAATAATTAAATGTTCACTGAGTCCTGTGCTGAATGAAATTATTTATGATGTATCCTTCAACAATCTGTTTGAAAGGACATCTGGATGTAATGTCTGAGATTAGCTTAACTGTTTTTTAAAGTTATATATTTTTGCTGCACAGTCCAATATTCAAGTTTATCAAATAATGTTTGAAGCAGCAGCTTACATTAAAACATTTATGTTTTCTACTTTGTTTTAAAGGATAAAAATAGTTAAAAAGCAGGATATGATGGCCTCTTTGAGTGTTCATCACATCTCTGTGTGGTCAAGAAACCTGCCAGGCCTGTTGAGTCACTGTTAAGCCATGGTATAAGTACCCCCAGTGGTGGAAGAATTACCTAAAATAACGTAAATGTATCTTTAACACACTATACAAATACTAAATTACAAGAAAATACCTGGTATTCATGTAAGTGGTAGCCTACTCTAATGTTGTAGCTGGTTGAGGTGAAGCTTTTTACTAGTTCATATAGCCTACCCTTGGGTAGTTTATTTTCTAACAATACATTAATTTTATAAACTGATCCTAAGTTTCTGTAAAATCTTAATCTGAAATTAACTAGTAACTATAGCTGTTAAATAAATGGAGTGGAGTAAGAAATATCTGAAATGTAGTAGAGTAGAAGTAGGCTATAAGTAGCATAAAATGAAAATACTCAAAGGAAAATACTCATTTTTCTTCTCTGCTGGTTAGAAAATATGTTGGGAATTCTAATAATGTACAGTAGGCTACACAAAAGAGTCTAAATTCTGAGAAATGTTTGGATAAAAATGTGAAAACAACATTATTATTGGAGTTCCATGACAAGAAAATGTTATATCATTAGATCCCCGTAATTGAACCTGAAACGTGAAAACACTGGCAGGTGACGTTGAAATCCTGAGCAGGTGATGAGTTTTATATCAAACATACTATGACCCCGTAGCCTAATTCCCCAGAAGTTAGAGGCTGCAGCGAGGAGTTTTTCCATTCCGCTCACCTATCGAGAATAAGAAATAGGTTGAGAATAAAAACATCCCACCCAGCCCCCACTGCGTGAGCTACGTGACCTAAAATGTAATCCTCTATGTGCCTGCCCGCAACAGGCGGGCTTTTTGTGCTTTCAGAGGACACCGCTGTTTTAGGCACATTTTGGCTATTTTACGCTGCTCATGTTTGCACAAGTGGCTCCCGACCTACATTCGCCCTGTCTCAGCCAATCTCCGGCCTTATTTTGGCTTTTAGCAAACACAATCTGTACAGAGAAAGGAAACGTGATGGGAGAGGAGGAGGGGCGGTGGGAGTCACGGTGAGCACCGCCCTTTCTCCATGTGCCAGCTCGTTCAGGCAAAGATCGTCTATCTTTGAAAAAGACAGCCACTCGTTAATCAACGGCTGCACCAGTTTCCGGTTTGAGAATGTGGGCGTAAGCCTTTGCGCCTGCGCTCTGCTCATGCAGTTTTTCCCTGAGCACGAAAGGCACGTGGACAGGCTTTGACACATTCACCTCACATTGTAGTGTAATGTTCTTTTTTTCTTGCTTTCTCGGTCTCATTTTTTTTTTCATTTGGAGGAGAAAATAGGAATAGGCTAGAACAAACAAAAAGTCTTCCAAATAAAACATTTTAAGGCAAACTAGAAAGAAAACAAAACATCATAGGCCTACTACAATCTCAGGCTAATGTGTCAAAGCCAGTCCACGTGCTTCCCCTGCTTGATTACAGAAATCTGCATTATTGATTTTGCATGTAGGCCTTCATTTTATTAATGGAACTGGCATAGGATAATATATTATATATAGCTTTCTAACTTTGATGTATTTGTTATTTCCACATATTTTTTCTACTTACCCGTAGCCTATCTGACACCACTGATCTGTTTCTTGTGCTGTTTTACTGCAAAATTTGTATCTATTATATTTTATCTAAAGTAAATGAAAAGGACAATGTAGGCTAAATGTTAAAGCAGCAGACAAATGTGGTGTGAATGTGCACACTAGAATACAAGTAAAAGTACTAAATAATAAAAGTACTAAGCAAGGCAAAAAGCAAAAATATAATACACTATAATACAGGTAAGTACAAAGTGGGTATAAGTATACATTTAAAATTTAAATAAGTGTAATGTACAAAGTGGGTTTATCGGTTGAGGTTAATAATACAGTATTAGTTACGTGTAGCTTATTAACAATATATAATGGGACGGAGGATATTGCACAGCAGTACTAGAAGTATAATAAGTATCCCAAATTAAATTGAAAACAGGGTGTATTGCACAGCATTGCCTACCCCTCACTTGATACATTATCACCTTTGCGCTGCTTGCACAACCTGCCTTCAACACAATGGTAAATTGCTGTTCTTTAGTCGGCGTTTTCTGTCGTGGCATTAAAGGCCGTTATCGTCTGTAATCGCCGAACTAAACTGTAAGAGAAGACGAGGAGACGAGGCCGGAGTGAGACCTCCCGCTTCCTCGGCATCTCCCTTCCTCGTTCTCTTATCGCCGAGCCCAGGCGGCTCATTAGCATAAAATGTGTGTCAGTGGGGCAGCGTGAGCTCACATGCCATGCGCACATGCTGGAGAGCTTTAACCAGCATTCCAAAGTCGAACGAGCCCAATGTGCCGTGTCCACGCGGGGCTCTCGGCCAATGAAAAAGTGAGAAAGAGTAAAAAGAGTGGGGGCATGAGGAGAGGAGGTGGGTGAAATGTTTTCAGAGAGCGTGACAGAGAGAGAGAGAGAGAGAGAGAGAGAGAGACATCCCTGATACACGTCAACAAACAGGCGGTTGACGGGACACACAAAAAGAGAACAGGGGAAAAAAACTGGTCACATTTCTCAGCCACCTGAAAACGTGCTGGTTATTTTAGGACGCGTGTTGCTTATTGATGAGCGGGGAGTGTTTAAACTACTTCCTCTCTTGTCATGTTTTAATGGTTGACTGTAGGCTACATGGCATGCAGCTGAATGCTCTGGGACCTCTGTAAGTTAGAGAAGCCCAATAGTGACGGAGAGCCGAGGTGCCCTGTGCATCAACTCACCTCTGAAGTTATTTTGGATCAACACGAGATCAGCTCTAATTTCCTTTTTTAGAAATATCTCTTTTACTTTTTCTTCGCTGACCGGATTTTCCCGGTGCCCTGCGCACGCTCCCTGTTGTTCTGAGCTTCTGGATAAACTCTCTATGTCTTGGCAGTTATTGACTCTCAGCTATATCTCAGAAACTCCTCGGTGGCAAGCAAAGACGATCTGTCCAGCATTAAACGGCCACACTTAAAAAGCACGGAACGACCTCGATCGACTAGGAAACATGGAAAATAGTCCTGGTGGTAAGTAAGCTTTATTCTGTACTATGTGTCTTTTGCTTTAATCCACTGGAAACATGATATCCGTGCCAAACAGCAGTCATTTAAAAGGACCTGGCAATGGTGCATTATGGGGGCAGATGCCGTTGCACTTCCACATATCAAATATCATTCATAGATAGCAAATGTATTGGTTAATAAAGATGACTTATCAGCATTGTTTATGTAATATACTTGCATCAGTCAGTATCTATAAACAATGCAGAAATGCATTGATGTTTTTCGTATCCTGTTCCCCTGTATGCCATTTTAAAACAGTGTCCAATTCACCTAACAGTAGGTAGAACACATGTATCAGCCCTGCAGAGCTGAGGCTGCTGTGTTTTAAACACAGCGTGGCGCTTTTGGGACTCTCACCGCTCACAGTCACACGCTCCGGAGTGCTATGTCTCCTAATTTGGGGCGAGTATATGGCAGGCTTTTAACTGTAATTCAGCTGCGTAACATATGGCACGCTGCCAAGTGCTTCTGGGCTGCAGACAGCCGAGAGTTTTGAGGGAGTGATCGGAGCACGGGGAGGGGAGTCCTCTCTCGTCAGCCTTTGCGGCGGACTTCCGATTCTCTGCACGTAAACAAACTCACGTGAAGCGCGAGCCAAAACGCCCACTGACCGGGCACGTTCTCTCGCCACAGTAGCCTCGTATCTTATTCTCTCATTGTCTTCACTCTCATGTTAATGACTGTCAGACAAGGTGAATCACACACTCTCCCTCCCTCCGCTGTGGCTTTAGCTGAGACGGACCTTCTACGGTTCCATAAAATCGTCCCGAACAAGTAACAACTGACGCATTTACGGGAAGTTGTAGGGTGTGGTTTGTTACTTTTGTTGCAGTTGTGTGACTCACTTAACTTGGCTGTTCAGACCGGTAATATCTTTGGCTGAAGCGCAGCTTTTTCCAAAACACATGTGAGTAGACGATGTCAAGGAACATTCACGCCCACTGAGTCAAAACACGTAACCGCTGCCAAAGTACATCCATGTATGCTAGCCTACTAGCCTACTCTTAAATTAACATCCAGTTCTAGCAGGACCGGAATCCTGATCTTGATGTGGTGGGAGCCGATGCGCACGTCACATCTTTCTCAAAAAAAAAACAGAAAGCGAGCAAACCAGTCGATGTCCGCTTTAAACCATTTCACGTAAACCCCGAGGCTCAGTAAAAATATGAAATAGTGTAATGGACAGGACAAGCAACATTAATGTCTGTGTGCGATACAATGTTAATAGCAATATATTAACACTAAAATAGCCTACAGGTCGACAGCGATTCAGGATTAAAATACCATATCAGAGCAAGGTATGACGTGCCATAGACCGCGAGTTGGAAATAACACCACGTATCGGCTGTCACATAGAACCATTACAGCAAATAGGCCTATAGACATACTTCATAACGTCCTTGAACAGCGGATGACCATTATGACTGTCACGTCTTCTTATCTGCTCTCCGCCCCAGTGCACCCTGGGTAGAAACGGTCGTGATAATCCCGGGTACCATGTGCTTGATTTTTAATGCGCAGCTACCCCGCCTCGAGCTGCAGCACGTGTATACAGCCCCAGTATCCACGTGCCGCGCTTGATTCCCAAGCACCCCGCCTCCCTCGGTCGCTCCTCTCCCCGCCGCACGCACGCTGCTCGCGCTCAGCTCGCACGGGGATTCCTTTCTTAAAGCCCACGCTGATTGCTTGGTCAGTGGGTCAGAGAGGTTTAGCAGACGTTTCTCTAGTCCTGGTTACTATAACTGGTTGGAAATGTTCATTAGTATGGGCCATATTCAACGTGAAGTAGCATATCACTGTTTGTTGTTCTGAAATAACATAACCTACATTTGGCTCCAGTCGAACTGGACTCCGGGTGACATGGTTCCTGTTCTTACTACGTTCACACACCACCATTTATTTCAGTGCGGGTATACTTGCACAATAACACTTTTAATGCCTAAATGAAAATTTATCATGCAGACATTGAACAATAGCAGTATTCCCACAATAGGCCCTGTTGGTACAGTTTTTCATGGACAACATAAACAGATCAATTAAATTTATCATGAAGCTGTGGATCAGTGTGGTGAACCTCACATGTATTGCTATGTGACATGAGGCCCTAAGCTATGTCTGTTTTCTCCAAATTGTGTATATGTTCAGTTTTGTAGCAGTCAAATGGAAGGTAAATGCATCAATAAGTCATATTCATCAGTGAGTGTCTAGTGTATTACAGGATATTCCAGCAAAAGTAGTTAACCATAGGCTCTACCTTCATCTCCACTGGTTGAAGATTATAATTTCTAATTACTATGAAGAATGTGGGTTTATTATTAGTTGAATAACCTGATTCTAAGTATAGTTTTGTGTCTGCAAATGGGATGATGAGCATGACTCCATGGTAATGTGACTGTCATTTTTTTGAAAGATTGTCAAGGGATGACTGTCCAATGACCACCACTAATGTAACCTCCAGCGTTCATTAGTGAAATAAAAGCATGATTATTGGCTGAGCCTTATGGTCTTTAGTGATGAATAAGATGCCAGAGAATTACAGGCTAGTACCCTTTATATAAGTGTAAAAAGCTTGCAATATGTGAATGCCTCTCAAGCATCAGTCATGCTAACAAGAACAATGAGGTTAATGTTGACCTCTGATGCCAGTCCTGAAACCAGATTCTTTGTGTTTGTCAGCTTGACAGACGATCACACACCTAGCTAATTCACGTTAACAGCTGACCTTGTTTGGTTGACAGATAGTATTTCACGGATGTGTGGGTGAACCCACATGACCTACATGTAAAACTTTTGAAACTACAGAACTCCTTAAAACAAGTTCCAACTAGAACAAAATACAATGGAATCATGAACGTTTCTTTATATAGAAATAAAAGATCATTGGAGATTCATGTGATATTAAGCAAATTTTGCCCTCTGTTGCCTTCATAGAAACATCCTCTTTGAAAGTGCTTCACAAATAGATACATGACGTGTGGCCAGCTGTTTCACGTGGAGTGGGGCTTACTACCCATGCAAAGCTGTAAATGTTTACATGAAACATGATAGACACTATATATACATGATGTCTATACAGTTTGCCTGCCATGCATGCATGTCCAGGGGGAGGGAACACACGGAAGGGGAAGTCATGGAGGACTGGCAAAATGAGGGGTGGTGGAGCGGTTTGTTTATTCTGTAGTTCTTATGGCTCTATGTGTATCCACAGGTCACATGTTGTACCCTGTGCCTGAATACAGCAGGGATGCTATTCCCAGAGCTCGTTCTGGCACCCAGTCAAACCAGTTTCCAGGAAATTGTTAGGGGGGGGCACAGAAAATGGAATGTTTTTATACCAGAGGGGGGCAGAGACTGTGAATGTAGAAACTGGTTGTGGAGTTTGTGTGACAGAAGGGTGACCCTGCCCTCTACATGTGATACACATGTCCATAAAGCCGCTTTCTCACACAAACACACAGGAAGCTGCACAGGCACATGTACACGTTTCGTTTGTATGTGAAGTGAAGTCACAGTCTGCTTTTGATACCAGAGCTGCCACCACACATGAGCCACCGGAGTACTTTACATTCAGTGTTGACACATGTGAGCTGTGGAATTAAGGAGCCACTTAGAGCTAAACAAAGATGCAGCACGTGTTTTCTCAAGGAGAGAAAGCACAAGAGACGAGGGAGGCCTTTTCTCAGTTGATTCAAGATCCTTGAGAGGAAATGTGGGCAGAATGACAGTGTAGACAATCCAGGGTGTTGTTAGTACTTCATAACACTGCCACTACAGTTAGACTAGTCATCTCTTAACTAGACTGCAATAACCTGTTGGGCAGAGTAGGGAGACATCTGATATAACCTGTGTTACAAAGCTGTGCTGTTCAATGAAAATCTCTATCTGTCTGATGGTGACCCACAAAGAGGTCCAAAGAGGTCCATCATGGCCCAGTGATGGTGATGCTGAATGTAGAATGTGAAGCATGCTATTTCTGCACATGGGAAATGTTTTGGTCGGCAGGCTTTTATGCCAAGGTATTTCGACACCTGACCCACCCAAATAAAAAGGAGGGCAAACAGCAGAAATATACATACTTTACTTGAAATCATGTATCACTGTATTAGTAGAGATTCAACTAAAATAATCCATAGTTTAGTTTTATTACCACAATACTATACATTTAAGAAATCATGTCAGCCTTAATAGTGGGTAGATGAGTTTTAGACTGGGTTTGCATTTTCCCATCCTTAAACATCTGTGATAGGAATGCATAATAAAATTCTCATTTTAATTGACTAAAACCCTCCAGCAAATAATTGTAATGTGTCAAAATAGTGTCCCGGCAAACAACGTGACTGTTATCCTCTGCACAGTTTCTAGTGACTGTGGATTGCAACGACTTAAGGTAGCTACGCGCTGCATACCTCCCTCTGTCTGTAGTCACAGCATTAAAGCGCTCTCTATTCCAAACGTGATCTGCCCTAGCACTTATTGTACTGCTGCTGTTGTCTACACGGGACTGCGCAAAGAGCCTTGTGAGCCGGGCGGGAACTGTGTCAAGAGTCCATGTGAGCACCCGGTCAGGTGGCTGGCGGATAGATGGGTCTGCCGGCCCGCAGCCAAAGTGGAGGAGGGAGGGAGAGGGGGGGGGGGCGCAGAAGGGGAGGAGAATAGAGGAGAAGGGAGGGGGCAGGAGAAGGGAGAGGAGGAAAGACTCTATGCTGAGAGCAAGCAGGCAGGGAGCTGGCTGGCTCAGCCTGCACGTGAGGGGCAGTCTTTCATACTGCAGGGAAGAACACTGTCTGCAAAACAAGGGGGCGGATGGGTGTTGTGTTGAGGGGTAATAGGGCATTTTTGATTTGCTGTGACATTCCTAAACAAAGGCCTGTTTATAGCCTGTCTATGGCGCACATGTGAACATATAGTGACTTACTGTCATATTATAATAAGCCCTTCATGGTGTTTCCTATTTCACATAGATTTGCTGTGATGTTTGTAAAATATCCTGAAATACCTTTTGCTACGACATGATATATTGTATCTCAGAAATGTAACATCTGAAGAAAGCCTACATAATGTTTATTAGGGCTAAATAACCTGCGTGTGGGTGTTGGTTCAACCAACAGATAAGGGTATTTATCTTGCCTGGTCATTGAGTATTTAGCATTATTTATTCACATAACACTCTCCAATGGGCTTCCAAGAATCCTAAAGCGTCACTAATCAGTAAAAGCAACACCCACGTTGGAATGATAATTTTTTTATTTGATTTTCTAACACATTAGAAACTCCACACAGAAATTCAGGTCAGAGTTGTTGATGCTTTTGCTGTGACATTTTTTCTAAATTATTCATCAGATCAAATTTCTGTTGTCCCAACATGATCAGGGTTTCGTGTGTCTTTTTGAAAGTCTGCCAAGTAAGCTCACTGAATCAAAGTAGAGCATTGCTCAACACTTGCACTCCCACTCACATTGTGCATGTGAACACAGACCCAGATGGAGATCAGTGAACTGAGTTTTTGCCCCTCTCTGTTCCTCCAGGTGGTGTTATCTTGTACGCTGGCTCGTCCGGCAGTGCCAGCCCGAGTCCTGGCAGTCCTTCAAGTGGATATCAGACCCAGTCGCCCTCCTCCCACTCGCAGCCTTCATCCCCAGAGGGTGTCTCCTTTCAGGAGATTGGGGCCCTGAGCAAGAGAGGGGAACAAGGGGGAGGAACTCCTTCCCCGAGAATGGTCTTCCAGTTTCCTGAAGTAAACAATGCTCCCGTTGCCCAAATAACGACAGTACCATCGGCAACCTACAACCATCCCACAGTAGCGAAAAGATCTTGTGGTTTCACTGGCACGTTCACAAGTAAGTACCCACTCACTTCCCTCTTTTCTGGTCACACCTATGTTTACCTGCCAGCATTTTGTTAATGTATTTCTTTCTCTGTTGCCTCTTTCATAGAGACCGGAGGTATGGTGCTTCTGTGTAAGGTGTGCGGGGACATCGCATCTGGGTTCCATTATGGCGTGCACGCCTGTGAAGGCTGCAAGGTGAGCGCGAACAAAGATAGTATTATGTCATGTCTTTTGCTTACAGTAGGTACAAGCACACACTGCCACAAAAGACACCCTTCAAAATCTTTATTCTTCTTGTGCCCTCTCCAGGGTTTCTTCAGACGCAGCATTCAGCAGAATATCCACTACAAGATGTGTGTAAAGAACGAAAAGTGTCTCATCATGCGCATGAACCGAAACAGGTGCCAGCACTGCCGCTTTAAGAAGTGCCTCTCCGTGGGCATGTCCAGAGATGGTGAGAGACAGTATTGTCCTTAAAGAAGATATTTAAACATATGGCAACTATAACTGAAATTCATATACATTCAATATTTTTTCTTAGTGTAGAGGAGAGGAGTCCATTGATCCATGTATGCAGGTTACATGGAGAATCAGATGTTAAGGCTTCGCGGAATATGTTTTTAAATAGTCAAAATTAATACCTGTTGTAGGTTTTGATAAAAACTAAAATAAATTTCTTTAGCATGTCTCAATCCTTATCACAGCATTTCATTTTATCTTCATGTTACTGTCTTTTTCTCTTTCCTTTCGTCTTTTGTTCCCCTCTGCCTTCCTCTCTCCTTGCCCTGCTGTCTGATTTATGGCAAGAGGAGCTCTAGTGTCCCAGTAGTCATCAGTCATGGAGAAACTGTGACAAATATAGTTTATTTTGGGAAATTGGGGCACAAAGGTGTTGATTACCCTATGTGTTCACCAAGATGTATGGCCTTATCTATTTTTTCTTCCCAACAGTGACATTTACAAATAATCAGTTGAGACATAATGTCATTCTGTAATGTTTAATCATGAAAACCTATAAATGCTTGAATTTAAAATTAAAAATAATATTGCTACACGTAATCTGCTGTACTGCATTATTTCACCGCAGGACTCTGATCTCTTGGGATGTGGCGAAACTAGGTGATAATAAATCATGCTTTTTCTGGAGCAAACATTTTTAGCTGACCCAAAAAAGCCAAAATGCAGGAGGGAAAAATCATCTGCTAATTCATCAGAATTCAAACTTTTATTGTTAAGAACCATATTTTCCATATTTTCATATGGAAACAAATTCAATTAAAAAGACAAATGTAATGTTTTTGGTTCTTCCCAAGCCCACAGTTATAATGTGATAGAGCCACAAAGCCACTATTCATTTTCATGTCATGTATTTGACATGACAACATGATATCTGCTCACAAATTTTGATCATCCATTTTTTCCTCACCTTCAACCCTCTGTCTCTTCATCTCTCCTTCCTGCCTCCCTTGTCTTTTTGACCTTTCCACTTCTCGCTCACTCTGTCAAGTTCAGTGCTGCTGACCCAGTGACCTACTTCCACATAAAAAGAGAGCGAGTGCTCGACAGGAAGACAGAAAGGGAGAGAGAGACTGGGGGAGGTGGTGTAGCATGCAGCGTGCTATAAATAGGGCTGACAGTGGAGGCGTGGAGGGGGAAGGGAGTATTGTAAAGGCTGGAGAGAAGAATGAGTCGGTCGGATGAGATGAAGGCTTAAGTGTGGGGAAACAGCTGTGATGGACACAGAATAGAGACAGCAGAGAGGTTTTGGGATTAGTAATCCACAAAGAGATTACAGTTTTGAGTGTCAGATGTAGAATTTGTATTAGAACTCAAAGTGGTTGTTTCTCTGTACTGTTTGAATGTGAAAGAGTGTTTCTGCTGTTCAATGTATAAATCAAAGTGCTGCCAGTAAGGAGCTGGCAGTTATAGCAATGCTTGAAGCCAGTAAATGCTAACAGAGGATGCTCTCTTCTTTTTGTCCTCAGCTGTGCGTTTTGGACGTATTCCCAAACGAGAGAAGCAGAGACTATTAGATGAGATGCAGAGCTACATGAACAGTCTCAACGAATCAGCTTCCATGGAAATGGAGGTGTCACCTCCTTCCGACGTCCCCTGCAGTCCGCTGAACCAGACGAATGAAGGTGTGGCCCCCATATCGCAGTCTTACCGCAGAAACTTACTGAACACTGACGAGAAGCCACTCAAGATGGCTGCCGGCAACATCGGCTCTTCATCTTTCCAGAACAGTTCAGCACAGGAGCCTTCCCTGTCACACTCAGCAACCCAAACTCAGCACACAGATCAGGGGGAGCAGGCAAAGCTGGCATCAACCTACCATGTCCCCACAAACTGCCCTGTTGCCCACACCAGCAATGAAAATTCCTCTAACGTCGACAACGCCAGGTACACCTTCTCCTCCAATCAGAATCAGTGCCCTATCAGTGGCCGCCTATCATCTCAGTCCTACTCAGCCAATCAGAACAGCTTCCCAGCCAGGGATTGCCAGAACCAAAGTCCTTGTCCCTGGAAGCTAAATGGAGGAGCCAAAGTGCTGGTGAGACTTTCCCCCCCTTATGGAGTATGTGAATATCTATCGATTTAATGTCAATAAAAAGTCCTTAACACTTCCTTTCCTCTCTCTGTCTCTCCTGCAGGCATGTCCACTCAATTCATGTCCCGTGGCTCCAGCTAGTCGCTCCAGTCAGGAGGTGTGGGAGTCTTTCTCCCAGTGCTTCACCCCCGCTGTGAAAGAAGTAGTGGAGTTTGCAAAGAGCATTCCGGGCTTCCAGACTCTTGGCCAGCATGATCAGGTTATGCTGCTCAAATCCGGCACTTTCCAGGTACATCCAGTTAACTAGAACTTGCTGGTGGGACTGTGGGACTTGTTATTTACTTCCTTTGTGATCCTTTGGAGTCTTTTCTGATGCTGACCTGGTCTGCTTCTGTCCACAGGTTCTGATGGTGAGGTTCTGCTCACTGTTTGACCCCAAGGAGAGGACGGTGACCTTCCTCAATGGGCAGACATACTCACTGGCATCACTGAGGGCTCTTGGGATGGGCTCCTTACTGGACTCCATGTTTGAATTCAGCGAGAAGCTAGGATCTCTGGGTCTGGAGCCAGATGAGATGGCCCTTTTCATGGCTGTTGTGCTGGTTTCTGCTGGTACGACACATACTCCTACATACATTTACATAAGCACATACTGTATGCACACATTTCATCATGTCTACAATTCTAGACAATTCTACTACAAGTCTAACCAATTTATCCTGCCTGTCTCCAGATCGCTCTGGTATAGTGGAGATGGGAGCAGTGGAGCAACTACAGGAGAATTTAATAAAAGCTCTGCGCTCTCTTATAACCAGTCGCCGCCCAGATGACAGCACCCTCTTCCCAAAGTTGCTGCTACGTCTGCCAGACCTGCGAACCCTGAACAACCAACACTCTGACAAGCTTTTAGCTTTCCGCATAGATCCTTGAGTTCAGAGAGCTAAAGCTTACTGAGGTATCTGCTTTGGGGAGCCTCCCTGCTCCCCATGCGAGCCTGGCACGCCACCCAAAGTACACTGACCTATGCATGATGGACAGTTGTTGTGGGAGCTGTGCCAAGTCTGACACTGAGAGAGCGAGCTTGGAAAAATATCAGTGAAGGATGTAGGCACAGCAGGAGGCAGAGGCTTCTGAACTCAAACTGATTCCTCATTCAGTTATTTCCAGGGTTGCTAAAAAAAAAAATTATTATATATATATTTATATATATATATCAAAACATAGACTGTGTTCTTCCTTGGGTTCTTTGAGTCAACATCAGGCAGGCAGGTAATCACTTCTCCCTCCTGGAGTTTGTCAGAGCTAGTTTTTGTTGTGAAGACCAAAAAGAAAAGAAGAGCCTGATGTTCCTCACTAGACTTTGTCCTCCTATCCCAGCTCACAAAGCTAATGAGAGGGAAGCACATACTCTCGCCCAGAGAAAAAGGCACATGTACAAACATTACCAACAATGATTTCTTACAGTACATTCATGCTACAATGTGTAAAGGGCACTTTCCATACATTGAGAAGACCTCAATATATAACATAGCAATAGAAATATCTGATACACAGTTGGGAGGACGGTTTGTGTATGCCCCTTGAAATGACATAAGCTATTTTCACAACATTTCACCATGTGGGAAATCTTTATGAAAATCAGCCATTTGTGATTGAAAAGTGAATAACATTTTTAAGAAATGAGTCAGTTACATTGTACTTGTATGCGGTAATCAGGGAGAAATTATTGGTCATTTTAGACCGTGTCTGATGGGTTATATGTTAAGGTGTTTTGTTGTAAATTTTGTATATAACCTTTATTCTTGGTTCATACCCTTGTTAGTTTGCAGATTCTTGGATATGTGATTGAAGTTACTATTGAATTATTGTATGATGTCACAGATAATAGATTGCTCTACAGACTGCAAAGAGGAAGCAGCATTTGAACCATGCGCTCTGAGTATAAACCTTTATTTGAAGATATATAATTGAAATAAATGTATTGTCAACTGACTGCATCACCTTGTGAATATTTTGTAAATGTTTTATGGTTACACCATAGAGTACTATTATTAAATAATGTTATATAGCATTTTTCCTTGTGCTCATCTTTTTTCATTTTTATTCCTTAATGTGATGCTATCATCAGTATTGCCGAGGCATACCGTGGAGCCGTAGCCTAGCAACAGAAGCAATCAGCCAATCATGTTTCAGGGCTGAGAGCCATTGGGGGCTTTATTACTAACAAATACAACTTGATTTGAGTGTGTGATAACAAGTAATCGTAATTTCAAAGAGCGTTGTACTTCACTAAATACTAGGTGATGTTATTTGCCGACACACACAATACAAGCAGCCACTGGGAGGGAGACTATCAACTGAGATGGATTCTGTTCAGGGATATATGTAAATATGACACTGTAGGTTAATTTGTGTTGTGAGTATGAAATTGTTACTTGCCTAGCAAAAACATATTTGTATAAATATTTGGGGACATTATCCATAAAGAGCAACTCTGGCCTACATATTATCTGTACATGTTTGTGATTTGTTGATGCCTTAAAGTACTGCAAACCGACAAATCCATGTACTTTCTGCATACAGCTAAATAGTAGGGATTCGTGCTAAAAGTAATATTGTCTGAGGTAATTAAGATTGGCTACTTTCCACTTTTGTATATTTTATATCAAACATTCAGGAGAACCTGTGACTCCTCATGAATATGAGGATAGGGGAGAGAGAGACTCAACTGGAAAACAACCAGTGTTCCAGTGATTTCTATGAATCGTGTTGAGGTCTTCAAATGCCACCTACTGGACAGGATGATAACAACAAGAACACATTTGGGCCATGACATTATTTTCTGATTAGTCACAGAGACCAGCACTAAAACATAACTGAAACCAAAAGTCCATTCTGTCAAAATCAATGATACCACTTATTACACTACACAACACTGACAAATGTAATGTTAGAGGTTTGTGTATCATTAAACAACAAAGAGTCAGCATCTCTGTGGTGTATCGAAGTGCATCTCAAAAGGGCCCAAACCAGTCCAAAGTTCATTCTTGACCTCAGAATCAACAGTTGAGGAACCGAACTCAACCCAGGGTCTCATATCACATGATCTTCATCAGCAGATAGAGTTTATCTAGTCATCCTGGAATTGTAAATCGTCAGACTTCCTTTTTTATTTTATTTTAAATGGACCAGTGTAATTTCTGGCCTGCTATACTCTCTTAAATTACTTTAAAATGTAATTCACTGAGTTAAAAAAATGTCTTGCTATTCTTACTCACTGTAACATAAAAACCTTGACTTTTCATGAATCAATATCTATGCACCAAAAGGCTTTTCAGTGTAATTGGATTTCTTATGCCAAATAAACTCAGCTATAAACACATCGGCAATAATAGCATTATCTAGATAATCATGTTTGAAGTTGAGCTGTAAATGGCTCGTGTTGTTTTCCACATCAGTTAAATATATTTACTGAAGCGTTTTAAGTTGACATTAACGAAAAAAGGCGTTCACATAATTTTTTTTTTACCTTGTTGGATGAGCGGATCAGGTTGGGACTGAGAAGTGAGTGTGGCTTATGTGTTGTCACAAAACATCCTCTCACTGGACTAATCAATACTAAAAGAGCCAGACTGCATTTGGTCTTATCCCTCTGGTCCAAAGGTCTGCTTACTTCCCTGGGCAGAAGAAGAAGATATTTGAGTAATTATTACTAATGCCCCATCTTACATCACTCTACAGAAATATATTATTGTCTGTTGGTGCCATCTAGTGGCTACAAGAAGTAAGCATATACAAAGTTAACTTCATTTAACATGTTAAATATAAGTAACTTTGATGGTAAGAGCTTTCATTTATTGCATCCCTAAACCTTTTTAAAATCATACCATTTTGTTTCAGGATTTGTTTATTCTTGTCTTCCTCATTGTTTTGACCTGAAGTAATTCATTCAGTAGGTCTTAACCCGCATCAATATTTCAGAATCAGAATGAGGATCAGAAATACTTTATTAATCCCCGAGGGGAAACTCTTTGTAACAGCAGCTCACTATAATACACTATAATACAGGTACAGTACAAAGTGGGTATAAGTATAAATTTAAAATTTAAATAAGTGTAAGGTACAAAGTGGGTTTACCGGTTGAGGTTAATATTTCAATATAAAGTAATAGTGCATGAACTGTCAAGTTACGTGTAGCTTATTAACAATATATAATGGGACGGAGGATATCGTACTAGAAGTATAAATAAGTATCACAAATTAAATTGAAAACTGGGTGAATGGCACATTACTTTAAGCACCGAATATTCCCAAATTATGTCCAGTATTGCAGAGATGTTCATGATCAGTGTCCAGTTTAGTGACTTAGGGTCATTTTGACTATTTCAAATTTAGCAAACTATATTGATGTAATGCTTATGTAAATGAATACTCAAAGTAGATCCAAAGGTGCATGCTTGCTAGTAAATCTCATTATTCCTCTTTTTAAAGGTTATGTGTGTTCTCCAGAAGGTACTTAACTTCAATCTCATTAGTGCCTGTTACTAAACAAGTCTCTTACACAAACACATGATGTCATAAATTCACTAGATTACTGCTTTGCTGCTAAAAAAAATATATGACACAAGCAAATCAATACAGCCCACTGTGGCGTTTGTGTCAGAATGGATGGCAAACAGGGAGAGGGCAAGGACCCAAACGCAGACAGCTTGATGGAGGATGATAACGTCAATGTTTTTTTTTACTGACTTACAGGCAAGAAAACAGGTGACCAACAGGTAATAGGCAGGCAAACGCCAAAACTAAAACAGGCAGACAGAACCAACACAGCTAAGATGATGAACCGACTAAGAACAAAAGGAAAGCCACAAGTTAAATACCCTCAGGTAGAGGAGAAAACGAGACACAGGTGAATATAATGACACAGGTGGAAACATTCGGAACAATCACAGACAGGAAGCAAAACTTGAATACATGGGGGAAGGAGGACATTTCAGAATAAAACAGGAACTAACCAAACATAACCCAAAACCATGACACTTTGTTTAACTGTCAGTCATTTTCTACCGCTTGTTCCCGTTCGAGGGTCGCGGGTGACTGGAGCCTATCCCAGTGGCGTCGGGCCTTAGGCGGGGTACACCCTGGACAGTGGCCAACTCTTACATTTATATACATGTAGAAATGCAAAAAGGCCAAGATCTGATGACAAAGTCTTCATTAAGTATAAACAAAAAGTTTGATAGTCATACATCATAAGCTCTTTTGATAAAAATAAATATTGACATTGTCAGTCAACATGTTGTATATAAACAAATTCATATGTGCAGGGGTCGTTGGTTTTGTTTTAATAATATATTCTTATAAAATATGAATATGCTGAATCTCAGATATCCTCTCTGTCTGTGTCATTTTCCCCCTGAAGTGGAACAAAATAGTTATGTAATGCATATGTTAATTCGGATATGTAAGTCCTATGAGTCTTTCTCCTGAGCACCAGGATGATTAACTGTCCTGGAACACGGTCTGTGCCAGGAAAGAGAGACATAAACGACACCCCTGTTTAGGAACAGTAGTGGTACGGTCTGGCTTCGGCTCGGTGTTGGCACTACCTGGACTTTCCTAGAACGACCTCATTAGGCCGAGGATAGGGGTGGCGTGGGATCAGGGTTAGAGAGAGATTAACCACATGGAGGCCTATAAAGCTTCAGTGTAATCCGCACAGTGGAGACAAATACAGAGCAACAACTATTCTACAAACAACATCTTTGCTTGCAGCTCGCAGTGTGGTGGACCTCACAAACCCTGTTAAAAAAGAGAAGAGGAGCTGAGATTTTTCATATCTTGGATTAAAGAAAAATATTTTACCTGTGACTTAAAGTAGTCTTCCTTGTCTTCAGCAACACAAAGGTGCAAAGAAGGAAAAAACATGAAAAAGGGAAAGGTATGTTTTTAACTTTCCTGCATTATAGTTTCACTACTTTGCTTTGTAATACATTGTGGGGTGATTTGTTTATAAAGCTCCGTGACATTCAATTTATTGTTTTTTGAACTGTAATAGATACTCAATAAAATGAGCTCATAGAGAGGCACAAATGATAAAGGCATGGCTTTGAGGTTGGATTGCAGCTCTTTGAGGCAAATTGTGATTTGTGATATTGGGCAATATAAATAAAATGGAATTGAATTGATTTGAGATATGGCTCTTCTGTTTCTGATGGCCATCTCTTTTTAATGGCATCATCACAGCCAGACTCAAAAATCATCACCAAAATAATGACACGCAATAAAACTTTAAAGTTTTATGATTTTTGAATGTGTGTGTGAAAGAGCTCATTTAATGAAGATTGGTTTCTCTGTACTTCAACCATAGTGTTATCCATGCTGACGACGAAAAGATGGAGGTGGCCCAGCACATCCATCCTAATCCTTTGAACTAATCAAACATGGAGGCTGTTTTGTAGACAAATCTGTTACTGCAGGCAGCTTTAACAGTCAAATCTAATGTGTCATAGACTGTACAGCTAAACAATACATGACATGAAAATTAATACTGTGCTGATTCATTTGTGTGAGAGTAAACATGATTTGTTTTTAAATTGTATAGGGAATATAAAGACAGTTATGCTTTTTGTGCATCTGATTAAAAGTTGTAATCACCCTACCAACCGCAATATGATCCCAGCAGGTGAGCGATGACAATGAGCCCCCCACTTATCAGGAGGCGACTGCAGGTAAAAACTAATCTTTGTAGTTTGACATATTCCAGTAGTCATAAATGTGCAAACACTGGCTATTATGTCTTCCAGTTCCAAGTTATTCTGACAAATGGTGACTTAATTTGTCGGAACAATAGTGCAGTATCATTTCCAGACACCCTGTGTGATTTATCCTAACCTTCTGCAAACATCTCTCCTCCCTGCCTCTTTCTTTCAGGCTATGAGGAGATGGAGGCCCAGTTTGCATGGGACGACAAGACCATCAGACGGACCTTCATCAGGAAGGTACAAATGTGTTACATGAGACAAGTGACACCAGTACAAAAACAATAACATAGTGACACAATGCATGTCCTCCTGCAGGTCTACGCCATTCTCATGGTTCAGCTCCTTGGGACAGTGGCAATTGTTGCTCTCTTCTCATTTTGGTAACCACTCTTGTGTTTCGACTATTCGCCTACAGTATGTCACTATTTACAAGGACCATCTTGATTGAATCCTTTTAATTGTTGTCTCTACAGTGCACCTGTGAGGTTTTTTATTCAGACTCATCCTAGCGTGTACATGGCATCTTAGTAAGTAAAATCACATCATCACATTATAACTCACATTATTGTGTCACCTTTTTCTATTATTTTCTATTTATTAAGTTTTAATCATTGTTTTCCCGTTTTTTCTACAGCCTCATGTTCTTTGCCACCTACATTGCATTGTCCTGCTGTGGAGAGCTGAGGTAACGTTTCTCTACAATATAAATAACACAAATATTGATTAAAGCACATACATAATGCTGTGTAGATATACATTTGTGAATGTAAGTTGACAGATTGGATTTTCTTTTTTTTACCCCAACAGGAGGCAGTTTCCTTGGAATATCATTCTGTTAGTTCTCTTTGTGAGTATTCCTCACAATGAAAACAGCACATTATAGTAGCTCTTTACTCATACACTCAACATAAAGCCTAACTGCTGTAATATTTCTTTACTTCTTCCCACAGACTTTGAGCATGGCCTTCATGATGGGATTTGTGTCGAGGTAAATACACACTGTGATGCAGGGATGCGTGTATGTGGGCATCTGTCACATCGATTTCAACTCATCTGAGCCTTTCCAGACTAAAAGACTTTGCCATGATTGTGACTACCTTCTCTTTCTCCAGCTTTTACAACACCAAATCAGTGGTTCTGTGTCTGGGAATCACAGCTGTGGTGTGTCTTTCTGTCACCATCTTCAGCTTCCAGAGCAAGGTGAGAAGAACTGCTTGAACTTCAAACTGCCTTCAATCAACCAAACAGACAGATTTTGATTAAATGAAATAAATCCATCATCCGTTTTTTTCTCTCTCTCCTGTTGTAGATTGACGTCACATCCTGTCAGGGCGTCCTGTTTTCTTTGTGTATGGTCATGCTTCTCTGTGCCATCACCATCTCCATTGTCGTCCCTTTCGGATATGTAAGTTCACCTCTCCAGCCGTTCTAGCACGATCCAACACACCTTTCTGGAAGACGTCTAGAGATAAGACGCCTTCCAGAAAGGTGTGACTTAAACAACATTTGCAGGTTACCTAAGGTGCTGCAGGCTGTATTTGGGTGTGTGAGATGGGATTAACCTCACAGATAATCTTGCAAAGCACTTCGAATCCTGCTATCCTTCTTAACCGTGTTTTGTAATGTTTTTCCATCTTTCACCATAGGTTCCTTGGTTACATGCCATTTATTCTGTGGCGGGAGCCATCCTCTTCACTCTGGTGAGAATCTGATACTTCATCAAAACCTCAATATTGTTCAGCTAAAAAACTAAGTTTGTTTTTAGTTTTTTTGTTACTCATTTCCTCTCCTTGTTTTCTCCTTCTGTCGCTTCTTCTACTGCAGTTCCTGGCATTTGACACTCAGATGCTTTTAGGGAACAAGCGCTACACCCTAAGTCCAGAGGAATATATTTTTGCCACCCTCAGCATCTACCTGGACATCATCTACCTGTTCAGCTTCCTGCTACAGATCATAGGAGGAGGCCGTGAGTAAAGCCTCTCCTCCACTTTTCCCCTACATACTATATACAGTACCTGTCTCTCAGCTGCACTATTTGAACCCTCAACAAACTCAACAACCCACTTGGATATATTACCCTCATGAACAAGATGACATCACAACTTTTTTTTGTACATTTATCAAAACTGTAAGCAAAGGGAGAGCAATCTATTTGTTCTCTGCTTTTTGTTATGTAATCTTATACAATTCTGCCTGATACCTTACTGTACTCTGGCCATTCCTGTTGATCTGTTTTTTAATGCCTCTGGGGTACGCGGTCACCCCACCATCCTACAGTGTGTGTTTTAACAGTCATTAGGCTCACAAGTGGCTAAAACACCAAACCCAGAGTTGAATATGATCAGTTTCCGTGGCTGCATTAATCTGGATAAATGTAGCACTTGAAGCTGATGTACTTGTACGATTCTTGCCATTCTTGGGTTGTATCCACATGGTTGAATGCACTTATTGTAAGTTGTTTTGGGTAAAAGTGTCAGCTAAATAGATATAATGTAATCCATCAATGAGCCAAAAAGGGAAGATTCAGGAAATCTACACTTTCAAGTTCAGCAGGGTTGAGTTTGCTTTAATAACTGACTGTTTCACAAGCTATGTACTGTATATACCGTTTGTTTTATACTTGTTTGTAATGAATATCATCATAGATGACAAGTTTAATGTTTTACTTTGTGTGTGTAAGATATTTTCATTCTCAGTACAGTTCAGTTTGTGCATGGATGTTTTTTTGAGAAATACTGTAAGAGTGAAACCTTAATAAAAGGGATTCAACTAACATCAAGACTTTTGAAGCTAAGCTACAACCAACCACAAAGAGAAAATGTGTGTTTGTAGCAGCTGATTAGAGATCAGTTGCAATTTATTTTGTAACTTTAACGTGGCCTTTGGGATGTCATAGAAAATTATTATTGGAATTTTAACTGTAAAGTGAATAAAACACATGGCATGTTAATATATTTCTTTTCTAAACACAATGAGATGTTTCCATTTGATTGTGACATTATTAAAATAAAACTGGCACACGAAAAGTACTATGTCTTGCACGTGAAAGATGATAAATGGTGATTATTATGATTAAGAATTAAGGCATTCAATAATTTCTTTCCCGATGTCCTTAGAGAACAACTTTAAACTTTGTGTACAGAGGAGAAGCCAGTGACTCACTCAACTCTGTTGCCTCACAGGTCCTGGGTTTGAATCCATGAGACACTTGGGGTCCCTGTGTAGTTTCAGAACATTGACTGTAAATAAAAATGTAGATAAAACATTTTTAACATGTAAAATGTGTAGAGGAGTTTGCAGAATTTTTTAAAAAAGATTTTGAAGTCAGAGGGGCATGCCCTCCCAGTGGAAATGATATCCCTGGACTTCAGTCACCCACAACCCTAAACAGAACAAGTGGATTTAGAAAATGGACAGACGATATTGTGATAAGTCAGCTTTGACCTACTGAGCAGCAAAAACAGATACAAATGTCCTCTGAGTTATGCTGACACCTACAAGCACAACGACCCATCTGCTGTCAATAATGCAGCCCCTCCACTCTAATAGTTACCATAAGACAGATAATAAAACACACAGTTCACCCAATCATTGAAACAAGGTTTTTATTAAAAAAAAAAGAAAAACTGACATATTCAAATTCAAAGAGAAAACCAAGAAAGAAGGAAAAATCTTATCGCAATCAATAAAAAAAACACAAGTTACAGACAATTTAGCAACGCTGGCACAGGAAGACAAAAGTAGCCAAGTGGCTTTGCAAAATAACCAAATATCAAAACCTTTTTCCTCTAACAAAACTGTACAAAATGAGTTCTTGTATAAATAAGAAAACTGTTAACAAGCAGGGAGTGAGATGAGCCCATCGAATTTTCCAAATGTCTTGGATTTACACAAACGTGGCTCATACAGTGTGAGGCAAGGCGTGTTTTTACTATTCCATGTTCACAAATGTCACCTTAAGACAACATTTCTGACTTTTAATAATGTATATATTTAAGTTGCCCATTAGCAAAATAATAATACACTAATTTCTGTATATTAGTATCATTAAGTTCTTTATGAAAATCAAACAGATGAGGGGTACTCTGTGTTAACCAAATTAAAATAAAAAGGGCACATTTTGAAAATCCAGACTGGGCAACATCGAACCACCTGTTTGGAAATCCTGTTTTAGCAGCAAAACATTTTGAAGCTATGAAATAAGCCATCAAATCTACATGAGCATGGACAAAAAGAGCTCTTTCAAATTGGCGTGGACTAAAAATAATAAGTGCAAGATTTGTTTTCTTTCAAATATTGTGTGACTTTTCATAATGCTAATTAATTTTGGAGCGTCACAATTTCTTGTTATATCTCTTTGTAAAAAACTAAATAAATAAACACTGCATTGTAACAAGTGGTCATTTCATAGTTTCAAAATCCTGTTTTTGTATTAAAAGTGATGGCTAATACATGGAATATCATTTCTTTGAACATATAAACAATCTCCATGACATTTTCCTTCATGGTGCACTGAATCTGAAAACTTGCTAGTCACTGTGTTATCTGGACAGGTTATAAATCATAAAAAATAAGAGATAAAAACACACAAGAAGAAAGAAACAACATGGTGCAAAGAGGAAATGGAAGGGAAAAAACACTATTTACAAAATTAGCTCTCGTGTCTGAAAACTCTCACAGTCATAAAAGCTCTGCACTCCTTCTGGGTGTCTGCAGAGGCCAATAAAGTTTATAATGAGTCTGTTTACATGCACTCAAACAGGCCATTATATATATATTGAGGGAAAGTCAGTTTAAGCAAAACATGTAATCAAAACCAGATCATTTCTTGGGTTGTTCATTTTGAAAATCAGCTGAAATGTTGACACGTGTACTTTACTACATGATTGATACATTAGCGCCAAAAACATTCTCTCGAAACCTTAAGCTGTAGTAATTTTGTGGAATACTGCGTGCTGTTACCACCCTTATTGCGATCTTTGTCTTTCTGAATCAATCGGAACCAGATCCAGCTACGCGCAACAGATGATCATCTACGGACAAGAGCAGTTTGCGACAGAGAGCTAAAAGATGGGTGGATACAACATCTTTGGTTGCAGAAATGAACAATAGAAACACACAGTAAAAAGTGAGACACGTGAGATAATGTGAAGACGAAACAGAGTTAGAAACAGAATCATCAAACTGTGAGCCTTGAGAAAGACGTTTTCACACGGTGTTTTTCACTGGATTCAAACATGGATGGTTGAGGAGCAGGAAGGAAAGCTCCCCATAAAACTTACAGCTAACTCCACTGACATGTTGAATAACTCTGGCCTGTTGCCATTTCTCTAGTATATACAACTTAGGGTCAATTCTATGAGAGATCAGGCAGTTCATCCAGAGGAAAACATTAAGGCTTAGCTAAAAATTGTTTTTGCAGAATTTTGGATCACTCACAAATTCATTCAGCATTGCTGTCTCACTAAAGGCTGTAAGAATTGTCTTTAATGGCACTTCCATGGTCTAGTGAGCAGTCCTTTGTAAAACCAGGATTTCTACTATCTACATATCTACAGTGTTTGATGTCTGTCTAAATTAAAGTTCAACATGTACTGTACGTGCTGACGTGAGCTCCATTCAATATACTGACTGAAAGCATGAAACATACCCGGGCTTGTATGTACGAAGCCCCTTTGAGCCACAACCCTGATGCAGCATCAGTATGAATCTTCTAGATCAGCATCAAATGAAATCATTGTTTGGTTCAGCTCTCCACTCTGAAAGGCTCATCTACACACAGGACCAATATGAGGACAGGCGACACAAGGTTTGGAACGGAGATTTGTGTGAAAACAAAACAAGAGAAAACTTGATGTGCACAAGAAAACAGCATCAATCCCTACGCAGAGAAAAAAAAAACTAACATCTACTCGCTATAAAAAGCTAAACTCTACAGCTAAAATCAAATCTACTTCAAAGATAAAATAAGGCAAATTAGCTCAGAGGTTTTCAAGTGACAGACAAAAGAAAAAAAAACTGAAAACATTTCTACAAACTTAAAATCACTGACAGAGAATCAAACTCAGGTGACAACAGCAGCATTGGAAAAAAAAGACTTACAGCTCCCTTTCCTTTCAAACTAATTATTCTCAGGGATTGTGTTAGTCTTCTATTTGACATCCCTCATTGCTTTTTAAATCTTTTATATCTTAATTTAGTAACTGCATTGCTCTTTGTACACTTAATCTTTCATTAATCTAACTGCTCAGATCTAAAGCATGTTCACTTCATCGCTACGAGGATTAATTGAATGATACCTGAAGGTTTGCCACAACAAAACCGCTTAAAACCACTTCTCATGGACACGGATGAAACATGGTGTTACATTATAACAAAACAGGACGACTGTCAGCATGAGCAGGTGTCTGTTCAGGATTTGAACTGAACTGAAAGTCATCCAACCATCAAAACTACTCATCGGATCATTTTGTGCGAGCCAAATATTAGAGCTCATCACTAATGTGTGGGGTAAAGATCCATCAAAGTCAATTTCATCACATCTATATAGGCTACAGTATTAAATAACTTCTTTTCTATAAATGTATGTTTCAATGATCTAAAAACTCTACAAAATAAAATTAGAATTCAAATATAAATAGAAATAATTGATTGTCTTTTGTTTGGAAGAATGGTTTAAAGTAAAAAAATTTGACTAAATTATAAACAACGTTATTATCATCTCTGCAGCAGTTACAGGAAGAAGTAGCTTTAAACGGTTTGCCTCCCACGGTTACAATGACTCGACACATCAGACCAGCAAAAAAGTTTGTAAGTTTTTAAATCTGTACAAAGTGTTGCCCCCGCTGCTGCAAATAGAATGTCAAACAACAGACATCAGGAAATAAAAATTAAAGTTTGCATATTTTACAAAAAAAATAAAAGACACATTGTGTTTCAACTTTTCCTTGAATCACCCTGAAACGTCCAGAATGCGTTTTTTTAAAAATAAGAATTTGTTATATTACGCGCACAAAAATAATGCTCTGTCTTTTCCTCTTCTCTTAAATTTTTTTATTAGTTTTCTTTTTAAACTTCTTGTTATGTTCCTTTTTTCAGTTATCAAAATAGATCAAAGCTTCTGTGAAGAAGATTCCCACCTTTGGTTGATCAACTCTTGAGGATGTGAGCAGGAAAGTCCAATGATGTGAGTGTTGTCCTTATTCTTTAAAAAAAAAAAATAAAATACAGACATACACGCACACGCACACACAGACAGACACAGACACACACACGCACACACACACAGGCATGTTCCTTTTGTTATCCATGTTCAAGTCCGGGTGCTTGGTGACGGTATGGAGCACAGTTCTCTTCCAGCTGAATCCTGTTTGGTTGGATTTATCTCGTGCCCTCTGCCCCACCCTGCTGGGAGGTGGAAAACACACGCAACTAAGTAGTGATACACTGAATCTACTCTAATTTATTGTCTGGATGCATTTAAAGCACAGTGGTCATTTTGCTTTCTGCACACGTACAGTAAGTTTATTTTTTTATTTTTTTACAACAAATAATTTCCTTCATTCCCATTGCTTGAAATATAAAATCCCTCGCTGGCATCTGCGACTGACTCTCTTACAATACAGTAGCCATGGCAGGCTTGCCTCTTAAATGAATAGTTCAAGGCTTATTTACTTTCTTGTTGAGAGTTAGACAAGAAGATCGATAACACCATCATGTACGTCCGTACAATATGAAGCTGGAGCCAGCAGCCGGGTAGCTTAGCTTAGCATGAAGATTGGAAACAGGGGGAAACCTGGCTCTGTCCGAAGGTAACACAATCTTCCTACCAGCACCTCTAAAGCTCACTAATTAACAAGTTATATCTCGTTTGCTTAATCTTCTTCTTTTCCTGTCGGCTGTTCCCTTTCAGGGGTCGCCACAGCGAATCATGCGCCTCCATCTAACCCTGTCCTCTGCATCCTCTTCACTCACACCAATTAACTTCATGTGGAAAAATAAGTGTAAAGGCAATTTTTTTTTTTTGGCTCCATCAGCCTCTTCTTGTTGCCTGGCAGTATGTGTCCTCATTTGATGAGTGAAACATTGTTTAAAATATTATCAATAACACAGTCAGTGTTATTTTCAATGATAAATGAATTATTGCACCAACTTTTTCACGTCAGTCTGGCTGATCATGACTTTGAAGTTTAGACACTTTAAAACCATCAGCCTCCGTTTGTGTGCTTTGCAGGACAGAGCAGAGAAACGCAGGGAAACTTTCACTGTCCTACCTTAGCTTCACTTGGTGTGTTGGTACGAGTAGTTTGTGTGTTCTGCGGGAGTCTCCATGGCAACCTGTTGCTGTTGACCACCATTCTCCTAAAAAAAAAAAGGACGGGTTGTTCAGAGATGACTCTACTTGATGATTAAATGACAATGTGTGACACTTAAGATACAAAGAAGAAGACAGCCTGAATTTTCCCACTGCCCTCCCCATCAAATCAAAGACCGTATCTGCCTTTGAGTGGATGAACCGAAGAACAACAGTCAAATTTCATGGGTGAAATCTGTTAACTAAAAGCCAGTGCATGCTGCAGGATGTATTCGCAAAGAGGCATGCTTAACATTTACCTTGTGCTATAATTTAAGAAGTGGCTGAGGTTCTTCTACTCAGTTCTATTGTCACACCCCTCACTCTACTCCAGCCTCTCCTCTCATACCTCCCACTCGATCTCATCCCCCCAATCACAGCCTGAGACCATGGCTTACTACTGTGCCTCTTCCCATTCATAAACCTGCCCTGTTTTTTCTCATTCACTCTCTTGCTCATCCTGCAGGATCCACTATCACTGAGCTCCACCTTCCAACAAATGACTCAAGACTCCCCGCAGGCTCAGACGCCCTCCCGCAGAGCGCTACCGCATATAGAAAGGAGTCTGTGGCCAACGTCTCCATAAAATGATTCTGACTCTCATTCATGAGTGCCAGAGGCTCTTCTAGTTGATTAATGAAAGAGCTAATATACATAGAGCCACACTCCGTTATTTCACAAGAGGAGACATACATGGGAAAAATAGAAGTAATATATAATAACACATTCATTAAGTAATAAACTGTTATCATTAATTAGTCAAGGAGAAAGTGAGACAGACAGAAATGCATTCTTTACACAATTTACCTCTGAAAATCTGCAGGTGCTAAAGCACAATGTAAATGTTTGCATCGAAAAACAAATATAAAAAAATGTTTAAAATATAATTTTTTGAATGTTTTCAGAGACATAATGCTTTCTATTACAGTAAAGAAATCAGCAAAGTCAAAAATATAAACTAGACTGCTAATGTAGGCCTACGCTACCTCATTAGCTTATCAGAACTGAATTGTGCCAGTAAGAAGTATTTTCTAAACATTTCATATCTTCTAAAGCTCAGCTTTCATGTGGCTGCCACTGATATTGAGCATTTTAATGAAAGCTGTATTAACTGCCCTTTTAGAGTAAAACAGCTAATAACAAAAAAACCTATATAGAGGAAATACATAATCATTTAAAGAAATCTGTCTGAGTCTGTCCTATCATATTTCTGCAAAGACAAATTCAGGAATGACATGACTCCTACTCATCCTGTGTTTCTGTTTCATCTTTCCAAAATAGGACATGAGTCAATTCTGTTTTTACAACACAAGAATGTTTTGGCATCTGAAAAAAGACAAAATCTCTGATGGAATATTATTACTATGTATTTATAGAATACAGAAATCCACGCCTGCTTCTAGCTGTCATATAACACCACACACACCTTCAGGGCACATGGACAGTGACCAGCTCAGTAAACAAGTCAGTTGTAATCACCTCCCCTACTTTTGTGCCTTAACTCTGCCACTCCTTAAAATACATACAAATAAGACCTGTACTAAATGCAGCAGCTTTTTTTTTTTAAAACACACAGATGCGTCAAGTTTTAGTAAACACGTCCCTTTAAGAGTTTTAATTATTAGTCATCCACTTCATGGAAATATTAAGGGTAAGCAGCTGAGGTTGAGGCTAGCTTCATACCTCTACTGGGACAGTGGAGGGAGGCACTGGGGTGTACTGGGGTATGTAGGTCCCCTGCATAGTTGTGTTGGCCGGAATATACTGTAGGGAAGGCAGAGAGGAAAACACAAGTTGTGTGTAGTATTTGACATGAATAATTGATCTCAAGACAGTTAGCTATAGGGACAATATTCTGCCTTATGCGTGCCTGTGTGTGTGAGAGAGAGAGAGCATGTGTGTGATTGGTACTGACTGTGCCCGTGCTGCCCAGGGACAGGTGGCTTAGCTGCTGGTTGAGAGGTCCCATCATGGACGTGGGCTGGATGGACATGGCGTGCTCCATAGTTGGGGTAAGAACTGTACCCTGTGAATGCATAGAAACACACGCAAACAATCACTACCACTCATGGAATCACTATCCACCTCCCAGGGTGGTTTGAGTACTTGGATTTCAACCCGTCTCAAGTGCTTCTTGGTTGCGTTTGCGCTTAGCTTGTTTTGCTATCGGAAAGCTATCCGATCCACCCAAGGCACATAAAGTGGCTAAGTGTAAATGGGGTGTTCGAGGTGAGGAGAAGGTGCTGAAGGAGGGATACTCACAGCTGGCTGCATGAGGTATGACTGATGGTGCATCCAGGACGGGCCGTGTACCTATAGATCAGGAAACACATCGAGAAACTAATTTGTAATGTTCATCCGTTGCGTTCACGGCCTCCTCAGAGCCCTTATTATATACATTTGCAGAGAAAGGCCATGAGAAGAGGCAAAACCTGAAGAAATATTAGCAGAAGAAAGAAATTCATTTGAATTATAAATACAAGGAAATGTCCCACCTGGTAGGATGAGACAGGAGAATGCATGTAGGGCGAGAGGGAGGTCTGTGCGATCATTCGGTTTGGAGCCAGACTGTAGGGTGACGAGTAGAAGCTGGTGAACAGACAGAGCAAAGTGAGAAGAAAACATGAAGACAGCCACACCAAATCAACAATCTGCAGTATGTCTCCAACTAGATAAACAACATTACTGTGTTCCTGCAATGCCCAGCAGAGGGCAGCACTTTACTAGATTTTGAGTACTACGCTTATTTTCCTGGAGGGTTGGGACTGTTTTCAGTCAGTTCATGCATTCCACTCACCCATTTTGTAAGGCTGTGGGGTCATATGCAAGCGTCATTCCTCCCTGGGAAAACAATACACAGGATTCACAACCAGTGAGGTCATGCAAACACCGGTGCAGCCGCTACTAAAGCAGCCAGCTAGCACACAGTGAGAATGATCAAATTCAAAATGTTTGAACATGTTCTTAATTTAATTTCCAACAAGAAATGTCACATATGAACACATCACTTTAAGACTCATTAAAAGTTAAAAAGTGGCCGTCTCACCGCATCCCCGTCTCTAGCCCAGGGCCTTCCATTCTGGAGGTACTTGCCCTGGTTCTGCCTCTTCTTCTGACCTCCATCTGCAAACTTACATAATAAGGGCTCTGTGGGCACTGTGAAAGCAACACATCAAACAAGAGAGTGAATTCAATGATCACAGCGGGGAACAAAAAAACTGAGCTCTGGCACCATCAACGACAATATCAGGTTCCGATAACACAAAACAAACATTCTACGCACCAGGCACTCCCGGTGGAGTCTTGATGAATTTGCCATTGAAATGCTGAATTATGGCCTCACACTTCTCTGTGGACTCCATTCTGAAATACAGTCATATTCAAAACTTAAGCCAGAATTGCACATACTGCTTTTTATTCAAAGCACAAACTACCCATATCATCAGCATACACCGCCATGGAGAAGTGTATTGTGTCTGGGCGCTACAGTCTGACCTGGCGAATCCCACTCCGCGGCTGGTCCCGTTAGCATCTCGGAGGATGCGTGTGGAAATGACCTGGCCAAAGGACTTGAGCATGCTCTCCAGCTCTTGCTCATCCATAGACACTGGCAGGTTGGAGATGTAGAGGTTGGTGGGGTCCTGCTCTTGTTGCTGTACAGTTAGAGGACGTGAAACTCAGATCACATACAGAGCTCTCTTTTTATTGGACCTAAATGAAGAGATGACTCTTTTTCTTTCATTGCATCTGAAACCATTACTTTATTGCAGGGCTGCCCAAATTGGGGCCAAAGTTGGCCCGCCATAGGGTCTGATATGGCCCGGCAGATGTTTCTAGCAGCAAAAAATAATTAATTAAAAATAATTATAATATCACTCACTGTTCATAAAAATGCTCTTTTATTATGCAGGATCCCAATTATTAATAATTTTGTATAATCGGAGCATGGCAGACTGACGCTGTGCAGGAAAGGAACTTGGGATCCCATTTTGCATCTTAACAATACAATACATCAGCTGTTTGATTTTGACCCGTGGCCCACCATTAAGGTTCAGTTTTGGCCCTCCAAGGAAAAAAGTTTGGGCGCCCCTGCTTTATTGGTACCTATTCTTGTTTACTACTTCACTGCTTTCAGGTGTCTCTCTGCAGGATATTAGGCCAATGTACTTCAACTTAAAAAAAAAACTGTAACATTTATTTTAGCATATCACAACACTCTTTGCTAATATATTTGCATTTGCAAATGGAAAATTTCTTGTCACTTTCAAAATATTTTTCACACAGCAGAAATTCCTGTTTAGGCAGTAGTGTGACCTGTCTTTCCATCAACACTTGCCATCACTCTTGGCACATTAATGCTTAATCATATCCGTGCACTATGTCAAGCATAATTTTGTAGTATAACCCGATACGGAAAAAATGCTTTTAAGCAATTAGACCAATAAACTGAAACCCTGAATGATTTGTCACCCATGTGGTGCATGTGTCATTGCCTAAACAACATAAATCTACTGACACATGCAAATATGAATTTGCCTGAAAAGATGAAGTCACACATTTGGAGGGATGTTGTCTAATTAACAGATTTTGATAGCTGCACGTAAAGGATTATTTGGAGACTTGTGGCACTAGCTTGAAAGTGAAACCTTGTGTAACTGTGCAGAAGCAGACAGGAAGCCAGGCATGAAGTTAAAGAGTACAGAGAGCAACAGGAGCCTGGCAACTGGGAGAAAAGAGGCTGGGCTAAAAAAGAGGGGAAGGAAAAACAGAGAGTGAAGGAAGAGGATAGAGCAGAGGGAGGGTGGGAGAAATTAGGAGCTTGAAAGGGTGATATTTTGTACAGAAGGAGGGAACTGACAAGATAGGAAGTAGTGGGAGTCTTGAGTAATTTGGGTAATTAAAGAGGAGGATGAAAGAAAAGAGCAAAGAAGGAAAAGAGGATGAATGAGTGCCTGGTGATTAACAGGCTCTTCTCTTTCATCAAAATATCTTTTATCTCTATCATGTTCCATTTTGTCCCCGCTTCCTAACACTTACTGCTATACGATAGCTCTGCAGCCCACAAGTCATAAAATGTTTCAATCGAATTTTCAAAGAAAATCTCAATTGTACGTCAAACAATTCAAGGCATCATCATTTGAACTAGAGTGACCTAAGCATCAAACAGGAGAGTTCAGGTTGACGTAGGGGTTCAGCCAAATTTAACGGGGGCGGGACGGTGAGTTTGATGATCTGGCAATAAAGATTGAGGGTATTTATGGTATTAAAGTGTGTCGACAGCTATCTCAAATGAAGATTTACTGCCTATATGAGTAGCCTGTGTTCTCAGGCGTGAGCCACCTGGCGAAGAGGCAACCTATTTTCTGTGATTGGTGTCATTCTGGGTGCGGCAATATGACCATTATGTAACACAGTAGCACACCGCAGACGAGACTAATGTAATCCAAGGCTCAATGACAAAGGAACAAAAAATACCCTCTCTTTTTATCGTTTTGTTTACCCTTTACCTCAGATAGTACACACAATATTCCATTTCATGTTCAGTTGTAGATATGAAAATGCTGTTGGACCCAGCCCAGGCACATGCGAATTGGATTTGCTGAGGTGTCACAGTGCATTTTTTGTGTGTGCCAGGCCCTAGGTGAGCCATGTCTGTTGAGGTGTGTCTGTGTGTTTGCCGGATTTGCCTGCTTGTGTGTCATGCAAGCGCGTGCGAGCTGACGTCTGAGTTTGAACAGGGAGGTGCTGGGAAATAAGAAGGGATCTATTTTTAACTTTTCCATGGTTCCCCTGCCCCTGCGCATGCAGCTCCTCTGGGACCACAGCCTGGGGGCTGGGGTGGCCCGTTCAGGGACTGAGCATACCCTTAGGACAGCGAGTGCAAGGTGTGGCTCATTCTGTTTGTGAAAAACAGTCTGCAGCAGCCATAGTGAAGGTGCAAACAGGTGAAACTGCACCTAAGAGTTTGATATTTAACTGATTTTAGACTACTGCTTGTTTTTTTTTCTGACCTAAGGGAACCCAGTGACTCTGAAGCAGCGGAGTATATTTAGGTTTTTATAGTGGTTATCAACACCTCTGACTGAACACATGTTGTCTAGTTGAGTCAAGTCTTGGTGTCCAGTACTGAGATACACAGGATTGTGTTGCAATGTTAGAGAGGAGGTGCCGTGAAGTTAAGACTCCGGGTTTAGTTGCACTGGACTGGTTCAGGTCAGCTGGCAGCGTGGATCTGTTACAGTTTTCTCTGGCTGGGCTGCAGGAGACCCTGGTATTACATTGCAGTGGGTCTGTTTGGATACAGGGGGAGGGAGAGGGGGCAGGGACACTGGGGTGGAGTGTATTAAGTGCTGGTGTCAGCCCCAGGCCTGGGCCCAGACGATGGACAATGCCAGCCCATTGTGCCTTTCCCATTGACAGTGGGTGTAGTGGCACCCTCCCCTGGGTTCCCTCAATGGGGAGCCTGAGAGCCAGAGGGATCAGCTTAATGGGCCGACAAGAGTTGCTTTGACTGCAGACACTTGGACAAAGAGCTGAGAACAAGCGCTACAACAGGAGCAGGTTAGCAACATACACAAGCACAGAGATGAGGGCGTGAGGGGAAAGGAGAGAGAAGGTGGCGAGGAGGGCGATGAGACAAAATGAGGATGAAAGAGAAGGCAGTAGGGAGAAGGATTAACAAAGCAAAGAGAGCGGTGAAATAATAAAAACTGATTAAAAAAGGGGGCCATTTTGCTTGTAACATTTATCCTTCTTACAATTGTCCATTATTGGCATAGGTTCAGCCAATGAAGTTTAACAGAACACACGCCTCCCTATAAACTAGAGTTTATCTTGAACCCTTGCCAACACAACACTTGCTGCCAATCAGGCCACTGGAGTTTACCTTTTACATGACAGAGAGGGCGAGTGTGTTCTTATGGAGAAATTGGCAATGACTCTTAGTGGTCAAAGTTTAGCGGGTGGCTCTTTGGAGATCGATACATTTTGGAACGGGGCCATCTGGGACATAAGGTGAACTTGACAGGTTTAACCTAATGGTGATTGGTGAATTTGGGGGTAAAAGAAGTGATGGTTGTATACCAGAGCTGATCAAGAGTTAGCTAATACTTACTTTGGCCATCTGAGCCTGGACCCCACTGGACTTCAGTGCTGTAACAGCTTTCTGTGCTGCTGCTGGACTGTCAAAGTCAACAAAGCCATACCCTGTAAAATACACAAATACATATTACAATTGCTGTGATAGGATTTAGTTTTGAGGTTTCATTGCTGAGAGTCAGATAAGAAGATCAACACCATCATCTCATATCTGTCTGTTAAAAATGAAGCTGAAGCCAGGTGATGATTAGCTTAGCTTAGCATAAAGAGGGTACTGTCATGTGCAGTTTTTTTTACCGTTGGACAGAGCCAGGCTAGCTTTCTCCCCATTTTCAATTTTTAAGCTAAGCTAACCATCTCCTGGCTGTAGCTTCATGTTTAGCATACAGACATAAGAGCGATACCGATCTTCTCATCCAACTCTTAGCAAGAACATTTTATACTGTATTGTACTATACTGTACTTTACTATATTCCCAAAATGTTGAAATAGTCATTTTGTAACCAAACAAAACCAGTGAAATCATGATGCCAACTCTCAATTTAAAACGACATAACTCACCTTTACATTTGTTGGTGGTTTTATCCAAGATAGCCTTGGTCGACACAATCTTGCCATACCTTCAGGGACAGAAAAGAATACAGAAAACAGGATCAATGACAGATCGGAATCTGCTCCCTCCATATGCATACCAATCGTGTCGCGCTTCCTCAGGCTGCATGACAACAGGTGACATGAATACATGAGTATGTTTTGGGTCAGACAAGTTTCACAGAAAAGTTTGTCTGCCTCCACCCTTCTGTCTTTGTCTGCCAGTGAAGGCTGTTACAGTAACTCTCTTCCCTGGCGTTGTTTTCGACAGACAGGAGACAGCACCCCAGGGCCAAAAACAATTCGTTCCAGGCCTGTCTTTACAGCACACACAGAGACTAACACACAAACACACACCTCTCTCCTAAATACAGCTCTGCTATCGGATATTTTTGGTTCAGATAAAGCTTTGAAGTGTTGTCAGTGGCAGTGTCTGACTCGCAAATAGAAATATTGACTTTCAAGAGAACTTATTGTATGCTTGATCCATTTCACTACCCACACAAAAAGCCATATGGTGTATGAAACATAAGCTAGTGTCCTAACCTGTTATTTCAGTCTACTGTTGTCAAAAGAAAAACATGACAAAGGCCAGTCAGTACAAGAGGAGAATCAATTAATACGTCGATGCAGAATCATAAAACATTCATGGTATGAAAATCACTTTAAAAGTACTAAATGAGAAGTATTATGTAAGATATGGAGACTAATAGAATGCAGTGTTATAAGACGGTGCATCAGCACTACAGTATAATAGACCTGCCCTTGTCTGGTGAATTTAGCCTGTGAGGGAGGCTGGTGTTCCTCTGTTTGGGCGACATGGCGTCTGGGCGGAATGTACACTGTAACCTGATGCTTCACCCCTCCGGTTCGCCTTCCTTCCCACCACGTCCCTCTCCCTCTCTCTGTTTTTCCACCCTCACATCGAAGCAAACCGCTGGGTCCTACACTCCCACCTAGTTTCAGTGGACATTTGCCCAGATGACTCAGATCTGACTCGACGGTCACGGCAGAGACCTGTGTCACATGACTGACACCAGAGTCTAAAGCATTTATGCTAAAATGTTGTGGCCACCATCCAAGTTTTTAAAATGTACATACACATTCAGAGCATGTGTCTGTTTAGGAAACAAAAACAGTAGGCGATTTACATGTCAACAAGCTTTATATCTCTACTTCAGCTATCACTATAAGCCACAACTGTGGATGTGTGCATTAATCGTGTTACCTTATAAACTCAACATTCAACTCATTTTACACTGCGAAAATATAAATGCTGGAGTCACTGATCTTCATTATTGTGAATTGACATGATGAATAGAGACATTATAAAGGAAACCTCCACATTGCAGAAATTAATGATTGCCAAATAGCCAGATGACCTTTGCATAGGCTATGTTTACTGTCATCTAACAGCTGCAAAGTGGTTATTAGGCATCAATATATATACACAAGCTTGATATAATTTAACCCATTCTAGTCCAACTGAAATTTTACACTTGCTTTAGCCATTTCTCTGCTTTTCTGAGCGCAAATGTAGAGACAGTTTCTAAATCATTCAGGCAAACAAAATGTACTCTTTACCACTGTTCAGGAAACTGTAGAATTGGTCCCAAGATTTTTAGTTAAAACAAAGTAATGTGGTATTCGTATATGTAGGGCTCAAATGGATGAACTATATTAAAGGAAGTTCCTCTTAGCTGATATTAGGGATAAATTAAGCTGAATTCCACTGGTTTCATTTGCTAGCAGTGCATTTTCAGAAGCATTGTCTTTTCACTGATATTAAGCCAGAATGCACTATTTTGGTAAATCTTGTACTGTACACACACACACATGCAGCATTCTGTAACACATTTTTTTCTATTAAGAGACTGTTCGTACGAGACCTATTCAATTTAGTCTGATAAGAAAATGGCTGGGGAAAAAACCTGCACAGACAAATGTTTGGTTTCTACAAGCTCAGTACAAGTTGATGAAGATACACACTTAGATAATATGCTGTGATGCAAACCTGAATATATTTGTGGAATATGTCATTATTATTTTAGGGTTTTTCTTTATTTTAGTACAGTCCGATATTCAACATATCAATACAAATGGTATGAAAATATCTTGTCAAAACCAAAAGTAAAAACTTAAATGTATATCAAACAAAAGTTTGGCCCGCAATCATACTGTACATCTTATCTAGAAACCAAAGATCTTTAGGTGCATAGCTACTGGTATACTTCCTCTGACCACTGAGGTTGGCAGATTTAAAAATATTCAGGAGGAAAAACAGAATGTGTGAGCTGTGTGATTTGGGAGAAGTGGAAAGTGAGTCCCATATTCTTTTGTACTGATGATTTAGGTAGGTACACTACAAATGTACTGAAATATTCTGGTGTGCAGTCAATCAAAACTTGGAATCATGATTTAATTTTGATGTGTTAAGTTTGCTAACTTTTCTCAAAAGCTTGTAATACTTAGTAGTAGTATTGTTCTGGATCTAGCTTATATTAATTCGTCTTGCGGCATGACACAGTAATAAAAATAAAAACTAACGATAAACGTTACTCTCATGAGTTCCACGCTGGCTTTGATTTTCCTGATTTCAAGCTCATACCGCCAGAATGAAAAACAGAGAAGTCCTGTTGATAGGTTTGAATTTTCATTAGAAGTAAGACAAAGTAAAACAAACGCTGTGTTACATATTTTCCCTAACAGAGATGCCAGGAGAGTTAAAAGGTCTGAAGGCCGTGAGTGCGTGACCCTCTGCTTACCTCAGCCCCTCTGCAGCAGAACAGCAGCCCACCACACTGTTGAGGCCACGGGGACATAAAAGACAGCTCTGACCCTTATACAGCTGTCTGACATTCGTTCCCAGCAGGCCATGCCACTCTTTTTCCTTTCATTTCAGTTTCCCCTTCGACGGTAGCCCTCCCACCCACCCCTAAAGCCTCCGTCCTTCTCCACTTCTCTACCAACCTCCCCACAATGACTTCTCTGTCAATACCCAGCTTTTACTCTTAAGTCCCTGTGTTTCACATACCATCCGCAGAGTTCGCATTTTCTTTGATTGTTCGAGCTTTAAAGGTGTGTACAGTGCAACCCACTCTCAAATATTAACATGACCATCAGATACGGCCACCTGTAAATTTGTTCTGTGGATTTTATGTTTCCCAGGCTTCCTTATTCAGGATCAGAATGGTTCAAATGGAGAATGAAACACAAATATTACTGAGGTTGGGGCTGCGGTGTTAGTATTATCAAGTCTGGTTTTATTAGTTATGGCCAGTGCTTGTTCAGGGAGGTGTGTTGTTACTGGGAATGACCTGTGGAAACGACGGATACATAGTTAAAGTTCACGAATCAGTTCGGACCTGCAGCAGCCAAAACCAGTTTGGGTGCTTTATTACTGGGTCTTATCTGTGTGTGTGTGTGTTTGTAGGGCCAACTACTATACTATAGTATCTAAAGCATAGCCTCTATGGCATAGAGGCTAGGCTGTTTGTCTAGGGGTGTGTAAGTTGTATTTCACAGCTGTTGAGCCAATTCAGCCTCACAAAAAGTGAAAGGTTGGATCAGGACATGAGGAGGCAACATGCTGTACCCCTCTCTGGCCCCTTCTCTCCGTCTTTACCCCCGTCCCGTCCTTTTCCCGACTATTTGTATTCGTTCCTTCTTTTGTCTATTTCCCTCTAAGGATCTACCATTTTGCTAAAAATGTCTTGTGTTCCTGCGATTGTCAAGATTTAATCAAACTGACTTTAGTTGTGGTAATTCAGCATCCTTATTTGCAAACCGCTTTTCTTTCCTTTCTGCCTAAACAACTCCTTTTTCTGAACATCAAATTATGGCCTTAAACTATTTAATTTCATGTGTCCAACAAATGAACAGCACAGCTCCAGACAGCACAGATGTTATCTGCTCATGAGAAGTTAGTTTCTACATGACTCTTTCTCCAATGTAGCGTCAAAGATATCTATCAGAAAACTGGTTCCAGTTAAGGGTGATTGGAATGTACCAACAGCTATAGTCCGATTCAATATTAATTTCACAGTGAAAGCCAACGCCTTTGGCTTTTTGATATGATAAATGTTAAACAAGCAAACTGTGACAATCCTGACACAAGCAAATTACTTTTACATTTTTACAGATTGTACTCTGTACTACAAACAATTGCTAAACCTGCTACATCTTTACATCGCTCATCTGAAGCTCAAATATAACTAACAGCTCTGACGCAGGCCGTGGACAGGACTGTCGTGACTGTGTTCCAAAAAGAAATATTTATTTATATCGTCAGTCCATCTAATTAAAACAAAAAGTTTGAAAATCACTCACGGCTGGCAGAGCTTGACCAGGTCTTGGTCCGTGGTCCCCGGATGGAGGCCACGGATGTACAGGTTAGTTTTACTCAGCTGTTCCCCTCCCCCACTGCTGTTGCTACTACTGTTGGTGTTGGGACTGGGGGGCGCCATCTGGTGGCCGGAGGACACATAGGCCTGCTGCAATAAGAAAGAAAAATCTGCATTAGTTTACTGTGTATGAACACACAACAGAAGTCATTGCCAAAATGCTTAATATTTTCAAACACCAGCAAAAATTGGGCAATTGCAGTGATGTTTGTTATTTTTCAAAGTGTGAAAAAAATAAAGGAGGGTTTAGAGATGTTTAGAGACAGAAAGTAATCCAGTATGAGACAGATGATTATGTGGGGGTTGTAAAAAATGATATCGTACAGGCCTCATGTCAACACTCACCAATACTGCTTTCTGGGGGGAATGTGAGGCCTCTTGGCTGCCTACGCCATATAGGGAAAAGGGGCCTCTTATGCTTTCTCCATGTTGGGTAACTTGTTTTTACTTTTGGAACCACAAAAAAATCTTGCGGTGCATATCAAACCAAAGCTCTAAAGATCTAAAACTAACATTTCAACAGTCTGATATTGCACAATTAAATAATAGACTAGATGTGAACAATTTCTATACTGCAGCTCTTTTTCTCATTTTACTTCTACTTAGAAAAGCAGGTATTTATAAATGCATCGCTGCCATCTGTTCAAACTTGCATTTCGATCTGCCCTAAACTTGCAGAAGCATTACGTTTAACAGCGTCCTTCATACATTTCCCTCTCAAATAGTGTCTAAGGTTAACAGTTACTAAGATTCTGGGTCACCAGATGCAAAAACAGGTTTCAGTTCAGTCCACATTAAATACAAAGTCCAGTTATCAAAACAAAGCAGAAACCAAGAGAATTCAAAGAGATCAGTAACAGCCTATCAGGAGTTCATCACAATACATAGTAACATGCTTGTGTTGAGACCATCTGATATGATCTGATGTCTACCTCAACCACTACTGAACCTCTTTCTCATTTCTTATGTTGGGTTGTTTTGTCAATGAATCTATGAGAACTAAGTGCCAGTGAATACCAGTCCTAAACTACGGCAGTCAACTGGTCGATGAATCACCACTAGGAACATGAAAGGCAGTTGCGCAAACAACCAATGCATCATCTCATATCCTTGGAGAAATCAAACAAAAGATTGCGTAACCATGCAGAGGAATATTTTTATTGGGATAAATCTGGTTTCATTATCACTTTGCCTATCAAGAACTCAAATAAAAAAAAAAAACTACCCCTCTCTCTCCAAGAACTGATCTTATGGCTGTTTTCCAAATAAGACTCAGGCAATAAATAACAACATTTACTGTAAGTGCAGAACAGACTGTTTGCTGTGAGAAAATAACTTTAACCACATTAATCTAACAGCCAAATGCTTTAATTCAATGTCGCATACGAAGGAATAAGAACAAATATGCTTTCTGACTGAGCTCAGGGCCGTGAGGCCAGAGTGTCTCATCTGAGAGGCCGATTGGACGGAGGCAACAAGAGGACAATGGGTTAATTTCAGGAGAGGAGTAGGTCACTGATCGGACTGGTGGTGTTAAGGAAAAGCCCAGCAGGAATCCAGCCACGGTCACACTGGGACCACCAGCAACATCAACCAATCCCGCTAATTAGACACCATCCATAAGGCATGGAGCCCCTCTGACCTCTATTTTGCTAGTGGCATGGCAGCCGTTTCAACAACAGGCTCATTTCTCTGAAGACAATCCTCTCCTCCTCTACTGCTGAAGAAACCTGAAAAGTTTACTTGTGTGTGTTCATGTTTGGCAACATGGAGACACGACCTGCTCAAAGTAAAACAAAGAAAAAAGGTGTGCATGTTTTTTCCTTTCATCTCATTTCATCCCAGGAATATAATCCACAAGTAAAAAGCCATAAACAGCAGGATGTACACACAGACTTGGACATCAAGTTCGAGGCATTTTCACTTGCACACATCGTGATATTTAGTGAAATTGAAGTATTCAGAGTTAAGAAACCATAATGAAATTCTTTATTTTTAAACTGAACACTGTTGTCAACCTAAATGTCCATTCCAAGTTATTCCTCAAAATTATGGGAGTTGTTTTTAAAGATTGTAAACATATATTTTGGTATTTTTATCTTTATTTTCTGAAATCAAATCAGTAGTAGTTATATGGTATGCATCTTAACTATTAGGCTGCTAGGACGACCTAAAATTTAATTCTTGCTTAAAATGAGAACGATTCCCCACTTAATTCAAAGCAACAGCACACAAAAAACAATAGCCTAAAAATCAACATCTTTTTGAAAGTGTCAACAAAAAATGTCCATAGTAAGCTTCTCAAAGAAAGCATTTGTTGCAGAGCTATTGAATTTGAGCTGCATTATTTTGTACACATTTCTTCCATTGTGTCAATTTTATACCCATTGTAAATTTCAATCATAAATAAAGCACCATCCATTTTATATAAAAAAAAGGGTGTAGGAGGAACGTATCTATCTTGTCACAGTGTAGGTCGAGATGAATGCGTTTGTGGAGGCACCTAATTTGAATGAAAGGACAGGACAGCAGAGACCTATAATCTCATTCACACGCTCTTTACCAGAGTGCCAAGTCCCAATCAAGCTCCAGACTGTACCAGGACCAAATCCTTGGAACAACAATCACCAGTCTGCAACCACACACATGCATTCACCTCAACCTCAGGACAAAACATATGGACAATACACAAAGTGAGAATTTAAATTTTTTAAAAATTTGCTGAATTTCCCAACAGAAATTGTTTCATGCTTTAAATTTAAAGCAGATGAATCAGAGATCACTGTAGATTGAAGATGCCCACGCAGTCTTACACAATTCTGATGAGTTGTTCAGTTCAGATATAAACACTTAAAATGTGGCATTTCTCCTCCTCTACTGAACTGCTCCAAATTCATAACAAAGGGCTCAAAAACATCACTGGATATTTTAGGACCAAACTGAAGATAAAAATCAAGAACATTTCTATAAATAAAGCCATTTCCTTTTGCTTGATGTAAACTTACATCAATACTCTGAAGCTGCCAGGAAGTGTCTTTCTCAAATACTGCATGTTGTTGGTGCAGACTGACTCTCAATACATCAAAAATGTACACTTTTATTTTATCTCCTGACTTTAAAATAATCATATAACCACTTTAAATGCATGCTACTTAAGCTCTTTGCACGAGTCCCTCTTAAGATGTCCAACCCTTTTTTTAGTCTCACTCCACCTCTGTTTTTATCTCTGTCTCTCCCTGTGGGGATTCACCAGCCGACCCCAGTTTGACCCACAGAATGCCATGGATTTCCTGGCTGTTGGGGGGTCCTGCCTGCCTTCCCATTTCCTGCCTGCCTGCTCTCCACTGGAGCGCCTGTCTTCTTCTCAGGCCGGAAAGAGCCATGACTGTCTAACCAGCTGACCGACTCACATGCTAATGCGCAGATTTATAGCCTGCCTGAACGAGGACACTTCCAGCTTGCATAGAATTACGCTGCTGAGCAGCCGCTTTGCACTAGCTCCACTTTAGGACCAACAAAGAAATATAAATAATTTTATATTTAAAGTCTTCGATTCTGAAGCATCAACAAACATTTTTGATATTTGATTCTAAAACCAAATCATTTCCTGTTTGTTTGTTTCCTTGTTGATCAAAATTATACAGCCATAAATGTATGTAACTACTCATTTATACAACACCTAACCAAATCCGTGTGTCTCATCAACAAGGCCTGATAGAGAAAATTAAAGTAATAGTTATAAGAGAATTAGTTAGATAACTATGGAAAAATGTAATGCAGTTTTTTATGTTAGCTGATGGTTAGGTGAGGACTGTGTGTCTTGTAAAGCAGTAAGCTGCAGTATGGCGGCAGGAAGGAAATCCTTTGTGTCCACTCCTGATCTTATCACACAGCCATTTGATTGAGGAGCTCTGCATTCCAACCAGGTGACAGGGACACCAAACTCACGTCCAGACTCGTTCATGAATCCTCCTTCCCTTCTGTCTCTAACCCTCCCCTTCCTTTTGTCTTTTTATAGTCACCTATTAGTCTTCAAACTGTCTGTCGCTTAATGTTGTTGATCGTACCTTGACGCAAATGCACAGTGCAAATGCACATACATGCACGGCTTTCAAGGCGGGTCAGGTGGCCAGAGCTGGGAAGCTTGGAAGCAGACACCTACAAGCACTGGCCCTCTGCTCAGCGAGAGATCTAACTAAATGTGAGACACACCGAGCGTCTGGCATCACTGCAGTACTTGGCATCGGATATCTGACAGCTGTGCTTTCTCCAAGGACTCTGTCTCCCCCTCTACCTGTTCACCTTGGCTGGTTCATGTGGAAGGCACTGAAGCTGGGGACTATTCCAAAATATCTGACACATTACACAAAGAGAAAGATAAACATATACCTGGCGGAGGGCCAGAGGGACAAAGGTGTATGGGAGAGTTCAGTGAGGAAAGACTCACTGCAGCGGAACAGCTGGTTTACAACACAAATGCAAAAGTAACGCAGTAATGTATTTCCTGTAGTGGAGTTGTTACAAACATGCATTTATAAATATATTTGATATGTGTTCAGTGTCTTTCATACACACAAAATATCTTTGGCATATAAAAAAAATGTAATTAAAGCTTATCATGTCATTATTTCAGCCCAACTGATAGTGGATTTTTGAGGCAGACACATATCAAAATTTGGGGGTTTAAAAATATGATAACTATATATTGGCGGATAGTTGTTTTGAAACATAAACAATCAATCCTGATATGGATGCCTTATATGTTTGTATTTTAACTGTGTCCAGGTTGCATACTGAGTGGGGCATTTTACAGTGTAAAAATCAGCTTGTCTATCACCAATGTGTTAGCAATCGGCTACTTACACATCTAACATTCAGAGAGCAACCTTATTATTCCATTGGATGCATGTTGTGGGCTACCTGATGAATATAAGTCCAATAATCAGGGGATGAGCTGATCAGACATGTCGGTGCTGACATCGAGTTTCTGTGTCATTGTAATTATTCACTTTTTATCAGTTCAGTTGCAACAGGCTTGCCAACGAAATTTTAAGTACCACAGCATCTGCGTCTTACCCTGCATACAAATGATTCTTTTGAGTTCTATGCAGTGGGATATACAGATTTTATATTTTAGAAGAGAGACCACCGGCATTGGATCAGTAGTTGATAAATAGGTTTCAGGAGAGAAAAGGTTCAAACCTACCAATATTCAGTCAATAGTCAATATATTTGTATTTAACTAGAGCCCGGCGATACAGGATTTTTGAGATCGATATCAATATAAATTTTAGAGGGGAGACATTCACCGATCATGGATATGGTGGCCGATATAGTTCATTTTTGCGGTGGAATGAAAATAGACCTTTTCTATGTGGATTGTGCTCTGACTTTGCACTGATATGACTATACAAATGCATTCTTAAACAAATAACTTTGTTAAAAAAAATTCTGTTAAATATTCAGTCTGGTGGAAAAACTTTCTAGTGACACATAAAGTAACATGGCCCTCTCTTTCTGCCTAATATACTGAAAGAAATCGGCTACAAATACGCCGATACCGATATATCTGCGACAGGCCAATATCGGAGATCAATGTATCAGTCGGGCACTAACTGCCCTTTGGTGCAGTGCAGGTGGTGTACTACGGGTAAGTCTTACTGTTAATAAATATTGATTGATGAAGCTTTAAAGAGTCATGATGAAACTTGTAACTGATATAGTATGTCTTTCTAAACGTAACATTTCACTTTCAGAGCAGCATTGATCAAAATACTAACTAAAATGAACTGTCTGTGTCAGTTTCTTTTTTCTCCAATGATTATTAGGTGTTGTCCTGTTTGTTGGAAAAGTCATGTCTCTATTGAAATAGCAGGTGCAAAACACTTCTCAATAGAAAGGAACACTAATTAGCCTACTTTAATCTTCAGTAAGTACATGTTTTATGTGGAATGTTAATGAGGTGTAATGAATGTGTGAGGTCAAATGTTTTAAATGGAAGCGTAGCTTTTTAATTCAGTGTCATGCTTTCTAATTTCTGTTCAAAAGGATAATATGGGTGGTTTTTCATGCTTTTGCCTATTTACTACAAACCATGTATAATTCCCATTATTGGTGATCAATTTTACAAAGTCTAACACATGCTTCTAGCATTTATTTTAGTTCATGTCAGGTACGACAGAAAAATATACTTGCACAGACTTGAACTGTGTTTAGAAGACTGTTGGTACAGCAATCAATCACAATGAACATTTAGTCTGCTATTTTTGGTCAAAGTTACACTATTGCTGTGGGGTAAAACAGATACAATCAGGAACTGTTGGGAAAAATCCCCTCGTTGGTGCAATTCAAGGACACTGACATTTGACACAAGTAAATTACTTTTGAGATTAGACCCTGGCTGATTAAAATTCTGACATAAGCACTATCCTGTACGAAAATAAGTATAAGCACACTGGGTCATCATTGAAAAGATGTGAATTTGGTCAATTATTTCATGAAAACATTTGGAAATCACGAAAAGTAGCCTCGTGTTCCAACATCCACAGCAACGACTATTTCTTTTTGAAATGTAAATTGTATAGATCTACAGCAGGGACATCATGAGGGTGCATGACAGTGACATTTGTGCTACTTCTGATCAACATAAAGCCACATATTGGTACACAACAATGTTTACGATTGTTATCAAATATTATTCGATATTTAATGTCTATGCCATTACTACATCAACACCATTCAGTATCGTGGCACATCTCCCCGTCCTTTGCACACTTTCCACTCTTGAACTTCATCTCCAAACTCTTTGTAGTAACATAAATCTGTCATTGCATTACCTATCTAATCCTGCCAGATTTTCCACTCGTTTGATAACCAGTGATCCATCTTCAGGAGCAAGACAGTGTTTAATTAATAACCATTTAAATGCTGTATGAAATATGCTTCAAATGTCTAAATACTTGGATTTAAAGACTTCTTCAAGCTACATATAAATAAAAGTAAACTCAACCAAATGAAAAAGGATTAATTAATAAATGCTGCACGTGTTAAAATGCTCTTAACTCCATTGTTGAGAGCAGAGTGATTGATCACCGCCGGCTCAAAATAAACCCTTGTGATTGGACAGTTTAGCTGTGACTTATTAAATACATGATTTGATTCACCAAAGGAGACGAGCAAAAACAGAAACTGTCAATGGTGTACCCGATCAGGTTTTGCTAACTGTAGGTGTCAAACAGTTACTGTTACAGTTTTTATATGAATCCTTAATTATATGCAGCCATGATCTGGACTGATCACTGGGCCCTTTTATCTCCTGAAATCACTGGGTTGCATTCAATTTCAGGGGACTTTTTCACAGATACATATATTGCAACATATACAGTATATAATTCATAATATACCTAACATTATTATTGCAATATCTTTGCAAAATTACTCTGTTTGACTGTTACAGAAACTGAATTCATGTTAATAAGCGACAGGCACAGGATCTGTGACATGACGAACCTGCTTTACCAACCAAACTCTCATTAAATGCGCCCGTTTATTCTGATCATGGTGCTTATGTTTTTTTTCTATTAACCATAGGACTCTAAGTTACCAGGTACAAATTGATCTTTCCTAAATGTTTTATTTGCCTGTATGTCAATGTGTGACATTTTAACAAACTTCTTTCGTATGGAAGCATTGTTTTGAAATCCAAAAATTATTATTTTATTGTATTATTGACATACAGCAGTCAGAGTCTGAGTGTTGTCATAAAGTAAAGTCAAAAAAATGAACAAATACCCTTCTAAAAAAGCATTGGTTCACATGAGGCCAGAATTGGGAAACGCTGGTGACGTCTGAAAGATTGTGGAGTTGAAAGTGAAAGAAGCATGGGAGACTTCACGTGTGCTGTTCGGCCATGGCTGAATGGGCTTTTTAGTGAAACCCTTTACATCCGTGTGACCATTTAATGCACCAGTTCATGTGTTTCTTTCAGTTTTTTCATATCTAGCTGTGTTTTGATCCAATAGAGTATCTGTTGAGGCATCCAGATCTTTAAATCACAGCAGTAAGTTGACATTTGTTAAAAAGGACTCCTGCCAACATGAGAACAAATATCGGATTGACAAGTACAAAAACAAGCCATTCGATGAGGCCCTGAGCGAGACGCATGATACCTTGAGAGGCGACAAGCCGCCTCCTGTTATTTTTCCATCCAGGAAGCTTTACACGGAAACCGACCAAATTTGATTTGAGAACATTAATTCTATTTATTTAAGGGAGGAAATGAGGTGCTGAGTCAGGGGAGGAGCAGCTGGCTTTAAGCACAAGAGAAACCAAACACCTTTTAGTAGTCAGGCTCGGTAATCGCCTCGCACACACACACACAAAGAACGCTTTTCTCACCCCTCCGCATGTTTATTTTGTGATTCAGACTTTTATTTTGTGTACTTGTGCAGGCCAGGTACGGCAGAATGTGAGCAAGAGATAAAAAGAGCGTGAAGAAGGTGGAGGTAGGAGGAGGAAATGTTGAGAATCCTAACACAGGAACTTGACCTCTCTGTGAACTTTAGCTCCACAGAATAGAGGAGCTTGGGACCACTAAAACAACTGGAGAAGAAAACTTCACTTCCTTTTACATTCTTTATTTAATACTTTTTAATGCTTCATTGGTATGTAGTAGATAATAGTAAATTCAAGTCAAAGGGCTTTACAATATTTACAGCATACGTATATGACACCCTCTATCTTTATATCCTCTACATATATATATATAACTCTAGTTTTTTTCTGTTTTTTTAAAGTTCAAGTTTTAAATTCTGCTGCTGGGACACTAAGTTCAAATTATTGTATTATATATTTCAGTTAATCATTTATATATTTTAATCGTCTGTTCGGATGGCATGTTATCACGGCTTCCTGGACAACTCACCTTTGTTGGTGTTTTTGTCAATATGATTTTACAACAGATTGAACGTATTCAGAACAGACTGTATAATAACACTATTATATTCAACACCATTCATTTCTGCTTGACCGAAAAGTTCAACATTTTGGGGAAAACGCTTAGGTGGATTTTATTACCTTTGGACAGAGCCACGCTAACTTCTCCCCCTGTTTCCAGTCTTTGTGCTAAGCTAAGTTAGCCAGCTGCCGACTGGAGCCCCATATTTAGCTTACAGGCGTGCGAGTGGCAACAATCTTCTCATCTAAATCTCGGCAAGAAAGCGAAAAAATGCTTTTCCGAAAATGAGGGTGAGCCTCTGAAATATCAACTTCTGAAATATCAAACAAGAGTGAGTGGCCTTAGGCCTATTAGGGCTACAACTAACAATTATTTTCATTATCGATTAATCTGCCGATTATTTTCCTGATTATTCAATTAATCCTTTAGTTATGAAATATTAAAACGTTGTGAAAAATGACCATCACAACTCGGAAATTGCTTGTCTGACCATAAGTCCAAAACATAAATATTTATTTACTATCACATACATCGCAAAGAAAAGTAACAAATATTCACACTTGAAAAGCTGCAAGCAGAAAGTTTTCGGCAGCTTTAGTTCAAAAATGACTGAAACGATTAATCGATTATCAAAATAGTTGCAGAATATTATTTTTTCAACGACTAATCAATTAATCAACTAAACTTTGCAGCTCTAATGCTTAGAGAACGTAGTTGATATTGGACAAGACATTGCTGTTCTACTCATTTAATACGTAACACTTAAAAAGTAGAATCTTGTCAGAACATATAGTCTTTATCCATATTATACCTATTGCACAATAATTATACATATGGCCAAAAATGAAGGGAACCAAACTATAACAACGAAACTGCAAGTGCTGACACTCACAAGATTAATCTCCTGATTGCTCAGACAGTGTACTTCATTTTAAAAATGGGTAATAAACATTTGTATTGGTCCCTGGTGAGCTAAAAATGGTTTGATTTGATAGTTTAGGGAAGGAATTGTTTGTCAAATACTCTTCTTGAAGCAACAAAATGAGGTCCAACCCAGTAAAAGCTCAAGTAAAGAACTGCATTCCATGTACATTCAGTAAAAATGCATTGTGAGTTCATTAAAATAAATTGCAAATTATGTGTGTGAGTGTGTGCAGAACAAACTATTCAAACACAATGCTGTTTTCCTCAGACAGGCACTAGTGTTGACATCAGATCTGGGAGGATGAGCAGCCAGGCGGTGCCCAAGATCACAGAAAGACAATATGTCAATACACATTTTCACAATGCCAGTTGGAGTTTAGGAGCACACAGACTAACAGAAGGACAGGAGGAGCCACTGTGAATCCAGTGGATGTGAAATTAAATCACAGCATAATATCACCATGTAATTAAAGAGCGTATCCCATCACTTCAAAGCCATTATGGTCCCCAGAGACAAGACACATGATAACATGCAACCTCTGCGTGACCAAATGGAAATACACTACTCAGGAAAAGGGATTTTAGGAGGCAAAAAGGTTTTTGTTTTTTTTAAATACTGAAAATCCGGCTATAATTTAGCACTTTAAAGCAATTTAGTAAATTACGTGTTTCATGTGATCCCCTAATGTCGCGCTGTTTCGTGCGTTAGTGTGAGAGTATCCTTCCCTCACATCTTGGTTACAAAGGTGACAATGTCAACACCGAATGTAACCACGAGAGCGCGATTCATAATTCTGGGAATGTAGTCATCATGGTCTGGTGGGATTTTTCAAGGGGTGGGGCATATTCCGCTTTCAGATGGGAAACGAGGGAGGAAAAAAAAAACAAAAAAAACTTTGCAAACTTACGCGGCAGCGGGGACAATGAAAGAGCTGATTTAACACTAGATATGAGTGTCCGGAGCTTACGGGGGAAGAGGCAGAATTCATTTTGTAATGTTCCCTCAGCCTGCCTCTCACCCTACCCCCACTTCCACAAACACATCCAGGCACAGACGCGCTATCCCGACACGGCATAGTTACCCATAAAGTTGCTCTCCACCATTGACTTTTTTCAAATGAGTGAGCAGAACAATATCGACATCCTTACTGTAGTACACACGCACAAATAGGCTACTACTAAATAAAACAGCGTCTGTCCAACATGACAGGACCGAGGCAAATTCCCCACCTACACGCAGGAGCACGGCTGCTCTATAAGCTGTATTTCCACTCCGCGAAGTATTAAGTTAAATTCAGTACGTTTCGCTTTTCAAGGACACTGCAGCTCACTGTCACAAGCCTTTTTGTGTCGCGACAGACACGGGCGTGTTGCCCTGCAGGGCGAACAAGCTGAAAATACGGGCAAATCCCGAAAGCGTTTACCTTTTTGCTGTTTCTGCTGTTATAGCCGTTGTATGGATTGATTCCTGCCCTTGGCGGTACGGAGAGCAGCATTTTTCTCGGCGCTATGTCCGGAGCGGCGAGCACAGCCCAGGCTGCCAGCTGACGTCAGCAGCTGGGGAAGTGAGTGCCTGGAGTCCCGCTGCCTGACTGCGAGTGGTGCTGCTGCTGCTGCTGCTGCTGCAGGACAGGGGCCCCCACTGCTGGCCCCTGGTCCTCCACGCGGCTCCAGGGGAGTCCACAGAGAAGGGGGGATTAGTTTAACTTCACCCACCGCCCACTGTTATTTCTCTCACCGGGGGATGAATGTGGAAGAATAAACCAAAAAAGGAAGCATCTCAAAACTGTGGCTCTTAGGACAAAACGCTTGTGTAATCACGTTATGGTCTACCGTGTTTTTGACCGCGGGTCCTCCCTTATTGGCCTCACTTCATTAGAGATAGGCCTATTCATTTATTCATTACGTTGTCTCCTTAAACAACAAAACAATGTTAAAATCCAAGTTAGTTTTATTTGCAAATAGACACACAAAAAACGCTTAAACTCAAGGGCGTCACTTTGTGTTGAAAAGTGGTGGGCACATGAGGAAAAATCATTTTTGAAATGGTCAACAGTCATCCAGAGCTGCAACACCATGCCAATAGAACAAAACAAAAAACAAAATCTACTGTAGAAAGCACTATTTATTTATTTATTAATTGAAAAACAAAACTCAAATCATTGATTACATTTTTCATTCATTCTTTTAACAAATTATTCTTTTGAAAATTGATGGGGTCAAAATCAGCCATTTCAAAGAGTGGTGTGTACATGTTCCCAGCGTCCCCAGTGTAAATGACACCTATGCCTAAACTATCCATCCAATATCCTATATGATATGATGAAATATTGGGCTTCATATTTACAATATCCTTTAAACATACTGTTGACTGTCCATAACATATTGTAACCCCTTACAGGAACAGCCTATCCAGAAATGAACATTTTGTACTTTTTTCTCTGTATAAGACCAACTTTACATGAACACAAGAGTTAGTGGACATGTTTTTAAGTGTATTAAAAACAGCTGAGCTTGAGGAGGATCTTGTATAAAAAATGTCACAGCCAAAATAACATCAAATGGTATAAACTCTGCTAATTCCCAAAGGTTTAAGCCAACATATAAAATTACAAACGTTTAAGGGCATTGATGAAGGGTCATGCCAGACAATTTCAGCTTGATGCGTTTTTTCTAGTCATATTTTGTGTCTTCACCTCAATACTATTGAATCAGTGCAGGTCTATAGCTTACAATGCTGACGACAGCATTTAGACTCGTCATCCCTGATAAGGAGGATATACGTGTATAACAACTCCACCACCTTTTAACCCAACCAGATCGTGTGTACCCGCTTTGGTTTTGCCACGGTCCTCTTCTTTGCTTGTGTAACCTTCTCTCTGTGTTTGTTTGTATTGATTTCTAAGCACTCTTTAAACTTTGTTGTAGAAATTTGCCATACTAACAACATCATCCATGTAAAGTCCTGGTTAGGAATTCTGTATGATTAGAATTCCCTTGATTGACCTATTTGAATGTAAAAGTTCAGACAGTTCATATAAGCAAAGCCAGTCTTCATTGAAAATAAATGACATTACATATTACGGTTATGATTCTCAGCTTTCTATTATGACATGTTCATGTCATGCTGATCTGTTTTATCTATGCCATAAAATTAGATTTATGAACATTCTCCCACTTAATGCCTCTAATTCCCAGTGTAAATGTATGAAATCTTCTTTACAGTCTACTGCAGTTATTAAACACTTCATTGCTGAAAGAAAAGATAGCACACATACCCAGTGTTTCTATAATGAATGTCAAAGAGAAAGTACCTCTATAATAGAAAAGAAGAAATTAGTGTCCCAGACCTCAACGCAGCCTTTAATATGTGTTCACGTTGGCACAGAGGGAGAAAATAGGCTTTAAAAGAATTGTCATTATTAATGTTTTCCTTCACCATGGCCTCTTCTGTTCCAGTCATTACAGCATAGCAAAATATAGCAAGCAGCAAAAACACATTAAGAAAAGTATCTTGTATACAGATCATGGTCTACATTATACATATTAAACAATTTTGGTCATGTGTGGAAAAAGCATTGTGGGGATATGGTCCGCTTCTTTTTTGCATTTATCGTGACGACCTGCAATGGACGACACAGCTCATTTTCATCTGTAATAACAGCCTGTATTTTCAATTTTGATCAGTTGAAAAACTCGAAACTGTCCCTTTTTATACAAAACTCTTGTTACATACAGTATTTACAGATATTTGTGTAAATATACTTGTAAAATTACTGTTCTGAGCTTTAAAGCAGAATAATACTGTAAATTGGATTTGGTGTCCAAACGTATAATTTTATATCTTGGATTTTGCCTCGTTTTACATAATGCACAGAAGCAGCCAACGATCAAAAGTCCATCATATGGTTTGGTATGTGTTGGTTTGTATTTAAACTGCTGGTGATCTTGCTGCTTTCCTCCCATACAACACATTAGCTCTCCCATTAACATGATGTTATTTTTTATGCAGCACAAGACTGATGCAAAGCAGTCTCTCACACAAGACACACAGACAAAGTGAAAACTCTTGAGGGTTTAGTCAGCAGGCACCATCATCTCAGCACAGCCCATTTCAAAGATAATGTTATGTAAATGACCTGAAATAAACATCTGCACGATCCAGTGATGTGGACTGGTCATGGTGTAATGCAGCAGGTCCAGTGCATCCGGTGCCCGTACTCACAGTGTCCTGCAGTATCCTCTGAAGGTCACAGACGAAGGCTGTTAAACAGCAGACACACACACACACACACACACACACACACACACACACAGGGTACTAAACCTGAACATTTGCCATCAGAGTGTGAATGAGCGGTGTCCTGAAGTTACCCTTCACATCTTATCCATGGCTGCCTTGTCAGTGACTCTGGCTTCTTATCTACTTCTGCTATATTTAAATGCCTTTTCACTTTCTCCTTTTGCCAGTGATTGGCTGGGAGATGTATAACACAGATGGCAGCTGAAAACTGATGTCTAAAATGCAGAGGCATTCAAAATAATTAGTACTTGTTACACTACACGGCAATGGGTATTAATTAAAGCACTTCTGCTATTCTTGATATCGCAGGGTAGCCTGAATTATGCAACTTACAAGTCATACGCTCCATGGACTGCTCACTACGAATATGTATGCAAAAATCCCTGCAAGAATAAGCGTGACTGCTGAGGTGACGTTATTGTAAGAGCTAGCAGACTGTTGGATACATAACCACAGTCTCACGCTGCACTTTGAGATTTCAACAACTGGTGGGCAGAATTGACTTGCCCCTTCAGAATGTATGTGCCTGTTATTCAAATGAGGGAGCTGAGCTGAGCCTTGCAGATCCTCAAAACTAGTTTTCCGGTGCAATTTGCCTGTAGCTAAAAACAGATGCAAACAAGGAGTTTATAATGTGGAAGATGAATTAATCATGTAAAAAGCAATCAAAGGTAAAGTGATACTAATTATCATTTGTCCATTTTTTTCCCCAAATAAATAAACTATAATTTAGGTTAAAAAGTTCACATATCATCTTGCACACTGTCCCTACTATGTATTAGTTTTCATACAAGACCTAAACCAATTGCAGAGTTAGCCAAATGTGCTCAGTCTCCTGGTGAGCAGAGCTTTTTCTTTCTTCACAGACTGCCCACTTTCTAGCTGTGAGCACTCCATGCCCTCTATATGGACCGTAAAGTGACAAGTACAGCAGGGTGAACAGTATTTGTATGAATTAGCCCTGTAAACACTTTGTATTGGTCTCTGTTTCCTTCAGTCAAGCAGGCTGTCTGTTCATCTGTCTGCATTTAGGAACGCACCAGAGACATTGTTGCACTCAGCAGAACTTCAGTCTGGCACAACCAGCCACTTTGACGACATGAACATTGTTTGGATGTCAACAGGCTCGTTGCTAAGTAACCCAACCCCCTCCATCCTAAGTGTTCTGCCCTTATTACTCTAGGGTAGCTATGCAGTGTGTGTGTGTGTGGGTGCATGTATGTGCATATATGTGTCTGTAAGTCTGTGTGGCAGTGCGTGTGTAAGTCGCTGAATTACCTAATGGTGTGTATTGGAGATAGAAGAGATGGGGCATGATGTGCATTGGTTAATTTTTGTCAGTTTAACCTTGATGTGGGAGTGAAACTTCCTTCCTGGTTTTTTTGGTTTCTAAAATAATAAACATAACTTAATCTTGGCTTGATACAAAAGTCAATATTAATTTGCAACTTCAGCATAAAACACAACAAAACAGTCACAAAAACCACCCATATGCAACCTATTTAAGGACAACAGCACATGTTGAGGAAATACCACCCTTCCACCTATTGCCTGAATTAACAAACCAACACACACACACACACACACACAGACACACAAACACACCACAGCATCAATGCTGTGGGGGTGAACCTCTGTCATCAAAGTGGACTGTTGTTTGGGAGGAAGGGGAATCTGTGTGTGTGGAGGAAAGTGGATATGAATGGGGTGGAAGGGTTCAGGGAGTTCATGTGTGAGTGAGGGGCTCGGTCATTGAGACTGTCAGCGTGGGGTTCAAGGTCAGAGTGGCTAACAGAGGGGGAAAGACAGCATACGGTGGTTGAACATACAATTGGGCAAAAGGAGGAAAAAAGGAAAGGTTCAGTTCTAAGAGTTAACATTTGAGAGTTCTGTCAGAAGGGAAAAACTAGTTAAGGATGAAAGTAAAAAAAATATTTATTTTTATACCTGCTTTACATCAGAAACTGGTCAATTGTGAACTGTTTCTAGAAGGAATCTCTGCAAACACGTGTAGCTCAAGTTAAACAAACTGTAACATTTTTATCTGTGTTTATCCATGATGTTATCATTAGACATAAACCATTCATCCAGCAATAGTTGTTTTCATTGGCCCAACTGTCCAGGAATAATGACATAAATTTCAAAATAAATTATTTTTCAGGATAATGAATATACAGTACGCAGTAAACCGTATTATAACGTAATGTACCACATATTGAACTCATAAAATAAGCTGAAGATTTACTAAACTAATATGTACGCTTGTAATTATGCTTCTGCTCAACAGGGAAACAGCAAAGGGCAGGATATTTTACATTTACGTCCCTGTTGATGTAAATACGAAACAGTAAAATGATGTGTTTGACACAGAAAAACAGAAAAACAGATGGAAGTATGCGCTTGCTTCACGTGAGAGAAGTTACTTTACTCGTCCGCTGAACAGACCACACACACGCACACACACAGACAATCAGTCAAGCATTCCCTGTGGTTGGAATGTGTTTTTGAGGGAGAGTGTGAAAGAGGAAGTTTTGGCGAGGAAGGCTAGAGGGGAATGGTTGACAAAAAACAAATAAATGTCAGTAGCCTTTTGTGCACATAGATCCCTCTTGTATTTCCATGAGAGAATATGAATATATGTGTGTGGGAAAATCCTAATCTGCTGTTCAGCACACAAGAGAATGTGCTTTGGTTTTCAGGGTGAGATATAATTGTATGTAAATGTATACTCAGCTACAGTTTTTATTTCCATGCACTGAACAAAGTAGGGACATTTGTGTAAGCAAGATCAATGTCCATTCCATTTCTTTTGGCTCATTTTATTGAAGCTCCACTACAATCTAAACAAAAGCCTTGGCAAAGGCAGGCATCGGACCCCTGACTGCCAAAACCCTCACATTAAGGGCTGAACCTAGAGAGCCTACCTTTATAAAGTTAATGCGTTCAGTTTAATGTTCAACACTATCAAATTTCACAAGCATCATGAGCTGATTTTATGTGTGAAAAGTTGTCAACAACAGTTTTGCTGTCTTAAAAAATTTATGAGCAAATCCTTTTTTATTCATGGACATCATAAAGGCCCTTGCAATTAATGACATTTAAATTCAATTACAATTTTAGCCTATTTTCAAAACTATCTCTGATTATTCAATGTTGTTAATGCAAAAGTATGGGTAAAGGAAAGATAGCTTTACAAAGCATAAGTATGTGTTTGCTTTTTTCGGTTTTAATCTGTTATTTTTATTGGATAATTCAACATCTGCTGCAGATAATTAGCAGTTGAATTTACATGTGCGCCCTTACATGTTGATCAATGTGCACTAACCCTGAACAATACAATAACATAAAATCAGATTTCGTGTCATAATTTGAGTAAGCCTGTAAACACCACGATGCATTGCAGTTTCTCTGCTCTGTTATTTTCGTCCTATCCCGTGTAAGGTTAGGTGTTAAAACATATAAAGAAATACAAGGAAAACATGCAATAAATCTATATGCATTATTTCTATATGGGTTCTCCTCCAAAAATAAATAGAAGAACTTTGGAGTGCCTGGGTCCTCTATAAATATAATTTTCTTTAAAAAGCTTGTTTCTACTAGTCAGTCACTTTTGCTCGATTGGTACAGGTTACATATCTACCATGTCAAAAACATGATAATGATGAACAGGTTGTCACAGAGAAACTTTTTATTTGTAAATAAAAGCGTACATTGTCTGGCCCTAACACCTCTTCATCATAACTGTCAAGTTCTGCAGAATCTGATAGGAAAAAACTCAAATTTTCTTTCGTCTAGATTATATAGTCTTATTTTTCCTCTCTGTTTTTTTTTTTTTTTTTTTTAATCAACAACTTCTTGAGTGGGCTATTTACTTCATGTTCCAGCTGGAAGTAATCTGAGCAACAGATTTGAGTGTAAAGAGGCAGAAAGAGAGCCTAGTGATGGAGTGGGAGGGAAGGAAAGAAGGGGACGAGGGCAGGGGGAAGGGGAGCAAGAGCTAAGCGGATGGGGGAAGGGCTGTTTGTGCATGCCTCAAATTCCTTCGGTGTTATCAGCATTGCCCGCTCCATAATTGTTCCTTTCGAGGAGGAAAAAAAAATACTGAGACTGTACAGCGTTGTAAAGCTTCCTCTCCGTTAGAAGACCTGAAAGGGGAGGGTTCAAGATCTTTGAACTGTGATGTGATACCACTATTTTTGACTTTTCTATTCTTGCATTGTTGAAGATTAGAATCCATGAATACGTCTGCCATTTGTCTCACTTATAATTAATAATGCATTATTAGCAAAACAGATGTTATATATTTTAGTTGTGTTTTGATGATATTACTGAAATAGTTACTCTGTTTCCAAAAGTTTCTAAAACAAAAAAATACATTTCCATATTTCCATTTTCAGCTTTTTGTGGCTGGACATAGACTTGCAACAACTTATTTAAATCCCTAATATTTGGAAATGTACTTTTATTTTTCAAATTAAAAGCCCTTGTCTTGCTCTGCCGCCCTGCCATGTGATGTTTTAGATCATTTTTTAGATTGTAGACTTTTTCTGGTTTGTCCTTTACAGCAACCTTAAAAGGTTACTGATATCCGTAATGTGTCAAACACCCCAAGACCACCCATACATGTTGATAATGCCATTTTCTCAATCAGCGTTACAGCGGCTTTCCTGCATGGGCAACATTAGCAGTTTCTTGTGTAGCTCCATCAGAATGAGCAGATGAATAGAGAGGAATGATAAAGTAATTACTTGAAATATTTTCTCTTTTTTGTCGTTACAAAATGGCTGCAGTGAGCACCTCATACGGTTTTCCTACTGAATGGAGGAACTGCTTTGGTGGGACACACACATACAGGATGTGATTCTGGGAACTTTGATTGATGAGGTAATCCATCTGGCTCTGAAGCAAGGGAGGGGAGGACGAGAGCACCGGCGAAGGGAGGGAGAAAGGGAGTGTAGTAGATGAGTGATGATGTACGTCTGATCATGATGCCGTTCTAGAGATGAATGCATATGTGTAGGGAGATATGTGTGTGTATACGAAGGTGAGTTTCATCTTGGTTGAGAATACTAGATATTGATATTGCTTGCTTTGACAATTTTAATGTCTGTTTCCTATGCCAATAAAGCCCACTGAATTGAATTGATATTAATTCTTTAAACTGTCCACACTTGATTAGTTGGATTATTAGAAACATCATGTGTCTTAACAGCAATGCAGTTTGAGAATCAATTTCTCCTCTCTGGACTTCAACCTGGCTTCCATCACAGCTGCAGTGAACTGGGCGGAGATGCATCGTGGGCCTTAGCTGTGGATGAAAGAATGACGCATGAAATACTTGCTCCAGTCGTGACACAAACCAGATGAATGGTGTTTTCACTTACTCCGACAAATAAAATCGCCCTGGAAAGAAACTCACCAGCGGAGCAGAAGAGGTCTTTTAGAATAACCAACAGTGATCCCTGATATTTAAGACTGATGGGTTTCCATCCTATGACATGAAAATCAATCGCACAAGGAGAGGAATAAGGCAGTGGCAATCTTTTCAGAAAGATTTATAATGTGGAAGTGAGAGATGCTTTGCTGCTGATAATGTTGACAGTTTCACACTTATTGATGCCTTACTTTAATTCTTGTCTTGCATGATATTGGGGACTACAATCCTACTTAGGAACTATTCTACTGACTAGTAGAAAAATCTCACAACTGGTATCGAGGTTTAACTTGAAATAAAAATACTAACATTTAGACTTTATTGATTATTCAGCTTTTACATTGTCTCTGTGCTGTTAAGTGTTTTTATTTGTTATGATACTATAATTTGAAGGCCATAGGTTTAATTTCCACTGGGGACACTGGGGACATGTCCACACCTTTTTGAAATGACCGATTTTTAAAAGTGGAATTTGTTAAAAATGTTGCTTGCACCAAGAAATGTTAACTTACCAATGGGAATGATTTAAGAAAGGTTTATTTGCACAATAAAAAAACATGCAATTTAATGTAAATATAGAAGAAACATATGTGCATTGTCCAAAAAAAGTAACTAAAAAACTAAGCTAAAGAGGTCCCCACCCCCCATTTATATCATTATATTGCCTAAAACTGAATATGTCCGCACCACTTTTAAACTCAAAGTGACGCCCTTGTTGAAGGCAAAGCAAGGCAATCAAGCTACAATGACTTGTTTGGCAATTGAGACAGTAATCCTGACAAAGAGAATGGATTTTGACCCTCAAAACTACAGCATAACACATGAGTCATTCAACAGATAGAGTATGATGTTACAACATGATGCTGCAGAGGCACAGATCAATATACAAGAGCTACAGATGGAAAAGAAAATTGCCCAGAGATGAATGAGATGAGGCCATTAATGCTGCACAAAATGTCAGAATAATGAAAGATGTGTATATACAGTATCAGTGAGTCACTTTCTAATGACAGCAGGGTCAAATATCAGCATAAGCTGATCTCTCTCTCTCCCTGTGTCTCTCTTTCCCCCACCTGGCTTGTTAGTAAAAAGTGAAGAGAAAAGAGGCCATAAAAAGTGTAATCATGATCCTGGGAAGTTGGTCCAAGTCTGGTGCGTAGCACATGAGACAATCTGTTGACGTCCTCAGAGTTCATTGTGAAGAGGTTGTCAGGCTACTAGACTGAGGATTATAATGAGAAATAGAAATGTGTCAGCAACGGGAGATATTGCATATAATAGATTACATTTACATTCTTACAGATGTAAATACATTTGTTCTTTTCATTGCTTTACTTTTGATATTTCATTGCTTTACACATTTTCTGAAGCAAAGAGATTCTTTTTTTGTAAATATGTAAAACAGAGTTTAATTTACATACAGTTCTGAATATGCACAGAACTGAGGTCTGACCTTTGAAAATAAGATTCAAATGAAAGTGATGTTTGCAGGGGCCTGGTACTGCGCTCCAACAGGATTTCTGTCATCTGTGTTACGCTTCCATCTGCTGGTAGATGGTGTTAAACACTACTCCATGCCTGGTTGAAAAGAGACAATGCCTGGTTCCCAACTAGACAGTAATGACAATATTAGACAACAGTTTTGCTGTTAGAAACAGGGAAAACAGTGCCACCTTGCGGCAAACTGATCACAGAATTATGTAAAACGCCTCCGGGAAAAAGTGCATCACACATGTGCATGCCTGGTGCCTGGGTGTGTGTGTGTGTGTGGGGGGGGGAGACATATTTCAGACTACTTGTCCAACTGGGGACAAAATCTGTGTCCCCAATTGGGAAAAAGCAGATTTTTGTGTCAGTGGTAAGGGTTAGGGTTAGGGTAGTGAAAGTAGTGGTTAGAGTAAGTCTTCCGGAAATGAATTTAAGTCTATGTAATGTCCGTAATGTAATGTCAATTTCTACCCACAGGCCGTCACTCTGATGAACATTTAACACCAGTCACACAGTTTCAAGAATAACCCTGTGACACAAACATCTACTCTACCTGTACATTTATCTCTTGGTTTATGTAAATATTAACACTTTTTTTTTTAAATCTACGTACGCTGTACATACTGTATATACTGTCATATTCAACTACCTCTTGTATATTAAACAACATTAATCATGTTTATTTCAGCACCATTTGCACTCTGCACTATCACACTAATTGTCGTACTATTTACTAATGTTACTGTTGCTTTATAACCTTTTACCCATACCTACTTCTACTTCTGTGTATGTACATAGAGCGCAACAGAAAAAACTGAGTCAAATTCCTTGTGTGTGTACACATACCTGGCCATTCAATCCAATGCTGATTCTGATTCTGATGTCCCCAAAAGTGACATGTGTGTGTGTGAATGTGTTCTAACTTGGACATCCTTGGGGGACACATAACTGGGGGATGGCTTTAGTTAAGTCAGGACTGCACAAAAGAGCCTTTGCTATGAGGACATTTTTTACTGGAACTCATTATTTGATAGGTTAAGAATTAGTGTTGTGTGAGTGTTGCTATGTAAGCCACGCTAAAAGTACTAAGTTAAGCACCTTGAGTCTTGCCAAACAAGAAATGAAACCATTAAAGGATAAAGAGTGTAGTGGGGAAATACCAAACAATCCTGGTTGAAGTAACGCAGAACAAAGCATGTTTAAAGTGGCATCTTGTCTGTCTCTTTAGGTGCTACAGCCTCATTTCAAAAAATGAAGCCATTTTATCAAACGCGTGAGCTCACTAACTATAATGGTGGAAGGTCCCTGAAATAAAGAGTAGATTGTTTAGATTATACTTTCTCAAAACAGCTCTGTAAAGTGTTTTGCTTGATATTGTCTGTAATTACAACTCATAATATGCCAACTAATTTTTTCCTTTTGTATTTTGTCACTGTAAAAATAAAATCTCTGACACAAAGGATCTATTGTTCTTTGAAATATAGAATACTGGCAGTGCAGACCCACCAGGTGTCAGTACTGTGCTGCATTTCACAGACAGGCCCAGGTGGCTGTGGTGGTTACTGTTACGTACCTTTTGGTATAAACACTCTAAAGTGATGGATAAATAATAAGCATGCAAAACATCTTAAAAGTGTATGTCAAATCTGCATGATAAGGATGTCTCTGTACGTATGTGTGTTCCTGTCTGTGCAGGATTATCTGGTATACAAAAAGAGAAATTCATTTGTGCTTTCTTGAACATGTTAAAGATGTAAATATGATTTGACTAAAATCTCTGTTCATTATTCTTACTTATAAGACTCCATAAGAGATATTTCCTGAATGTATTTTGCACTGAAATGGCAAGAGTGAAATTACAAATGCACGTGAAAACTAACCAGGAAAATGAGGAGATGGACTTACACTTTAAGTCTTCCAACTCGACTTTGACACCATTAACTTCTGATTTCACTTGGACTTGAGCCTTGAAGGACTTGTTACTCTCCCAAAGCCCAGAGAAGAATAGTCTTGGCTGGACCAGCAAAATATTAAGAGCAGATGTTCAGGCCAGTGTTTAAAGGCTGAAGGTCAGTAGCACTTGATGTGCTTTTGAGGGAATGATTTAACGACAGGTTTGTTTAAAGTGTCCTTGTCTTGTTGAGAGAGAGGGGTAGAAAAGATGTGAGTTTGCATAATTCATATTATTTTATGATGGAAAAATGCCTGCTTATGGTTGCACTACGTAATTTTTTATTGTTGAGTGGCATTTGCTTTGTTTTGTTTTGAAAATAGCCCAAAGCTCATTTCCGGTGTAATTGCGCAACATTTTTTGAAGTGTCTCTCTAAATAAACAGATGGGAATACATGTTAAAAAAATTAAAGAACACATTTAATTAAACATTTACTTTTTATGTAATGTTATGTTGATTTTACATCTGACATTACCTTTTCAGTGCATATATTTTGAAGGGACATTTCACATAGTGAAAACACATTACGACGCCAGGACTCAAGGCCAGGGATTGGGATGTGACTTGAGATTAAAATGTTAAAGAAATGACAGAGGGAAAAACAAAACAATACAATGGGCATATTATAAATGCACTTCCTCCATCTCCAGGATGATTTCAATTCTTTCAGATGGTTTGTTTATGATTGTGGTGCAGTCTTGTTATATAACATGACAAAATAATACAGTCAACACAAAGATAAGTGTCTGCTGTTTGTGGTACACTCTAAAAACTAGCAGTATGTGACCTTGTCCTTTCCTTACAATCTGTTTGCCATGGTTTTCATTAAAACGCTGAAGGGCCCTTATGTATCTTGCTTTTCATATTCTAGAGCAATATAATCCCACTTATTTGTAAACAAACCATTTATGTGGAAAGACTACATTTGATCTCTGTTTATCAAGAAATGTTTTGCTCCGAGATTCAGAATTTCATCCCCACTTACACTTAGATGGGATTTCACTTTAAAATTGTAATATATGAAAAATAAAACTATAATCGAAGCAATTAAATTAATCAAAGCATTCTTAAGATTATAAGATTATAGCTACAACTTCGAATGCCCTACTGCACACGATGTCGTCTTTCAAAACCATCCGTTTTTGTCAGAGAAACAGCATCTAGGACCATTTCTAGCACAAATGATTATACACTTCTGGTGGAATAGGTTCTGCTCCCCAGGGTGCTCTTCAATTGAATAAAATGCATCTGTGGACTTTTTGTGCTCATCAAATCATCCAATTGTAAGTTAATAATGTTACTTACCATGTTCTACTCTTTGCACATTTCATCACTTACTGGACTTTCATCTTTACCTGTACACTGCCGCAATTTGTTCACAATGGATGTATGGTGATGGTGAATCCAAAATAACATTAGGACCCTGGAGTGTCTGGATACTGCTGCCAGGAATCTTAACAGCACACTGCAGCAGTGGCAGTAAAAGCCTGTGGAGAAGCTTCTCTGTTATGAAAGCAAACTATTTCTGGCAATATTTTGGGGAGATTTTTCAATGTGGTTCATAAAGGCTAGTAATGAGCGAAACCTTATGCCAGGGTTTGTGACTAATTTTGAGAGCTGTTTGGAAAAGGGTATGTGGCTTATTGGACGCAACGTTGGACCTGATATGTTGTACAAACTATAGGAGCCTCAGTCTTTTAGCTGTTGAGTTGGAAGAATCTGTACCTCATTGCTCTTATCTCCTCAAAGGGGAGGAGAGCTGATAAAGCTGAGGCTGGGTTTGTCAGTTTATATGTACAACTGGGTGCTGTCAGCATAGTAGTTGAGAGATAGTCCATGAGAAACAAAATTAGGGTATGTCGGCCAGATGGACAGGAAGTAAAGTTTTTCTGTCCAGGAGCCAGAAACTGTCATGTTGCTGTTAAAGAAGCTGAGGAGGTTGTGATGCTTTTTATTGTCAAATGCAGCACTCAAGCCAGAAGACTCATGAGGTATAAAATGTCTTTAGGAGATTATTTGTGATCCTGGCCAGTGGTTTCTAAGTGCTGTGTGGGTGGGACATAAATCCATGGCTGGCACCACCTGGTGTTCCTTTTTGTCTTAGTGGTATCACTGACTTGATTGTATGGTACATTCCAAAATCCACAGTTAGCAGTGTTCGTGGGTGAGAAGCCAGTGAAGGTTTTGTGGTTTTATGCTACACTGGTGACCCAAACAGGTTAGTCACGGCAACCTGCATGGGTGAGGGTCGGATCTGGGAAGGACTGCATGAACCTCTTGAAGCTCCTCACTGGTGGGGAGAAAAGAAGCTGGTGACACCATCTGTCATGGAGGCAAGACATGTCTATCAATTCCTTCCTCATGTTAATTTTGTCTTGTATTTCCTAAATATCTTGTCGCAATGCCTCTATGTCTTCTGTAAAGCATTTTGACTTGCCTTGATTTTATATATTTTCAGTGAAACCTTTTTTTTCATTTGGCACCTTTTGACAGTGCGGTAGATTTGAAAAGGAGTATGATGGAGTACCTGAATTACAAGTAGGACTGGGGGATATGGACAAAATCAGTTTAGTCCGCATTTCAAGATTATATGCATCATAACTGGTTAACAAAGCTATTCCAAAGGCTCCTTGAAATGTCACACAACTGGCTATAGGGTCATCAGTATCCCAAAATGAATTTGTATGCTGGTCACTGGTTTTGGTGATGCAATGTTGAATCCTCTGTGGACATTTCATCTCATTTGGGGACGAGGAATCTGAAGGCCACATGAAGGCTGCATCATTTGAAGGAGACAGTCCCTGAAATGGAGCCTAATAAATCCAGATTGCAGCTTCACATCATAGTGTCCTATTAAGAATTCATATGTCATTAAAGTTAAACAGATCCAGAACTACCGACAATATTACCGCCAAATGGAAAAGTAAATGGGTATCCAGGTGGTTAGACTAAACAACATGCATATTGAATTAAGAATGTGCCTTTTACTTTTTGTGTCGTTAAATCATTTTTGAATACAGGAAATGAGTTCCCTATTTTTAAGCTGCCTACTCAAATTGATTTTGTGTATTTCTCTCTTGGGGAGCAATAAAGTTTCAAAGATTTGTATCAATTAATATTCTCCATGGTGTTGTTTGTTTTGAGACTGATTGGTTCATAATTATTTTGAACATCATTTTATTTAACCTTCCTTTTATTGACCAATCTGATGAATAGCTTTATAATTTCATTCACTGTTTTTTTTTTCATCTGTAAAGTGCTCTAATTATCCCCCCCTTTCTAGTTTCTAATTAAATATTGATTACAATTGCTTAGTTGCTCTACCATTTGCAAAGCTCTGGAGGTCATCCAAACTAAACTTTAGAAAACATCTAACACAGGTTAATTATTCATTTGGGGATATGGATAGTTAATTCCTGGGGTGCACACATAATAATGTGATATGGATATGTGACTCCAGATAATGACGGAAGCAAATACTCTGAACACAATCAGTTTGATTAAATATTATTTGGTGCTCATTTAAATGTTTAAATGGCCAGGAAGAGAAGCAATCATCATTATTTTTTACTCTTATTGTTATTGTTGTTACTAATAGTAACACCATTAGCACAACAAACAAAGTCGCAAAGTACTTGCAAGTGTAAATGAACGGACATAAACGAATGGGAAAGAAAAATGAACGGGTAAAAGAATGCTTCATGGCACTAAATAATTACAAGCGGGACTGAGACAGAATGCAGAGCACAGTTGCAGCAAGTTTACAGAGCGAGTGTGTGATCTGATGAGGTGGATGGTGGGCTGTCGGGTGCTGGAGAGAGGGGAGGGCCAGCCGGGCTGCTGCTGTTGGCGACGTCACTCAGACCGCTGACTGACTGAGCTCCGGGCTTCAGGCTCAATCAGTGGCCAGCAGCAGCAGCAGAGGTGGTGGGGAGGAGAGGAACATCTGATCCACGTCTCTATTTCCTCCCGTGGCTTCTTCACCGGGGAAGGGAGAACAAAAGACGGACAACTGCATGATCAGAGGCGCCCGCTCTCCTTCATCTCGACTGCAAGCCAGGCGCTAGCTTGATGCTCCGTTCAGCCTGCTAGCCTTTGTGGCAGGGCTGTCCATGCATCCAAGGAGCCCCTGAGCAACCCCGGGCTGGAAGAAGCCTCGGCTTGTTCGGCCGTGACAGTCTGCAGCAAATATTCTGCGAGTGGGCATACAGCAGCACCCGTATCAGCTTCATTGCGCACCCAGAAAGCGGATTTCCAGTGAGGAGCATCTTCGCCTGGCCACGGTTACACGTCGTCGCCTGTCTGCAACCTCCAGCTTGACAGGACCAAGAGGCGATTGATGACTTAATATTCTTTCAAGATAAGCTACAATGTTGCGCACCACGGCCAACATGTTGGCAACCGGGTTGCTTTTCTTGGGATTGTTGCACAGTTTGGAAGTAATCGCTCCGGGCAGGGCTATTGATGGTAAGCAGAGCTGAATTAAGCATAACCATAGTCCTGTATCTGAATGCTTAGAAAAGTGTGTGCATGCTGATTATCACAGGCTTTATTGTGTTTTGTGTCTGCATGCACCGGAGGGAATGACTGCTCGCCTGAGTGGAGCAACGTGGATTCCATGAAACCGAGGCGAGGCAATTAAAAAGCGGTCTTTTGTTTCTGTCTCCCAGTGCCACACGTGAATATTGCACTGTCACAGCGGTGACCGCACATTCCCTCCTGCCGTCCGCTGGGTACAGGCGCTCTCACACGTTAACACTGACATTCAGTGATGAATTTGTAGCATAGGCCCCAATCACCACTTGTTTACAGAACACAGCATTCATTTTTTGTTTTAACTGGAAGCTGCAGTCAGATAGATTGTTGTCTTTGTCTTAAGTGACAGAGAGGCAAATTCTTGATCTTTGTCATGTCGTAAAAAAATGTCAGTTTTGGAGCTTTCTGCGGAGCTGTAGTGTATCTAATGTGTCTGGGCTTCAGTCAGTTCACGTTCTGAGGGGGGATTAAAGTGTCTGTGCTTTTTAACTCTTGTTGGAAAGTGCACGCTGTTGCAGAATGATGCTTTATTAGAACAATCGACCCATCTATGTTTATTATATGTGATCTCTACAGTTAGTTTCTCTCTTCTGTAAGCTCAGCTGTTTAGTGCTGCCATCAACAGGCATGTGTAGCACAGCCTCACTGTTGTTTATCAGTAGGATTGTTCAGTTTATCACCTGGGCTGCACAGGCTAGGACCCCTGAATGCCAACAGTCATATTGTGATCTGCAGGCAGATAGTGGGCAGTTCAAAACAGCTCCCCCTAAGACCTTGTGAACACACACCTTCACAGACTGGAACAACTTCTGGAAACTATTAAGCCTTACAGTCCCCACTCACATGCTCCTCTGTTAGGTAAGAAAGGAAAAGGGCGTTATCAAAGAGAAGTTAGTGCAGACAGATTTGTTCAATTCATTGCAGGTGAAAAGAGGATGTGAGTTTATTTTTGCAAAGATATAATGCCTCTCATTCATCTTGGGGAATGTCTGACCTGTGCATGAACACTAAGCTCCTAAGAATATTTTTAGATGACTTTTAATAGTAAAATGCTTCCAGTAAGGATCACTAGTTACTGTAAAGCTAATCAGGGTTCTAAATTTGACATTTCATTAAATTCAGTGGGACTTTTAACTCGCATGACTGATTTAAACCACAAGCTGCGTCCTGTGAGATTCATCGTCAAGCCATAAATGCTTCCCTCTGCCTTTGAAGTCATTTCATTCCACTTGGCAATCCAGTGCTGTGAGGTTCTTAGGGAGCAAAATCCACATAAATTACCACCTTGAAGATAGACTTGGATAGCCTGCAATCACCTGCAGTTTCTCCCACCTCCTCTCTACAGCAACAGCAGAGAAATCCTGCCTTTAAGCAAACAGTTTCTGCCTCGATGCACTGTTATTGTTTTTAGTGAAATTTTCCTCCTTGTCAGGCCTAATGCCTTGATTACATGAGTCAGCTTTGTGCAGTATACCAGAGGAGATCGCCAAACCTTCGCTTTAACTGCAACCCACTGGGATGCAGAGGCTGCTGTGCTTCACAGAGCCTCTCAATAATAATAATAATAATAATAATAATAATAATAACAATTATTTATATAGCACTTTTCCCAGCAAAGTTACAAAGTGCTTTACACAACAAAAATAGGAAGGACATGGCTCAAAATTAAATCAGTTAGAATGAATGTGAGAGTGGACCGATAAACTTGAATTGTTACTGGGTGCCTGTAATTGTAACACCCACATTTTGAAGCCAACCTTAGCAGACCTTAGCCAACATGTCACTTGTTGTATAGGGAGCTAGAGTGCATGTAGCTAAATTGCTTTTTTGATTGCCTCTGATTTTTAGGGCAATTTGAACCACATATGTTGCTAGTAAAGTTTTTTCAGACTCGCCTGGAACTATTCTTTTTCCATTGTCTAGACCTTTAAAGATTTTCTCTCACTGTCTCAGTACTGTAGCCAGAGCAAAGACCCCAGGCCACCAACAAACCCTGAGTTTAATTGGGTCTAAACTGCTCTTTGTTTCCCAGAGGAGACCTCCACGAACAGTCTCAAATTGTTCAGAAGCCACTGCTAATTGGAGACCCTGTGGAAAAGGCCCTAATGAAAGAATTCACATGGTTTCACTTCATGAAAGTGCTGTAATGTCATTGCCAAAAGAGATCACTGGTCCTCAGAAATGGACAGTGCTCTTCCCCAAGGCTTTAAGTGTTAAAAACCTAAACATCTATTTTTGTCATGCAGACATCCATTTAATTTGTGTTTTTTTTTAAATAAGCCTTCTGTATATGAAATGCCTGGTTCCTCATTTCATGTTTCCTTATTTTGCCATTTTCTTCCCTTAAATGTTCTTCAATTAAGCAACATCCTTGATGATCAAAGTAGTACAGGCGCCTTTCACTTTTAATTAACTCAACATCCAGTGCTTCTTCTTCTGGCACTTTTACCCTCTGGACATCTCTGCTGTAACATTTGGTGTAGGCCTTAGAACTGGCCCAGCATTTGGCTGTTATTGGTGTGATACTGCCATCACAATGACATCCACATGGCCAAAATGTTACCACTTTGCTGTTTACTGACAGCTGAGGGCAATATGGAAAACGGAGTACATTTGTCTGGTTCTTGTTGCTGTTGCTTATGTAACCCAAGCAACATTTTAAAGCACATGTAGAAAAGCAGTTAATGTAAATAACAGAGGAAGAGTATATTTAACACTGCTATGAATATGTGGTTTAGATCAGTGCATAACTAAGAGTATTGGTTGGTTGCTGCCTAAATACCTTATATGACACGGAAAACCAGCCGCGACTGCATAACTGAGCAGATATAAAATCCAGTACTTTGGTCAGCAGCTTTTCCTGGGGAAAAACAATTGAGAGGCTAAGTAAAGTTCAGTCACATTATTACACTGATGGTTTATGTGGCTAAACACTAATTCTGTACTGCTGTAGCTATAGAATTCCAACTGGGACAAGACTTAACAGTAGACAATACAATTGACAATAGAAGTCCGTCATACCTGAAATCTTTGTGTCCTGGAGGTATTCATTTTATAATGGTCACAGCAACACTGTAAAACTGCTCCCCTTATTTCTTCTATTTTATTTCATGAACTAAAATACTGTATTTTGAGCCTTAAAGGAAAAGTTAATAATACATTTTGGAAATGCGCTTCTTCACTTTTTTGCTGAGATTTAGATGAGGGGGTCGATATCACTCTCCTATCTGTCTGGTAAATATGTAGCTTAGCTTAGCTTAGCATAAAGACTAGAAGACAGCCTAACACATAACCCCTAGTAAAACGGCAAATTTTTGTTTTCACACTTTGGTTTTTGTACAGATTAAAAAAACGAGATATAACATTTAATTAGTGACATGCTGGCAGGTAGATTTTGTTATCTTCAAACAGAGCCAGGCTAGCAGTTTCCCCCTGTATCCAGTCTATGTGCTAAGCTAACTTTCTCCTGGCTCCAGCTTCATATTGAATGGACCAATATAAGAGTGGTATTGATCTTCTCATCTAACTTTGAGCAATAGGGTCAATAAGCGTATTTCCCAGAAAATGTTGGACTTTTCTTTTTAACTGGCAGCAGTAAGATGCTCCCAATTCATTCTGTTCTTCTCTTTTCAGAAATTAAAAATGTTCATACAATTGCCTGAAAACACTGCTGAAGTCTTTTAAAAACTGGAATTTCTTATCGCTAAAGTGCTCTGGGCGCATGTGGCCAGGCTTGTCAGAACAGCCCTGTGACCCACTTTAAAGTTGTGACCCACTGATTGAGATACACTATCTAGATGGAGCTATTTAAGGACTGGAGATCGGTCTAAGGAGGCGCTCTGAAAGGCAGAATCTTGCTAGGTGATATCATGAACACGTACTGTATAATTGCAATACATTTAGCCAGCAACGTTTGACACCACAGCTTTTTTTCAAAGGATAGAAAAAAAATCACTGGTGAATGCAGGCTCAGAAAAATGCTCAGACGTCTGCCCGAAGATATTTGATTTGTAGCTTAGACCAATTGCTGAGGTGGACGGTGTGTTGCCTGGACTATTTATCTTATTGAGTAGTTATTATCTGTTGGGACAAAAATGGCAGAAATCCTTCCAGCACAATGACCAAAGGTTTAACATTACTCCAAAGACAACACCAAGGAAGAAAACACCATTTTCCCCTTCTTTCTACATTGGAGTCCCTGCGGTGGCGGGTTTACCCCTGCACCATCAGGACCCCCATGGTTTTTACTTCAGAGTTATTATATCTGTCTGTGTGGTACAGTGGGGTGAAACACCAATAATGCCTATGGCTGACTGTACAAATGTTGACTAACTTTATTAATAAGTAAAAAAATTCATACTCATCTTATTAAGGTTTATGTTATCTGGTCAGATGTTACCAGCAACAGCCAATTGATGCACACACACACACAAACAATGCTAATATGCAGAAAGGTACATATTTCAGCTTTAAACCTCCAATAACTGATTTTTTTATTTTTGGCCACATGGGGGCAACGGAAATCAGCTGTGGACACTACACCGACATATTAGTACCTTTTAGGTTGATATGGCAAACTTGTTAGCAAACAGTTGCCTATTAACACATCCAGCAGAAACGGAGTGACCTTAGCTTTCATTTGGAGTCATGACAACACTCACACTGTGAGAGCAGTAAGCATCAATCAAAACAATGAGCTGCAAGACTCTAAAGCTCCATAGTGCTGAGGGGAGCTGCAGAGTCAGGTAATAATTCTTTGTCGGGTCATCACTACGAGTGACCTCTTTCACATACAAGTAGTCATGTCATCCACTGTCAATATAAAAATATTGATAATAGCAGCTTTAAAGAGTGTTTTGTCCTGTGGCTGCTTTGGTTAACTTATTGTTAGTCCAAGTGCAAAGAAAGCCATTGCTTGGATTTCATTACCATATCTCATTTAGTTTTATGTGAGAAGCACTTTAATATTAAATAGAATTTTCCTTGATATATAGCCCACAGAGGAAGCGACAGACATCGCACTTTTTGGTGTTACAGCAGCCGCCAGTATTATAAAGGGAGATCATACTCCTGTTATAATTCAGCAAATAGATTTGTATCGGCACGAGAAAGGGTGTATGTAAGAGCGAGAGAGAGGAAGTTGTATGTATCATAACAAACCTCATTAGTGATGAAGCTGTTATCAGCGAGAAGCAGCACCTTCACATATACAGGTGTGGATGTGATCAGGGTAGAGCACCAAGATAGTGTTGCTTTATGAACACTCATTCAGCCCACGTTTGATCATTCATAACAACCCAATAGTCATGATTAAAAACCTGGCACCGCCATATTCCTACAAGGCTCGAGTTAGCAACTGCAGTTCTGTACAGATCACTGCTAAAACTCAGTCACTGTGTAATTCTATCAGCTTGAAGTGGTTCGTCACACTTGCCACGTTGCTTTTATGCTGGACATCAACAGTGGTGCAACTTTATTGTATTTCGCTTATTTTTGACTGTACATAATATACCTCAAGTAACTCTATTCTATATTTAAGTAACAGGAACCCATGTTCACCATTTAACGCTGAGGCCTGGCCATGTCAGGGTGACTGTGTTGACCCGTTCACGCCGACAGTAAGCATGGGTTTAACTTGCTCCTCAGTCTGAAAGGGCTGTTTGTGCTTATGACTCGTGCATCAAGCTGTGACCCTGATTTGTCAGATTGCTCTTGCGAGGTGCACAATGGAGGCTATATCGCTTATTGTTGCCGCATAACTTTTCACCTAACAATGAATTTAGTCAAATCATGAGTGTACTTGATAAAATTCCAAGCGTCATCTTACTTGCCTGTTTCGAACCTTGTCGAGTTCCAATTCCAGATAGAAATTGTCATTTTCTTTGTTTCCAATCGTGGGTTCTCCACGTGATAAAATACAGTCTATTTTCAGCAACGCAACAAATACCTTCATTCACATCCATTTAAGCCTCTGCTACAGGGTTTTTTCACTGACATCCATTCTTTTCAGGGACAAAAGTGTGACAGAGCAGACTCGCACCTATTGTAGATTGATTCCTGTAGGAAGACAATCATCCTTGTCTTCCGTACATCCTGACAGTATGTATCTCACCTTCACAATTCATCATCCCATATAGGAGTCCCCATAGACCCAGCCTGGTGAACCTTTCCAGACAGCGAAACTCTGAAATTGGTGGTCATGCGTTCCACATGCAAACAATACATCTACAATGACACACACGCTCAGTCACATCAGCACCAAGGGTCACTATTCATGCAACTGTGATTTAGATTTATTCCTAAATTTCTAATCCTAAACACGAAGCACCCAACCATAACCTTAACATAAGCCTAATTGTAACATTAATCCCTCAAGCGGGCATTCACCCCTTACTCTGTGGCAGAAATCTCCTCACATGGCCTCTAGTGGACCGGACCCACGGTCGTTCTTTCTCCCTTCGGCCTGAGCAAAAACACAGCATGGGTGAGCGATGGTTGTGGTAATATCGCATCCAGTAAATCTCTACGAATATAATTCTGAATATTGTAAACCATTTTCAGGCAATTGATCTTCACGTTTACTGTGGAGGATTTCCCACACTCAGCTGCATGTGTGTGGGCAGTCATTGTGGTCTCTCTGAGTATGTGCATTGTGTGCTTCTGAAGAAGAGAATGAGCCGTTTGGTCTTGTATTAGCCTAAACACCATTACGAATTGCAAACGTCCCTCCACATCTTTCTTTATAGTTTGGAGATGATGAGGTATTTTGAACATAGGGAATGTGTGGATCTATACCTGTGTTTTTCCATGCTGAATTGACTGAATTGGCTTTCAAGATCACTAAAATGTCTTAAAGGAATAGTTCAATATTTTGGGAAATACACTAATTTGCTTTGTGGTGGAGAATTAGATGAAACCACTCGCAAATCTGTCCATTAAATTGAAGACTTCAGCCAGCAGCTGGTTAGCCTAGTTTAGCACAAAGCCTGGAAAATAGGGGGAAACAGTTAACCTAGCTCTGGCAAACCGTAACAAAATCTCCTCACCAGCACCTCTTAAAGCTCAACAATTAGCACGTTATATCTTATTTGTGTAAAAATGTAAAAACGACAAGTCGCTGTTTTACGGATGGTTATGGCCGTACTATTTCTTGGCTGGGAGAAGTAACTTCCTTCCTGGTTGCCTGCCAACTTCTCAGAGCCAATTGAAATATCCAGCTCATAACCCCTCATAAAACGGTGGATTTTTACACTGCTGGTAGGCATATTGTGTTACCTTTGACCAGACTTAGGCTAGCTGTTTCCCCCTGTTTCCAGTCTTTGTGCTAAGCTAAGCTAACTGGCTGCTTGATGTATCCTTACATTTAACGGACAAACATGAGAGTGGTATTGATCTTCTCAGCTCGCCGTTAGAAAGCTAATAGGCATATTTCCCAAAACATCACACTCTTTCGCTGAAAGTGCTCCTAACTGTCATGTCAGCTTGTTTGAAATGTAGCGCTCCACAAATCTTTAATGGCGTCAAACTTCAGGCTTACATATGTGAATATATGTCTGTATAACATATTATTTACAAGATCAGTGATTAGGATTGACTGTGGTACCTATCAAATGTCTTGTTTGGTTACTTTAGCACATAGATGGTAAATGTGAGAGAACGTTCTAGAGAATCTATTCTTGTTGCATGAAGCTCATGCGTCACACTGAGACTTGAAACTTGTACCGGTCTTATGAAAAGGCACTAAAGAATTTCATATAATCTTCTTTAATATGTTTCCCTCGGCAGCATGCTAAGTAGGTTTAATTGTCATTTCTCTCCCTGTGCAGCTACGTACAGCATGTGCTCTGGTGGTGGTGTGGCAAAGGGATTTGTCTAAACTGACTAACTTGATAATGGTGGATCACACCTTGTGGTTTTCTGCTTCGTCCCCCCTCCGCTGCTGAATTCGATTTAATCCTTATGTGGAAGTGAAGGAGGCTGTAGCCTCCTCCCTCTGAGCTCTAACGCCCACTCTAGTACAAATAGCAGTCATTGTTGATTACCACTATGGGGTTGAGACATGGTGAAATCTAAGCCAGACATCCTAATAGATCTTAATTGAGTTCACATTTGATTACTCTGCTTCGCTTAATAGGTTCTGCTTCTCAATACCAAAAAGGCTTGTGTAGATTGACTGACTGAGTTTTTGCTCAGATCTGACCTGTAAGCTCCAAACAGTCGCAGGCAGGACGTGTTGTCCTGCATGATGGAGCCCCATTTTACTTGGCAACTACCACCAGACATGAGCACATTCCTGATGTTAATTCTCCTCAGCTCCAAGTGCATGCATAACACACCCTTACGTAGACTTCAAAACCCACGCAGTCTTAGAAGCACACAAAACATCTCATAAAAACATGATTAAATCAAACATTCATCCAGAGGGTGAGCAGTTGAGCGGCTATACACGCAGACAGAAACATTGCAAAACTTTTACTCTTGTTGCTTTCGTTCAAAATATTGATATAATAATGTAGGTAGCTGCTATTTAAACATGAATATGCTTTGTCACCCATACTCTGTGATAATCATGTTTAAATTCTGTCTGAACTTTTCTTTTCTACTGTCACAATTTCTTCACTACTGACTAGACTTCCACAGCTCCTCCAAACTATGCCAGAAAGGTTTATTTAAGAGGCACAGCTGGGGCCTCTTTTTCTCTGTTTTGTAACATGACAAATTGGAAAACTTTTTTCCCCTTCCCTCTTTCTTCTTCTCACTCACTCTCTTCCATTACAAAATCCTGAAGCGTTAGTGCCTGGGCTGTGGAGGAGGATGAGGAGGTGGCAGGCCACAGCCAAACAGGCCAATATAGATTCTTCCCTCATTTTTGGCCCTTAGCAGAACCCCCTCTGGTCAGCCCAAAGGCCAGCAAAATAAACCCCTCCGCCTCGCTCTTTCTACTCAGTCTAATCAGTCTCTTCCTATATGTCTTCCATTTTGGCTTTGTTGTGGCTGTTTGCTTTCTCATTACTGGCCAAAATTGGTCTTGCGTCGTCTAAATCTAAAAAGAAAATTTGTCAGGGCATCGTCTGCAGAGGGCTGTAGTGCTGCTGAACACAAAATATTAAAAACATTTATCACTTGATGTTTTTTGTGGGCTGGTCTGAGTTGTTTATCATTAATTTCCTGCAGCGTTTCTGATGTTTTATTCTGTCAAGATATTTAGCTATGAGTCAATGTTAAACTGGCCATGTTGCAGTATTATTCCAGCCTACGGCTCTCTGAAAATATAAAGTACGTATCGAGTTTTGGCCAAGTGGGGCGTCAATGTCGAGATTGATTACACACAATTCAGGTTGTTTATCTTGCCCTCATATAAACTTCTCTTTCCTAAATATTTGACAAGATAATGAAGTTTTATCATGTCTAACAGTGAAGTATTTGGTATTAGCAGGACCATCTTCTTCCCTTGATAAACTGCTTTCAGTGTTTTATTAGTGCAAGTACGCGCTGTCTTTAGTAGACTAAACTAGATGTTTTTTTCCCCCAGCAGACATTACAAGAGTTTCTGTAAGCATTTTGAATAACTTCTCTTACTTCAGCCAACATACCCACCTAGTGCTTGTGTGCGGCCCTGCCAACTTTATTATTCTCTATAGTTTTAGATGAATCAGTCCCAGTTACGAAGCTCCTGAAGCTAGAAAGGATCAGCTCCTCAGATCTGAGTGGATGAGCCTGAGGAAATGTATTCTGTCTGTGTGTAGTAAAGGAAAGCAACTGGTGTCATGTAGTAAATGTATGTATATATGCACTTTATGTATGAGATTGTACTGTGAGGTCATAGCACTGGGTATGTTACAGAACAGCAGCCCCGGAGCAGATTGTCTTGCTCAAGGTCACGTAAATTGTGGCTGTCCAGTTGAAGGAAGGTCTCTCTGTGGGATACCTTATACAGCTTCGAAGACTGTATTCCTTACTGCACAAGCTCCCTTTCAGCACCACTGTTAACAGTACTTTAAGTCTGCTTTCACCTCAACCACTGTTGAGTGGTGTTTGATGAGGCAGTGGTTTCAGTGTCTGCTGGAGCTTTGTAGTGCCCTGGTTGATCTCAGAGGGCAGGCCTCCAACTTATTTATAGCCCATCTGTGTGTGTCAGAGGAAATTGGGCTGTGGCTGGGGGCGAGGCTTGTGTTTTCCTTAGGAGGACTCTTCCTCCCAACCAAAGTGAGCTCATCTTGGAGGACTAGCAGACAGCGGCGGGGGCTGAGGGCAGAGCATTTGTAATGCGGCCCAAGTGGCGATGACCCAAAGGATTTTCATGCAGCCACCACTTTGGTAAACACACAGGCAGCTCATTGATAGCATGTGTGACATTCCACCATCCCATCTCAGTAGTCCAGCCCAGCGCAGTCTGTTCTCAGATCTTCAGGCCTGGCCCCAGCTGTGAGAGCCCTGCCCCCCTGTGACTTGTAGTTCACCCCACCTTGCTCTTAGCTGCAGTTCATCTGGCTTGTTCTCTTATGTCATCCTGAGTCATATCCATTTGTTTACCATCTTTTTTGCTTCATCTTTTCCTGCCCTCTATCATTTCCTTTTCAAACAAAAGACAAACACATTCAAGACCTGTTGTGTTGTGCGCCAGTTCGCAAAACCCTGAAACAAACAAAGCCAAAAAATATGTTTGAGTCATTGACTGTCTTTAAATTTGAATATCTTAAAGGTAGAATGAGTAGGATTGTCTGGCAAGCTTATCTGCTCAAGACGTTGTTGTGCTGCTATACTAGATTATCTTTTAAAAGGAAGCAAGAAAGTGACACTTCTCATGTATACTGTTGGTGTGAAAATGTATATGTATTCATTACTCGCAGTTTTGGATTTGATTTATTTCTGATTAACCATCTAGTTAAAATTATTAGATGTGTGTTGTAGGTCTGATTAACAAAGAAACGATATGTGTTCTGCCATTTGCCCTTTTAACCTGTAGTATATATAACATTAAATTCAGGGAGAGCAGGAGAGTCTCTTTTTATTCAGGAATAAATATATATTTAACTATCTGTGTAATTTCCATTCACTGATGCCCCAAAATTGTCTCATTCACGTCATAAAGGGAATATTAAATCATGTAATAAAATAACAATAAATGCAGATGTAAATAATTCAAACATTCTTCAAAAAATGAATTTCTTCCAGCAGAAATGGTATATGCATTCAGTGTCTGAGCAGTAAGTCCACTTACAAACTGTTGTTGAACCGATCTCTGCATGATGTAAATATAGAATACAGTTTTGTAATGCAGGTATGGATGTTTGTCAAACTTTCTTTTTTAAAACTAACAGTACTTGCAGTAGTATATTTGGAAGTACATACAGTATATGTGCAAATACAAACTCAGAGGCATCAAAAGATTGCAGAGCTGTTGAAGCTGACTAATAAAACAATGTTTTAAAATATTAAACATATTTGCAGTTATGTTTATAGCTACTGTACATTTTTAGAAGTCTAGTTGTGATTGGATGACTTGAGACTGACTGTAATGGTGGCTCTGAACATGGCTTTTGTCTACACTCCTTTTGCTTCTCTCTAACCATCACAGCTAGCTGAGCTGCTGGTACAGTAACACTTCTCGCTGCCTGCACTCACCTTCAGCTAGCTAACCTCCTGACCTACTTCCTCTGCTCTTTGATACGTTTCGATCAGCAGCATCTTGTGGTTGAATCTGAGGCGGGTGTGCCACAGCACTGTGGGAGGATGGCACATTGAGTTAAGTAATGTCATCTGGCATCTGAATAAACAATAAACAATAGACAGACACACCGCAACTAGCTGCCTGCTATGGCTGGTGGTGACACCTCTAAACAAACAAAAGAAGAGGGATGAGGAGCAAAAAGGAAATGCTTTAAAACTAGCCTGGTTGCAATTCATGAATAATTCAAATCCTTGGGACTTCTGAGAGAGAGAAAGATGCCCCTCACACACACACATCCACAAACCCACCCACGCTCACACATATACTGTACATGCACCGATCACAGTGGTACACAGAGGAGGATAAGTGGGGAGTGTGTGCATGTGTGCAGCAATATGTCAGGTTGAATTTATGGTATTTAGGTTGAGCTCCATTTCATGATTCCCTTCACCGCTGGAGCTGGAGACTAGCTTTAAATGTAAATACAGTCATCCTGTTTATCCTGCTTCATCCCATCATCCACCCCTACCCCATACTTTCTCCCTGTACTATTCATCATGCTAAATGCTATATCTAGAGGCTACAATAACATCACCATTTCCAATCAAGGGAAATGTGGACACTTCTCCAGACACCACATTTTGTAAAATAACAAGTGTAAATGATCATTCATGTCATAGGGCTGGTGGGTTGATTCAGTCAGGCAATGCTGTCAAATATGTTGGTAGAAGAACCCCAAACCACTGATATTCAACGTGACTGCAGCGATGAGAGAAAGAAATGAAAGACCTTTTCGCAGATGTAGAGGAGAGAAGTATGAGCTCAGATGATACCAAAACATCAGTTCTCTCACAGCCTGGTGATAAATATTCAAACACTGAACTATCCTTGAGTGAATTCCAATTATAGTTTGGGATTGCTCTTTTAAATGCCAACTGGTAAAATGTTTGTTTTGTCTTAATAAATAAATATTTTTGGAAGAAGTAATGTTTTATGAAAGCAGCACGTAACGAAAAATACTTCATTACATTTGTTTTGTACTGGGCTAATACTTTAATGCCCTTTTGCGTCCCCATGCCCTTTACACCCACTATATGACATGGTCCTGTCTGGCCTCATGAATAAAAATCAAAAAGTTTAATGTATTTTTTTTTTTCTTTTCAATACAGTTAACTCTACATTACTGTGGCATATGGCTAAATTCATGTTCTTTGATATCCTCCAGACGTGTTGCATCACTGCTATTGGCCTGACCTGACCTGGATATTTAGGTGCAGAAAGTTTATGCAAAGCCTTTCCAGGCCAGCATGGGTGTGTTTTGGTTTGTGTGTATCCTTTCTCTTACCCCCTCTATCAAGTAGCAACTTTCCAGGACCTAATGAGGGCCACTATTGACTCAGAACACAACAGACCCCAGTTGCTAATGAGACCTCAGGAATTAAGATCACTGACACAAAAGAAGCTGTTTTTTTTCCAGAAATCTTTTAATTAATTCACTTTTTTTTCTTGTCTCTTTTCAGCCCCAAAGACCTGCAGCCCAAAGCAGTTTGTGTGTAAAGACGGGGTGACGTGCATCTCTAAGGGCTGGCGTTGCGATCGGGAGAAGGACTGCCCAGACGGCTCTGATGAGGAGCCTGATGTTTGTAAGTCTTTAAAAATACTGAGATTAAATATTCCAATATATTGTATCCAGGCACTGTGCATTATCTTCTTGCGTACCCTGATTGTTATAATCCTTCTACATCAGACTTTCACAGCAGAGTGAACTTTGGATGACATTTAACCATACAGGGTAGATAATTGGAGGCTACAGTAGAGAGGAAATGCTTTTCAACTTATGTGTATTATATAATTTAAAGCACCCCTCGCCAAATGGGTTTTGCTTATTCAAGTCTCTGAATTATTTGGAATAAGAGCTCTATCTGTTTATCTCCACTGATATGAATAAGGACGTGTTTAAGACAGGTTAAGACAGGAAGCATTTTTACAAATCAGTATAAAATTTAATGTTAGCCGGACCTTTGATTTTATTCATCACAAAAAATGCCAACTTACAGTTGGTTCATGTAACATCTTCAACCTATCTGTGCAGGAGATGTTTTTTTCTCAACATGTAAATTATGTAGAATGATTTGACTTGAATACGGTTCAACAGGTGCCGTCTCCAAGTGTACCACCTCAAAATCTAAAACCTGCTTTGCTGGCTTTTAAAAGACATTTTTTGTAATATCTAGGGTATACTAATATGGTACTGTAGCATTTGATCCCTCAAAACACGTTCTAAAAGCAGCCGTCGGCTAACAGAGTAAATGTAGCTTGTGTGGACACTACTTGATCAGTAAAAGAGCTAAGCTACTGAAAAGCTATTTGATTCAGAAAACAGCGACGCTACCACCACGCTAAAGAGAAATGTAGTTATATTAGTAACGACACTACTTGTAGCGCCGCTACTACCCAACACTGCTATTAGATTTATTTGGCTAACCACAGCCAGGCTGGAGGAAACAATCGGATGTTTTATCAGCAAGTGGCAGAGGTCATTCTGCCTTTAAACTGTCCTGTCATGCCCAATTAGGAGATTTACAAAGTTTGTCTTTTTTGATAGATTTGATTTCACTTTGCATTCAGAGCCACAGAGGATGCAGTCATGAGACAAAACCAAACCAAGCATAGTGCTATAAAAAGAAAACCCATCGTTTCAAAGTCTTCATTAGAGTTGAGATGCTTTTGAGGCTGAATCTCGGCGGGAGGAAATGAAAGCAGCAGTGTCTTTTTGGTCAGCCTCTTAGCCTGAAACGCCTGTAGTTTTTTAAGAGGACAGAGGGCTTGGGGTGGGTGGGTAAGGGACAGTGTCTGTGTGTGTGTGTGTGTGTGTGTGTGTGTGTGTGTGTGTGTGTGTGTGTGTGTGTGTGTGTGTGTGTGTGTGTGTGTGTGTGTGACTGGGATGCCAGTGTAGAGTGCTGTAGCTGCAGTCTAGACGCAGAGAGTGTACGAGAGTAGGTCTGGAAGTCATTAGAGACTCGCCCAGAGCAATGGTGAAACCTGCTGTTTTTCACAACCTGCTCTTTCCCCGCTTCATCTGTGGGCCAGCCTTCTTCCGTGACTCTATCTGGGACAGAAACAACAGTGACTCCATCCCTTGTCTCCTGCTACTCCCTCTAGCTTATGCCAAACTCACTCAAAAACAACAGGACCTATGCTCTGGAGGGACCTGACTTTTCTCAGTGTCAGGGTGGAAAACCCAAGACGTGAGACAAAATAAATGCCAAGCCTTATCTTAGCTTTCTGAGAATTTTGGTGTTTTTTGTTTAAGTTAAGATTGGCGAGATTGTGGTTTAGGAAAGGGGCAAGTACAGGTACATTGAGGTTGGCAAAAGCACTTTTATCCGCTACTCTTGATTGTGAGCACATACAAAAGTCCGCACAGAAGTCAGTACAAAAGGTTAAATAGTCGGTCAGAGTGCTTTTAAGTGCGAGTTTCTTTTGGACCAGTTCTTAAAGATTTACCTGATTAGTAAGAACCATTGGACTTTGGGCTGAGCCACAGACAGGATAGGGAAGTGGGAAGGAATTGAGAGACGGACTAACACATTGTTTCGTTTTGGTCTTTTCATGGTATTTGTTGACAATTTAAAAAAAATAATATCGCCAGCCATATTTTTGTTTTTTGAGGCATCTTAATGGTCGACATGCTAGGAGGCATACCGTGTAACCACAACATCCATCATTCAATTCTCTCCCCATGTTTCATGATGCTCTCTACTGTCAAACAAATCCCCAAAAAATCAAATGCTTTTTGGGGAAAAAAGGCTTAAAATCATGATGTTTGGTACAGAGCAGATGTTGGGTGCTGAACCTGTGAGGTACTGAATGAATCTCAACCCAGCTGAATATGGTTGATTAGTATTTTTGTAGCTCATAAAATGTCTACAGTATAGAGAAAATACTGGTAATCCACTTTTCCAAGCTGGACAAGTTTAAAATAAATATTGATTGAAATGCAGTGTTGTCATATGAGAGCGTTTTATAAACATGTATCCCAAACTGTATGTATACCACCTGTATACTGAGTAACATTTGTAGTTTTATTGTTGTGATAAATGTGCTATTTGTGAAGGTGCTTTTGCAGATGCTTCTGGTTGAAAGATGCATGAGAGAGGTTTATTTATTCACTCTTGTGGATGGGCCTTCACAGTGGCCTTTGTTAGTGTGTTGGCTATTGCCGGGGAAGTCAGCCACTGTCCAGTGCAGCTGCTGTGCCCTGCTGTGTAACCCCCACAATGCTGTGCTTTGTACCCTAGGGTGCTGGGTCAGAGTGGCATAAAGGGATACTGAGAGGATAAAACAAAAACAAAATGGTTGTCTGGGCATATGACTTTTTTATATAGAGCTTTGATCTGCATTCCTAATCAATGAACCACTGAAAGCCATGTAATGAAGATAAATGTGAACATAATTTGTCTGTTCCATAGCCTTCAGGTAGGGTGTAGGCTCTTGAAGAGCTGCCGTCTCCTCAGGGTGTAGAATTTATTGGGGTCCTGAAATATTCCCACGTGCCTTGGAAACACAGGAAGTGTGTAACGCTGAAATGACGTCCCCTGCCCCTGGCCTGTAATAAGGGCAGTTTTACAGACAGTTCCCACCTAAGCTGCAATTAGCTTTTTAGGAGATGAAGCACTTTAACAGCTACTTTCATAGTGGAAAACATAATCTCTCATCATGTAATGTGCGTCTCACTGACTCCTATCAAAACAAATGAAAACTGCCTTGAAAAGAAATTAAAGCTGGTGAGTTTTATCTTTGATCTCCTTGCTCAGAAGTTAGACCCACAACAGTTGTATTTAAACATGAGGGGGTTTATTGTTTGTGTGTATTTCATCTAGGGTGTCATTTACCAGACAGATATGGAGGAGGAGGGGATTTGTTTGATCTTGCTACTGTCTCCTAAACGCAGCCACCACCCAGTCCAGATAGCCATGAACATGTCAAAGACAACAGCCTTTGCTCAACATGAAAGCGTCTGTCGCCTTGCAGCACCTTGTTCCTCCAAGAAACTGCTGCAGGTGTGAGAGCATGTGCACACAATCTGCTGTCCCCCGTCTCCCCTCTTTAACACACACACACACACACACGCACACTTCATTTCTCTCATATAGACAATAAAGCAAACGTTTCACCTTTCTAAAAAACAGAGGAGAATGTTTGTCAACCATTAATGTGCACGAAAACGCCATATATTTTGGCAGTGAATTGGTTTTGTACTAAATTGTCAACAAAATATTATTTATTTACTATTAAGTTTTGTGTTACATTTTACTTTTATTGAATCACAGAGAAGCAACATCTTTTGAATACCCAAGACTTGAAGTAGTTGTACTACAGTACATCACTGCAACTTAGATAGTTACAGGGATGTATTATAGGTTAATTAATATTTCATGTACTGAATTTAGGAAATTTGACCATAATACTTTAATTTAGTCAAAAACCTTAAACCTGCATTAATTGATAGTTTTTTTTACACGTGGGGGCAGTGGAACAAGCTGTAAATACAATATTGACATATTATCACCTTATAAAGTTGGTATGGCTACCTTGTTACCAAACAGTTGCTTATTTACACGTCGAGCAGACACGGAGAAACATTAACATTAATTGTGTTGTGTTTCTCTCCAAAGTGGCGAATGTAACAATAATATTCACTCTTTTTTTTTTTTTTAGCTCTGTTTAGGTGTCCATCAACTCCTGTGTAAAATATCTGGCTCTAATGGTCCACTATGTGCAACTGAGCTAGCAAAGTTAGCTAGTTGCAAACTTTGTCTGCGGTTTTTTGGCTGAGCAGGTACAGTTGGTTTATCAAACAAAGTTTTTTCTTTAAAATCAGCTGCTAACGAGAGCAGTTAGACTGAAACGAAGTTTAAGTCATGGACTGTAAAACCCAACCAATGACCTGACAGATGCTAAAATGCTCCCTGAAGCTGAGGGGATCTGCAGAGCTGGGTGATAATTATCTGTTGGTTCATCACTACGAGGAACACCTACATTACACAGTAATTTTTTCCATTGTTTAACTTTAGCTTATTGTTGATGTGACATAATTGTGTGCCACACATTAAATAAACGTAAAGTAAATTAAAATAACATTGTCTTTCATTTGACCATATATTTTCAGCAGTACCCATATATACCCATACCCAGTATGTTCATAAGGATCCCAAAATGACTTATTGCAAACAGACCTTGTGCAACTGAAACAGTAAAGTGTATATATATATATATATATATATATATATACATTCTGTATTTAAGGGTATGGTGAGCCAGCTGTGATCCACAGGCCACCAGCAGGCCATTTTTATATAAGGAGTTGAGGCTGTGGCAGTAGAGAGGGCAAAGCTGGCCCCTTGATGCAGGACAAGAGAGCCCGGCCTGTGTTCAGCCACGAAAAGCATGTCAGGGGTTTAAATTTTAAAAAGATCATTATGTAATCTCAGCAGGGCTCTCCGCAGAAGGGGATGGGGCAGGCCAGAGGCACCCTTGGGGGGGCTAGGAGCAAGCCTGGGACAAGAAGAGAGACAGAGGGGGATTTATGATGTGGAAGACTGAGAGACACAAACAATAATATGATAATTTGGGTAATTGAAGCCCCCACCCTGCATGCTGAAGAGATAGACACACAGATGTTGAACACCTGGCTGTGCCTTGTGGCCGTCCTTTCTCTCTGTATGGCAAACTACCTTGTGTCTGATTAGTAGCAGTAATAAATGACTACATCCTGTATGCGAGAGTGCATTATTGAACACACAGCTTGTCTTCTGCAGTGGTTGTCTAACTTTGGTCTCCTCGGGTTTCTTGGCTCTTACGATGACGATTACTCTTGTCCGACCCCCTTGGGCCTTTCCTGTCATTTGCATAGCTGTTTTTCTATGCAATAATTAGTCATCTGTCGTTTTGACTTAGTTTTCTAATGCTTTACGTAACAAATGAAGGGGACTGTCTGGAGAGGGGCTTGGTGCCTAATTTGTGATGATTAAACTTCGTCTCTTGCTTTCTGGGTAAGAACTCTTAAGTGCCTTTCAGATATTTAGTTGTTCTGGGTCTGCAGTATGGCCCCCTCTCTGCTCTTCACAAGAAAAACTTGCACAATACTAATGGTTTTAAGTTAATCATCAGTCCATTGTGAGAAAATAAGAAGCAAATGAATTAAATAGAAATAGAGTCACTATGTAAGAACCTTATTCTGTAGGCAATAGGTCCATTTTCTTCTTCTTTCCCCTGTGTGTGTTTGTGAGAGAAAAGGAAGAAAGAGAGACAGAAAGAGTGTGTCTGTGTCTGTCTGCATGAACACTTATGTGAAACTGTGTGTGTGTCTGTGTGAGTAGTGTTGATAGAACTTTTATTATCTGTCCTTTTATGCATGAGCTTAAGGAAATAGGTGAATGACATAACTTTTTAAAATTCCCCCATTGATTTCCTTTGTGTGTATTTGTTTATTTTTCCTCTTACATAACAAATACAGACATAGGCTCAATCTATTTATTTGGTTGCAGAATCTGGTGGTGTTGTTCTGTACGAATCTTGCAATTTACTTTGCTAATAGAACTGTTTACTTAGTGGTTTCTCTGCCCGAAGAGCAGCAGTGCTGCTGTGTTTGGAGAAGGCTCAGTTTGTTGTGCTTTCGAGAGCTGGATTTAGCCTTCCTGCTTTGCTTGTCGCCCTGCCAGCCACCCCAGTAGCCCCCCAGGAAGCAATGAAAATGTGGTGTTGATATCTTAGAAGGAAAGGGGCGAGCAGGGAGCCTGAGACCCAACTTCCAACCATCAAGTGCAGAGAGGGCACGCAGTCTGCCATCAGGGTTGAAGCCAGAGATGGTTATAATAAACTGCCTTTATGCTGTAAATGTGTATAAAAACACAGTTAAACTGAGATGCGATTGCCTGGATAAAGGTTCAGGTAGTAACCCACTCTAGAGGCACCCACAGGTGTGTTTGGAGTAGCAGATTAATGTGTTGTTTTTCCACCTGCGGAGTGAAGTGTTTATAGGATAGCTGTCAGAAATAAACAGTGGTGAAGTGCAGCCATTGTTGCCGTCACCACTCTGCTACTAGCTGTTGCTGTGGCTGCTCCGCTGCTGGCCGTGATCTTTTTGACAAGACTGTCTTGAGTAGAAACATCAAAATACAAACTCCCATGTTAGCCGCTGATTCCTCTCTTAGCCTCAATGAAGCTCTGGTTGTTGTTGCGTCTTGTTTTCAGTGCCATGTCCTAGTTTTGTTTTGGAGTTTCGTGTGTTTGGCAGGGCAGACGAGGAGGGGAGGTCAAGGGGTGCCTCGGGGCTGCTTGGTCAGGATTCGGATGCTCTGTCCAAGAATGTGTCACGTGGGCCAAGAGCATCACATGGAGAGGGTCAGCCGGTTTGTGGGGACATGGTCATCAGTGGTCAGAGAAACCCAGTATTAGTATGTCATTAAGAGCTGCTGGCAGTAAAGTGGTGCAACACAGTTTATTCATGAGGTGTATTTATGGATCAACATTAAATTATTCATCTATATTTGGATGGCAGATTTCTGTGAAAAGTAGTCGGATACTTTTTAATTATCTAATGCTTGTTAGTCTAATGTTATGTAATAGTTTGGATATTTATCAGTATTTCTGACATTGTTTCATATTCTGAAAGCTCTGTTGTATTTAAAATAAACTCAAGGCAGTGGGTAGCCTTGTTGCTCTCTACAGTTGGCCTCATTCTGGCCCACATAAAGTCCCCTTTATGTTTTGCTCCAGCATTGGCTGCATCTTCTTATTTGTTTGTGTGTTTGTTATTGGTTCAATAAGCATTGTTTTAACTAGCATATGTGGGGGGAAACATGAACTAGTGAATGGAAAATCCCCACAGCCTAACAAGCTTTTGGCCCAGGGACAGCCTGATCCAGACCAAGTTCTTGACTCAGCTGGGCCTCTTTCTACTACTGGAGAGGAAACACAGATCAAGAGACAGTTTCCAAGATGAGTAATTCTGCAAAAACGTTACTTGTGAAAGAAAAAATACCTCAAGTGTTATAAAAGTATGAAAGGTCCTGGCAAAAACTAAGGAGAGTCTTGCAATATTAATCCTAAAACAGCACATAATTAGAAAGTGCCAGCTCCCCTTCCATCACTGTGCCCCCCGTGGCCCTCCACATTTCCCCAGCTCTCCCTCCAGGTGGCTGTGCCACAGTTCAGATCAGGCTTCGCACGTGACGCCACTTACAACACCACAGCTCAGCCTGCTTTTTAGGGGGCCACAGCCGATTTGTGTGATCCAAACAATGGTCTTAGTTCTCTTGTCCCCGCCCTCCCTTGCCACCCCCTCTGTCCTCACTCCCTCGGATCGGTAAAGTGCATGTGATCTACCTCTGTGTAGTGGCTTAAAGACTCCACTCGTGCAAAATGTCTGAAATCCAGCATGCGGCAATTTTGTTTCGATAGATGCGAGAGAAAGAAAGGCTTTGTTTTACTTGGTCACCTGCCGAAATATTGCTTCTATATAGCCATTTGCCTCAAACCCCATACTTGCACTGCAATTTTGATGAAGGTTGACGCTGATTGTGTGTGTTTGTTCATCGTCAGTCAAATGAGTTGAGTCAGACGGACCTATGAAAGAAGTGAAATCTGTCCTGGTGTCTGCTGACGTCTCTCTGACGTCTGTAGCAGAGAAATGAAGACTTGGAACAATCTCTAGTTCTCCATAGGAAAAGAATAGTCAAATCTCCAGCCTCAGTTTTCACCCACTGGCACAGTAACAAGGATAGCCTGTATGGGTCGATGATGGAGACACCAGGATAACTTTCCTTTTCCTTGGGTGCCCTAATTGACCTACAGAACAGAATAGCTGAAGCTGTACCAGCCAGCCTGTGTGGATCTTTCACTGAACTATTCAACGAGCTGTGTAGAGAAATAGAGCAAATAGAAACTTCTCAGAGAAAAAAGGTTTGGGCCTGCTAACCTGGCTCACTCACAGTAGAGGAATGTTGAATAAAAGACCCTGTTTAATTCAAATTAGCAATGCCTTTTCCACTGCGGCCTCGCCAACCGCTGCCAGCTCGCACAAGAATGAAGCCTTGTGGGGCTCTGTCCACTTCCTGTGGATGAGGTGTTCCACTTGGTCCTCTCTGTCTGCTCTCTGCCTCTCTCACTTTCTCTTTCTCTCTCTTTTTGTTTCTTACTGTGTTCATTTTCCACACATTGCCCTCCCTCTTATACACTTACTGTAAATGGGTCAACAGATGTTGGTGGAAAAATGATGGGAGGAGATAAAGAAGGAGGGAGAGAGTGAAGAGAAGGAGGGACAGCCAACAGTTTGACTTTCCACATGGGCTGAGAAAGATGAGCCCTGCAGAGGAGTGATCGGTTTCATATAAAGTTCATGCATCAAAACAAAAGGAAGGAAGACGTTTATTTGTATCTACTTTTCAGTTAAAAATAGACAGCAAGTAGACAAATTATCTACTATTATGAATCATATCATCATTGTTCTTATATTTTTGTTTAAATGTAGTTCTAGTGTCTCGTTCTATGAATCAGTGGAATTTAAAGGAGTAGTTCAATATTTGCTTATTCGCTTTCTTGCTGAGAGTTAGATGAGAAGATCAATACCACTCTCATTTCTATTCACTAAATATGAAAGTAAAGCTAGCAGATGATTAGCTTCACTTAGCAGTATGGAAGCCTGGCTCCCACCAAGTTCAAAACTGTATGCCTCCCAACAGCTCTATAGCTCACTAATTAACATCGTGTAACTTGTTTGCTAATTCATTGGCCATTTAGACCATCGGCTGAGTGCACGGACTTCCTTGAGTCTTGCTGTCCCTGCGAGGTTGCTAGGCAACTGGTCGCCAAGAAATAGTAACTCCTCATTAAGAAATTATTGTTCTTACATTTCAAACGCTATAAACATGTATTGTAACCATACTGAAGTATGGTCGGAGCATGGTATCTATCATGTTTTTTGTTTTTTTTAACATTGTATTTATTGGGTTTTAATATTAAATATCAGTACAAAATACAAATTAGACAAATATCTATCATGGTTGATAGCTTATATAAACACATACATGTTGTCAAAATAGCTACTGTATAGGGTTAGCTTTGTTAATTATTGTTTTTTGTTGTAATTACTATGCCAAAATTCAATCATGGTCTCTGATGGTTAAATTGTCAGTCATCTCACAGCACAGACTTGGACAGTGGTGACAGCAGTTTGGAGATACAGTGCAGAATTATGGGCAAAACATAGACTAGTTGGACTTAAAGACTGAAGTTGTGCTGAGTCATTAGTCTTTTTGTGGATGCAAGTTCATTAATAAGGTCGTTAAGGGGAAGGCCCTTGCTGCTTGTCCAATGGTTTTAGTTGTACATTCACTTCTGTATCGAGTTAAAGCTGCATAGATTTAGTGTCTTGGAGGGAGTAGTTTTGGCCAAACTTTTATTCACCCAAGACGAATATGTTTTCTTTCCCAGGGATCCCAAAGTCCTCTCTTAGCACATACTACAATGCCAGGCCTGCGTGCCACTACACTGGCATGCTTACTGTCGGTGTTTTGCCTCTGGGATGGATGTGTGTACGCTGCAGATGTAGTGCAAGTAGTCATTTGGCTAGGCCCAGCTAGGGTAATGGTGTGTTTGTAATTCCTGCTCGTTTTCTCTAGTGGCCATCTTTTGCTGTCACAATGGTTTTTTGAATTTCTTCCTTGAGGTTCTGCCTGCTACGTTCCTGCTAAGGAAAAGATGAATATAAATCCATGACAGATGAGAAGGGGAAGGCAAAAGTATTGGGAAACAAGGTCAAGAAGCAAAACAGCTTGCATTAGGAAAAGAGGGGAACAGAGGCAAACAAACATGCAAGTTTTCTTGAACACATTTTTTTAGAATCAGAATGTATCATGTCTGATACATGGACATGAATTAACCATTGTGATGTTCTTGCAGAGACACTTTATGAAAGCATACCAGTTTGACAACTCATGCTTGCAGACATGGTACAAGAGAGGACCTTACACAATATATAGGGTTTCCCAACTTGTGAAAGTGCAGTATATTTCCTAACATTACGACATGTAGCTCTGATTAATTACAGCAATTCACACATACAGTGTGACTGATCAGTCACTGTTGGTACAGTTTATCGTTGCCCTTTTCTTTCTGTCGTGTATTTCCCTGATGAAGGGTCAGCGGCAGGTAATGACTACACACCTGAGTTTTTGCTTAGAACAGGAGAAAGTGATTGTGCCAGTTTGATGATCTGTTGATTGGGAATGACTTTAAGATCTTGAGAATCTTTGATTGCCTCATGGAGGAATGTCCCGTATATTTTAAGGGTTTTTCCAGTTCATATCCCACCACTAAGTTGGCCCACTGATTCCCAATAAGGGTGAGCATGAGGGATCTTTGGAAGTCAGTCTTCATCCCGCCTGTTTTTAGTGTATCCATAGCCAGGTTGTTGCTGCACAGCACCCTCACTGCAGGTTACTTTTATCTTGTGTCTGGGCGTATAATGGTTTGTGATGAGACCCCCCACTGTGGTGTTATCCACAAATATAAAGGAACAGATAGCTTGATGTGTGCTCACTGGAAGAGCTGGTAGAGAAACATTTCTCTGTTGCTCCGGTCCGACAAATATGCTGTCAGCCACACATAGTGCCCGCTGTCTGCCAAAAAGTCTGTCTTCCACTGGCAGAATGAAAGGGCAGTGTTTCATGAGGACTGATTTTAAAGCATCTCTGCTTCACTGAACAGTTTATAGTCAAGACAAAATGGATGAACGAGACAAAGGGAGAAGGCATATGACAAAGATCCCAGGGTAAGATCAGTCTTTGGAAATCTTAGCTTCACGGTTCTGTACTGTACGTGCCTTCATAGCTCCAAACAAACCGGCTTACAGCAGGGTGTGTGGAGAGGCTGGAGCTGGAGCTGTGTTTACAGATAAGGTGGCACACTGCAATTTTGGTATCATTTTGGCATGACATTGCACTTGTATTTCTGCCTGCTGAGAATGGTTCTTATTGTAAACCCAAGCAGAAAGAACAATTTTAGTGACTTTTAGTTGACAGTCGCACATGGACTTCTCAAACATCCAACCAAAATATGTTGAGTTTAGCATCTTTTACTTTGATATACAACTTTAATCTATAGTGGTACACATTCAAAATACTGTACATCAAAAGACAATTAATAATGCAACTAAGAAAAACTCTATTTGGGTTAGATTAATGGAGTGATTGTAGCCTATAATATCATCTGCAACATTAAAGGATGTCTTTCTTTTTCAGTTGATTAAAAATATACAGTATGTAGCCTTTTCTCTGGAATGATATGTTGGATTGTCTGTAGTCTCTAATTTGATTGATGCACTGAATGCAATCATGCCCAGGTCAAACAGGATGTGTTAATTTAATAATTAAATGATCAATTCATGGGAAACAATAAAAGAACCAGGGTTAAAGTTGAGTCTTGAAAAGTGACCACATTTATTTAAAGATAAAATATTTGTCTTGTCTTTACTGTTGATGTAGAGTTTCTGAGGGTTTCATGAACTGAGTAGAGGGTGCATTTTACAAGATGTAAAGTAGCAAATTTGACATTTATTCAGTCATACAAAGGATTATTACACGAAGAGGTTACAGGAAAACATATTTGGAAAATTTCAGAAATTCGGCCGGTATTAATAAATGCAACTTCACTTCTTATTTTGTCCTGACTTTATCAGTTGACCATGTTTGCGTTTGTCTTCCTCAGGTCCACACAGTACCATATCACGGTGCCCTCCCAATGAGTACCAGTGTGGAGGAACAGAACTCTGCATCCACATGAGCAAACTGTGCAACGGGGCCCCAGACTGTACTGACGGCTGGGATGAGGGACCACACTGCAGAGGTATCCGCGTCAAGACACGTGCATTTTTTGGGATATGCAATATGAATGTGTGCAGGCTAATAATACAAAGCTTGTGCTAGTACACACTGTCTGTGTGAAAAAAGTCACAGTAATGGATTGATTTACCGCATCAATGTGAAAATATTGGATTGGTGTCTTCTGTGTTGAAACGCTGTGTTTTTTTGTTTTTTTTCATCCAGCAGCAATTCTGTATAGAGACACAAGCAAATGTACGTTTGACGTCATTCATTCATTCTGTTGCAAAAAATTAGGGAAGTTTCTAATTTTGAAACCAGAAACTAGGAAGCAATTTATGATGAGCCTAAGGAATATAATACCATTTAAAAGAATGTGCTGATCAAGTTGACCACACTGAGAGGAAATAGAACTTGATTGTGCAAAAGATCAAAATATCTTTACTGAATAGATGAATTATTACATGAAAGGGTGAAGGTCTAAAGGGAACTTATATAGCACTGAGGACTTCATCTGTTGGAAGTCATGTCTGTCCAAAGGTTAGCAGAGGAACACAACTGACGGTAGACAATCAAATACTGTCCATCAAGCTACTTTGTGTCTCAAATTGGTCTAAATCCTAACACAGGTCATGTTAAACTAGCCAGCAGCCATCTTAAGAGCAGCGTCACTAATATGTACCCTGAAGTGTAAATACTCTGGAATAACCTTGATTGGTTTTAATGATAGGTTTTCATTTTGCTTGATTCATGCCAAAACTTCTCACCTCCAATCTGTACAAAATCCAACAACTAAGAATCTTACTGAACCAAAACACAAGATAGAATTATTATTCTATCCCGAGGCTCAGAGATTTTGATTGGCACAGCGTGTGCACCTGTTTTTTCATCTCCCCACTACAGCTTCAGTTTGAAAATGAGTTACGATAAAATATTTATTAAAGAAACACTGAGGGAGGCATTGGAAAAGACATCAAACTTTCATGCATTTTCAGGCTGGCTGGACTTTGAGGTGAGAGTGGACGTCTGTGTATGTGTGTTTTTGGTTGTGTGTGTGTTATGTATTCACCACAGAATTTGGGAACAAAGATGGGCTCCATGACTGACTGTTGGTTTTAGGGTTAAAGTTAGAATTTGGTTAATGGTGTGTGTAAGTGTATAAATGTGCCTGTGACTATACAGTGTCTCTGGTTTACATGTTGTTTTCTAAGAGGTTACATTTTCAAAGTCAGGGGTCATCTGATTGATATGAGTGGTTTGCATTCTGAACCAAAAAAGACAATTTCTATGTACTTTTATTTGCTCCAAAATAAATATTTTGTGGTATGTGTCACGGTAGGTTGTTTACATTCTTGCCGAAGTTGGTTTTCTAAACACATTTCAGTTGTTCGATGCTCAGACTTGTTTTGGAAAATTCCGGGCATGTCTGTAATTTGAACTGTGGTTGGCCCAGCAAGCCTCTGGAGTGCAGCAGGAAGTGCTTGTGTACTTGTCTATAATATTCAATGAATTGGCAGCAGGGCACTGGCTATATGGAGTAACTCATCTGGTGTTTATTCTCAAACAGATCACTCAAAAGTCTAATAGCTAAAAATGCACAAACTAAAGATAAATCTGCTGATCTGCCAGTTATAGCTCTTTGAAACCGTTCACGTTCAAGTTTAACTTGATTATTGATTTAGGAAATTCATATGTTCAGCAGTGCAGAAATACAGTACAGTACAGTATAGCACCGAAACTGTGGGCTTTTACTTCCTTTATTTTGAAAGACTCGCGAGATTCTTGATCGTGCGTCTCTCTCTCCGGAGGTGTTGTGTTGGTGTGAATTGCCTTCCAGTGTTTCTGGGCAAAGTGAATCACTTGTGACTGATAGATCTCAGCCGGGTTTGACACGGCAGTGTCTGTTTGACTATGACTCACTGTGTCTTCATTTATATCTCACAGGGTATGCAGTGCACTGTGCAACTCTGCGGAGATGCCATTATGCATCGGTCAGCTGACCGAAGTGTGAGGTGTGATTGTAGCGTGTTGCATTTGTGCCCTTCTATATTTGATGTATGTGCAGCCTTGGAGAAGGTCGGGGTTAGCTGGGAGGTATTGATTGTGAGTGCAGGACAGAAGTATTTATTGTTTTCTATTGTGTCTCTGGCCTTCCATTGACACACTTTTTATCTAATATTTGTTTTATTTAAAGGAACAATCCACCTTAACATCACTTAAAAACTTGAAAGGACATCATATTTTAATGATTTAAAACATAAAGGTGAAAATCACATTTTGATGACACTAACTCAGAATCAAAGTATTTTATTTTCAGACTCATATTTGCAGTTTGCTGACATTCAAGTTTCAGACATGGTTATTGTAGTAATATTAGTTCAGTCAGAAATTCAGAAATACAGTTAGGTTTGGCATTTAGGCGTCTTCTCAAATGCTCCCTGGTTGGTCTAAAATCGTCCAAAGCTACATGTGAAAATGTTTTGTCTTCTTGTTTTTCTCATTCCGTATCTCTTCTGCTTTTGTACTGAGCTGTTGTTCACTTATGATCCACTTGTTGGCTTGAATGAGTTTTCCAATTCTGAACTCATCACTCTAATCTGTGACACATTCTGGTTGAATAGATGTTTTTTGGTTTTCAGGGACAGATCTAGGAACTTTGTCTGAGAGCCTGTTCAGTTTCTGAACTGCTGACATCCAGTGTCACACTACATCCAACAACGCTTACTGTCTGTCACATATCTTGCCAGTTCTGGTGTTAATGATGAGTTGATGGGTAAGTGGGCTGTCTGCTAATTATTTATATGTGCCTCATTGTCAGGAGGAGGCCGCAGAGAGTATAGTTCATTAATTTGGCCACACACTTCCAGTATTTATGCACTTCAGCACCCTGCTGAGCTGTAACTGTTCTCCAGAAAGTGTAAAAGCAGATTCAGCAGCACTGGCTCCTGTTACCTACAGGCATGCCTCTCAGATTTTTCTGCCAGCAGGATGAATGAAATGAGTGATCACAGTATAATCTATGGGTTTATAGTGGTATGTTGAATAGATTATTACAGATTTATGCACAAATCCACCTCCTATTGGAACCACTGATTCAGTTTTTTTAGCCGTAACGTAACGTCAGTAACAGGAACAAAACATGAATAAACATCTCATACCTTAATAGGCAGTCGTTCCTTTATACAATGTCTGTCGCCTTCCTGTCTTCCTACGCACATTATGCCAAAAACTCAATCCGGTCTTCTGTCCGCCTCCCCCTCTTTGTCTCCCTCCAGAATTTATGTCCAACTGCTCGCTCATGGGTTGTCAGGAAAACTGTGCAGTGACTCCAGGAGGGCCTGCTTGTTACTGTAAGAGTGGTTATGAGATCAGCCCAAATGGAAAGACATGCAAAGGTGAGTTCCTCTAAGCAATGGCCACCCTCTGGGCCTCTGTGACATTTGCAGTTAAGTATGTGCTGCAAGTATTTAATCAATAAGTCTGAAAAAATAGTAGATCTTTGTATCTTTGTATTTCATGCATGAGGTGGCAAATACCCAGCACATGACAGGATGAAAATACTACTGGATATCTGTAATATGTTGTTTGTGTTATGTTGCATCAACAAAAAACATAAGCATTGCGTGGCTTACGTGCTTACCTCTCCGGTAACGCCACATCAGTGCTGAAGTTTCTTTAGCTTCCAAAGCTGCACCGCTGTTTACTCAGGTTTTGGAGAAATTGAATCAAGTGCAGAGCCCGCAGTGGGTAGTTCAGGGGGCCTGGGAGAGTGGAGCATTTTCCATAAAATCCTGTTTAGAAACCTTGATTGGCATTGATGAGTAACACTTGTAAACCTCACTGATGTATTTGTTACTTTGTGCAACAAGACACCTTTAATGACACTCAAACTTAGTCTGGCCAAAATAAATTGAACAGGAAACACAGAATTGTTAATATTGTTTAAGTTAATACGATGGGGTATAAAAATTAAATTAAAAGACTTGTGGACCCATCTTTGGATATGTTTATGTTTTTATTTTCAGTTTGTACCTATTTCTAAACTAGAATTGTTTTTTTGCTCTACCAGGAGCACTAAGACCATCTGTTGTTTATATTCAGATTTTGATGAGTGCAGTGTGTATGGGACCTGCAGTCAGTCCTGTATCAACACTGAAGGCTCCTACACCTGCTCCTGTGTGGAGGGCTACTTGTCCCAACCAGACAATCGCTCATGCAAGGCCAAGAATGGTAAGTACCAGCAGACAGTGGCAGGACTTAATGTACACCGGTTTGACTGATACTGTGGGGATGTTCTGTTCATATTCCTCCTGTTAACCGTTATCTATGTCCATGTTACTTTCCAGTACCAGTAGACCGTCTGCCTGTCCTGTTGATCGCCAACTCCCAGAACATCCAAGCCACCTCCCTGAGCGGCACCACAGTGCATAGCCTGCTCTCCACCAGCACCAAAAAAACCACAGCCATGGACTTCGTCTATGCCCAGGAGACTGTCTGCTGGATCCATGTAGGAGACTCCCCCTCATCCACACACCTCAAATGTGCCAAGATCCCCAATCTAAAGAGCTTCACAGAGGAGAGAGTCATCAATATCTCCCTCAGCCTGCACCGTGAGTATACCACAGCAGTATGCAACTTCACCCGGGTACACAGCAGAATGTTACGACCCAGGTCTCCAGACATAATACATGACACAACAGCAGAAACAGCAGCCTCACACTGCAACAAGGCAAAGTATGTGTTTTTCTGTGTGTGTGTATTGCAATTTTTTTAGGATATTTTATTCCTGGAGACCACATATAGGGTGAATTTTCTCAGCAAATTTCAATAGCTCATGTGACAAGAACAGTGGTAACAGCACAAAGACTGGCAGATAACAATGAACACTACCACACAGCGATCTGTCAAACATCTCTTGTTTTTTTTAAACAGAATTTTCTAGTTTTCAGTGGAAAACACAGAGCTACTCCACTCTCCACAAAAGGTGTTCTGCATAAAAATGTTTACATCACTCGCAACACATCGTCTTATGTGATGTGTATTTTTCTGATTAGATCCTATGTGAGGAGCAGTCACACTTTTTCCTCTCGCTTCATATACAAAGGAGGAGGAAAAATTATGTATTTGTATATCACTTCACTCAGAAAAGTACGTCCCATGCTTCCATTATTCATGCAGCATTTATGTGATGCATACAATACAGTACAGCACAAGATGAAAATACAGAAAAAAGCAGCACAGCAGATGTCCATTTCACCCACGGCTCCTGCAGCAGGTGAACCTTGAAACCATTAAATAAGGCTACACATTTGTTTTGACACACACAACTTAAAGAATACATCCAAATGATATTCATTAGAAATTGCCCTTTACATAGCCTGGTATATACAGAAAAAGCACATTGAATCAGATGTTTTCAGGTGTATTTCCGGTCCTGTTGCTATCTGGAAATGAATGCAGTTGGAATCAGATGTCTGCCTGTGTGACATTCATCTAACAAATAAGAATTTAATGTAATTCTGATTCACCTGTGCTTTTGGCCCTCCAAGGTCTTGCCCACCTATTAGATAGGGGTAGTAGTATAGGCCTCAGCTGATCCTCAACTTGAATGATTATTTTTGTCAATTTTGTCAATTTGGCTGGGCTTGTCGGCCTAAATGTTCATGTACACATGTGGGTTGTTTCAAATATATTTTAAAATGTAAACATGTTGACAAAGACTGTCCAAAAATGTAGCCAAAACCAAATTGAACATCAATACCTGTGGAATAGACGTGTCCTTTGCTTCCCTGTGCTTGTGCACGGCCTGTGAGTCAGAAATACTGTGGCAACACATTAAAAGCAGCTGTGTTTTTCCATGGCTTAAGTTTCATTTCAGAAAACACTCAAGAGTCTTTTCTCCTGTAAAAATTAAACTAAAAGGGCTCCACAGCTTGGTGTTCTAAGGAGTATGATTGAATGTGGACGTGTGTATGTGTGTGCTCTTGAGTATAGACAACCTGCAGGTCAAAAGCCTCCACACCCACAACCAGCTTCCCCTCACTCCCCTTATCGCTTCTTTGCTTCAAGCCCCAAGTTCCTGGCCATGTTGAGGCCTGGCTTTCGGGCAGCTTGTCTTCACTGTGAATCAGAGGGAAGGCAGCCACAGAGACAACACATTTATCCGCACAAAGCCAACAGGAATGTGTCATTGTACTATATTTTAGGAAAATGGTTGACAGATGGTTTATAACGATCTGCATTGTCATACTTATCTGCAAACATTAATTTAAGGACTTTGCTTTGAATTAAAACAACATTGCATTTTTCTCACCCTTAGTCATTATGTTCATATTGTCTCCCGTGTCCTTCCCAGGTTCTCCCCACAACTCCCTTAACCCTTAACTTATAAAATGCAGAGAGTATGGACTCTCTTTTCTCTGTATTTTACTTGCATACAAGCATTGTGACCAATCACATCCACACAGTGTGCAGCGACTTGTCTCCGTTCACATCCCTTTTCTATGTGACTAAAGAACGCATCTACATGACAGAAATGACTTTCTCAGTGCAGACCATCAGAGAAAATGAAAAGACCGAATGATGACAGTCGGGGAGTTCTGTCCTCCACATGCACGCACAATGGGGTGTAGCTGTCATTTGGAGATATGTTCATTTCTAACCAGATGATATCAGACAAGCTCCAAATAATAGAAATTATGCATGAGGCATTTTCCCTGTCCCTCACAGTAATAAGATGAACCCTGATGCAGCTCTCAGTCTGTTTTGAGCCTAACGCCATATCTGATTTTTGAACATTATACAGTTTATACATTATAAATCCCTTAATTAATCTTTCTCACACAGGAAAAAAGGATGTCATCCTCAAAATTACAGAAATAGTGCCACGTTGATATAGAGATTTCCTATTAGGAAAAAACATGTATTTGTGCTTAATTATTATGACCAGAGTAACTAAAAGAACAAGGATTATCAGTGTTGCTGTAATCGTGCAGCTTTAACCAGAACCTCGGCTCTCATTGGACTCATCACTTTAAGGAACAGAAGAATTTGCAGGAAATTCCAGCAGCTTGAACTGGGTTCTCCATGGCTGTCCCCCACACACATTCACCCACACATGCTGCAGCGCTCGTGTGCAGACACATCCTGATCTAAATGGATAACTGGCTGCATTGAGGAGCATGGACAGGATGCGCGTGACCGATGATGAAGGATTACAGCTGTACTGCTGAAATACGGAAGCAATTGAGGGGCTTTTCCTGAATCAGTATCAGTATCACTATTTTCGTGTCGGTAGGTGCATATGTGTGAGATGAGAAAACTGCTTAGAGATGCCATTTGAAGGCATTCGATTGTTAATGAGACTAATCAAATGGAAAGAGGAAATATAGTCCTGGTTGTTTTCTGGCGTGACTGTTTTGCAGAATAAAAGCAACCACTTCTCAGGATATGACACAAAACATGGAAAAAAGTATAAACCTTTATATTTATGATAACTTAGACAAATGAGAAATATCTAAAGCGCTGCATTCACCTAGAGGACACAAACAGCATGCAAAAAATATAAAATGAAAAAGGGCAGATTTTGGTTGGATCTGTTCCAGTCCATAATCTGGAGTGACTGCTTATGCAGCAGAATTGGTCTTTTGGACAAAGCGCTGGGGTGAGTGTGACAGAATAGGAGGAGCAGGTTTATGCTTACAGTCAACATGGAAGGAGCCGGCAACAACCAATGGTGGGTGAACATACAGGGGATGGTGCACGTATGGTTATAGTGATCGAGGGAGTGAGGACCTCAGTATGCCACAGATGAGTTGTCCAGATGTGCCGCCCCCCCACTCTCTCTCTCTCTCTCTTTCTCTCTCTCTCTCTCTCTCTCACTTTCATTAGAATGATGAAACACCTATATATATACCTGTATTTGATAGTGTCTTGTTCACGCTATTGCTAATTATATATATATATATATATATATATATTATTTATGTAATATACCAGTCACTCAAAATCATTATCAAATATACAAAAGTGGTGATGTAAGCCTCATGTGACAATTAAAAATCTTACCTTTTCTCTACTTTTAGCTTTTATGAGACAAAACAAATGGAATATATTGGAGTTCATTATAATTAAGCAGTTTAAAATGATCACTACTCACCAAATAATGGCTTGATGGAGGTGCTCGAGCTGAGATTCAATTATTCAATATTCATTTTAGTAATACAACAAGACCAAGAGTCTACAGCCATGCTAGCAGCTCTGTGAGCAAACAGTGGTGCTTTGCGCTAAATGCTAATGTATACGAACATGCTCACAATGACAATGCCAACATTCCAGGTATAATGTTTACCATAAACCATCTTAGTTTAGCGTGTTAGTATGCTAACATTTGCTAATTAGCACTAAACGCAAAGTATAGCTGAGGCTGTGTGGTGGACTTGCTGACCGACAGACAGACTGACATTGAATATTGGACTATAAAAATACCATTTGTAGTGCAAACACAATGCATTTCAAACATTTGTTGTTGTTTTAAAATGACTTTAAGGGACTTTGGCACATGAACCACATTTAATCATTTTCTATTACATTAAGCATATTCTGAATGAGCTGTGCATGTCCGATATCTATATTTATTGTAAACTATGATGAAGAGTGCCTTACTGCAGCAGGAAACTTTCAATACATATAATCCCGGTGAAAAGCAGTTTAATCAGTTGTGCTGAGAGCTCTCCCAATGGGAAACCTAGTAATGATGCTCCACACTATGCACAGGATGGCTGATCCCAGAGCTGTCACTAAGCCTCCCTTCCCTGCTTGAACTGCAAGAGCTACGGTACCTGCTCCCCCTGCACAGTGAGCTACAGTGTGCTGCTTAGCACAGACACTGGCCTGAAATCTCCTTAAGAGGTCATGTGCTGTTAAAAGGCAAGCCAGTCAGCACATTTTCAAATCTTCTCTCCATTCAACACTTTATTCAACTTTAAACCTCTCTCTCGCTCTCTCTCTCGCTCTCTCGCTCTCTTCAGTCTATACTTTAGTCCAGCAAATTATCCGCATACTTTGCCTTCTAGCGTTGTATGGCTTCCGGATAATAAGAGAACCAAATTTAGAGCAAAAACTTTTTTTTGTTTGTGGTTCTCCCCCCTGCCTGTGTGTTTCTGGTGTGACGCCTTCGCCAGATGCTTGGGGAAGTTTTTTGGAGTGCGGGAGGTTGGCGAGGGAAAGTGGGGGTTGGGGCGTATGAGCGGTTGGTGTTAAAACTTCAATCACAGTTTAAAAGTGACGGTTAGGAGCTATCAAAACCAGCTCCACTGAAAGTCTTCTTCTTTTCCTTTCGGCTTTTCCCTTTCAGGGGTCGCCACAGCGAATCATGTGCCTCCATCTAACCCGGTCCTCCGCGTAATGCTACTGATATAACTACATTATTGATTCCCTTAGCAGCATAGTACGAGCAGTGGGTGCCTGTGAAGATCTATGCCCCTTCACTTGTACTCCTACATATAGTTATTGGAGTAAAACTCCGCCTAGCATTGCTCCATTTAGCAATACATTTTAAATACATTATGTAGACATCCACTTGGCTGTTGTTTTTCTTAGACCAACAGGGAGCAGAGACATGAACTACAAAACACATAGAAAACAAGTTGTTTAGAGAGTAGAAGGCAGCCGGTTCTGTTTTTTCACTTATGCTGTGTTGTTTTTTTATAGACTAGTTTCAGACAGACAGAACTGCAGTTAATGAATCCAGACTGTTTTTCCACCTCTGTGGAATAGACAAAGGGGAGGGATAGGGGGATGATGCATGGAGGAGGAGGAGGACAGAGAGCGAGAAAGAGAGAGAGAGAGAGAGAGAGGAGAATTGGAGGAGATAGAAAAGTATCTGGCTTTGCTGGAGCCATTTCTGTGTAGCAGAGGTGGAGGAAAATGGAGAGCAGGGGGTGTTAGCGAGAAGGGGATGGACTTTTTTTTCCCAGGGCTTCCAAGTAAACTTTTCAAATATTGCACAACCCCCCACCCTCACCCCCCTTCCCTTTGTTTATCCATTGCTTAATCAGTGAATCAGTGTGTTGTGGGGCAGCTGGAAGTGTTTAAACAGAGAACTCTGTGTTAGAAATTAGAGTACCTTTGGGAGTATGGCCCCTGATACCCATAAACCTCAGAAATGCTGCTGCACAATGCCCAAGTTTCCTTAATGGAAATCAGATCTCTCTCTCTCTCCCTCTTTCTTGTCATCTCTGTCTTCTTTCTTTTTTTCACTTTTTCGTCCTTTCCTCTCTGTCCATCTGCATTTTTCTTTTATCTGTTTTCCACTTTTACTCGTAACCCAGAATATCTGAAAGTGTTTCCCTCCCTTTGCTAGTTGGACTCTCCAGAAAAATGTGTCAGTTTTACTAAACACAGAGGGCTCCTCTGGAATTACAGTCAGATTTATTGGTCCAGAGCTGGTAAGCTTTCACTATGCACACTTCCATTGCGTTTTTCTTTTCTGTTTGGAGAAATTGATCCTCTGGTCTCCCCTAAATCACAACAGTGACCTGATCACCCCTGGCAAAATAGCACCATATTAGACTCCCACCCTTCGCACTGAGCATTGCATGACAGAGGACTCCTGCAGCACGACTTTAGCCCTATATCTAAGGTGTTTGTGTGCGTGTGTGTGACTCTGTGAGTCTGTGTGGATAGTTATGCGGAGAGCAGAGCTTGTGGCAGCTGTGAAAATACAAATCTTGTGGTGTGTGAAGCCCTCCTCCCCACTCTTTCACTCCCTCTCTCCCGCTAGCTCACTCATATGCAGACACATAGTTTTCATTCCCTGCGGAAGAAGTATTAAATCCTTTGCTTAAGTAAAAGTAGCAAATCCACAATGTAAAAATACTCAGTTACAAGTAAAAGTCTTGCATTCAAAATGTTACTGAAAGCAGCTATAATCAATATTTTCATATTAACAATGGCTCACACGACTACTATGTGATGCTTGTAGTGATTAACCAACAGATAATTAGTTCTCCTCAGCTTTATGGAGCACATTAGCATCTTCTAGCTCATTGTTTTGGTTTTCCATCCACAACTTTATCATTTTGGTTCAACCACACTGTTTGGTTTTAAATATTATTTTTGGGAATTCAGCCTTTATTTGATAGCGAGTAGCGATACAGACAGGAAATGCAGGGAAAGAGATGGGGGGAAACACATGCAACAAAGGTCCCCAGCTGGGATTGTACCATGGACGTTGTTGTTATATGGTATGCATCTTAACTACTCGGCTACCCTGCTAAAGCTCTAAAACCCACTGTGCGCCAGACACACAGACACAGACAGACACAGTTAACGACAAGTTAGCTAGTGAACATAGTGGAGCATTTAGCAGCTAAAACTGCTTGCCTCAGGAGTTAGTGAAATGCAAAAAGGAGATATTCGACTAACATTCATCAGGAGGGACTGAAACACAATGTCAAATGAATGCTAATGTTCCGCCGTATTTGCTGGATGTGAAAACTGAACAACTGTTTGCTAACAACAATTTATCAACTTAAAAGTTGACCATATGTCAGTGTTGTGTTCGCAGCTTGTTTCCGCTGCCCCCAAGTGGCCAAAAAATCTGTTATTGCAGATTTATTGCATCATTATTAAAAGTACTAACTATGTAGGCAGAATAACCCTGTTAATAAGCCATGTTATTATATATTTCTGGATTATCATTAATGATGCATTGTGTTAGCATAATTCGAATGTTCAAGTGTAGCTGTGGTGGTGCTAATTTTAACTATATACTGTAGGTAGTTTACTATTTTGTAAAGCAATGCATGACCATTTATATTCTTATAGATTGTTTAAAATCTCAGTTTGCAAAGTAACTATTTACTGCATGTTGACCCATTCTTTTTCTTTAAATGAAATTCCGAAATCTCTTTCCTATATATTTTTGCTATATTCCTGTAATAGTATAGAGTAGTAACTTGATACTTCTGACCTTACCGTAGCTTGACATAATAAAAGAGAGGGTCTCTGCATTTTGCGTGGCCGAGGGGGTTTTAAAAGTTGATTTCAGCAAACTATTAATTATTATTATTATTATTACGCACAGTGACATAGTACCAGTATTACTGTCAAATTAAATTCGGTCTTTAAGTCGCTGAAGGATTTGAGGTCGTGGTCTATGTAAAGGTCACCGAGCACTGCAGTAATATTCTTTCAATAGAAGGAGGATTTACCAATATGTAGGCAGGGATCGTACCATTCCCTAGTGGTCATGTTAAGGAAGGGGTCAAAATTGAGAATCTCTTCTTCCAAACTCCCTTAAGGCATGACAGTACAGGATGAGACTGAGCGCTGAGAGGCAGAAAGATAGGCAACCAGGGGAAGAGCAGAACAAGAGTGTTTTTCTACACTGATTCAAGGGGGGTGCCTGCTCTGGAGGGACAGACCACTGTGCCAAGTGCCATAGGCAGAAGACATAATGGTACAGAAGTGATACTCACATTTTGAGGTTTTTGAAGGCGCACCCTAGCTCGTTTAGCATTCCCAAAAACATGGCCACACAGTTGATTAAACCTGTGGTTTAATACTTTGCCGGGACTCTCACCAGCAGTGATGCAAGATGTTGTTGAACTTGGGGGGCTACATAAAAAGGAGAAACTTAAGTAAAGTATCTTAGAGGTATGCTTAAGTACAGTACTTGAGTCAATTACATTTCCACCAGTTGCTACAGTAAATTGAAGATTCTGGACCTTTAATATCCTCACATCTCCTTTCCTTTAGCTTTAACAATAGCTTTCTGTCTGATCCTTGGCTCAGACTCAGTGTGGCTGAGCTGGTGTTTGAGGAAAGGAAGGAAGAGGAGGGAATGAGGGAACCAGGGAGAGGGGTATAAAAATGTCTCATGTTATTCTTTTTCACTATGTTTCTACTCTCTCAGACCCTCCCTATGTGGTCCTGCACCACATTCAGAACAGTTTGCATGGAGCAGGAGTATTCTATTTTTTTCCTTTTCCAGACTAGTCTCTGTTGAAATTCTGTAGGCTGTAAATGTTCCATAAAGTGCATGTGTGGTGCATCTAGCTGTTTGATTTTCATTGTCGGGTGGGGCAATGGTCTTCCCCGTGAGCTACGCCTCGCAAAAATATACGCAGCGGCAAGTGCACACCTGCCATTGCTTAGCCACAGCTACGACAACATCACACTCCTCAAAGCAACAAACAGCCTGTCTGTCTGAGTGACTTTGAATGACAGATGCATTACCTAGACACCTGCTAATTGAAGTTAGCTGTCATCTCGTTTGTCAAAAAAACTGCTCCAAGGTCCAAACCTGAAAATCTGGACTGTGTGTGAACAAGAGTGAGAGTGTTGCAGAGAGATAGAGAGAGCTGGTGAAGTTGCTGCTACACAGTATTGCTGAATAATTTAATTTATCACATGACTATGATTTAAACCTCTTACCCATCTGCTGCAAGTATGTACAACAACAACGCATGCTCAAGTTCTATACCAGTCAAAATTAATCAATTCAAGTACTCAAAACACTGTTTTTGCTTTCCCCTGCACCTCTTGTGTCCCATCTTACCCTCTCCTCACCCCTCCGCCCTTACTCTATCCAGATGTGGAGCAGATGGCCATCGACTGGCTCACCGGAAACTTCTACTTTGTGGATGACGTGGACGACAGGATCTTTGTGTGTGACAAGGATGGGCAGACATGTGTCACCCTCCTGGACCAGGAGCTGTACAACCCTAAAGGCATAGCCCTGGACCCCACCATGGGGTCAGTTTGATCTTACTTTTCTGTCTTATGCATAAACACACACACAAATGCAGAGACAGGTAGTCAGGGATCCTCCTCCAAGTGCTTCATCAAAAGTCATAGTCCCGTGAGAGCAGACTTCTGTCATCTGCTGTTGTTGCCCAACTTTAAAACAACCAGTTGAAATTGGGGCTAAATTGAGGTTTGGACGTTGGAGTAATTGAGTACAGATGTTCTGTTTGCACTGTGGTATGCTGACTGTATAGGTTTTGAGTGTAAAAACATGTTTTTGTTACAGCTCTTTTGTTTATCACCAGACTTTCCAACTGAATTCCTGAAAGTGTGTGTATATCTGTGGTGCATGTTTGTGTGAGTGTATTTATGTTTGGGAAAAAATGACAGCATGAATGTGAGAATGTGTGTATATGTGCACACATTTGCTTATAGCTATATGCATCGTTTTCATCCCACGCAATTTCCTCAGCTGTAATTGGTTCTTCCAGTAACAAGGTCAGGTAGATTCACTGTAGCATCTCCCTACCAGAGGATCTCAGTCTGCATCCTGGCTTTAAAGGTCAGAAATATAGGAAGGGGCCAGTCCATGTCTGGTCTTAAAAGTAATTAAAAGAATTCTAAAATAAACCAGCAGCCAGTGCAAGGGTGCTAAAACAGGGGTGATATGGTCACATTTTTTTGATTGAGTTAAAATTTGAGCTGCAGCATTTTGGACTAACTGTAGGCAGTGGACTAATTTTAGATTAAGACTGGTATATAATGCTCTGGAGGGATGACGTTTTTTGGTAGGCCAACCCAGAGTTATCATCACCCTGGTACCCTTGACAAAAAGGCTTACCTCTTCTACGAAAGCCTTTCCTCTTAGAATGACCTAGAATACTTTGCAAGAGTGTGAGTATAAACCATGGATATATAATACATCACACAAACTTGACACAACGAGACTGTAAAGGCAGACAAGTGAGTAAATTAGTTTTTGTGTTCGGCGTGGTGATGTTTAATGTCCCTGTCAACCTCTGTAGTCTCATTTAGCGACTTGCTGGTTTAGTTGAAGAAAGTTGTGTCACAGCAAGGTACTTGTGGAGGGTCGCTATGTTAGCCTGTTTGCGGGGTCTGATTGAAGTATAGAGCTGTGTGTCATCAGCGTAACAGTGAAATTGGACATTATATTTGCGGATAATATGACCAAGAGGGAGCATATACTGTAGATGGAGACTATAAATGGGACCCAGAATTGAACCCTGGGAGACACCATAGAGCATGTTATTGGGGGATGAAACTGAGCCGGCCATAGTCACACAGAAACATCTATTAGATAGGTAGGGCCTGAACCAGTTTAAGGCCACACTAGTGATTCCTTCCCACCTTTCCATTCTGTCAATGAGCATGTTATGATCAACTGTGTTGAAAGCAGCGCTCATGTCCAAAATAACTAGAATAGAGCACACACAAGCATCTCCAGCCAACAGACAGTCATTACAGACTTTGAGAAGAGCAGTCTCAGTACTATGAAGGGATCAAAAACCATACTGGAATATTTAAGTTATTATCTGTCAAATGTGCTACTAACTGTTTGAATACAACCTTTTCTAGGATCTTGGATAAAAATGAAAGTTTTGAAACAGGTCTGTAGTTATTCAGAGTACAGGGATCTAAATTAAGTTTTTTAAGAAGTTTTAAAACAAGCTGGGACAGCCGGAGGTTCGGGGAACTATTTACAATAGATAAAATGAAAGGGCCAACAGTAGGCATAGTCTCCTTCAGTAGTCTGGTAAGGACCACATCCAAGGGGCAAGCAGATGACTTCATGCGCTTAACAATATCGTTGAGTATGGAAAGAGACACTGATGTAAAGGAACTGAAGGATGAGCCATCAAATGATCTATAGGTTAAATGTTCTGGGACAGGTAAATTATAGGGCCGGCTGCTATCATTCTGGGATCTGATGTTCTCAATTTTTCAGTAAAAAATATTTTAAACTGCTCGCAGAGGTCAGGTGTTGCAAGCAAGTTAATATTAGGGGGGACCAATAATCCGTGTCAAGTGTTTTAAACAGTAGTTTTAAATTTTTCGGAGAGATTAAAGTGGAAAAGTAAGTTGCTCATGCATCATTAATTTCAGTCGTTGAACTACGGGGGGACTTTTGAAATTGATTTGGTTCTGGTTTGATAGGATTTTGTGAGGTTTCATTTAGACAGGGAATATCAAGATATATGATGAATTGCCTCAGGGTAGTTAAGTACCAAGGAAAATCTGATAGTTTCAAAATATTTGAAATACGTTAAAAAAATGTTTTTGGATTGCCTCACGGCAACGGTATGCAGTACAAGGTTAACACATATTTTTTTAAATGGTGTTGCTTGCTAACATGTTTACAGGAACTCTGGGCATGATTTGTTATTTGAAGCTATAAATAGGTCACAATTTTTGTTTTGTGAAAATCTTGAAATGAGAATAATGATGAATATGCTCTGACATACTGTGTGGAAATGTGTTTCTTCAGGATATTGCTAGCCTATAAAACCTATAAAATATTCAGAAAGAAACTCAAATTTTAGGTCTTGAAAATGGTACTGGAGAGTTCAGACATCTTGTTTTGTCCAACCACCAGTCCAAAACATAAAGATATTCATCAAATATTCAGCATTATTACTATCTGCAGTCAAGGATGTTTCCTACTTTTCTCCTTTTGCCTACTGAATAGATTATTATTATTATTATTATTTTCCAATTCAGTTAATCTATCCTCAGTCAGGTCTGATCCTTTGTTTCCACAGGAAGGTATTCTTCACAGACTACGGTCAGATCCCTAAGGTGGAGCGTTGTGACATGGATGGCCAGAACAGAACCAAGCTCGTGGACAGTAAGATTGTATTTCCACACGGCATCACACTGGACCTCGTCAGCAGGCTGGTGTACTGGGCTGATGCCTACCTGGACTACATTGAAGTGGTGGACTATGAAGGCAAGAACCGGCACACCATCATCCAAGGCCTGCTGGTGAGAACGGCTGCTCTGAACACACCACGCTCCCATTATCTTCCAATAGTAGGAGGATAAGCTCTCTTAAATGAAATTGCTGTCCTTATGTATGCTATTCATAATGCTTTAAAAACTGTAGTGTGCTTTAGAGTTCCCTCTATATCTATAATGCACCTTATGTTTCTCCTGTGTACTCCTGTTATGTGTTCTTGCCCAATGAGTTATGAGCAGAGAGAAATTTGGTGGACATTTGCCTTTTCATTAAAGCAACTGATTAATAGTGTCTAACACTGAGGCTGTAGATGTTGCAGCGCTGATAAAGCACTGTGGCACTTAAACGTGTAGCCATGGCTTTTACTGTGATCTGTGTAGAAGTAATGGCTTTCATTTACTTACTGCGCCTAAGGGCACAGACACACACACACACACACACACACACACACACACAACCCACCATATCTTTCTTTTGTGTGTGTGTGAGGTAAAGGTTAAGTGTGTTAGTGATGGTGCTGAGTTTGGGCTGTTTAACCAAGACTGTATGCCTTTATTAAGGCCTGACATGTTCTCTTAAATTATAGGAAACGTTTTTGTGTAAAAATGCAGTTTTCAAAGTTCAACCAATGATGCATGGGGTTTTCAGTAACAGATAAAGTGCCCCATGCCTGCTAATTCAGCCCTTTAGATTCATTATATTTAAACAAATATATTTTTGATGTTGGCCGTGGATAGTTACAGCCACTTGGAACCCAAAGTGTATGGCTAGCATTGGGCTAGTTTGTCTGTGAGTAAAGGTGACATAGTGCACAGTCATGTTTCTGTACAGTCTGATACTAATAGGTTTCTATTCACTGTATCACCTCAGCAGAGCATTGCCCTTCAGCCTATGACGATAACCTTTTTTATCTTTCTGACTGTCTGTGTGCCTCGGTGTGTCTCTCTATGGCCCAGTGAGCTCCACACAGTCTGCTGTGATAAACCACAATGACAGCTCAGGTTTTTTGCTGCTGCTGACACGGCCTCATGGGACACTGAGTCACTGGCCCAATGTTTGTTCAGATCGGAAAGTTCTTGCCTTGCTTTTCTTCCTGATTTTGTCAGATAGAAGCTAGTTTGTCTGTGAGCGCTGTCTACCAAGAGCAGTGGAAGCTTTCTTGCTTCCCCTCAGTCACTGCTACTAGACACGGAAAATACTAGTTTCTGAACCAAAGGCTGGCTTTTAAAATTGTGCATCAGGACACCTCAAAAGACTTAAACGGTAAACAGTTTAACCAGAGTTCTACATTACAGACACATGGTTTATTAAACTAAAGGTAGCCATGGCAACAATACCTCTACTTCATGCTACATTACCAGTTAACACTCACTTGTAAAATAAAACTAACCATGGGAAATAAATGACCAAAGAAAATTATATATAAAAATTCCAACAGAACCATTCTTGTTTTTGTGGTAAGATGACATGATGTAAGTGCATTTTGAGGTTTCCAGACATAGAAAATAATGGACTCACCGAAGTAAAATGCCACTCCACGTTGAATCGTGGCATTCTTTGCATCCACCGTGGTCCATTATTTTCATATATTAGCCCACTTTGTCATGTATTATTGCTTGCAAGTATATAAACTGTGGAAAGGCTCACTTTGTTAGCGCTCACTTAAACACAAAACGGATGTATTTTTGCCTACATAGCCTTCATCAGAGCATATTTACAAGCTCAGGAAATATAGCACTGATACGGTAAATCTAATTTATGTTTACATTTCTGTCTTATGGTCATGAAGGGAAGCAGCTAACACTAGTTAGTGTCTGACAGTTAGTCAGTAACAGTTAATTTATGGAAAACTGAGTTCTTAGCCAGACTATACGTATAGTTAACAAGAAGAACTATCTTCTACCACAAGACTGCATCAAATCTTTCACACTTACTAAAGCACTCAAATAAAGGTGAACTGGGATTTTTAGTGCCTTGGATTCAATTCCATCTCCTTCTCTATTATTCTCTCCCTCATACTCTCCATCATCTCCCCACTTCCCTTTTTCTCTCTATTAGATTGAGCACCTGTACGGGCTGACTGTGTTTGAAAACTATCTGTATGCCACCAACTCAGACAGTGCTAACATGCAGCCTAAAACCAGTGTGATCAGGGTCAACCGCTTTAACAGCACAGACTACCAAGTAGTGACCAGGGTGGACAAGGGAGGAGCGCTGCACGTCTACCACCAGAGACGCCAGCCTCCAGGTGGACTACAGAAACATACATACACACACACACAGACACACACTTTCATATCTCATGCACATCTGAATACTGTATATATGCTTCTGGTTTTGTGACTTTATTTTCCACCTTCTTGGTGTCTAGTGCGTAGCCATGCATGTGAGGTGGACCAGTTTGGGAAGGCTGGAGGCTGCTCGGACATCTGTCTGCTGGGGAATGGCCACAAGACCCGAACCTGCCGCTGTCGCTCTGGATTCAGCCTGGGCAGCGATGGCAAGTCTTGCAAAAGTGAGTAGAACTACTAGTGTAATGAAACAATGATCCAGCAGCTACTGTAAGAAAGCTCTTTCAAACAGCCACTGTAACAGTGATTCCGAACAGCAGGGGGTATAGCTACTTCTGCAGTTGCAAGGGGGTATGTGGAAAGATTGTGGAGTAACTTACTCAAGTAATTTGAAAAAAAAGAATAAATAAAAATAGAATTTGATTTAAAAATATGTGCACATACTGAGTCGGCTGTAATACGACTGGTAAAAACTATTTTTTATTGACCTAAAGCTAAGGGCAGCCAAGGTTTGCGGTTCTCTCCTGGGCTGCAGACTGGGAAATAGCTATGAACAAAATAGCTGAGCAACACCATAACTTAGTCTGACTCTCTAGCTCTCCACTGACCTCCCTGTAAAGCTGTGCGGCTGATTCAGCTTGTTCTGTGAACTGTTTTAATATTCTATCAACCAATAATTGCATTATATTGATCTGGCCTCCTGATAAAAAACTGTCCTTGAAAATGACACAATTGATTTAACTAAAGGCAACCGCTCCTCCTCTCCCTCTGCCTCTCAATTGAAAACACTTAATTTTCATTTAGGGCTTTTGCTGATCTTGCACATTATTTGTATGTTTAATCAATACACATTATTTTGGGAAAAAAAGCAGTCATGAGTCAGCATCAAATTTTTTGATTCTTCGTCAACAGAAATCATTAGAGAACAGTATATGGGCAAGTGGAAGAAGTTTAGTGGTCACTGCTTCTGTTGAATTATATAAGCTACAGGCTTTTGCCTTTGTTTTCTTGCTTTGCTGCAGAACCCGAGCACGAGCTCTTCCTGGTCTATGGTAAAGGTCGCCCAGGGGTCATCAGGGGCATGGACATGAATGCCAAGGTGCCAGATGAGTACATGATCCCCATAGAGAATCTGATGAACCCCAGGGCTCTGGACTTTCATTCGGAGAGTGAATTCATTTACTTTGCCGATGCAACCAGCTACATCATTGGGCGACAGAAGATTGATGGAACAGAGAGGGATACCATTGTGAAGGAAGGTAGGGTAATGACAGCTAATTTGATTTAAATAAAATAAAAATGTAAGGACTAAAATATGATTTTAAGCTTGTGCAATGATTTTCAGAAATCGATAGGACTATATGGCACTAGGCTTGTGGTGCTTATATTAGAAAAATGCAGACATCTCTACAGCGGATATCTCCAAAACTCTGCAACTGACACCAAAACAATCTAGATGGATAAACAGCACTACAGGTTAGAGGAAAAATATGTATTTTTGATTTTGGGGTGAACTGTCCCTTCAAGTTATAGGTGTGGCCCAGGGATTTGGCTGTAAAATCACAACCAAAGTTCACACTGGAACTGCAGAGCATGCAGAGTTTTTACACAGGTTTACAAGAGGTGATAAACAACCATAGGCTTTAAAATAATCTCTCAAGCTCAGAGTCTTGTTAACACAAACATATTTTTTCAGTTTATTCTTTATTTATCCAGGTTATCCCACTGAGAGCAAGATTTTTTTTTGCAGTGGACTCCCTTCCACAAATTTAAGATGGAAAACATTTAGATGTCCGCATGATAAGAGAAAGAAAAACTTTATGCAATGTACTGTATGCATCAGTAGGCAGTAATCCAGTATAAAATAAAGGTTTAAATCTAAAAGTATAAAAAATGGAAAGCTTGATTTACGCTTATGAAAAAACTTTGCAATGTTTGTATGTGTGTTGTAGCAATAGGCTTCTCACCAACAGTATTTGTTTGTCTCAGGAATCCACACTGTAGAGGGCATAGCTGTGGACTGGATGGCTAATAACTTGTACTGGACAGATGATGGGCCTAAGAAAACCATCAGCGTGGCTCGACTGGAAAAGGCTTCACAGACCCGCAAAACCCTCATTGAGGGAAAAATGACTCACCCTCGTGCCATTGTAGTGGATCCTCTACACGGGTAAGGGTGACAAAGAGATCGAGAGAGTGATGGAGTTTGATGTTTCCACAGAAAAGGGATCAAGATCTTTGAGCAAGGTCCAGGTTAAGAGTTGCACAGCCCAGGTAGAGTTTTACACAGCAGTTGAAATGATAATAGTTTTGGAATGGCTGTTTAATGAATTATAGTGTATGCATGTCTGTGTGTGCTTATTTGTGCAGGCAACATACGGTGAGTGATAATGATTGGTGGTCATTTCTTCTGGTCAGCTATCTGCTGACTCAAGTCAAATAATTCTGCTCCTCTGTCACTCACCTCTCAGCAAATCTCATATCTCTGTCCACTCTCTTTCGGTCTCAGTTTCAAAATCTCTCGTGTCAGTGCTGGTTATTGGTTTTATTACTCACCACTTGCGAGGAGTATCGTTTTGTTTTTTCACTGTGTCTTGTCTGTGTTTCTTTGCAATTTCCTGCAGAGAGCCTTTTATAATTTTATTTCTGTGTTGTTGACCATTATCACCCTGTAACGTAACATCCCTTCTGATTACACTTATCACATACTATTTATTAAAATGGATGAAGCATTTTGTGCAATAAATGATAGATTTCCTCCATAAGATTATCAACATACAGGCATATCTCTGCTCTTAATCTTGCCGTGTATGGATGTGTCTTATTGATTTGACCTCCTGGGCTCTCTCCTGAGAAAAACATGCTCATAAACACGCACGCACTCTTGGATTGCTAGTGACAGGGTGATGTGTGTCCACACACTTCCCAAGGAAAAGGCTCTCACCACCCCTAATGCCTGAAATCAATCAGGCTCACAGAGAAGAGGGAGGAGGAGGAGGAGGAGGAGAAATTTGCAGAGAGGAAAGAAGAAGAAAATATGAAATGTTAATGCTAATGTCAGTCACATTCCAGCAAAGGGGGATTGTGTCTAGTTTCGCACAATACTGTAGACAGCCAGTACACACAGGCTGAGCTGAGATCAGTGGAGAAGATTGACACCTCCTAAACTACCTGATTTGCCTGTGTGCAGATCAACTGAGAAACACTGTGGAGCCGCCTCACTGGATGCTTGGATGAGTGTTTTGCTCTTTAGGGCAGCCGGATAGAATGTCAATGCCTGTGTCAATGCCAAGAGATTCTTCAAGATGCCCCAGCAAATATTCTCCTGTTTTCTGTCTTGCTATCTCATTTCATTCACTCATGATAGTTCCTTCGTTGCTTCCTCAGGTGGATGTACTGGACAGACTGGGAGGAGGACCCTAAGGAGAGCAAGCGAGGCAAAATTGAGCGGGCTTGGATGGATGGCTCCAACCGAACCGTGTTCGTGACCAGCAAAACAGTGCTGTGGCCCAACGGTCTGAGTCTGGACATCCCACAGGGCATCCTGTACTGGGTGGACGCCTACTACGACCGCATTGAGATGGTCTACCTTAACAGCTCCGTGCGCAAGGTCAACACTCGCTCACCATCATCAGGATTATTTTACTGCAGTCTATAGACAGAATGGTTCAAAGAAATCAAGGCAAGGGATTATTCTGACAGGGTCTGACAAGCTGTGGGTGAGCTAAGAAGTAATGAGTTTTAAAGCAATGGAAAACTGTGGGTGGTCCATCACATTTCAGTCCATAGTCTGTGGGCTTGAGCCCTTTTAATACTGCTCACTTCTTGTGGCTAAATTGATGTTTTTTTGTTTTCACTGGCCTCTGTGCTGGTTAGATTTTGGTTTGATGGTGTTGTTTTTCGCAAATTAAATTTATAATCCAGAAATTTCAATATTATGGTTATGGAATGAATGAAATTTAAACATTTACTCACATACTCTGAATACCAATGAAAAGGGCATTTTAGGGCCACGTAGATTCATGGTCTGCTTTTTTAGGTTCAAATGATTGAACCGCGTTGGTATATGCTAGCCAAAGATTTTTAGATTTGTAGCATAATTAACTCAAATGTTAACTGGTAGAAAACAGAGAAGGTCCATCACATCACGTTTTATCATCACCATGAATTAATGTGAACATGTTTTGAGCTGTAATTCTGGACACAGAGAGCTGTGGTCTGTTTATTAAGGCATACTTTACCATGTTGTTGCGTTTCTCACATCACCAGACGGTGTATGAAGGTCAGGAACTGAACCACGCCTTTGGTCTGTGCCACTATAAACACTTCCTGTTCTGGAACGAGTATCGTAGTGGCAGCATTTACAAGTTGGATACCACCACTGGCACTGCCACTCTGCTGCGCAACGAGAGACCGCCCATCTTTGAAATCCGCATGTATGATGCTCAGCAGCAGCAAGGTACTTGGAAACGCATCACAAATAGATTAGTCTTCCATCCATCCATCCGTATTAATCCAGAAATTATGATTGTGGAAAGACCGCACATGAGACATAATCAGTGCTATTCTTTGTGTTTGCACTAACCCTTATTTATCAGCTCATTCATGTTTGTTCATCTGCAGGCTCTAATGCGTGTCGTGTGTACAATGGTGGCTGCAGCAGTTTGTGTCTGGCCATACCAGGAGGCAGACAGTGTGCCTGTGCAGAAGACCAAATACTAGACCCAGCGGACAACACCAGCTGCAAAGGTGAATTCAAACATGAATGTTTCGTGTGTGCATGTGAGTGTGTGAGACTGAAGGGTATTGCTCATGGCACTCGTTTTGCTCCGTTGCATACACAAGGTTTTATGTTGGACAAGATGAGTCAATCGGTGTGACTGTGTGTTTAGTTGGATCTGCTTGACAAAAATATTTGAACAGATACAGATATACAGGGGGTGGCCTGCAACAACACCACCAACAGCTCTGACATTCTCAATGAAAATCAAAGATTAAAATCTTTACAAGGTATTTATTGCAACACTGACTATTGCACAAGTACTGCTAATATTTTGTCCACCCATGTATGTCTTGATTTATATGCGGTTGTTAGTCAGCTCAGCTTCATACTGATATGGCTGACGTGGATTTTGACTGTTGACTGTTATTTTTTCTTTTAATTGCTCTTCTCCACATTTCCAGTCCATTTTTCGTCTGCTTCAGAATTTGTTAATTCAGAACTGTGGTTCACCATTTTTCATGTCCTCGATGGCCTCTTTTTCACACTCCTTTTATTTCTCTTTTCCTCTTCTTCTCCTTGCACAGCCAACCCGTCTTACGTACCCCCTCCTCAGTGCCAGACAGGAGAGTTTGCTTGCAAGAACAACCGCTGCATCCAGGAGCGCTGGAAGTGTGATGGAGACAACGACTGTCTGGACAACAGCGACGAGGCTCCTGAGCTGTGCCGTGAGTTGCTGTGCACGCACACACACACCTCATCTAAAATTGTTTTCGAAACAGCTGCCCCTCTTGTTGATACTGAATCAGATGACCTACGGGAGTCTGAATTTGACAGTCTGGTGATGCCAGAATGAAATGAGAGAGCAGAATCTGAATCTAGTGGGTATATGTTTATACATACTAATTTTGTGTATACGTGAGTACATGGTTTGTGTGTGTTTGTGTCTGTGTGTGCTTGTGCAAGGAGGAATGCAGCAACGTCTGTGGATCTGGAAAAGCTCTCCGTCTGCTTGTTTGTCTGTCTGTGGTTGGAGTGCAGACATGTTCCCCTCCCAGACAAAATAAAAGCCCGTCCAAAAAAAAAAAAAAACTAAAATAAGCTCAAATATCTGCTCTCTCTCTTTCTCACTCATTTGCATCTCACATCTCTCTTTCACCTCTCCATTCCCCGTATGCCTCTCCCAACATGGCTTCTCATTTTTCTTTGTTTCCTTCTTGCCCTTCAATGCGTCCTTTCTTCTCTCTAGACCAGCACACTTGCCCCACAGACAGATTCAAGTGCAAGAACAACCGCTGCATCCCCCTGCGTTGGCTGTGTGACGGGGACAATGACTGCGGGAATGATGAGGACGAATCCAACACCACCTGCTCGGGTACACAAATAAACATACTCCCATACCGATTACCTGAAAGGTGTTAGTTTTTTTTGTTGTTCTCATGTGACACGACCTCCACACTGTGTTGTCTTTTAGCTCGTACCTGCCCGCCTAATCAGTACTCGTGTGCTAGTGGGCGCTGCATCCCTATTTCCTGGACATGTGACCTGGACGATGACTGTGGTGATCGGTCAGATGAACCTGCTTCCTGTGGTTGGTCAACTTATTCTCATAGTTCGTCAGTCTGGTTTGGTCTGTAGCTGGAGGGGTGATTTATAGCTGTTAGTAGAGGTTGTTTTGACATTGAGTGTACAGATTTTAATAGGTGTAACCTGCAACATGAATAAACTCTACTTTTGTCCACAGCCTACCCCACATGTTTCCCCCTCACCCAGTTTACCTGCAACAACGGGCGCTGCATCAACATAAACTGGCGCTGTGATAATGGTAAGTGTCTGTTCTTTATTCTCTCCTCTTCTTCTCCTGTGTGCCTGTTTACAACAGCAACTCCTCGCTTCCCTTTGTCCCAGTTTGCTGTGCATGTTTTGCCACCAGCCTCATATTGATTATACACTCTTCTTTTAGTCACCTAGTATGTTTGTGCGTTTTTACCTTTCTCTCCTGTCTTTTGTTGTTCTGTGTTGTTGGTTTTGTTGCTCCGTGTTGTGCCGTTCGCCCACTCTGCTGTCTTCCGTTGGTTCTGTCTTTCAGAAAAGGATTGTGGGGACGGCTCTGATGAGTTGAATTGTCCAAACCTGACCGGTTAGTGCATAGATCAACATGCACCACAACAGCCATGACGCTAGCCTAGTTCTAGGACTGCCCAAGCTGGTTCAGAAACCGTTAGGGCTGCTTTTCTGCTAAACGAACATGGCCACATGCGGAGGCCAATACTGCTGCCATTAATTTACTGTAGTCTTCTGCAAACAGGTTTGAAGCTAAATTAGATCTGATGAATTGTAAACGCATTATTCAGTCAGCCAAATACATGGGAAACTCAGACTGTAGTTGTTGTGTTGACAAATAAATTAATAAAACTCAATTTAATTCAGTATAGATTTAATAGAGTGCCAGGTTGAATGATTACAAGTAGTTTAACCACAGAATTGATTTTGTTTCCCTGATGACTATGAAATTAACTGCTGTAAAAAGTGCTAAAGGTTATACATTAGGTTTCTCTTTTGTATTAGTGTGGGTATTAAAGTGCTTATGATGCTCTGCTGCCAAGCTCAATGTATCAGCGCTCGGTACATTCCCTCACGGTGCATGGTCTGATCTATGCAGTTTCTGTCATTATTTACTCTCTCATCTCTCATATTCTATTTCATTTGTATTCCATGGTTTTCACTGTCACTGTGTTAATTGTGAAAAAAAGAGAAGCAATTGCTTTCTGCATATTTATCTATATAGTTTTTTTTCCCTTTGAGGCAGTGGGTGCCTCATAATGTGAGAGAGTGGGTGTTGTTTGACTGTGTTTGTTTTTTCAGATAACGACTGCGGGGACAACAGTGATGAGGCAGGCTGTAGTCACTCCTGCTCCAGCGCTCAGTTCAAGTGTAACAGCGGCCGCTGCATCCCGGATTACTGGACCTGTGACGGAGATAATGACTGTGGGGACTACAGCGACGAGACCCACGCAAACTGCACCAATCAGGGTCAGTTTTCTTAACCTCAGGGGGGATCTCCACTGCAGCAGATTATTGTATGTAAGAAATAAGGATTTAGAAGACAACCTTATGAATTAGACCACCATGCTTGCAACTGTGCATTCCAATTGGCCAAAGCAACTTCATATCAAAACTACAGTGGTAATGTTTGGTCATTTTTTACACCTTTTCTTATACCAACATGGCAAGAGACATGTTATGAACAAAGGCATGTTGGCAGTCATGTTTTCAGCCCACACTTGCTCTCAAAGAGTGCTGGGCAGGCTGGTTTTGCCTTGGTGTTGGCTTCCCGTCCTTGTTCATTCAGCATACCTGCGGGATGCTATACCCTGAAAAATCTTAAATGTATTTGAAATCTATAAACACACTACCTGATCTACCTGACCTCATCTCAGATGCAGTTATTTGTGGCGAGTTTACAATCCACCTTGATGTGCAGAATCTGAACCTGAATAAAACCAGAAAAGAAAAGCAAGGACCTGAAGAACATAGATGCCGTGTGCCTGCAGCCGATAGCACTGACTGCAGTTTATACCAGCTTCAAACACACCCACTAATAATGCATGATAATGGATTTCTCCTGATTCCAACCTGTTTCCAAGTGTCCCATTGGGTTCGCTGTGACATGAAAATGCCTAAAGCACCTGCACATGATGCACTAAGTGCTTGGTTCAAGAAAACATGGCCCTTAGTCACCAAGAAGAACCTTTAGTAACTAGTCAATATTAAGTATTTATGGAACACAGCCGTGGCAGGTGGTTATTATCATGCGTGCATGCTTGCATCTCTGCTAGTACTGTATTTAAAGTTAAGTCAGTAGATGTAATAGGTCCCTGGTCCCTATTAGTCACACTGGCACCCGTCTAATGGGTGCCACCACTGACACCTAATAACTCTGGCTAGTCGTTTAGGGAGTGATATAATAATTTGTTCTCTTAAATAACAACAACAACAAGTGATATAGACATACACAATTATAATTATCTAATAGTTCTTATGCTTCTGTTAAAAGCAACCTTGAAACAATAACAAAAATGACTCATTGGCATCTGGTGTTTATCACTAAAACAGTGACCCTCTAAAAATGCATACTTGAATCTGTTTACTCTTTCCTGTTGCTAAGATTTGTTGCCATCTAGATTTCTAACAGACAGCTCATTAGTTGTTGTTTTCACAGTCTTTTGATGTTGTACACTGTCTCTGCTCAAGGCTGTGTGTCCTGATTTGATTTATGCAGGCAAGGATTGAAGACAATGTCAGAGTCTTATGATGTCTTTCCCTCCACAGCCACGCGTCCCCCTGGAGGTTGTCATTCAGATGAGTTTCAGTGTCGAATGGACGGCCTATGTATCCCCTTGCGTTGGCGCTGTGACGGGGACACTGACTGCATGGATCTAAGCGATGAGAAGAACTGTGAGGGTGTCACACATATGTGCGATCCAGCTGTCAAGTTTGGCTGCAGAGACTCTGGTGAGGAGACTCCAAACTAAGAAGTATGTAAAGTACATAAAGTCAGTTTAAGTAATTATTTTTAAAGTAGCTCTACCTTCTGTCCATAGCACGCTGTATCAGCAAAGCTTGGGTGTGCGACGGAGACAGTGACTGTGAGGACAACTCAGACGAGGACAACTGTGAGGCGCTGGTGTGTAAGCTCTCTCACCATGTGTGTGCCAACGACTCCACCATCTGTCTGCCTGCAGAGAAACTTTGTGATGGCACTGATGACTGCCCAGATGGCTCGGATGAGAAACTCTGCGGTAAGAGAAAACAGCACCCAGGCTGTGTTTCAGTACAGGGAATGTCATAACGGCAAGCAAAACCCTGTATCTTAAATCATGGCTTCAGTGGTTAATAACAGCTCCGTGTAGCTATCCCTTGTGTCAGTCCTCCTCTGATTTTCTGTTTTACAGACCTGTGTTCACTGGACAATGGCGACTGCAGCCATAACTGCACAGTGGCCCCTGGTGAGGGGGTGATCTGTTCCTGTCCACTGGGCATGGAGTTAGGCCTCGACAACAAGACCTGTCAAATCCAGAGCTTCTGTGCCAAACACCTTAAGTGCAGTCAACGCTGCGAACAGGACAAGTTCAGTGTGAAATGTTCCTGTTACGAGGGCTGGGAACTGGAGCATGACATGGAGAACTGCAAGAGCACAGGTAAGGGGCCGAGGAAACAGTACAAGAGGGGAAGACAGTGGGGGTGGAGGTTCAGGGGAAATAAAAAGACACTGGTGAAGAATTTAAAATCCAACATTTAATTTATGCTAGCTGTACAGTAAGGGGTGAAGCTAGAGAAGTGACTGGGTTCAAGAACTTCAGAATCAAAAAGTGTGGTGTGGGTTTGGGACCAAGCAAAGGAGAGGCCGCCCATGCAGGAAACTGTGGTTGGAGAAGACGCACTGTGCCAAAATATGATACTCTGTTGGACAATAGACAGAGCACTGGAGAAAGAAAAGTAGAAGAGTACATGACGGAGGGAAAGGAAACATAAAAAGGCAGGAACCTGGGCATTGGTTTCTAGCTGTCATTATTATTGTATGAAAAGAAAGAATCTGAAATATTAAATAATAAAGTTAAGAGCAGATATGCTTTTTGTTAAAGTCAGCGAGAGGGCAAGGCGTGAAAAAGGAAACTGCTCAGTCACATTGAATCAGCTTTGAATTTTACTATCCACATAAAAAATATAGTTCTCTCCCTGCAGCAACTAGGAAACTTGAATTTATGATTGTGTTCTTCACTGCCAGGTCTTAGAGACTAGCCACCAGCACCCCGTCATTTATCCTGCTGCCTGTTAGGTACAGATAACTCTGTCTTATTTACACTGCGTTTTAATTACTAAGGATTAGAGCCACTTTCAACACAGCCCCCCTTTTCAGTGGACAAGTCACACACTGCAGCGGAACAGGCCTGCAATGTTATCCACACTGTGAAGCAGAGCTGCTCTGCAGTGTTTTGGGTAACAATCAACGGTGACCAAGCAAAGGGTTTTAACCGTTTACCATCTGGTTGGTTCTTATTTTAAAGATGGCCACTGATCTTTCCTGTTCATTTCCACAGATCCTTTCAAACCCTTTATCATTTTCTCAAACCGCCATGAGATCCGCCGCATTGATCTGAATAAAGGAGAGTTCAGTGTGTTGGTACCAGGCTTGAGGAACACCATTGCCCTGGACTTTCATCTCAGCCAGAGCGCCCTCTATTGGACTGATGTGGTGGAGGATAAGATCTATCGTGGGAAGCTGTCTGAGAATGGAGGTGAGTCTTTTTAACACAATCAATATGCTTTAAAGGCGTTCTTGGGCATCATTTGCTATGTTTGTCTTAAGCAAGATTAAATATACAGTACATACAGGTGATTTACATTTTGACACAAAATTAAGGTCAGGTTACTACATTTCTTCCGGAGCTTTCAGCCACATCACATGGTCTTCACCTGTGGATAGAGATTACATATCAGTTAAAATGTCACAAGCAAGTTACTGTATTGGGTTTTACTGGAATAAAGAGACTTTAATCTTTGAATATACGGTTTTGTACACTGGAGAAATACACTGCAGTTCTGAGGTATACCATTTGCACTTATTGAAATTTCAGTGATGCCAATTTCATTGTGCCTAAAATGTTTGTGATACTGCCCGGCAAGCAAGCATATCAGCAGTAAAACAAGTGAAATTGCAGCATGTAAAGCTACACTCACTGTTGGTGCTGTTACTGTGGCTTCTTCTGAGCAGAAAATCAGATGTGGTTTCATAAAGGCCAGACCAGTCAATCATGACCAGTGTGCGTGGCAAACAAGGCCCTATCATCATGCATCAGTAATAACGAGCAACTCATGTCTAAAAGGCATGTTCTATTTACATGTATGTATGTGTATTTCTCTGTGCACGAGGTTGCTGTGTGCCACGTTTACTAGGCACAGCCAATAGGCTACATAAAGTGAGTGTGTGTTTTCATTGCTCCAGACAGGATAATGACTCATCTTAAATAATTAGACATGTCCCCTCTGATTAGGGACCCAATGGAAAATGAAAGGGATAGAAAGAGGCTGGAAAATGTGTCTCTTTAGCCCTGCAAGGCACCACATATTTAGTTTTTTAAAGCCCACTCTGTAATTGTAGTATCACACCCCCTGCTGAGCCACTACTGTCTTTTATTTATGTTTTCATTTTTCCTACTACATGTGTTTTTTCCCGAACATAGCATCTAACCATTTGATTAAAGGAATTACAGTTGGTGATGCAATGTAAGCTCTGACTCCAAATAGCTTTAACACATTTACATAATTTGTAAATACCGAAGTGAAGCGGATCAGTGCTTCGGGTTACAGTACAATCTGAAATGTTGCCATCAGCAAATCCCAGCCTTCGAAGCCTTTGTACATACATATTGAAATTCTGTGTGAATTTATTAAGAAACTTAAGTGCCCCGGAGGAATGTTTATTTTATTGAATAGCAAGATGAAATACGATTAGATTAGATTTCTCTAGCAGTTTAAAACAAAGATGGATGATATAAAACCATCTTACCACTGTTATTTTTTACAAACAAGCCAAGGTAATGGCAAGTTGAAATGTTATTTCCATTGTTGTCCTCATTATAAAAAAGGGAAAGGGTAAGATATATATCTTCAAGTCAGGTAAGACAGTTTAACATTTTTCCTGTTCTTTTTATCTGTCCTCGTAGCTTTAACCAGCTTCGATGTGGTAATCCAGTATGGGCTGGCTACCCCTGAAGGCTTGGCAGTGGACTGGATAGCAGGAAACATATACTGGGTGGAAAGCAACCTGGATCAGATAGAGGTGGCTAAGTTGGACGGCACCATGAGGACCACGCTGTTGGCTGGGGAGGTGGAGCATCCTCGAGCTATTGCCCTGGATCCCCGGGATGGGTAACTTCTACACTGCTTACTCTACTGCTTGCTTCTGCTGATATCAACCAAAACACATTTACAACAAATTATGATGGTATTTAAAGGGTAAATGTTTTGTTAATTTTGGGGGGGGAGGCTTACACACTGATCTTGAACCTATTGTACCCCAATGTTTTAATAAGTCCATGTCCATGATGTTGCAGGATCCTTTTTTGGACAGACTGGGATGCCAGCTTGCCCAGGATTGAAGCTGCATCCATGAGTGGAGAAGGCAGGAAGACCATCCATAAGGAAACTGGCAATGGAGGCTGGCCAAATGGACTCACTGTGGATTATCTAGAGCGCCGCATCCTCTGGATTGATGCCAGGTCAAAAAAAGGGCTCATACTTGAACACACTCACACAAACACCTTTATTTGATGCATATACCTTATGTTTCAGTCATGCCTCAAAATTAATTGAAAAATGTGTGCTATATGCAGGTCTGATGCCATTTATTCAGCCAAATATGATGGTTCTGGGCTGATCGAGGTTCTGAGGGGACATGAGTATCTGTCACATCCCTTTGCTGTCACTATGTACGGCGGAGAGGTTTACTGGACGGACTGGAGGACCAACACACTGGCCAAGGCAAACAAGTGGACGGGAAGCAACGTTACTGTGGTCCAGAGAACCAACACACAACCTTTTGACCTTCAGGTCTACCATCCATCCAGACAGCCGCAGGGTGAAAATCACACAGATGAACATGCACATACTATCGAACTTAATTTAGGTTTTGAAAAGCTTGACAATATAGCTACAGAAGCAACTACTTTGTTCCTTTACAACTAGTGTATTCATTATGAGAGTGACAACTCTAGGGAAATTTGCGAAAACGTAGGCGTATTATACGGGCTGATTTATAAGTATTCATTCTGATAAATTTTTTCATACTCACTTCTCCCTAGCTCCTAACCCATGTACGGCTACAGCTGGCAAGGAGCCCTGCTCTCATCTATGTCTCATCAACTACAATCAGACATTCTCGTGTGCCTGCCCTCACCTCATGAAGCTGGGCTCTGACAAACGCACTTGCTACGGTAAGCATGAACACACATACATAAATGCAGTTATTGTAGAAAACATACAGTTGATTCCCCTTTGAGCTAGCAGACAATTTTCCCCTCTGCTTGTCCTGGCAAAATTGTCGTTGAATGCCACAGTGTAATCCCTGTCCTTGCAGCATCGTTTATTTCCATTTGTGTGTTTGTGTGTGTGTGAGAGAGAGAGTGGTAAAGAGAGAGGATTAAACAATCTGGACTTTTTTTCATTTTGAGGTGCTTTTGCTGTGACAGCTTTGGAGCGCATTGAAGAGTCTGTCCATGAAAAATGAGAGCGGGCCTGTTTATTCAGTGTGTGAGTTTAGTATTCAGGGCAGCACTTTCTATTATCTTCAGGGGTAATGGAATGGAGAGCCCCATTCAGTCTGATGCAGGCATCAGACACAGCCCGCCACATCCCCCACCTAGTCTAGCCTGGCCAATACAGCCTGACACTGTCATTACTCTCCCGCTTTCTCTCTGTCCTTTTCCCTCTCTTCCTGTCTATCATTTAAGCTGCACACAGTTAAATGATGATAGGACTGTGTAGACCAGTGCAGTTGTAATGTATCTCGCACTGACTGAATTCACTCTCGCTGTCACGGTGTGCTAGTGAGTTAGCCAGCCAGACACAATCATTAGAGTCAAAGATGCAATTGGATTAACTGTTTGTTCAAGTGGCAAGAATAATGGGCAGATGCACCCATCCATGCTGCAACCACCTATCCCCACAACTCTGGCAGTGTGCACTCGTGCATTTGACTTTTGACTTGAAGCTGCGATTAACTACCGATTACTCCCATTGAACACTGAAGCTTTGGGGAATTACTGAAGGATGCATGTCAACATGTTTCCTACCCTGCAGAGTCTCGTCAGTTCCTGCTATATGCTCGCCAGATCGAGATCAGAGGAGTGGACATCGACAACCCCTACTACAACTACATCATCTCCTTCACTGTGCCTGACATCGACAACGTGACTGTGGTGGACTATGACGCTCTGGAGCACCGTATCTACTGGTCAGACGTCCGCACCCAGACCATCAAGAGAGCTTTCATTAATGGCACTGGTGTTGAGACTGTGGTCTCTGCTGGTACGGAGGAGGCAACACAATTAAATACACACCATGCTTAAGGCTTATTGTTGTCATTTTTCGCAGATTTTTCTGAAAAAGAAACAGATTTTCTGATCGGTTTAAGCAGCTTTCACTTGGATATTATGTCCACATGCTGTTGGGTTTCCTACTCCAAGAAGACACTGTTCATTGCAGTTTTCAATCTCCTCTTGTGGTGAGGTCACTACAGAATATGCTCCTGATAATAGATGGAGAAGGAAAAAACAAGAAGAAATGAAACTTTATCCCTCACAGTTGTGTTTAAAACAATAAAGGCATAATTTAGCATTTATCCATTTTCAGATTTTCATTTTCATATCAGATTTTCACCCATTTTAGATTTATTTGAAAAAACGACTGAAAAAGTATCTCTAAATACACTGTATTGTGGTACAGATTTTCTCGTATTTTTGTTGTGTTTTTGTAGCTTATTTTGCAAAGACACATACACTGTATTTGACTGTTTACTAAACCCCTCCTCCAAACACCAATTATCCAATCATAGCTTAGAAACTGTAACTAGGCACTTGCCAAAGCAGTCTGCATGAAGCCCTAGTAAAAGTGATAATGTGTGCCCAAAGAGATTTATAATAATAATAATTTTATAAGATAAGATTTGAGGGCAGTATATTTTTGCCCGGATCATTTAGCCACAGTCATTTAGCATGATATCATGCTGTGTGTAACCATCAAGTTCATATTTAAATGGTTCTCGATTTCAAACGAGTTTCCTGGAAACATTTAAAAAGTCAGCTGGCGACTACGCACAAAGTTAATGTTAATTAGCTAGCTAGCTACAGCTGGTAAAATCTGTTAGCCAAAGTTATCAGTTCAGCCGATAAAATCAATGGCTACAAACGAGAAACCTGCCTTGACTACTGCTGTGTGGAATCACTGTTTCAAAATCTACTTTCGAGTGGTAAATCTACCATAGTTATCATTGTAAATGGACGCACTAGAACGGAAAGCTTGACAGGCGTAGCAACAAGGGGGGAGGGGCTTAGCGAAGGATCGAGTGCTATGTCTTTTGTTGCTGTTCTTCCCCCTTTCTCTCTGATTACTGAATTAGACAATGATGTAAAAGGCATGTCTCATTTAATTTGTTCTTCAACAACATGACTCAGAGGGTTGATTAACAGCTCTGTGTTTATCTTTCTTCAGATCTGCCCAACGCTCATGGCTTGGCAGTGGACTGGGTGTCCAGAAACCTGTTCTGGACCAGTTATGATGCCAATAAGAAACAGATTAATGTTGCCAGACTGGATGGCTCCTTCAAAAATGCTGTCATCCAGGGCCTGGACAAACCACACTGTCTAGTGCTGCATCCAATACTGGGGTTAGTCATCCACAAACACATATGCACTAAAGCTGTCACACTTAGTCAAAATGAAGCTTTCAGATATTGCTCTCAGACACCCTCCTGATTTCACCTTTAACCTACAACACCTACACACAGAACTGCACACACACAATCATACACACTCAGGCAATATTTGCAGTCATTGATGACAGGTAGAGTAGTTTGGTATAGTTGGTCGCTGACCTCTGACTGTTTCTTCACTCAGGAAGTGGTTTTTCTCCCTTCATATCATCTTTCTCCTTCAGTTGCTCTCTTTCTCCATCTTGCGCAACATTTCTATTTTTAAAAACACAACTTCTGCACTCAGATAGACTATCTATGAATTATTAACAGCCAGTGTCTCTGTCGCTTTCTGTCACTATTTCTGTTCCAGTGTTTATCTTACATCCTGTCCCTTCCTGCCTTGTTTAGCAAATGTCCAATTTTCCCTCCCGTCGTCCCTCTTAAAACCTCATCCCCCATGCTCCCCCCAAACAGGACCTGGCCTCAGCCTCTACTCTTACCAGCAGAGCAGAGACAGACCATCTCTATTTATATATTTCATTTTGTCCTGCAGGAGTATGTGTGCTTTTGAAGTCAAGTCAAGTCAAATTAATTTCTGTAGCACATTTAAAACAACATGAGCTGACCAAAGTTCTTTAAAATACATGTGCATTAAAAAAAACAACACTCAACAACAAAATAGATCATGTGTATAAGCAGGCAGAGAGCAAGTTAAAAATATAGCAATTTAAGTCCAATTTAAACACAAAAAAAAAGAGGTGGGCCTTGAGCTGTGCTAACTATTGGATACTGGCATCAACCTATATTAATACACCACTACTAGAAAGGATTTAAAAGATACATGATTAGGGTTAAAAGACACGATCAAGGGGCCAGATCTGATTTGGTGGGGCAGTTTGTTCCATAGACTGGGGCCCACAACTGCGAAGGCACGGTCACCCCTGGTTAGCGGACCTGAGTGACCTAGTTGGGATATAAGAGGTTTTAAAAGGTCTGATAGGTAAGGGGGAACCAATCCATTAAGTGCTCTGTATACAAACAGTAAAGTTTTGAAATTACTCTAAAACTGACAGGAAGCTAGAGGAGGGAGGCACACACGGGGGAAATGTGCTCATGCTTATGGGAACCAGTTAAAAATTCCGCAGCAACGTTTTGCACATTCTGCAGACGTGAGAGTGAGAGTGAGGACTGACCGGCTCCCATGTACAAGGATTTACAGCAGTTGAGACGAGCCGTAATGAAAGCGTGGATTACATTTTCACAATCTTAAAATGTTAGGAAAAGTTTTACTTTGGCTTAGGCTCGCAGTATGAAAAAACTTCCACTTCCAGTTATCTGTTTGTCAAATTTAAAAGCAAAGTAAAAAATCATCCCAAGGTTTTTTGCATGTGGTTTCACAAAGGATGACAGTGGACCGAGCTTCCGAGTGCTGGTTGATTCAGGGGGGCCAACGAGAACCACCTCAGTTTTCAGTTAATTTAACATCAAGAGGTTTTGGGACATCCAGTCTTTAATGTCTTTACTGTCCTGGAAACAGTCAAATAGAGGCTGCACTGACTCAGGGCTGTGGCATTTTAGTGGGAGGTAAAGCTGGGTATCATCCGCAAGGAATGGAAGGAGATGCCATGCTTTCTAATGAGGGGACGCAGTGGGAGCATTTACAGAGAAAAAAGGAGAGGTGGAAGAACAGAGTACTTCTCTTCTCCAGATATGACTTGAACCATTTTATTGCTTTTCCCTGGATACCAACCCATTGTTCAAGTCTGGTAATAAGAAGCTTATGGTCAACAGTGTCAAATGCCGCACTAAGGTCTAAAGTACCAGGATTGCACAGACCCAGTCATCTGCTGCTAGCAGGAGATCATTGTGAACTTTTAAAAGAGCAGATTCAGTGCTATGGTGCTCCCTAAAACCAGACTGGAAAGCTTAAAATATTTCATCCAAAAGGGATTGAGTTGCTGGTAGACATTTTTGTGCAGAATTTCCGATAAAAAGGGAAGCTTTTTTTTTATTAAGCGGCTGAACCACTGCGTGTTTAAAACAAGAGGTATAACAATCTGTGGAAAGGCAACAATTAATGATAGACAGGATGCTGGGGCCCACAAAGTCGAACACCTCCTTTAGTAGGAGTGAGGGAACGTAGTCAGATGGGCATGTTGTTGGCTTCAGATGCCAAACTGACAAACAGAAAAGACTATAGGAGGATTGTACCAGAGGTACCAGAGCAGAGGGTGGGATTTGCTTTCTAATATCAACTATCTTGTCAACGAAGAAGTTAAGAACATTTTCAAAGGTTGTTGTGGAGGAGTCAGGAATAGTTTTACCAGCTGGGTTTATATCAGCAATTATAGACTTTGGGTCTATGGCAGTTGTTACATATTAAGGCAGAGAAGTATTTTGTTCTTGCTGCTTTAACAGTGTCCTGGTGTTGAACCAGATAGTTTTTAAGCATCTCAAAGGGGATTTGTAGCTTGTCTTTCTTCCATATTCTTTCGGCCTTCCTGCAGCGCTGTCTAAGAGCGTGGGTAGTGTCATTCAGCCAGGGCTGGGATTTACATTTAGATTGTCTGTTCTTAAGAGGGGCAACAATATCAAGAATATTAGTGCAGGTGAAATGAAATAATAATAATATTATTTCCTCAGCACTCAGGTGTGCAGGAGGAGATTCTAGGCCGTTGTATAAGCGCTAGAAAATCTTATGATGGAGCAGGGGTTGATAAGGCAGGAAGAGTGACCTGGGACACATTGATTAACAGGTTGACAGGGGAACAGAGCATTAAATATAATGGGGCAGTGGTCAAATATAACAGCATCCTCATGTATGACAGAGCTGACATTCAGACCCAGCGTGAAAACTAAGTCTAAAGTGTGGCCACGTGTGAGTTGGTCCGGACACATTGTGAGACTGATCAAAATACTTTGTACTATTTAAAAACTCAGTAGCAAATCTGTTTGATGAATCATCAATATGGATGTTGAAATCTCCAACTTTAATAACTTTGACATAGAAAATTCCGGCAGGAAATCAACATTTGAGTAAGGCGGTGGTAAACAACTACACTTAGGATTTGCTCTGAGCATCAGATTTTGAACATGAGAGTCTCCAATGAAGTTAAGTGTTTAAAATCAATTAAACAACATCTAGAAATTTCATTTTAAAAATAACAGCAAGTCCTCCCCCCAGCCAGTACTTCTAGCTGACCTAAGAAAGTCATAGCAAGGGGGACATAATTCTAGCAGCTGGGCCTGATCATCAGGTTTCAGCCAGGTCTCAGTTAAAAGCAAGAAGTCCAACTGGGCAGCGAGGATAAAGTCATTCAAGATAAGTTTTATTTAAGAGTGATCTCATATTCAGGAGGCCCAGTTTAACAGGGATATCTGGTACAGAAAAGGAAGTGGGAGGGGCAGGAGTAATTGGCCGTAGGTTCTTATGGTTTGCGCCATTACGGATTGGAAACCCCTTCCTCGGCCATTTCGTGATTATCACGAGGTTTGGACTGAGTATGGAGTCAAATATGAACCTACAAGCCAGAAGGGGGAGCTAGAGGAGACGTTGGGAGTCGGTGCCGGAAGTGGCCGAGTTTGGTCTGGGCATGAGGACGCATGAAGAAAGGATATTTTCTTAAGAAATGTCTCTGCCTCCTTATCCCTCTTTCAAAGATGTAGCCTACTTAAGTGGAGGAATGTTTCCGATCTGAGTATTGTTGGCATGGGGGAAAATGAGAAGCAGATGCTGGATCCATATGCTGGGGCTGTCTCCTCTTTCTGGCACACAAACACTGCCCAGAATGTCCAGGAGTGGGTGGGGGCTATAGAGAGTCTGGGAGGGACAAACTCAGACTCACATGTGTATGTGTGTGCGCGCAAAAACACAAGAATGTGGGCGTTTAAATGCTTCAGTATCTTTATTTAAAGGTATGTTAACAAACAAATGAAGGGTGTAGTGGATGTGGTAGGATTTAACAGGAAGTGGGTGATGGGGGCCGAGGATAGATATCCTTTAAACATCCATTCGCATCATTCATTAGGGGGAGCAAAGTTAATGTTTTGCTACCCCACGTTTTGTCTTTTTGAAAATAAACATATCGTCATACTTTCCCCACAATCAGGTGATTATATTTAAGCAGCCCTTATCAATGAGGCTTGACTGTTTACAAAGGTGAGAAACATGCCATTTAGCCTAACTGCGATCATGGACTGAAAATAGAACACAGGAAAAGATAGCTAGCATATGTTGAATGAACCTGATTGGCCCACTGACTCCAGCCAAACCTTAAATTAACTAAAAGTAGGATTGTAACGTTGCTGAAATAGGATTCAGCTGGGAAGACGGGATCTTCACAAAGGAGCCAAATCAACGAGTCTGCTCTTTTAAGTGAAGCGTGGCTATTCATATTTTGCATTGCCCTGTTGATTTTATTATTTGGGATGTAGTGCAGGGTAAATAAACATAAACTGCACATAAACACAGTTTACCCATATTTTCAAAGTCAACAGGGTTTACTCACCTTTTTATGAGTTTACAATTACCTAAAATTGGACAGTTTAGCCAGCAGACATTTATTGTTTACCTACATTTTATTTTACCACATAATCTCCCTTGTGAATTTATCCAATTACTGTTAATATCTTGCGCTAATTTGCTGCCCACGCTCTCTCCCTCATCCCACACAACAGCAGACTAACCTAAAATAGTGTTTCTCAAACCACTATTAGAGCACCTAACCTCTATACAGCATGTTTTCCATCCAACCCTGCTTCACCACAAGTGGCTCAAGTGGGATTTTATAAACCATGCAGATCTCATTATGTGTCATTATTATTCATATAACTGTGAGATTGAGTAGGGCCTTGATTCTTGACTATTATGTTTTGGAAACGATCCTTTGTTGTTACCATAAGTCATGTTTAGGTGCTGTAGAAAAGCAGGAAATGTGTTTTAAATGACTTTTCTTTTTCTGGGGGAGGAGCCCCCAGACCCGCCGCCAATTATCAATCTTTTTAAGTTTGCGCCCTCATTTTAAACCATAACCAGGCTCCCATGGCTATTACTATTGTTACTACTTTATTTAACCAGGCAGTCTCCCTGACATCAAGCTCACCTTTTCAAAGAGAGAAAACATGTTGTATGATCTAACATACAACCACAAAACCAGTATTGAAACCATGGCCACAGAACAACAAATCTAAAGGCAGACAAGGGTTAGTCCCCTAACCCACGATCAACCATCAAAAATAATTATAAAAACAGTTACAAGAGTGATAAAAGAACATCACACGATAAAGCTTTAAAATCTCCCCGGGGAATGAAAGAATGTAGCTCAAGAGCTGTTTGCAATTCATTCCATTTAAAAGGTGCATAGGGGGCATTGGGTGCACCCAAATCCAGTCCTGCCAAGATTAGTGTGTACATATGTGATACCTAAGGTTAAGATGTTATTGGAATGTGTGCTGTAGTTGTTAGATTTATTTGAGAGAAGAGATGTGAGGTGGATTGACCTCAGTTCGACAGGAAGTTCAGGACGGCAATTTGATTCCCTCAAATCATCAGTTTATTGTACCTTTTTGTCAGTAAGAAAGCTTGTCCAATTTTGCCATACACTGAGCAATGGGGTTTGTGTTGTGAGCCGATTGACTAAGTTTGGTTCAGAAGGCAAATTATGATGTGCTGAAAATAAATCAAAGTTCTCCCTGCGCCTGCCGAGGCGTACTGTGGCTTTGCTGATTCTTCCTGCCTGCCTCCTTCAGGAAACTCTACTGGACAGATGGGGACAGCATCAACATGGCCAACACTGACGGCAGCAACCGCAGCGTCCTTTTCACCAACCAGAAAGGCCCTGTCGGTGAGTGACATACTGTACTGTACCTCCTTGTGTGACTGCATGAGAGACAGCGGACCCTAGTGACAGGGCAGGTCATTACACCGCATCGCTCTTTGTTTTCTAGGTCTCTCCATTGACTTTGACACTGAGCAGCTGTACTGGATCAGCTCAGGAAACAGCACCATCAACCGCTGTAAACTGGACGGCTCTGAACTGGAAGTGCTTGAGGGGGTAAAGGGCAAGCTGACCAAAGCTACTGCTCTGGCCATCATGGGTAGGTCTCCAGAAAATGTTCATTTTAGCCAGTTCAGCCATGACATTATATCTTCTTCCAGTGTCAGGTCTGGCTCTAACAGAGAGTGTTGAGCATCCTGTTGTGTGTTGTATTCTTTAGGGGAGAAGTTGTGGTGGGCGGACCAAGGAACTGACCAGATAGGAACCTGTGACAAGAAGGATGGTGGCAGCTGGAAAGTCCTGAGGAACAGCACGTCCCCAATGATGCACATGAAAATTTACAATGAAACTGTGCAGAAAGGTGCCAGGCTGGCTGTCAGATGCCAACTTTTTAAAGCAACATTTGTTTAGGTTAAATTACTTGGTAAAAAATAGGAGGGAGGAAAATATGTCGTGGTCTCATTCAAGGTCTGTTTTGCTTGCTGCATGTAGCCTGTTTATCTATGCCAAATCACATCTGTTTATGTTTCTGTAACTCCTCTTTGATTTGTTTTGTGTAATCGTGCTTTTGTGTTCCCAGGCACCAATCTCTGCAGTAATAACAATGGAGACTGTTCCCAGCTGTGTCTCCCAACCTCCCCGACCACCAGAGCCTGCATGTGCACTGCAGGATACAGCCTGCGCACAGGGCAGCAGTCTTGTGAGGGTATGTCACATTCATACACATAATACATTCTTGATTTAGCCAATTTTGGATTCAGGAATTGATGAAAATGATAAACGTGTGATGCAATGCAAACTTTTCAAAGGCTATAAACAGGGAATTGTATTTGCACTAGGTGTTGGCTCTTTCCTGCTGTACTCTGTGCATGAAGGCATACGTGGTATTCCTTTGGACCCAGCAGACAAGTCCGATGCGCTGGTACCAGTGTCAGGCACATCCCTGGCTGTGGGCATAGATTTCCATGCTGGTAAGTTTTGTTTACAACATATCTTTTTTGTCAAACGCTAGATAAGGTAGAATTACCCCAGCATGAAGGTTTTTTTTGTCTCTTGGATATAACCGAAATAGCTTAACCAAAAACTGCAAGAGAAAGATCTTAGCAAACAGATAAAAACTAACATCACGAATCTGGGAGTAATTTAAGATTTAAATTTTATTTCTCATTTTAACAAGGTCATTAAAGACCTATTTTTAACTCAGAACGATGCTGAAATACTCACTCATGCTTTTATTACTAGCCATTTAGACTACTGTAATTCACTTTTTACTGGACTACCCAAAAAGCCTATAAGAAAACTACAGCTAGTTCAGAATGCTGCGGCCAGAGTCTTAACTAAAACAAAGAAAATGGATCACCTCACCCCAGTACTTAAGACACTGCACTGACTACCTGTATATTTTAGAATAGATTTTAAAGTCCTTTTACTAGTCTATAAAACTTTAAATGACCTTGCTCCTCCCTACATCAGAGACTTTCTCTCATTTTATGTTCTGGCCAGATCACTAAGGTCCTCCACAGCTTATCTTTTAAATGTTCCTTATGTGTCCCTTAAAAATGTCTGTTCTTATGCCCCCAAACTGTGGAATTCACTGCATCTGGGTATGAGAATGGTAACCTCTCTTGGTATTTTTAAAAGGAAATTAAAGACTTATCTTTATAATCTGACTTTTAATTTGGAGTAAAGTTGGCTTTTACATTATTTTTATCCTTGGTGTTTATTGTAATTTATTTTTATTCTACTGAGTTTTATGTATTGATTTTCAACATTCTATAGTTTTATTGTTTTATCCTATTGCTAAATTTGAGTATTACAAAATGTTTTCTCTCTGTTTTTGTCATTTGTTTGTGTTACATAATTTTACTATGTAAAGCACTTTGGGCTACATGTTTGTATGAAAGGTGCTATACAAAAAAAAGCTGAGTTGAGCTGCCACTGCAATTACTATGTGTTACTGTATAATGGTACGGAAAAGTTCAGTTCACTCCAGCTCTAATACATTTCACTCATTTTCACAGACAATGACACGATCTACTGGGTGGACATGGGCCTGAGCACCATTAGCAGGGCCAAGAGAGACCAGACCTGGAGAGAGGACGTGGTCACTAATGGCATTGGCAGGGTGGAGGGCATTGCTGTCGACTGGATAGCAGGTGAGAGACGCCTCAGACGTAAAAAAGCATAGTGTACATTCAGTTCAATCCAATATAATTTGTATAGTGCCATCTCATACAAAAGCAGCTCAAAGTGTTTTACATAAAAACTAAATAAAACAGCAAAAAAATGTGCTCATAAACAGAAACATCCATGCATACATATACTTAAATACACACATACAAACATACATACTGTACAAAATATGGTGTGGTCATTTAAGAAAAGGCTCGACTAAAAAAGAAGGTCTTTAGTTTGGGTTTAAAAGAACACAGTGTTGGAGCAAGTCTAAGATCAGCAGGTAAAGTGTTCCATTCCTTGGAACATAAATGCTTATTGCAATCTCACTAGACTCTGGAAATGCCCTAGGCACACGGAAGAGATTTCCACCTTGTGCCCGTAAAGATCAGCTGGGATTGTAAATGTACTGTGGAGCCAGACCAGCAAGTGCCTTGTAAACCAAGAGATGGACTGGAGTTATGTGTTCTGGTATTTTTTGTCCTGGTTAGTACCTAATACAGTAGTAAGCCTACATCGCCAAAATTACAGAATTCAAACCATATCAATCATCCTGGCGCAGACTGTCCCTGTCTGTTACCACACAGTAGGAAGGAAGCATCCCCGCAGTAGGGGAACCTATTTTCCTAACTGAGAAAACAGGAAAGACATACACAAAGAACAGGTTAACCAAACTTTAAGTTCCAAAAAGGAGGTCGGACGGGGGTAAAGATCTGCATCACTATACATGCAGCACATGCTCAGGATCTGCCAGACCATCATTGTTTCTCCTCCGTCCTCTACAGGAAATATCTACTGGACGGACCAAGGCTTTGATGTAATTGAGGTGGCCAGACTGAATGGCTCCTTCCGCTATGTGGTGATCTCCCAGGGCCTGGACAAGCCTCGTGCCATCACTGTCCACCCTGAGAAAGGGTGAGAGGAAACAACACTGGCTCTAGTTCAAATTACTACTGTAGATGTCTTTAGCTTCTGCTCATGTAACTTCTCTCATTATTGATTACTGAGGACTTAATGTGTGTGTGTGTGTGTGTGTGTGTGTGTGTGTGTGTGTGTGTGTGTGTGTGTGTGTGTGTGTGTGTGTGTGTGAATGTAGCTACCTGTTCTGGACAGAGTGGGGCCAGTACCCCCGTATTGAACGTTCTCGTCTGGATGGGTCTCAGAGGGCTGTCCTGGTCAATGCCAGTATCAGCTGGCCCAATGGCATCTCCGTTGACTATGAGGTGCAATATAACGGACCATTCTTGCATTTATATCACTATGCTACAGTGCAGACAACATTATCTCAGTCATTACCGTCTGTGTGCGTGTAGGAGAGTCTGCTGTACTGGTGTGATGCCAGGACGGACAAGATTGAGCGCATCAACCTGGAGACCGGAGAGAACAGGGAAGTGGTGCTGGCCAACAACAACATGGATATGTTCTCCGTGTCTGTGTTTGAGAGCTACATCTACTGGAGTGACAGGTGAGATATAGCTGCCCCCAACCAGTCACACTTGTCCTCACTTTTGCATTATTTAGAGTGATATTTCGCCTGCAGTCGTATTATTTTTCTCATCCGCAAGCTTCAGGCTCGGTTTAAGTATTTTTTGTCTGTCTGCTTTGAACCAGGACACATGCTAATGGTTCCATAAAGAGAGGCAGCAAGGACAACGCCACAGACTCCGTGTCTCTGAGGACTGGTATTGGGGTGCAGCTCAAAGACATAAAGGTTTTCAACAGGGCCAGGCAGCAAGGTAACAACCGGGTATTTAGTATTATTTTAAAACTCTAAAATTTCTGCCTTACGCGCGAAAGATGAGCATTGTTCAAGGTATTTGCATTTCTATGAAATTAATAGTTAAGTAAAAACTTCATAAATATCACATAACACATTTTTCTATCCTGTTAGTGCATTTTTTGTGAAATTCCTTTTTAATTTGAGAAATTTAATTGTAGTTGATGATTATTTCATGGATTTCATGTCTGCGTACAGGAACAAACGTGTGCAAAGACAACAATGGCAGGTGCCAGCAGCTTTGCCTTTACCGTGGCAACGGACAGCGCACATGTGCCTGTGCCCATGGCATGCTGGCTGAAGACGGCAGCAGCTGCCGTGACTATGATGGCTACCTGCTCTACTCAGAGCGTACCATACTAAAGAGTGTCCACCTGTCAGACGAAAACAACCTGAATGCACCCATTAAACCATTCGAGGACCCCGAGCACATGAAGAACGTCATTGCACTCACTTTTGATTACAGAGGAGGTGGAGGAAAGGGAGCTAACCGTATCTTCTTCAGTGACATCCACTTCGGCAACATCCAGCGGATCAGTGATGACGGATCTGACCGCAAGACTGTGGTAGAGAGTGAGTATTCCCACATCTTAAGTTTGTGTAAACCTGTCCTTTAACAGTCAACCTCCACGCAGCTTTTTTCCCTGTTTAACTACAGTGTATTTCCCATCCCATAGTTAATATATGGCCTGTCATTAGCCAAGAGCCATTTCTGGTTACTCCACTTTCTTGTGAATAACAAAGAACCTTAGTTGTAAACATCAGACCTCCCAGTTAGAAATCCTAGGGAAGAAAACAGCTGGACTTCCCCAAAACACTCCCACTGATCTAAACACAACCACAACTTTTATTCTGAAGGTGTAGCCAAACTAGAAACAAAATACCTTTTTAATCTGTGCTTTAATAACAGATTCCATACTAACATAAACACGCCTACAGATAGACCTTCACTCACCTTATCTCAGCACAACAAAACACAGGTGCACCGTTAATGTTTTACCAAAGTGCCTTTACTTCAAAATGTTTTACAATGCATGATTGAGGATTGTTTGTCCCACTCTTCCTGTAGAGCGGCACCTCCCAGGGCTGACGTTTTAATCTTCTTGTACAATATCCAGACTACCAGTGAATGTTGTTCAGAGGCAAAGATGTTGAATGTTGTTCGCTGTTGTGAGTGCTGTTGTTTTGCCTTGTTAAGTCGACTTTCCTTGAGTTTGCATTTTTTTTTATATTCTCTTTCAGCAAAGCAACTCAGCTTGTAATTGTTTTATTTCCAGTAGTTAGGATTTGCTCAGTGTTTGTGTGTCAGGTGGTCACTTTTAGTTGTTGATAGTAATACTGTCAGGCAGCAGCCATAGCCACAGCCCCACTGGATCTTCGCCCTCCCCCCTTGAACAGCCTCAGTAGGTCTTGTCTGAACTTTTTGGACATCAGTGCATAGAGGATGGGGTTCATCACTGTAGAGGAGGTCGCCATGAGGCGTGCAAACACACTGAAGGGGCCGTAACGTGGTGAGGCGCCAGTGGCCCCAGAGCTTTTATCCACCAATAAGGCCAGCGTCAGGGCGTAGGATGGCAGCCAGCACAGGGTAAAAGCCAGCACAAGCATGGCCGATGTCTGAGTCACTTTGTTCTGGTAGCGCTCTACTTGGGGGGCCCTGCCCGCCTGCTGACGCCCCCACAGGAAAATGTAAATTCCGCCGTACGCCACTGCAATGGTGACCAATGGAAGCAAGAAAGCCACGAGGAAGTGAAACAATCCATAGATCAGCTGGTCTCGGTGGCACAGGAAAGCAAAGCAAGCGAGGCCATCAGGGGCCACAAAGCGAAAAACCAGCTGAGGAGCAGCCAGGCAGCAAGCCGGGACCCAGAGGAGCGCAGCAGCTATGGACACCCGGCGAGGGGAGAGGAGGCCGTAGGCTCTGGCAGGCTGCACCACAGTCAGATAGCGAGACACAGCCAGTATGGCCAGTGTGAAGACGCTGCCCGAGGAACAGGCCGAACCCAAGAAGCCCACCAGACGACACATGAAGTCCCCAAACGGCCATTGCTGCATGGCTACGGCAACAGTGTGGAAGGGAATCATGGAGAGCAAAAGCAGGTCTGCAGCGCTCAGAACCAGCAGGAGGATGTCTGTTCCTGTGCCTGTCATGGAGTTTTGAGGAGACTGTCCAATACTTCCCACACCCCTTCTCCTCCTCCCACACAGGATCACCATCACCATTGCGTGGCCGCCAACTCCAAGCACCAGAATCAGTACATCTAATATCGGGACTAGGATCTGCTCCACGTTGCCCAGCCCAGCATCGCTGCCGTTCCCCAGCAGATCCTCTGAACCTGTAGAGTTCCTCAGCAGCATCCTGTCTTCAATTATGGAGAGGTCTTCCAGTCATTCTGCTGCTTTTAAAACACAGTTTGCTTTTGGTTGGGTCAAATATGCTCAAGCCGGTCATAAAACTACTGATGATACATGTGGCAATGATTACTCATACTGTGGGTCAATAGCAGTTTACTCAGAAATAACATCACACAGATTTCCATTCATTTCCCTGAGGTTGATTGTAAAATGTACCAATAAAAAGGACTAATCATAGATGTTAAATACATAGACACACATTACACATGAGACTAACTCCTAAAATCCTTTAAAACAAATCCAGGCAATGTCCATTTTAACAGTTGAATTGAAGCTGCTTTCAATGTGATGTATGCGAATTAAGCCATACCAGTCCTCACAATCAGCCCGACCTCTGATTGGCTGCGGGCGGGGAAGTGAATTAAATAACCCTCAGACCCCTCCATTGAAGTCAAGATACTCCTGATTTCTTAGCTGCTGGGATTTTCATCCCTTCCCCCTGTTTTGTTAAGAGCACCCAAGTGCTAAATGCCGTAGATTGTGTGATTTCCTTTCAAGTCAGGGCAGGCGGGTACTCCATGTGACATCTCAATCAGGCCCCGTGCTCAGCGATCCACAATCAGCCGTACTCCTGCCTCCGAGAAATGGATCTCCTGAGAAACACAATTCTATCAGAGGAGGAAAAGAGAGGCGAACAGCTCGACAGTAAGAGAGGATGAAACCGGGTAAACGGCAGGTGAACTCTGGACTGATTATCATAGAGCAGGCGAGAGATGGGCTGTCCTGCTCTCTGTGGGAGGGCACAATGGGGCCAAACATTGTTTTTCACTGGGTCCAGTGTTCCTTTTCATTTTCTGAAAGGAGGTGTACATTTTCTAGAATTGTTATCCCTACACACAGATATACAGAACATACACAGACATGGTATATACACAGAGAGGGACAGTGAAATAGTGTTTGCCTTCAGAAATCAGGGTAATTATTGACTCCTGCTCTGATAGCAAGCACTGAACTGCTATAACACCCACTGCAGATAACTGCAATAAATCTGTGTCAGTATAACCAGCTGAGCTCAAGAGCTATAAATTCAGCTCATCTGTATTATTGTCAACAACAAGCGAAAATATACAGAAACCCAGATAGGCTTAGGTCAACAATGTGAAGATAAACAGAACTGAAAAGCAAGAATTTGAGTAGACAGTGCAGCGGGCTAGAGATTTACAATTCATTAACAGCACTAAAGAAAGAGGAAATAGGGGTGAATGGATTTCATGTTGGTCCACATCGATTTTTAGGGCATTCATTTATGAGTACGAGAAGCAGAGGGGAGTTGTTTTTGCGTTGCATGCCTTTGCTCGGCTCTCCAGTTGCTTTGCTTCATTCACAGTCTCCCAGCATGAGCCAGACAAATGTTGATTCATGTCCGTGGCGTTGCACTAGAGATGTTGAGGTGTAGTGTTAAGTGTTCCACCTGGTGGTGAACCGCACTGATCCTCAGGCCCGAGCTGTGATAGAGTGAGATCACATCCAGCCTTGGAAAAGGCCATTGTAATCGTTAGACCCTCACAGTAACAAGAAGGCAACTTTTCCACCAATTATTTGAAATTGGAGCGATCTGATGCATGACTGTTTTCAAATTTACTCTTCCTGAAGTACAAATATCTGTGTGTGTGTGTATGTGTGAGCATGCATTGTTTCTCACCAACAGAGCAGCTGTTCCTCTATCTGCCGCTACAGAACTTTCTGTTCCTCCATCTTGGCTGACTCTTGTCTGTCCTCTGGCCTCTGTGCAGGCGAGGAGCTCACAACCTCTTACTCATTTCAAGGCTGTGGAGCAGAAAAAATGACTTTTTACTCCTCATCTGCTGATGAGGTAGTGCAGTGGAAAGTAATACGTTAGCTGGCAACTGTTATTGTGACCTTTTTAGTGAGCTATTTGTTGGATAAAAGCCTCGAATCACACTGTGTTCTTGGTCATTAATACCAAGCTGTCATGTCCGTAGCCCTGACTCTGTGCTGCCACACCGCTGTCTGCCAGCACTGCGCTGCTGCCAGACAGTCCACACTTGGCCTTTTAACATAGCACTGGGATTGACGTGCTTCTTTTCCTTTCTCTCGCTTCTCTTATGTCTTCTCCCCCTTTGTGGTTTAATGTCTTTAAAAAGCACCTGAAAACGCATCTCTTCAGTCAACACCTAACTGACAATCACTAACTTCGACTTCCTTTCTATCTCCTTTCACATAAAACAAAAAACAAAAAAACAAACCTTCCTGTCCGTAGCTTTGTATACTGTGCTTGGCTTTAACAGACTAGTTTCTGGTGCACTGATGCTTTTTGTTACCTTGTGTTGTTATAATTGCTTCCATTGTCTTCCTCATATGTGAGTCGCTTTAGATAAAAGCTTCTGCTAAATGACTAAATGTAAATGTCTGTCTGTTCTTTTTCTTCTCCCATTTCGGCTGTTCTCTGTATCTATTTCCATCTTCCTTTCCCCCTGATCTCTCTATTCCCTCGTTCTTTTTCAGATGTCGGCTCGGTGGAGGGCTTGGCGTACCACAGGGGTTGGGATATGCTGTACTGGACCAGCTACACAACCTCAACCATCACCCGCCACACTGTGGATCAGAACCGCTGGGGCGCCGTTGACAGGCACACCGTGGTCTCCATGTCAGGAGACGATCACCCCAGAGCCTTTGTCCTTGACGAGTGTCAGAGGTTAGAACTAATACATTCATTCCTATCATACCTCTTTGCAACTATTCCTAAATTATGTCACACATTTCTGCACTTTGCTGATTTTTACTCTCATCTGCAGTCTCATGTTTTGGACCAACTGGAATGAGCAGTCTCCCAGTATCATGCGTGCCACACTGACTGGCTCCAATGTCCTTGTGATCATTGGCAATGACATCCGAACCCCTAATGGCCTGGCCATAGACCACCGTGCTGAAAAACTTTATTTCTCTGATGCCACACTAGACAAGATAGAGCGCTGCGAGTATGACGGCAGTCGCCGCTATGTGAGTGACATACACACTCCCATGCAGACACACACATCATGCTGCATAATGAAAATATTTGTACTGCAGAATGATTGTCTTATGGGGTTGTCTAATAACAGCTATATATTTTTGTATCCCTCCAGGTTTGTTGCAAGGCTGGAATTTCCTGAATGTATGTGGTCATGACTGTGGTTTTGCTTCCCCCTGCAGGTGGTGTTGAAGAATGAGCCAGTCCATCCGTTTGGCCTGGCTGTGTACGGGGACTACATCTTCTGGACTGACTGGGTGAGGAGGGCTGTGCTTCGGGCTGACAAATACACAGGAGGAGACATGAAGGTGCTACGTGCTGACATACCTCAGCAGCCAATGGGTATTGTCGCTGTGGCCAACGACACCAATAGCTGTGAGTTTTTACACAGAGTGAGAGATCTAGCTGTGTGTGTGTGTGTGTGTGTGTGTGTGTGTGCGTTGTCATTAGTGTTTTTGAAGTACAGTACATGACATGTAGAACTGGGTGATATGGCTAAAATCCTTTATCATCATGTGTAATATTTTATCCTGGATGAATGTGATTTTGTATATTTTCTAGAAAAATACATAGAGATCAAACAGACAAACTGTTAAATACAGGATAGAATGCCTAATTTTGCCTAATCCAGCAAAGCAAATACCTGCCAAGGCAAGGTACTTCATCACATAGGTGCAAAAATAAAAGTCTATCATAATATTAATATAAATTAAAAAGTGGTTTGAAATGTATAGCGCAATCTTTGGTTGACAAATGTATGTCATCTTATAGTGCACTAACCACTAGCTTCGACTTGTAAACTATTTCACCCCCTTCTTTTACATTTATGATAAGTTGAGCGATCATTTGGTAGGTAGAACTTGAGGTGATATCTCGAAATGTCATTACTGCACAGATTATCGTTTCCTGGTGGTAACATCAAGGTAGTAAGGCCATTACAAATCTTAACTAATAAACTGAAAAGTTTTAATTCAGGCTTTTTTGAAGCAGTTGTACTTAAACACTCATAAACACGAAACACATTGGATGGTTTTCTGCCCCAACAGAGCAGTTCATGACATGACAGACGTAATCTAAGAGCGACACTGCAGCAGATGAGTTACAGACGCTTCCAGATTGGGCCCACCTCACGTGTCATTCACAACCCCAACATCAGTTCTATATTACACAGACACACACAAAAGTGCCTGCTAAATTGGCTGTTCTTCACTTTTATCCGTATTTCTCCACCTCTTTCTTTAACTCATCTTGTCCTACATCTCCCATTGTCTGTATCATTTTAAATCAATGCAGCTTTGTGGGGGGGTTTCTCTGCCATATCGTCGGCCATCTTCTCCCTCAAGTTGCCTCATTCAGTAAACTCTTTTGCGCTCCAATACCCACAGCGGCCATACAAGCCGAGAGCCTGTGGTAATAGCTGCAAATCCCATTTAGATCGAGTCACATTGAATTATGCATTCAGCGGCGGCAGAGCCATTGCCATATTCATGCAGGCGTATCTGTCTGCTGATGTGAATGCATCTATGTGTGTGTGGGGGGGGCTGCTTTTGTGTCAGGAGGGCGGATCAGAAATTCTTAGCTGACTTTCTCAGGTGTGTGCGTGTGCCTTAATTTGTGCAGGTTTGTGTTGTTAACCTTCCTTAACTTTCCTCATCTCTGCATAGGTGAGTTCTCTCTGTGCCGCATTAACAACGGAGGATGTCAGGACCTGTGTTTGTTGACCTCTGAAGGCAGGGTCAATTGCAGTTGCCGTGGCGACCGGAAGCTTTTGGAAGACAACACCTGCATAGGTAGCATACGTTTGGGTTAAATAGCTACCACAGAGAGGTGATACCGTATAAAGATTGAAAAAAGTTATCTTCCCCACAGTGTTTCATTTTTTATTAAATCTGCAGAACCATTTTTTATTAAATCTGCAGAACCTCTTTTGCACGCAGACCATAATGTAATTAAGCAAAGACTGGGATCAGGCTTTGAATGGTTTTGAAGGACCACTGAAAAGGTTGCTGCATGCCTCGGGGAAGGCAACATTTCCTAAGTGCATTTTTCTGTCTTTGTCTCACAGCCCTCAACACTACATGTAACAACATTGATGAGTTTGAGTGTGGGAATGGAGACTGTGTTAACTACACCCTGACTTGTGATGGCATGGCCCACTGCAAGGACAAGTCTGATGAGAAACAGTCCTACTGCGGTGAGTGGGACCTTTTTCTCTGTCATAACCGTTTCGGCCATATTCTTGTTGCGGACATTTGTAATTTGAGTCTGTATTATTTCTTGTCTGGTTCTCAGCTAACCGTGTGTGTAAGAAGGGTTACAGACGGTGTGTGAATGGCCGCTGTGTGGGGCACAGCTCCTGGTGTGACGGGCAGGACGACTGTGGAGACAATTCTGATGAAGTCTTCTGTAACAGTGAGTCGAGCCTCCTGATGAAACAAGTTTTCCCCGCCTGATATTTTCAAATAATGTTCTACCTAACCACCGTCTGGTTGTTTTTGTGTTTGTCAGCCACACTGTGCTCAGCCGATCAATTCCAGTGCCGAGACGGAGGCTGCATCTCCAACTCCAGCAAGTGTAACCAGAAAGTGGACTGTGAGGATGCCAGCGATGAGATGAACTGCAGTAAGTTACAATGATCAGATTCAGTCAGAATAACTAAATGTAATGGAAAAAGCCAACACTTTTCCCCAGGCTACGGTATAAAGTAGTGCTGCTCTCTTTGTTAAGCTGCCACAGACTGTTCCAGTTACTTCCATCTGGGAGTGAAGGGAGTGACATTTCAGAAGTGCGAGTTCACCACACTCTGCTATGCCCCTTCGTGGCAGTGTGATGGAGCTAATGACTGTGGAGACTTCTCAGATGAAAGAAATTGTCCAGGTATTTTATCACCCTCTGAAATACACATCTTTTCTCACAGCTAAATTTACATGTAGTATTCAAGGAAAAAGGGAAATTATTTTTTCACAGATGGATTAGAGCAAGAAGTACAATGTGGATTAGTCCAAATTGAACAAACTACCAATGTTTCATCCATTAAATTGTGGGTTAGGAGGAAATTCTTCTTTAAAAAAAACATTGCAATGTAAATTAAATTTTCTATTTCTGTCTTTATGCTGGCTTAAGACCTTAATGTTTTCTTCTTTAAATTTTCTGTCACTCTGCAAGGGAGCGGGAAAACAAAGTGCCCTACGCCCTTCTTTGCCTGTCCTAGTGGACGTTGTATCCCCATGAGTTGGACTTGTGATAAGGAGAATGACTGTGAGAACGGTGCAGACGAGGCTCACTGTGGTGAGTTTAGAAACTAGAACCTAAACAAGCTGAAGTGCAACAGACCATTACTTTGTTTTGGCGCTTGTATTTTGCACTTTAAACATTCTTTCTGGGCCTCTAGATAAATTCTGCTCAGCCTCTCAGTTTGAGTGTGGGAACCACCGCTGCATTCCCAACCGTTGGGTGTGTGACGGAGCCGACGACTGCGGTGACAGCAGTGATGAAGACAGCAAGTGCAGTGAGTGTTGGCCACAAACCTATAGTGAATACAAAAACACAAGAACCATTCGTGCTAACATAAAAAGCACCAAAATAATTTGACAGCTGTGGAAAAATATGAACATGCATTACATTCTCAAACTTGGGAGGAATCCCCTCATTTGTAGATATTGTGATACTCTTTTAGCTAGAGCTTTAGTCTGTATGGATGTCATCTGTTTTGCATGATATTTCTGCTGATGCTGCACAATACTCAAGTGCAATGTGGACTAAAACATGGGCATGTATGCAAAAATAGCTTTAAACAATCATTCTTATGTAATTAACAAAAACTTAACAGTTCCTATTCGGCCTCTGCAACATTCCAAAAATCTAATTATCTGATTGTTTTCATAGTTAACAGCATATTCACAAATACTCAGGGCAAAGAAAGGCATCAAAATCATCTTCAATAACCTCTGTCTGCCACAGAGACCAAAACCTGCAGTCCCGAGGCGTTCCATTGTCCTGGATCACATATGTGTATTCCTCAGCATTGGAAGTGTGATGGAGACAAAGACTGTCGTGATGGGGCTGACGAGAGCGTCAAAGCTGGCTGCGGTGGGTGGAGGCTGGGGGTTAAAAACATCTCAATAACCCAGAGAGACAAAGAAAGACATGAATACGTACTTTATTTTTTATGTCTTCAGTGTTCAACAACACGTGCAGCAGCAATGAGTTCATGTGCCAGAACCGGCAGTGTATCCCCAAGCACTTTGTGTGTGACCATGACAACGACTGCAGCGATGGCTCAGATGAGTCCCAGGAGTGTGGTGAGTGGAACCATGACCTCTTATTCCCGATGGGACGATTTAAAAAGAGCGCTCTCCTCCTCGCTCTTGCTTTTAACGAGTTCAACTTACCTTCACCCTCGCGTTGTTTCTCGCTGCAGAATACGCGACATGTGGACCCAATGAGTTCCGCTGTGCCAACGGACGCTGCCTCATCCAGAGTTCATGGGAGTGTGATGGAGACTTTGACTGCCATGACCACTCAGACGAAGCCCCCAAGAACCCACGCTGCAATGGTCCAGGTTAGATCCACACAGCCACTGCAGAAGCACTTTACTAATTACTTATTTTCATTTTTTTATATTAATTTAAATCAGTGCATTAATTGACATCCGTGTGATGTAAATGTCTAATTTTCATCTGTAGCCTTTGAGCATGTTGATGTAAAAAAGAAAAATGCAGCCAAGACAAAGGACAAACATTATAGCAAATATAGCAGATCAATAGTAGAGAAAGCAAACATGGAGACGGCACATCCAGTATAGGTATAATTCCTCAGGCTCTGAAATGACATCCGCCACACTGGTTGACATTTTCTCTTCATTTGTTTCTCATTTCATTTCTTTCTCTCATGGAACAGAGAAGAAATGCAATGACACCGCGTATGCCTGCAATAATGGAAACTGTGTCAACGAGACATTGCTCTGTGACCATAAAGACGACTGTGGGGATGGCTCCGATGAGCTGAACTGCTTTATTAACGAGTGCCTGAACAGCAAACTGAGTGGCTGCTCTCAGCTCTGTGAAGACCTTAAAGTCGGCTTCAAGGTAAGTGAACACCATGGATTTCTGACTTGAATCTGCAGCATGCAGTGTTGCTTTACCTGCTCTGTGCTTTGCCCCCTCACAGTGCAGATGCCACCCTGGCTTCCATCTGAAAGATGATGGGAAGACGTGTGTCGACATAGATGAGTGCACAACCACTTATCCTTGCACGCAGCGTTGCATCAACACACATGGCAGCTTCCACTGTCTGTGTGTGGAAGGTTTCCAGCTTAGCCCTGAAAACCCCACCATATGCAAATCCACCTCTGGTAAGAGACATGACAAGATAAATAACGTTCAGGAAGTGTATACCGTAAATCCAGTCACATATGATGTCTCCCTCCCGGCAGACGAGGAACCCTTCCTGATCTTTGCCAACCGCTACTATCTGAGAAAGCTCAATTTAGATGGCTCCAACTACACGCTGCTCAAACAGGTGAGACTTGCAGATACAGTAAATCCTTTTGAAGTGCTTAAATCCTGCAAACTATTCTGCAGGGGGTTTATCTCTGGCCCAGACTAATGCAGCTCCTGTGCTTTGACAGGGCTTGAACAATGCTGTGGCTCTGGACTTTGACTATCGCCAGCAGATGATTTATTGGACAGATGTGACCACCCAGGCCAGCATGATCCGACGCATGAACATCAATGGCAGCAACGTTCAGGTCAGTGTGGCAGCATCTTGTCTAAGGAGGAGAGCAGAGAGTGAAATGTGCTTCTTGGTCTCAACATAAAACCGGTATTCAAAATGATTCATCTTCATTTGTATGCGTGCATGTGCAGTGAAAACCCAGGAAAAATAATTAACTTCTATGCACTGGTTGCTCAATTGTTAGGTCCTTCATCGCACATCACTCAACAACCCAGACGGTCTGGCAGTCGACTGGGTGGGAGGAAACCTGTACTGGTGCGATAAGGGACGGGACACTATCGAGGTGTCAAAGCTGAATGGAGCATACCGGACAATTCTGGTCAACAGCGGTCTGAAGGAGCCACGTGCTGTGGCCGTGGACGTACGCTATGGGTAAGAGTGTTGAAAAAACAAAACATTCGAAGCAACTTCGAAGACGTGGGTCAAAAAGTAGCAGCAAAGAATGTTTGTTTTTTTAGCAGTGAAAGTTTGTTTCGTTCTGTTTGGATGCCAGATTGGTGTCATTGGTCTACTGCTAAGTTAAACTACCTGTTTAGTAAATGTATATTTTAAGGCTGATTTTGCAATCTGTTTGAAACTCATTGTTTTAGTTAACAACCACAAGACCTCTGGGACCTAGTGGATGTTAAATTCAGATTCATAATGACCAACAAACCTAACTAATACAGCACATCCGTGACAGGTACTTATACTGGTCAGACTGGGGTGACAGCCCCCACATAGGGAGGATCGGGATGGATGGCACCAAAAGGAGTGTCATTGTGGAGGATAAGATCACCTGGCCCAATGGCCTGACCCTGGACTTTGTCAACGACCGCATCTACTGGGCCGATGCTCGAGAGGACTACATCGCATTTGCCAGCCTGGATGGAACCAACAGACACACAAGTAACACACACATAAACTCAATTGGAGTGTCTTTTTTTGCCCATTTCCAGTTTTTATTACTAAGTTATTTGTCTTTATGCCTATGCCCCTGTAGTTCTGGTTCAGGATATCCCCCACATCTTTGCTATGACTCTGTTTGAGGAGTACATCTACTGGACAGACTGGGAGACAAAGTCCATCAACAGAGCTCATAAAACACTGGGAATAAACAAGACTGTGCTGATCAGCACTTTACACAGACCGATGGACGTCCACATTTACCACCCATACCGCCAGCCTGAAGGTAAAACCAAGTCACTTGCCAATCACAACCACATCTGTGTCCTGGTTCCTGTCTGATCTGCCCTTAATTCTACATTGCTTTGTTCTTCAGTGGCCGGCCATCCGTGCCAAGACAGCAATGGAGGCTGCAGTAACCTGTGTCTGCTCTCACCTGGAGGGGGCTACAAGTGTGCCTGCCCCACTAACTTTTATCTGGCAGCCGATGGAAAACAGTGCTTGTCCAACTGCACTGCAAGTCAGGTGCGCTAGCTTGAGGCTATTGTTTTACACATCTTCCCGTACTAACACATTAGTAAATCAAAATAATAAATCCCTTTCTCTTCTGTCCCTTCAGTTTGTTTGCAAAAATGACAAGTGCATTCCATTCTGGTGGAAGTGTGACACTGAAGATGACTGTGGGGACCGCTCAGATGAGCCAGCAGACTGCCGTGAGTGATGACTGCAGTCTGACTTCAATAAGTCATAATGATGTATCATTGTTGCAGTGTATTTTTCTTTATTCTGGTTAAAAATATGCCGTGTTTTGCCACTGTAGCTGAGTTTAAGTGCAGACCAGGCCAGTTCCAGTGTGGTACAGGTATCTGCACCAACCCAGCCTACATCTGTGATGGAGACAATGACTGCCAAGACAACTCCGATGAGGCCAATTGTGGTACACACACCTACACATACTTAGAGCATTTAAAGCTTTTCTTAGGAGTACTTGTAATATCCTCTGTTACCCACTGATTGTTGTCGTTCTGTTTCCAGACATCCATGTGTGCCTGCCAAGTCAGTTTAAATGTAGCCACCCAAGTCGCTGCATCCCTGGCATCTTCCGTTGCAATGGACAGGACAACTGTGGAGAGGGAGAGGATGAGAAAGACTGTCGTGAGTCTAATTACCCCTCTAGTTCCCTTAGGCCCTCTGTTATTTTTCAGTTTTTGTCCTGCTAGTGGCAGTGCCCAAGGGTGACGATATTGGTCAGTGCAGTATGTAACACTTTGGTCCAGAGCAAGATATCTCTACAAATAAATATTTTCCCCACCAGATGAACCCTACTGTTTGCAGTGACCCCTTGACCTTTCCTCTATCACCTCCCTTAAGCCACAGTTTCCACTTACACATACTGTATCTCAAAAATCTAACGAACAGATAGAAAATTGCTGAACACTTTCACACTCCCCAGAGGATCTCTGTCCATTTTGACCTTTCTTTTAGCAACGCCCCTCAGGCCAAACGATGTTGCATAATGTAATTGCCATGACATTTACTGAGCACATTCATCCTCCAAAGAGGGAGATTACATGAACTGTTCTGTCGTGCCATCCAGAGGTCAAAATTTACATTTTAGCACCTTTAACCGCAAGCCTGTAAGAATAGCAAAATTGCGATCTAATGATGTAATGAATATTGCAGTTTCTAGGGGCTTTTGGCAGGGCGTTAGCTTTGTAGTCATTTGAATTTGTGAAATTTGTGATTAGGTAGCAATGTTTCTGGATTCAGTGAAAGATCTGTCTGTCTCTTGTGCAGCGGAAGTCACATGTGCCCCTAACCAGTTCCAGTGTGCCATCACCAAGCGCTGTATCCCACGGGTGTGGGTGTGTGACAGGGACAATGACTGTGTGGATGGGTCTGATGAGCCTGCCAACTGTAGTAAGACGCAGCTCATTATTACTGTACAAAACAACACCTCTGCTTAAGAAAGAAGTGTCCTCTACAGCATGAACATGGTTCTCAAATATATTTATAATAACACTATTATCTGTTTTTATCTGTTAATTCTGTTACAGAAACAGAGTGAATAAGCCTGTATCCCCATGCCATGTCTAATCCATTAAATCCTCTCTATTGCAGCTCAAATGACATGTGGTGTGGATGAGTTCCGCTGCAAGGACTCGGGGCGCTGCATCCCAGCACGCTGGAAGTGTGACGGTGAAGATGACTGCGGAGACGCTTCGGATGAACCCAAGGAAGAGTGTGGTAAGGCCAGAGTGGTAAATGGAGAAAAAAAGGAAAGGACGTTGGTAATAGGGCCATGCTTTTGCTTATTATGTCTGTTTGGTGCTCAGATGAGCGGACATGTGAGCCGTACCAGTTCCGCTGTAAGAACAACCGCTGTGTGCCTGGCCGCTGGCAATGCGATTACGATAATGACTGCGGGGACAACTCCGATGAAGACAAGTGTGGTAGGTTCCCTCTGTTATTCTACAGCCACAATTATGGTTCAATTGTCTGTGTGAAAACAATGATTTATAATATGATATGAGCTCTACTGTAAGCAGACTGTTCAGATGCAGCGGGTTATAGTGGTAAGCAATTTACCACCTTTCACTGTGTGTTTGTGTCTGTTATATTTACTCAACCACACGCATGGTTGAGGCTTTGATTTCTTTTTGTGTTAATTAGTTCTGTGGCCATTTGCACATCTCACATCATCTCATGTCTACTTTGCATTTCACACTGGCCTGTTGATGTGAGCCAGAGGTAGGTGTTTTCACAGTTTCAGCTCAGCCATCCACAACCTCCGCTTACCCAGTCCTCCGTGTGCCCCCAGCTTGTTTTTCTTGTTCTGTGAGCCTTTTCCTTCCTTTTCAATCGCACTACCTCCTCTAGCTCCTCCACTACATACAGTACAGAATGTTGTACCATTCCCACCTCTGTGCCCCATGAGTCAATCCTGTGCTATGAATTATAAGTTTTGTTTTATTCATGTACGTCTGCCTCTCAACAGAGCACCCTGTGTTCTTTTTGCAGTCAGCTCTATTCCTGCCTTTCTCTTCTCTTTTCCTTTCCCTTACGCCTCTCCTTGCTCCTTGCCTCTACTCTCTGTCCCTGCTTGATTATCCTCTCTCACCCTTGTAAGCTGTCTTCTCTCTGTCCTCAGTGCCTCGTCAGTGTTCAGAGAGCGAGTTTTCTTGCACAAACGGCCGTTGCATTGCCGGGCGCTGGAAGTGCGATGGGGACCACGATTGTGCTGATGGTTCAGATGAGGTATCGCTCAACGCATTTCCTCCCTGATCAACATTCTGCTTTGAAACTTGACACACCAGGGGCACTAACGAAAATAACTCTTTGTTGTGGTTCAGAATGGCTGTGACGTGAAGTGTGACAGCGATCAGTTCCAGTGCAAAAATGGCCATTGCATCCCCATCCGCTGGCGCTGTGATGCTGATGCAGACTGCAAGGATGGCAGTGATGAGGAGAAATGTGACAGTGGTGGTAAGAAACACGCGCTTATTTTCTCCTGGATGCTTAGCCAAACATATAATGCTGAAGACATGGATGGCATTTAGCAGCTGATGTTATGTATCATTCGTTCCTCTTTCTTCTTCTTTCACCATTGCCTTCCAGTGGGTAGACTCTGCCCCCTGGAGGAGTTCCAGTGCAACAACACTCTTTGTAAACCCCTGGGCTGGAAGTGTGACGGCGAGGACGACTGTGGAGACAACTCAGATGAGAATCCAGAAGAGTGTGGTAGGAATCACTGTGTTTCACATGTTGACAGTCTTCCTGAAGTCCATTTGACACCTTGCTTGAATATGGTTTTCTCTATTCCTTAATGTTCCTCTCCTCCTGTCCCTTAGTTAAATTCCAGTGCCCTCCCATGAGGCAGTTCCGCTGTCATAACGATCGTGTGTGTCTGCCTTTATCAAAACGCTGTGATGGTGTCAACAATTGTGGGGACAGCAGCGATGAAGTCAACTGCCGTGAGTTTGTTTACTCTTGTTTCAAAGTAGTTTACTAACTTACTGCAAAGTCACATTAACAATTCAAGAACACATTTTATTTAAATTGCAATAGGATATGACTAAATTGTGGATTGGGATGACTTTTGCACGTGATTATCAGGGTAATGACCTCTCTGTGACCTCTATACTCCTCCAGAATTGCCTCCTCCCACACCAGTATGTCAAAAGGATGAGTTCCAGTGCTCCAATGGCCGTTGCATCAGCTCTGTCCTGCGCTGCAACTACTTCAACGACTGTGAGGACTATGGTTCTGATGAAATCAACTGCAATAAGAAAGGTGTGTTGTGTGACAGTATAGTTGTCTTAATGACAGTGTACATTCTGCGGGGTTACAAGTGTGAATGCATGCTACCTGTTTCTGTGCTTGCAGACACGGTGCTTAATGACTGTCGCAGTAACAGGACAGTGTGTGGAGACGGCGATGAAGCTCACTGTGTGGTGAACGGCACCGACTCTTTCTGCTCCTGCAAACCCGGCTTCCAGTCCAACGGACGTAACCGATGTGAAGGTACCGTTTTCTCTTTCCCTTTGCTCCATTTTGCACAATCTGCTCTCGACGACTTAAAAACTGTGTGCAATGTGTATCGTGTGGCCTTTGGGTGTTTCACAGATAAGAACGAGTGTAAGCAGTTTGGAATGTGTTCCCACATCTGCAACAACACTAAGGGTTCCCACAAGTGCAGCTGTCACAAGTACTTTACCAGAATCAATGACACCTGCAAGGCTGATGGTGAGTACTTCTACCATAAATAGGGTTGCCAACTTTCTGAAATGGAAATATGGAACGTCAGGGGTTTCCTTTATCTCAAACCAATCACCCTGTCTTAATTGTCTAACCTGTAATATTTCCTTATCAGTTCAATACGGAACACGTCTTTTAGTTTCGAATTACGGGACGATTCCGTATTTTACGGGTCGGTTGGCAACCCCAACCATTATTATTGACACTTGTTAGCTTTCCAAGCTTATGTTTATCTATGTATGCACTCTGTTTACACTGAATTTTGCTCACCTGCCTAGATGTTTTCACGTCTCTGAACTACTACAATCATCTGTTGCTTCCCCAGCTCCGAGACAAGTGCTCTACATTGCTGATGACAGCGAGATCCGCAGTCTGGACCCTTCCATGCCAAACTGGCGCTATGAGCAGATCTTCCAGGGTGATGCCAATGTGCGCATTGATGCCATGGACTTGCATGTCAAGACGAATCGCATTTACTGGACAAACTGGCACACAGGGCGCATTTCGTCCTATGATTTGCCTTCTTCCTCCTCCTCCCCCAATAGCAACCGTAACCAAGGCCAAAGTGACTCAAGGGTCACAAACGTGGAAGTAAGTGTGAATATGTGTGCTTGCACTTATGCATGCATATGACGTAAACATAAAGTCAAGGTAAAGCATGTGTGTCCAATTTTGGGGGGTCTTAGTGCTATTTCTCGGGCTCTGCTTTCAGATCCCTGATCTGAAGATGCCCCGTGGCATTGCTGTGGACTGGGTGGCAGGGAACCTGTACTGGACTGATTCTGGTAGAGATGTCATCGAGGTGGCCCAGATAAGTGGAGGACGCCACCGCAAAACTCTCATCTCCGGCATGATCGATGAGCCGTATGCCATTGTAGTCGACCCCCAGAGAGGGTGAGTAGGTCTTTGGAGAGAATTAGTTACTTGTAGAAAATCACAAGAACGCAAATGGAGATTTAATGGTGATAACAGCAGTGATAAACCGAGCTTTTACTTCCTATTTCCTTCATTAGGAAAATGTACTGGGCAGACTGGGGGAACCACCCCAAGATTGAAACAGCTGCAATGGATGGAACCATGAGAGAGACGCTGGTGGAGGAAAACATCCAGTGGCCAACTGGTAAAACATGCACATACACAAATACTTCTCCTTAATCGTTTGTTCTATACCAAATACAAGTCTTTAATCCTCCAAACCTTTTCTAATACTGCTCTCTCTCCGTGTAGGTCTAGCGGTGGACTACTTCAATGAGCGCCTGTACTGGGCTGATGCTAAACTTTCCTTGATCTGCAGTGTGATGCTGAATGGCAGCGATGCAGTTGTGGCTGTAAACAGCATTAAGAACAGTTAAGTGGCACATACTCACAATGGCAGAGCTTGCGCTGTAATCCACACTAATGATCAGTCTCTATTAGTCAGGACTCAGTTGCAGTTTGATGTGGGTGGACAATGCAAGAATGTGTATTATAGCATGTACTGTATACTGTTTGTGAAGGTTCTATAATATGTCCTCACTGTTTCTACACAGAGCTACATCACCCATTCAGCATCGATGTCTTTGAGGACTACATCTATGGTGTCACCTACATCAACAACTACGTCTTCCGAGTGAATAAGTTTGGCAAAGGCCCCATTGAGAACCTGACAACTGGAATGAACCATGCCACAGATATAGTTTTGTACCACCGCTACAAGCAACCTGAGCGTGAGTAGGAAACAAGCAGAAACAATGCTTACTAAAACAAAGACCGTGAGGAAGACAGACTAAAGCAGGTTATTTTTCCTAATTGTATTGGTTCTCTCTCGGTCTTTACCAGTGACTAATCCCTGCGACAGGAAGAAATGTGAATGGTTGTGTCTGCTGAGCCCCAGTGGACCAGTCTGCATCTGTCCCAATGGACGCACGCTGGACAACGGCACATGTGTGGAGATGCCCACTCCCACTCTGTCTCCTATCTGTGAGTAAACGCACACTCCCATATACAGAGCCCACACAGACACTGGCGTCTAGATCATTCTGTGCGACTGAAAAACGTCATCATCTACAGCTCCTCCCAGTGGTCCCTGCTTGGTCCAGTGTATGAACGGTGGCAGCTGTTTCCTGAATGCCCACAAGCAGCCCAAGTGTCGCTGCCAGCCTAATTATGGAGGAGATCGATGTGAGATTGACCAGTGTAGCGACTACTGCAAGAATGGAGGCACATGCACACCTTCCCCTACAGGTAAAACATGGACAACATTGCAAGCTGGTTTTTGGCATTTTGTGTTATCTGTCTTTTGCTAGTACAGTATAAGATAATGTTGTAGTTAAATGCAATGTTTAAAGTTTAGAGTTTAAAGTTTATACAAAGTTTAATACTATGTTAAAAATACGTCTTTGCAGGCCACCTTTATGTCTCTGTTGGCCCGGTAGAAGGGTGAATTCTTTCTCTCAGCATTCCTGTTAAGTCTTCCATCTGTTTATCGTTACATATGTATGTCCTTCCACAGGCTCTCCTACCTGTCGATGCCTGACAGGCTTTACAGGGCCAAACTGTAACCTGCACACCTGTAAGGACTACTGCAAAAATGGAGGCAACTGTACAGTCAGCACTGGAAACCAGCCAACCTGCCGCTGCCCCCCTGACTTCTTGGGCGACCAGTGCCAGTATAGTGAGTGTTGCCACTATCTAGCCGACATGCAAGTTTAAAAATACTTGTACTTCTGCTGACCAATGAGGAACATAACAATAGTCAGAATTGCAATCAGAGTACCTGTAGTAGATTATGATGTGGATGGTAAGCAGCGCAATTACATGTTTATGCTTATGTGTGTGTGTGTGTGTGTGAGCAGGAAGCTGTGAAGGCCACTGCCTCAACAAAGGTACATGTTTACAGAGTGAAAATGGCTCCAAACTGTGCCGCTGTCTGCCTCAGTACACTGGCAGCACATGTGAGATTGACAAGTGTCACTACTGTCGTGACGGCGAGTGTATCCCCAGCAACAGTTTTACATCTACTGGGGACTTCACCTGCCGGTAAGAGCACTCACACACACATCATTTATTTAACACAAACAAATGTGGACATGCAAAGTTGTCTAGTCTTCTTATTGCTACTCGGGGAAATTTGTTTTTTCTGCCTTCTATAGCTGCACAAATGGAAGAGTACAGCCCAGCTGTTACACATGTGATACAAATGAGTACTGTGCAAATGGCCAGTGCTCTATAAACCCCATCACTCGCCTTCCAGAGTGCAGGTGAGGAGCAGTGTTTTCATCCATAATTGTTAACAGTTAAGTCTGAATATCTCCGATGTATTATTGCATAGATGTGTATCTCTATTTCCTCTCTTCTTGTGTGTGTGTGTGTCTGTGTGTGTGTGTGTAGATGTTCACCTGGCTGGGCAGGGCATCGCTGTGAGTCAGTGGCCAACAGTGATGGTGGCTCAGGTTCAGGCGGACGTAAGTCGACACTTCTACCGCGACTTCAGTAATAGAAGTTTGTTGAATTGGATATGATTACGGATGACTTTGCTAAAATTCTCCATGTTTGTGTGTGTTTGTGCATGTAGGCACAGCCTCCATAGTGATCCCTGTTCTCCTACTGCTGCTGCTGGTTCTGCTGGCTGCAGGAGCATTGGTCTGGTATAGAAAACGGATGAGAGGGTGAGTAACTGTAACACATTCAAAACAAGAGACAGTTGAGACCTCTTTTTGCCTTTGTTTTCCCTCTCTCCCTCCCTCTTTTTTCCTCTTTCTCTTCCATCTTTCCTTTCTTCGGTCTGCACTTTTCCCCTCCTCCCTGTAATGGCATCTCTTCTGCTCCTCAGGTCTAGCCGGCCCGCCAAAACCGGCTCCAGACGCTTGCGGTAACGGTTGCCAGGGTTACACTTTCTATCCATACCCTCCTTTAGTTCTGCATCCAGATGCTCTCTCTCTCTGTCTTTCCCTTACCCATAAGTCTTGGTTGCTGTGCAGTGTTTGGTCCTGTGGTGAATGTCGCGCCATTCTCTCAGATGTTCATGGGAGCTGTAGCTCATCATGCTCCTACAGTATCGCTCCTGTTTAATTGCCCTTTTCAGAGAGGCTCCAGGGCAGATCTATTGAAAAGATGCATTGATAGATCTACCATGCTGTTGACCATCATATTGTGCCATGTTGTACTTACTGTATTGTTCTGTGGTTTGTATTGTGGCAGTGTCTCTCAAAGTGAGAGATGGACAGTGTGACAGCATTCTTCCAAGCTCAGATTGGAAAATGCAATGTGAAAGAACCAGCATTTACTTAGAGGCAGATACCATAGTCGATGCAGATATTCATAGCATATTATAGAGGATCTATTGTGGATTTATTGTGGTCTTAAATGAAAGTCTGTCCAGACCCACTGTATCTGGATCTGTAATTGGCTACATGAATGCTGGGTTTGTGTTTGTGCTGTGCTGTGGCTTAGTTCCCTCAGCCTGGATGGTGGTGAGAGTCATGTGATGCCTCTTCCCTCCTTTCATAATGTGGCTGTGTCCCTGCTTGCACGGTTTAGGCTCTTACAAACTTGAATTAAAGACAAAGTTATGATGGTACCCTTCATATGCTGTGTAGGGCAAAGGGCTTCCAGCACCAAAGGATGACCAACGGAGCCATGAACGTTGAGATTGGAAACCCTGCCTACAAGATCTACGAGGGCGAGCCGGAGGACGACGCCGGGGAGCTGCTGGACGCAGACTTCACTCTGGACCCAGACAAGGTAGAGAAAAATACCAGACATGCATATATATACACACACACGTGTCGGGACCTCTGCACATATATATAATATCTAATAGATGATTTTTGACCCTTTCCAGCCCACCAACTTCACAAACCCAGTATACGCCACTCTCTACATGGGAGCTCATAACAGTCGCAACTCTCTGGCCAGCACAGATGAGAAGAAGGAGTTGCTATCACGTGGAGACGAGGAGCCCCTCGTGGATCCTCTGGCATAGACTGACCATTGGCCCAGATCACGCTATTCCAAACACACCCCTCTTCTTGCCTTTTAAAGAAAAACGAAACAGACAAAAAAATAGATAAAAAGTGTGAGAGAAAATTGATAAAAAGTGTGAACACTGTATAAAATGTACAAAAATGAAGGACTACTTTTGTATGTGATTGCAGTATTATATTTTGTTCTTTTGAGATTCCTCTGGTCAAAAATGAATAACATTTTCTATGAGATTTTTAATTTACATTTTGTCCCTTACCCTTTACCTAAATAGCCACTACCTCTGTGCAAAATGAAATGGAAACAAGAAAATCAGAAGAAAAGATGTTATCATTGGAGCAATTTTAATTTTTTATTTTTGTATGAATTGTATAGAAAAGAAAAAACATTGTTCCATTTCACCAGTGCCAACTGTTTGTTGTTTGTGTTGACTTTGAGCGGGAAAGGCAAAACTCAAAGTTTTCTAAATCGGTACATATGTTGTCTTGCTGGGTTTTCTTAGCGAGATTGTGAGACAGATTTGTGATAGCACCGTTTGTGTATAGCACATGTAAAACGTCAATACCAGATGGCAACTACAGTATTTCCACATATTTTTTTCTCAGAGAACAATGTTCATGAAATGATTGTGTTGTCTTCCTTGCACAGAATTCGTGTTTTACGGTATAGTGTATGCTGCAGGCTTTATACCGTAAGATGTAAAACAGGTATGATTGATTTTTATCACATTGTATGACAGTTGGAGCTCATGTGTTGCTGAAGTGAGAGGAATAGAGAGGCGCTTTGGTGTGCGATTATGGAGTTGGGGAGTGAGGAAGTTGGTCGTGGGTTAAACATTCCGGGCAAAGTGGTGGGAGGAGATAGCAGATGTAAAGAGATGGTACGGGTGAATGTCTTCTTGGATGGGCAGTTGGCTGTGCGTGCATCCCCAGGCCACAGCTTGCTAGTAATGGGAGGGCCATAGCAGATACAAGACTATGATGGACAGTGTCATGCCTGCGCCATTTAGTTGTCTGTTAAAAGGGTCTTCCTCCAGAAGGAAAGGGAGACTGCAATTATGGTAAAATGGAAGGAAAAAAATTTGCAACATGGTTCTTTTGCTTGTCTTTTATTTCTCCAGTCGTTTTTTTTTGTTGTTGTTGTAAAGACCAGATAACATCCTTCTGGCTTTGTGAGTAGATTTATCTTTCTACCTTTAGAGGATCGAAGTCTGTACTTTCACAGTTTTGTAATGACTCAGTCTTAAGTGCATTATGTTCATTTGGTCCTTAGCATTTCTCTGCTCTTCTTGAGCTCTTTCTAATCTCTCGCTCTCTTCTGTGCCCTGCTGCTGCTAATGCTGCCATTCTGGTCGCTCTGACACGTCCTTACGCTCAGCCTCTGTCCAAAATGCTGCTTCCGTCAGAAATGTGTCAGCCATATCTTAATGCATGTGAAAAGTAACACCGATCTTTAATGTAACTACAATAACAAGTTTCTATTTTGCTTACCTGTCGGCAAGTGTTATTTTATGCTGTTGTATATGTTTTGTCTTTAATTGAGAGAGAAGTACAATCATTTTACCTAAAGAACATTTTTGCAAAATCATACATGCATTTTCAGAATTGCTTTTTGATTAGTCCTTGTTTTTGTTTTTTTTAAATGAAAAATGACACATAGCTTTTATAGTACACGATGCATGGAGGCTCAGACTTTCTTCTGGAAAGAGAATAATGTTTAATTTTTGCTGGAGTACTTTACAAACTAAATAACAGATATTGTTATAAATAAAACTTTAAAAATTGTACAGAAAACAAACCTGTGTGTTTTTTTCACAACATGTGCTGACAAAGTGAAGAATACTGTGATGAATCAGCGTGGGTTGGTTTAGTCATTTATTAGGCAAACAGTAAATCAGATCGTGAGTACTGTTGACATAAAATGAAATTACATTTATGTGTACACATTTCATTCTTATACTGTTATAACTTGAAACACTTTATCAATCAACAAAAAATGGAGGAAATCCTTCATCAAACAAAGTTATGCTTAATATGTGAACACATGTTGCTAAACCATAAACTCTAAAGCTGTAAATGCTGTCCAGTGCACCTTAAAGCAACCCTTACTGATAATAGGCACAATTACAAGAGAAGAAGAGAGACAGGATACAACACAATAGTATGTGCATTCCAGTAATTGCTTGTTTTAAATAATCATCTTAATTTCTGCGTGTGAACACAACTCTCCTCAGCCACTTTGTATCAAAGCCTTCACATGATGCCTTTAGCCTTCAGCTCCTCCCTGACTCTGCTCAGGTAGCCTTGGTCAGGATACCCGAAACTGTGGAAACCGAGTGTGTACAAGGGTTAATGTATACCATGTATAACGTTACAGTGGACTTGACGTCAAAAAAGAATATCTATTGAAAAGAACTAAGAGATTTGGCTACTGTACCTCTGTGATCCTCCTGAAACTGAGGTTTTGTGGTGAATGTCGTTCCAGGTCACCTGGTCCTCAAACCCAGTCGTTCTGGATGTCCCAACAGTGAAAATGAGTTTCTGGTCAAACGCTCTCTTCAGCAGGTTCAGCACTTCATTGCCCTCTTTGTTGTCTGGCAGATATGCCTTTCTAGTAATACCAAAATAAGTCTTTCCAGGATTTGGATGCTTTTTCTGCATAAGGAGAGTGAAATGTAGACTAAACTGACAACCATGTTAGAAATTAACTTACAAGTTAAAAAACTGACACATCTCCAAACATTTAAATTTAGACCTTTACCGTCTGTATTCCACCTGGAATATCATAGGTGATGGTAATAGTGCCGCAGTTTGGGAATCCAGGGAGGGAAAAGGTATTTGGATACCATTTCATGTTTCCATCCGGCTGATCTCCCTCCATCACACCAAAGACATCTTTGCATAAAGGACAGATGGGTCCCATGCTTTCCTTTGACCGCGCCAGGCATTCCTCACAAAATTCATGCTTACACTTGAGCTGTTTCTTATTTTTAAACACATCTATGCATATAGGACAGCTTTCATCCTTATTGTCTCCTGCTGTTGCTCCCTCTGCTGTGGGTGTTTCAGTGTTTCGTGTGCTGTATCCTGACTGGCCATTCAACACAGGTCCACCGGAGGCCCCCTCCAGCTGATAAACACTGCCCAAGTTCTTCGTTGAGTCACTGAACCCAATGGCACCAAGGAGTTGGGGGAAGCTCATGGGTGATGTGGCAATCTTCTGGTACAGATGAAGAAGAGCTCTGACAGCGTGGCTCTCCATTGATGCGTTTCCTCCAGATCTTTTGTAGTAAGCTTTGATTTTGACTTTGCCTTGACTGATGCCTAATTCCTTAAAGTCCACACCAAACTTAGCTTTGATCTTAGCTACTTGCTCATCGTAGGAAGTAGTCATCAGCTTCCAGTAGTCCTCCTCCATGGTTAGTCCGGCATCGGCGATAGGGTCTTTGATGCTCATGCCAACGTTCAGTGACGTGTCTTGAGACGCCCATGTAGACTCTCCAGCAGAAGTGTTGGTGAATGAACTTGTTAGGATTTTCTGTGTTGTATTTAAGGACTTACGGATGGCATCTTGACTCTTTCCTGGCCCACATACGGTCATTTCTTCAGAGGACAGAGTGAGCAGAAGCTTGTTCTCAGGTCTCTGGATGATATTCAGTGTGTCCTTCCACTCTTCTGAATCTACGTACTTGAGAGGAATAACTGAGCCACTGGATTCACCTAAGCACTGCTGGACAAGGGTAATAAACTCAGAGTAGGCTTTCTCTGGGCCTCCATCTTTCTGGTTGGCTTCAAATGTCACATTCACGTTTGCCTGCATTTGAACTCCATTCTCTTTCTCGATACGTTTAAGTTCCTCCTTGTAGATGTGGTTCACATACCAGAAATGACCCACTGGGAGAGCACATCTATCCTCTCCTGCTGTAGCAACTGCTCCTGAATTGCTGGAACTACTTTGTTCCACCAGTTGCACTTGCTTCTGGATCAAAAATACAATGCATTCATTTAGTAAAAAGCATTCATTTTTAATATAATTAATTCCTACTGACTTACTGCAAAGTACGTACATCTTGTGGCTCTGACTTTAATGAACGAGGAGGGTTCATTGAAGCATCGTCTGGTGTTTGTGTCTTCATCTCTGGCAGCGTCAGACTAACAGACATTATTTTGACTGTTTTCCCGCCTTTCCTGGTCAGTGTTTGTCCACTCAGTTCCTGAAGCTGACTCAGGGCTTAAAAAGAAGATAAACACACAATTTATTTGCAACCAAAATAAATAAAAGAAAGGAATAACAAACTGAACTGTATAATATATAACTATATAATAAAATGTTGGTAATAGATGTGAGATTATATTTTTGTTGAAAAATTCAAACTGCACCTGGATTGGGTTCAATCCATATCACAGCTCTCCCATCTTCTGAGACATCTGAAACTGTGATGGAGTTTTTTTTGTCTCCATCATGATATTTGCTTCTGTTGGCCCAAGTCTGAAGAGCTTTCTGTAATTCTGTTTTCCATCTTTGCGGTTGAGCACCCTCTGACCACTTGACTGCGAGAGAGACTTGAACTCCATCTTTGTTCTGTGATAAAGTCATCAAAGCCATGAAAACATGTTACAGTTAATGCCACTGTATTACTAAGCACGATAGCAGAAAATCCTCCATGTCATTCTTCTTAAAAGGTCTTGTTTGAAAATAACTTTTTCTAGAGCATTTTACAATTGTAAGAATAGAAAAAACAAAGTGAATGACACCGGCACAGCATCAAAACAGCAATTGATAACTTTTTTATCATACGTTTTCATTATATGCAGTGTGACTGTGAAGTTAGCTCCTTAGTTCTGTTTATGATATTGGAGGTAATATATGTGTTGTATAAATATGTAAATGTTGTATATAAGTGTTTTTAACTAAACTAACATTGCTTTAATTACATTAGAGTTTTATATAGTGTTGATAACATAGTTGCTAGGCAATAATACAATAGATTATGACCTAAGTAGACAGCCTTGATACAGCAGAGAACAACAGGCTGTGATTATTTGAGACTAGCATAGTCTATCCTGAGACTTGTGCCTTCATTTTCATACTTTCACTTTCCCATAGTCACAGAAAAAAATACGGGCCTGCTGGAACTCGACCTGGATTTTCTAAGCACTGATATTTAGTTTTTTAAAACTAAGGCTATACATCGCCTCCAACTGGTGCAAAACTGCTGCTCGAGCCCTAACATTTAATAAAAAAATCTGTACACATCACTCCCATCCTCAACCAACTTCACTGGCTTCCTGTGGCCAGTCGAATCCAGTTTAAACTGTTAGTCTTAGTCTATAAAGCCAGTCGTGGCCCTGCACCACAATATCTTGCTGAGTTAGTCCAACCATATGTTCCTGCCTGGACCCTCAGATCCAGCAATGAAAACCTGCTTGTCGTGCCCAAGTTTAAACGCTCTATTGTGGGAGGAAGGGCTTTTAGTGTTATTGGCCCTAAATTATGCACTAAGCTGCCCTCAACTATCCGTAACGCACCTACTCTCCAGATTTTTAAATCCCAACTTAAAACTCACCTATTTTCTCTGCATAGTAAATGATTATCTTTCACTTACTGCCTCTGCCTTCAACTGATCGCACACCTCTTCATGTTATGCTACATGATTAGTTGCGGTAAATTGTTCCTTTTGATTCTATAGACTTCTTTGTTGTTGCTGTTTGTTGTACACCTGCTTGTTTATGTGTTATAACGAACAGGCTGACTGTCTTTTTGATTGTAATTGATTGTACTTTTGTACGCCATTGTGAAGCGACCTTGGGTTCTTGAAAGGCGCTATGAAAAATAAAATTATTATTTTTATTATTATGCTCATGCTCATGTCTTGGAAAATGAAAAAAATAAAAAATAAATCACTGCTACTGCAACTGTTGTCACAATCCTGACCTGTTTAAAAAATCAAAAGCTGGACTTGCACCAGACTGGTTGAAGTGATATCTGTTAGTGAACACGTCAGCGCACACAGATACCTACCTCAGCAGACATCTGGACTTCACTCTCGTCATTATCCTATACCCACCATGATGGATATTTAAATAAAAAAGACAATTATGGCAAATAATACAAACTATTCTAAACAGTAGTATTGCAATTGAAGACAGTCACTGTGAATAATCGCACATTAACACCACAGCTCCCATAACAGTTGCCTTTCATACTGTTACAATGTTTAACTTTAGTTTGCAGACTTGGCTGATGCAGCTACTCACAACTTGCATGGGTTCAACGTCACCGTCTGACATTTTGATAGTCTTCTTCCTTTAAGACACAGCAAATACTTATGACATAGATGGCGGCAGTGTGTATTGTAGTCATGCTGCCAGACAACAAACAACCAACAGTTCTTTATTTGGTGTATTTATGCAACGTCCTGGCTCTGAAATGACATGTCCAATGTCGACACAGGAATGCCTCGAGCTCGACTCCACTTTAGGTTGCAAACTTTCATAGGCAAGAACTTTGCCTTCATTTTTCTTATTTCCTACATTTTTAACACAACGTCATGCCACAAACATTATGTCCACTTTTTGAACACACATACAGCACGTAAAACATGATTTTATGACGCATACGTCTTACCTTAACTTGGCTTTGCGCTTCGGACGCTGCCTCTTCCTGGTAAAAGAAAGTGAAAGTGTTGAAGCTCCGCGAGAAGAGTGACGTCACACACAAAGTCATCAGCGTGTTGGTTTAGGAATACATTTTCTTCTGCTTGCACTCCTGTAATTCTACTCAGGTAACATTTTGAATTGACTTTTACTTCTGATAGAATATTTATATGCTGTGGTATTAGTAGTTTTAGCTACGTAAAGGATCTGAGTACTTCCTTCCTCCACTGCTGACGATGCAAAAATCAAGAAAACCTGATATTTTGACATGTGACGTCGTGGGTTCGAATCCCGGACCAGACCACGACCTCCCTGGGTGGAGTCTGCATGTCCTCCCCGTGATACCGTGGGTTTTCTCCGGGTTCTCCGGTTTCCTCCCACCGTCCAAAGACATGCATTAGCTTAATTGGTGACTCTAAATTGCCCCTAGTGGATGAATGTGAGTGTGATTGGTTGTCTGTCTCTGTGTCAGCCCTGCGACGAGTTGGCCACTGTCCAGGGTGTACCCCGCCTAAGGCCCGAAGCCACTGGGATAGGCTCCAGTCACCCGCGACCCCCAACGGGAACAAGCGGTAGAAAATGACTGACTGACATGTCATCGACATTTTTCTGAATACTTATCTCCTACATTTGACTTTTCTCTGTGTCATTTGCAATTAAAATTTTTTTTTTTTATTGAATTACCAGTAGCTAAACCTTAAATTTTAAATGTGTACTTTTACCCACTTGGTACTTAACCTGTATTATAATTTTTGCTTTTTGCTTAGTACTTCCACTCTTGTGTGCACTGACGTGATAGTGAGCTGCTGCTACAAAGAGTTTCCCCTCGGGGATTAATAAAGTATTTCTGATTCAGATTCTGAAACCTACAGTATATCTGATATTTAAATCATCCACTGTATATCACAGCAGAATAAATTGGCTCTATCAAACAATTAAAGTTAGGAAGTGATAAAATATACACAGTAGAGCTGGTAATAAAACAATGAAGAAGTTCATAAATAAAATGTCTACCGCTAAAAAATTGTTCCACAATAGCAAAAAGTGAGATGTGCAAAATCTGTTTATTTTTGTTACCATCTTTCAACAAACAGTATCAGATCTGATCCATAATCTTTGGAAATATACACAAAATCAAACATACCATGATTAAATTGTGACGTCGGTGTAACAAATACATGTCTTGTAGAAAAAAAATCTTATAAAAATTATCAAACACAAAGTGCTGTGAAATATAAAATAACTCCAATGTAAGATTGTCATAAAACAGATCCAAAATACTGAAATTCCATTAGCATTTATGAGCAATACATTAAAAGTCAAACTATAGTCTAACAATGTTACTGCACTTCAAAAAAGATACTATCAGATTTAAAACATTTTGCAGCAAACAAAGCAAAAAATATGACTTCATTCTTACTGGGCCTCTTTAACTTTCACTTGCTCCACTCAATCTTAAAACTATCATCTCTTCATATAGTAAAGTATCCTTCAGTCGCTTCAAACCTGCACTTTATACTATACTTTACTTATCTTTGGTGAGAGTACTGATGTATGTGAATATACAGTGCAGTCCAATTCTATACTTCATGTTAATACACAGAGAGCTGGGTGGATGCAGGGAAGGCTACCACAGTGGTACTGTATGGACACGTGGGAAGGAGAAGGCATCAGTGTGAGCTGCAGCAGTGGCACAATGCCAAGTTGAGTGATAACGACATCATCATCATCATCTACGACATCAGCAAGCAGAACGACTATTCAGCTTCGTCTTTCAGAGTGAACCTGGAATGAATAGAGGGACGAAAATTACATGAAAACTGACAGAATTAAATCATCAGCAATGACATAATTAATGGTGATCATTAAACAATGAAAACTGAAGAAGCGCTACTCCACCCAAATCCACAGAAACGTCTCGAACTGCTCCAGCAGGATAATCCGCTTCTCTGCTGTCCATATGTACTGTATACTCAGTATGTTACAAATAGTCAATAATACAATGCTCCACTGGAGGCAGTGTACTTAGCCATATTTTGGATATTTGGATAGTGGACAAGGGGTTAAAGCTTTACGTGTGGTTTGAGCGGTTTCTTGTATGTTTTAGTTTTTTTCTATCATGAAAATGTAATGAATCCAAGCTGACCACAGCCTCGGTTCTCTGTCAGTGAGGAAACTATGAACTTTTTCTATGTAGGGTGTTACTTTATTAACAAACTTAAATGTAGTCTGGAGAACGTTCAATCTGCTCTGCTCACCATTCTGTGACACCAGAAATCAGGTCAAGGTGAGCCAACTCGATCTGCACCTAAAGAACGGGAGTGACATGTTAACATCTGCATAAGCAGTATTCCTGCATGCGCAGTATTCAGTGCACTTCAGAGGAAAAGTATTTGAAAGCTAGACATATTTGTACAAGTGTGGATTTCCCCAAATGATCCTAAAGTGAGCGTGCTTGTAAAGCGGTCACATGTGACATTCTTTAGATACCCTGATGGTCATTTGTTAGCCTTTGGCCAATGTATGTGTGTGATGTGGAACATTTTAAGCCATATCAGAATTGCAGGTGGAGGTGAAAGTAGTCTCAGACTGACCTGTCCAATGACGTCGCGGCTCCTGAATGAGGCCGAGTTATTCTTCACTGACACGCTGAGGTGTCTGAATCTTGTCTCAGCCACAGGCAGATCATACTCAAACCTTAAAGAAATGGACAAAGTTAATTAGACATGAACACTAACACTAACAAAGATAAGATCTTCAAAGATTAAAAAAAAAAAACCTGCACAGGAATATAAAGACAATACATTTAGCCAATTACCTCTCATTGTATTCTGGGTTGAGGACTCTTTTCTTCACTGCTGTCTTCCTCTTGGTGGCCTTGCTTTTGTCTGGCAGCAGCATGAGGGAGACATAGCTATCTACACCATCCTTACTTTGAGGCAACAGACCTCTGTACACAGAAAAAGGAAAAGAAAGTATATCTCTAATAATTTGACATGTTAAAGTCGGAGTGAAAGCATTCTGGCCCACTATTTGAGGAAGCACACCTGCAGGCATGGACGATGACGATGAGCTGTCTCTGCTGCGAAGCATATGAAAGAGACAACTTCACCTGCCCATTTCCAGATCCACAGCCAGAGGCAGCACAGGGCAGAGTCCCTGCGCTGATCATATCCACCATTTTGGAATCTAGAATCTATTGAAAACAAATTCAGGATAGGAACAAGTGTCATTATTGATTAGTTGTTTAATACGAAACGTGTGTGTGGGCAGATGTGTTTGCTTTCTCACCTTGAGTTCAGCCCTCAGCAGGATCTGACTCTCTGTTGAGGCTCCATCCAGATAGAACCACTGGTCCAGGACCAGCTGTGGCTCTGCAAGCAGCTCCCTGACAGGAACCACCAGAGATCCCAGTGGCTGGTCCCACCCACTGGACAGCTGCAATGCAAGAGAGAGAGAGAATGAAAAATTCACTCCAATTTGTCTGTTGTTACATGTGAGATGCAGGTCCTTCAAACAAATATATGTCGATAAATGTCTTGCCTTTACAACAAGCATCTGTTGTTTAGGGTCATGGACCAGGAAGTAGAAAGATTCGTTCCACTTCGGACTGGTACTGCGCTCACAGAGCTTTAGAGAAATGGTGAAAAGATACAAGAGGTTTATTACAATAATAATTTATTCATCAGACTGAGTAACGAGCACTGTGCATCAAGAGTCTCACTTTGGTTTTGTAGGTCGTTTCACCCAGAACAAGCTCAGCTCCTGCTTTGGGTTCCTTTCCACTCTTCTTCAACTATCAAGGAAGAGAGAGGCATTCAAGTTATATTATATGAGGAATCATTTTTGTTAACGACTGTACAGTATGTAAATAAACTGCAGGTGACTTACAGGTAATGAGTGCGCTCCCTCCACATGGACAAAGAGCAGAGCAGCAGAGGGGACGGCTTTGTTTTGATAAGACTGGAGAGACTGAAGCTTCAGCACCTGCAACATGGAGCACAGACAGTTAGGGCTGATTATTATGTTGCAATGTGAATAATGTGACTCAACAGGAATATCTAGGAGGCTGGAGACACAGAATGTTTGAATAAATTGAGGTGAGGCTAAAGCTAGGGGGCACTAGAGCTGTTAACATTCGTAAGGACCGACCTGGTCAAGTCTGACTGAATTTGACACTGTAGGAACCCATTCCAGTATCAAGTGAACCCGCCCAGACTTCACATCATTCAGAGTGTACCACTGCAACAGAGACAGTCAGTTAAAGAAGCAGGGCGACAACCTATATATAAGGAAATGACACAGAACAAGTTTAGAAATCACATGGCACGACGTCAGATTATGAGTTATTGACTGACCTGATCTGTGTACTGGGATCTGGTGACCTCATTTAGCTTAATACTGAATCTGTGAACATGAAAACAGGCAAATGTTTACAACAAGATTTTAATTTCAATGTCTTACTTCCAGAAACAAAGATTTCCTATACTGACATTAAGGGGTATATTAAAGCAATTGAAAACAGCAGAAAAGAGATAACCCCTTCATTTAATACAGTTCATTTACAAGTATTTGTAAATACATCTAATATTCAGTTTATGTTGATGTTTGGCAGCTGCAAGACACCACTGGGAATGGGACTATTTCCTTTAAACATAAATAAAAGTATTTAAAAAGCACATGTCTGCCACTCAAGTCAAATATTGTATTAAATAAAATCAATGCAATAGTAAGATCAAAAAACAAAAACAAAACAAAAAACACGAGGATTTATTTATAATTATGCATTGATGCATTTCAGTGCAAAACCATGTAAAGTACAGGTTATAATTAATGCAGATCAGTGTACACATCTCTATACTTCTTGAGTACTCTTTTAAGTTACTTAAGCTGATTAACAAACTTTAAGACACACACCTGCCAAGGAAGTCATCCGAATCTAAATCCTTATCAAATGCTTCAAACTTGATCTCCTGGACGTTGTGCCCAGTCAAAACCACCTGTTAAAAGCAAACAAAAACCCATGTTTGTACAAAAAACTGTATATGCAGTCAAATCCAGACAATAGACTATACTTAAACCGAGAATACTTCATACCTCATACATTTCATTCCATGTTGGGTTGAGATTCTCCTTGATAACATGACTCTTGAACGCAACTCCCCCCACGTTGATCTTGATATAGGGGTCACTCTTGCCCTTCACCATGCCCCCCATCAGGTTGTCCTTGGCAACCAGATTCTGGGCCTCCAGCAGGTGAATCCTCAGCAGGCCCTACATGATGAAGATTGTAAGTGTTAAAATACATACAGGCTTGTGTGCCCTCCACACAACAGCAAGTAACAGCAGGGATACAACTGGAAAACAGGCATTTTTCCCTTATATCACTGTTTCAGACTAATTTATATAAATCTAAAATTAAACCTTTGTCTACAATAACAATTCAATTCTTGAACCCCATTCCCCAACCTCTTCCTTATTTAAAAGACAAGAGGAAGTGGCACATTCACAGTGTTAGGAAAAAGGCTGAGATTACTCAGAAAACCCACATAATAGGCCAGGCAGCATCAACTCACCATCTACTGATTGAGGTAAATGAATGACTGGCAATGTCAATGTGATCAATTATCAGACATTGTTTTGATGGAACCCTGGTCCTGACATTTTTGTACCAGTCAAAGGTTTGGAAACACTTTCCCATTTACTTGAATGAGAAAGTCCATACGCTTGACTGGTACTGCATATTATGTTTTTTAAAAACATTGTATAACAGTTTTCTTGATTGATCACTATAATGATGAAAACCATAACATCACTGTAAGTGTTCACTTTGGCAGAGGGGTGGAAGGTGCTGCACATTGTCATACACTGCTAATGGCAGTGTTTTCTGATAAATTCTGGCAAATATACAAAAAAATAAAAAAGGGACTGAAGAAGAACATATACCACTGTATATTTGGTGGAAGCTAATTATTCTACTTCCACTCTAATAATCAAGGCATAAACTAAACTCACCTCTTTACCAAAGTCCTGGCTGGGGGTGGTGTGTGGTGGAAGAACTTCGCCAGCTTTGGGGATTTCTTTGACCTCTGCTGGCTTCAGGGTGTCAGCAGGAAGACCGGTCACAGTGGCGTGAGCAAGGTTGCCTAAACCAGTACTATTCTCACGCACGCACACACACACACACGCACAGTGCAGATATTTAAACATGTTTCTTGTTAGGTTTCTTTCTGGTCTTCCAATTTATTGAGCTTTGAAGCAATAATGAACGGAAAAAAAGAAATATAGTATTGATTTGATGTGAGGTGGTGCTCACCCTTTTGTTTGTATTTGGTGGGGCTCAAAGTCTCCTTTAACTACAGTTTCTGGCTGTGTGGGATGCTCTTCTGGATCTGTTGGTTCCTCCACCAGCTGAGCAAAATTACTTTAAGGTTATTAAGGGTGAAAATAGACAGGTTAAACATAATAAAAACTGACTGCAATGTGCTATGACTCACGGCAGCAGCAGCATGGTGCAATGTATCAGGTGCAGTGTGAATGGCAGCTGGTTCAGTGGGGGCTGCAGCATCTGCTTCTGCTGCTTTAGAGTGTTTAAACTGACTGGACACTGCAACCAATCTGAAAATACAGATTGTTGTTACAAAACAACTTCAGACTTCTGACTGGAACTAACAATAGGCAATGTTAAGATTTCTTTTTTAGCTTCACTAGCTACAAATGTACTTTCAAAGCATGTTTTACAGAAGCATATTTGATTGGATATCCCACTCTGTCCCTGTTCTCAACAGACACTACACTATTAGTGCTTGTTTATGTTTCAAATGTGCATTTATTGCTTACTTGTCTTTATATTTAAATGACATTAAGTGGTATGGTTTTGGTGGCCTTTGAAAAGGACTATGGTACAGTCTGCAGAGTTTTGATGTGTATTATCAAATCAGGCACACAACACTCACTCATCTGTTGGCAGCTCTGACTTTTTTTTGTCCTCACTGGCTGCTTTGAATGTCTGTTCAGCAGAAATGACCATCTCTTCTTTCTTTGAACCAGTCACAGAAGGCTGTGGAGCTTTAGTCATCCGTGAGCTCAGGATCTGTCAACAATACATTTCCAGTTGGTTAATCTGTGTATCAATGACAATGGTAATAATCCTCTATGTGTGCATTCTCGTACCTTGAGTTCAGCCCTCACTAGGATCTCACTTTCAGGTAAGGCTCCATCCAGAGGCATCCACTGGTCCAGGATCAGCTGTGGTTCAGAGAGCAGCTCTCCCACAGGGACTACGAGAGATCCCAATGGCTGGTCCCATGCACTCGACAACTACAGACGTATGGACACATTTATGTCAGGCATAGGTGGCACTGGCAGCAGGCTTCTGATGCTCCTTACGAGTATTATGAGGCACACAGTACGCTCACCTTCATTATGAGCATCTCCTCTCTGGGTTCACGAACCAAGAAGTAGAACGCCTCATTCCACTCAGGTGATCTGGAGCGATCACATACCTTCAGATAGAAAAAGGGGAGGGGTAAGTTGGGCAAGGGGTGGTTCCTTAAAATCAGCATGGAATAACAGGGATATATGGTCATTGCACTTTGCATAAAGTTTCAGCTGGTATTTTGAACAACATGATGAAGGTATTAGCATACATTAGTCAAGCATTGTGTCTTTTTCAAGACCACCAGTAGGGGGTGCCAAAGTTCACACTTTGCAAATTCTAAAACATAGTAGTTTTAGGTCATTTATTCCCATACAATTTTGAACAATTTACCAACACCGTGCACCTGACGGGGACTTTATCATTACATTTCTTTAACTAAATAATTCACTGATTTATCAAAAAACAGATTAAACAATACAATATGACAAAAGTATTCATTAGTTGCAGCCTAGGCTGACAAAGCAATAGTGTATGTTTGTTTAATGTCTTCATTATTAGTCTCATACCTTAGTTTTGTAGGTTGTGTTACCAAAAACAAGCTCTACCCCAGCCTTGGGCTCCTTTCCACTTTTCTTAAACTGGACACAGAAAGACACAAACCACATAACATAATAGTTGTATTCACTCTCTGTAATTAAGGCAACAATGGGTCGAGATCCAACTTCCCTTTTTTTTTTTTTAAACTAAAACATCCCTGACACACATCATTGCATTTCAAAATCCAACAACAGTGATTGTTGCTCAGCAGGCAGCATCTATTTCTCAAAGTCGTTCTTTATTTGAATCCAGTGATAACTTAAAAAAACAATATTTTAAAGGGGTAGAAGGAGTTTTCCACTTTATGCCAGTTGAGGATCTGTTTATTGTTCTTCCCAAACTGTTGTTTATCTATAACTCTGATACAGCACACTTATTATACTATACTTTCAGTGTACCAAATTACAAGGGACTCACAGGCAATGAGTGTGCTCTGTCCACATGAACAAAGAGCAGGGCTGCAGAAGGAATGGTCTTGTTCTTGTAAGACTGGAGAGACTGCGCCTCCATCACCTGCAGCACAGAATCAGATGAAAAAAACTTTACAATGAATCAGCACTGACGTGCACAGTGAACTGAGCAGGGGATCATGTTTAAAATAGTACAGATGTGGGATGAATAGGCAATGCAAATGATAAAGATTATACATATAGGCATGAGTAAGAGAGGAAACATAAACTAATGACAAAAAATGCACTTACTTGGTCCAGGGTGGCATTATGGGACACTACTGGTACCCACTCTAGTATGAGGTGAACACGTCCAGACAACACTTCATTTAGGGTGTACCACTGAAACAGAGACATACACTTATACTTAAGATGGGCCTATGATTACACCGTAGCAATAACTAAGATACAATAAGGCATGCAATACTAACCTGGTCTGTGTACTGGGAACGGATAATGTCTGCCACACTGATTTTGAATCTGCTCACAATGAAAAAGATTTAGCACATTTTCAATTTGTTTCCATTTTCCATAATTCAAACTCTTCAAAAATACACCATATGGTAATATACCTGTAAATTATCTTTATGGTCAAATAACTACAGTTTGGACCTGTAAACATGTCGACCCACTGAATACCACGCTGAGGCAAAAAGCCTCCCAGTCATAGTTGGACAACCAGATCACCCCTTACCTGCCCAGGAAGTCATCTTTGTCCATGTCTTTGTCATACAGCTCTACTTGCACCTCCTGTCCTGACTGAGGCCTCAGCACCACCTGAGGGAACACAGCACAGTTAAAAGAGTTAAATCAATGAAAATGAGATGGTTATTAAGTATGAAGTATTATTGTTATCTTTATTTGAAAGCCTGCTTAGAGAAAATCAAATTGTACAGCCCTTCATACACACCTCATACATCTCACTCCAGACCGGGTTGAGATTCTCCTTGATGACATTACTTTTAAATGCAAACTCTCCAACAGTGATTTTGGCATAGGGGTCACTCTTGCCCTTCACCATACCACCAATCTTGTTATCTTTGGCAACCAGACTCTGAGCCTCCAACAGGATGATTCTCAGCAGCCCCTACACGAAGTGATCATTTAACGTTATATTGATAGGATGATTTATTAAATGTGTCATGCCTTGTTGCATGTTACTGTACATCACTATTTTGTGATGTTACCTCACTGGCAAAGTTGAGGTCTGGGGACGTATGACGAGGTTGTGCTATGGCAGGGCTTGGTGATTCTTCCACCTTCTCCTCAATCACATCAGCTGCTGTTTCCTGCACGTCAACATCTTCATGTAAGGACACTGAAGAAACAATAGTCTCCACAGGAGGAGTGTCCACTGAACTTGACCTAAAACAGAAACAGGAGCAATAAAGAAATTCAAGAGACAAAGGACAAATGGAAAGTAAGGACAGACTTTTTGATTGAACTTTCTCACCTCAGCACTTTGTCTGTTTCCTGTTTTCGCTGAGCAGGGGAAGGGTCTGACACTGAAGTGACCTTAGCCTTATCAGCAGCACCCGGACATTTGCTAGGAATCAGCATCTGGAGTTGGGTTGATACTATTATTATTTCACTTCGTTAACAAACTTTGTAACAGTCCTGATGGCAGTGATGGAAGAAATATTAAGTACTATATAAGTACTAAAACCACAAAATAAAATTCAAAACCTGACTTAAGTATGTATTATCACCTCAATTTACTTCAAGTATCAAAAGTAAAAGTACTCACTCTGCAGCAAAATGTTCCCTGTCCATGTTTTACTATTAAATACGAAGGTTTGGGATTAATATTACTGCTGCATTCATGTGTATGTGTGTATGCATTTTACTGCTGTAGCTTAAGGTTAAGCAAATTTTAACAACTTGATATACTGTTGGGTAGTTTAATCTACAGCAATGCATCATATTCTATAAAATCATCATATGTTTGTAGAGTCGATGTCCTGTGAGAACCACATATCTCTAAAAGATAAAACATATCTTTTCATGAGCTTAGAAAAACAACCCTGTTTTCAGCTTTGTGAGGATGCATTTTCCAGCTAATCCAAGGTTGTTGTTTTTTTAAAACAAAAGGTTTATTTAGCTTTAAAAGTAGGAGAATTTTCTCAAACCATAAAGAATTCATATTCATAATTACCACATTTGGAGATACAGGTTTTGTTTTACTGATCAGAAAGGGTATGAAAAATTGTAATCTGAAAAGTAACTAGTAACTAAAGCTGTCAGTGAAATATAGTGGAGTAAAAAGTACAATATTTACCTCGAGAGTAGAAGTATAAAGTTAAAAAAAATGGAAATACCCAAGTAAAGTACACGTACCTCGAATTTGTACTTAAGTACAGTACATAGTTACATTCTACTACCAACAGAGCAACAGACAGAGAGTTCTCCCACCTTGAGCTCAGCTCTCAGAAGAACCTGACTCTCGGGTGAGGCTCCATCCAGATGGAACCACTGGTCCAGGACCAGCTCGGGTTCAGAGAGCAGCTCTCTGATAGGAACCACCAGGGAACCAATGGGCAAGGTCCAGCTGTGAGAGAGCTGGAGAAACACAATGCAGGTTGTTCGCTTAGGAGTATTTATACATCAGAGATCACACTGTGTGCATCTGCATGGATGACTCGCTTTATGTTCCACTTTGATTATGCACTGAAGCCAGCGTACCTTAATAGCAAGAATATCTTTTCGGGGGTCTCGAACCAGAAAGCAGAATGCCTCATTCCACTGAGGTGATGTGGTACGATCACACACCTTGAGACATGCAAGAGTCAGTCAATGTTACTAATAGATATCGTGTCACTCTTACAATAAAACATAGTACTATCACTTCTAAACTGAATTAAGTTTGAGGTCTTACTGTAGTTTTGTGGGACATTTCTCCAAGAGTAATCTCTGCTCCCACTTTTGGCTCCTTGCCACTCTTCTTAACCTGTGGAGAGACAAATAAAAAAAAATAATAACAGCATATGTATTATAAATATTAAATGCTTATTCTGACATCATCCTTAACATCAGTAATAAAAGACTCACTGGTAAGCCATCTGCTTGTTCGATAAAGACAAACAGTAAGCCTGCTGAGGGAACTGCCTTGTTTTGGTAGGACTGTCTGGAAAAGAACTGAAGAACCTGAGTACACAGGAAAGAAGTGGTGAGTATGGATCAAGCTTACCAGCACGGGTCCATTACTTATCTGGGAATACCGACCTTGTCCAATCTGTCGGACTCTGAGGCTGTTGGAACCCATTCCAGTACCAGGTGAACTCGACCAGATTTCACATCACTGAGAGTGTACCACTGAGGAAAGAAGTGGAATCACTTTAGCACAGGAACTACTGGGTATGGTCCAAACAAGGGAAATGCCAACATGCAGAGTTCTTTCAGTAACAGTGAGTCTTTGTTGGCGCTAAACCATCAAACCATCAGCTGTTTTTGCTGCTGATTCTTTCTCCTCATATTTTTCTAACATATCAAATGCTTCTCTTAAAATGTTAAGTCTTGTCAACTCAGTAAATACAGTCCCACAGAATGATGTTCACTCTGTGTAGTTTTTTCAGTCTAAGACTTGCTGAAGCAGTGGCCAAGACCTAAAAGCTGTACAAAAGAGTAACACTTAATCTTAATTTACATCTTATCAAGTAAGTGACCATTATATCTTAAAAATATGTTACCTATGTATTTGGAGAGGGTTAAGTGAGACCTGTGAGTTAGATCTATATAAGGCTTTCATGTTGGCTTTATGCTTATTTTGACCACACTCTTTTAAGCTAAATGTGCAGCAATGTGTTTGGCAAGGAATATCCCACCTGATCAGTGTACTGAGAATTGATGATGTCCCTCAGACCGATCTTCAGCCTGTATGTGGGGATATATGGGATTAAAATGTATATTTAATAAATCCATTCTTCTTATTTAATAATTGAATTATTTACAGCTGCTTTACCTGCCCATGAAGTCATCCTTCACGTCCATGTCTTTATCAAACACCTCCACATGCAGCTCCTGGCCAGGCAGCTGGGTAAGAATCACCTGGGGGCGAAAAAAGACGCACATTTCAAAAGACTATCTCAAACCAATCATACAACAGACATGTATAAATACCTGCAAACTTCAGCCACTTCTATTCTACTTTATTCCACAACACAACACACCAATGTTTAATAAAAACTGTGTTCTTTCTATAAAGAGCATCATGTTACTTACCTCATACATCTCGTTCCACGTAGGGTTAAGATTACTCTTGATAACCTGACTTGTGAATGTTTCACCCCCGATGTTGATCTTGACATAGGGGTCGCTCTTGCCTTTTACCATGCCCCCCATCAGGTTATCTTTTGGAACAAGATTCTGCCCTGCCAATAGGTGAATTCTAAGCAGTCCCTGAAAAGAATTACAAACAGATTAAAATAAGTATTTGCAATCCACCTTTAAAAGGAAAACACATTCCTAAGTCAAAGTCATAATTCCCCTGTCCTCCATTACCTCTGTGGCAAAGCTAGGATGAGGGGAGGTCTGATGGGGCAGCTGCTTGGACAGTCCAGCCTCCAGATTAGATGACACATCAGATGGAATACGTTCCTCATCTAACCACAGGCTCTATGTTAAAATAGAAAAGAGAAGAGACAGAAAGAAGGTAAATAAATTATGACTAAAATCCGAGAATCTGGTCTCATTAAATTTCAGTTGAGATACCATTATACATTAGAAACCAGTTTGATGAAAATCAAATTTTTCATTCTATAATTCGATGTATTTTATGTATTCTCTGTCATTAATTGGTCTAATACAGTGCAGGATTAGTGCATGGCTCTTGCTGGCATTTACCCTGAGTACTGTCTTGATATAGATGCGACTGGCAGATCCAGAGTTGTCCAGCTGGAACCACTGGTCCAGAGAAAGATTCGAATTGGACAGCAGACGGGACAAAGGGATGGTCACACTACCCAATGTCTGCACACGGTCAGCATCCTTCACCTGGTTAATTTAACATGAAAGAAAGCCATAATCAGACCACAACAAGTTTAGCTATGAGAATACCAAACTCAAAGTTTAGTGCCGAGTAGCCGATCTTATGAGCTGTTACCTGAATGTCTATGTCCTGCTGGCGAGGATCCTGGATGAAGAAGGTAAAAGCTTCCTCCCACTCAGGCTTAATGGTTGCGTAACAAGTCTACAGGCGAGAATAAATAGTATGTTCACCAATAGCAATAAATGCAACACAAGCTACAGTATTATAATGGACCTTTCCAGTATATATACCTTGCTCTCTCTAGTGATGTCCTGCACAGACAACTGCACCATGGGATTGGGCTCTTTATTTCCCTTTTTCATCTAAAAGATACACAGTTAAGTATGAATACACACTAAGTGAACAATGACATTCTTTAACCAAGAGCAGAGCAAAGAAATCGACTTATCTACAATTCTGACAACATGTGGTTGATGTGAATAATAGTGTGTATAAGGCTACCATAGCAACAGCACAAATAACTGAAAGGAGGCACCATACCGCATGGCATAATCAGGAAGTATAAATCTGCATCGAAAGAAGCCACAAAGACTGAGTCTGATTCCAAGTATTCTGTCACTGCTGTTCCCTTTTGTGTATGATATAAAGGCAGAAATTAGCACATTAGGAAATGTGTGTTTAACCGCCTTGGATAAAGTTAGCCACACTCATCCAAACTGCAATGGAGTGCACAGGGTTAGAGGCCAAGGCAACAACTTTGTTGAATGTCAGACAGGTGGCAGTTACAGCTCTGCCTCAGTTTAACCACACACAGGAAGCAGCTCTGAGCTGAGCACGAACATGGGCAGAGTGGGTAGAGATATTTGACTCACAGGAAGTGCCTCTGCCTTGTCCAGATATACAACCAAGATGGCTGAAGAAGGTGGATCGCCAGCCTTACTAGTGATGCTTTCATTCCTCTTCAGGATCTAAGGGGGAATAGCAAACAGGTTTTTTTTTGTTTTTTTTTATGTAAATGTTTCCCACAAAGACAGAGTGCACTGAATGGCACCCACAAATCTATTATAATCTAAATCACCTAAGCGTAATGCATCATTGTAAATGAGTGATTCAAACCTGCTCTAGTCGATCAGTGCTAGGCAGTAAGGCCAACCACTCCAGTCTGAAATGAACCCGTCCTGACGGAGTGTCTTTCAAAGTGAACCACTGGAAAGACAGACACAGACATACATGTACAATCCAAAGGTTAAACAATTGCTTACACAAACTGCGACTCTAATGATAGCAGCTTTTTACTTACATCATCGACAACTATGGATTTCTTTACGATGCCCAAATCCAATTTGATCCTATATGGAGGAGGAGTGTAAGAAAGAATTAAATCGAAAGACGAAAGAGCAAATACTTACGCAGTACCTTTAAGAGTACAATGATAAAAAAAAAAAAACCCATCAGTGTACAACTGGCCATGAAAGTTGAAAGATGAAAAGTGACAACGTGAGATTCAACATAGGCACACAAGAGACATGCACTACGCATATGTACCTGCCCAGGAAATCATCCTGGTCTGGGTCTTTGTCATATACCTCCACCTCCAACTCTTGACCAGGCACTTCGTGGACTATGACCTGATGTACCAGACACACACAAGGACATGAAGACTGACAGAGGGATTTGTATGGAAGCTGGCTGTGCCCTCATGTGACCATGAATGAAAATGAAACATTTCATATAATCCCTCAAATACAGGACAAAGTGAAATGATATCTGATATATATTGAGTGTTCCGACACCTGTACATACAGAGTAACGATGACACAAATTTCAAACTTTCCATAAAACTCTCCATTCTTATTACCTCATACATCTCTTTCCACTTGGGAGAATCTGTGTTGTCAATGTGTTGGGAGGTGAAGGTCTGAGGGCCCACCCTCAAAATGGCATAGGGGTCAGACAAGCCAGCCATAACCCCTTTCACATAGTTGTCCTTCGCTGCTAGATTCTGTGCCTCCAGTAGATGGATGCGTACCACACCCTAAGACAGAAAAACAGGGACGAAGATGAAATATACTGATTGTGACTGTCTCTATCTGTAGGTGCATATTCAGGCTTTACCCGGGGCAAAGGAGAGCGTAGTTGGGCCACATGCAGGCCTGGAACCAGGGGGACAACCAGACGGTTGGGCAGCACCAAAAAGGAGGCAATGGCATCCATAATCATGCTGTCAGACATGACACTGAGACAAAGGAGAAACAGCATTTCAATGGAAATGTACTGCCTATATTGCCCATATCATTTACTATTCACTGCATACTAAAAACAACATACTAATACAATAATCTGAGGCTATGATTAATATAAGGTTGTGGCTATTACTAATGTGTAAACCAATGAAAAGTTATTTCAGCCTGACTCACTTCAGTCCGGGGATGTCCAACATATTAGTCAGTCCAGTCCAATTGATGTCTAGTTTCTGGGAGGTGATAAGACAGAGGAACATACTGTATGTAGCAAATCCATAAGGATTGATGAGAAATCAATAGCACGAAAAGCATACGCCACTATACTGAGACACATGATAGTCACAGGGATGGGGATTGAGGGGCAACAAGAAAAGGACAAATAGAGGTGAATGTGGATGGACGTACAGGCCGACGGATGAAAAACATGGTGACCGCACCCACTATGGGCACATCTCCAATCAGAGGCTCCAGAATCACCCGCATCATCCCATGTAGCTTAAGACATGGAGGCAGAAAGGATGTTTGTGAAAGTCAAGGATAAATGCTTACAGAATGGCAGATAGTCTGTGTATTTCAGTTACCCCTTTAGCTACGCAACATCTTTGATTTAATAACATGTTATTCTGTAATTCAGTCAAATAACATTTTTACGCTTGAAACTAAGACGAACCTGTATTCCTTTGACTCCAGCTTTGCAGAAGTATTTCTTCACCTCAACATTGATCTCTACATTGCCAACATAGCTGAGAATACAAGAAAAAAATGCCATTTACAATAATGCCTTCGAAAGGCTGTAATACAGAGATGACGGTGACTTGCAATGAATAAACATAAATTCACCTAATATACAGATCTAGCAGGACTTGTCCTTTGTCATTCTCTGTGTGTGCCTTGATCCCTACAACCTTCATGGCCTGGAGCAAACACAAAGCACAATATAAAACGACATGGATCATTTGTGTGAATCTTTACGACAGTGTCATATGGTAGTTAAAAGTACAGTTCACCCCCAAATCAAAAATACATATTCTTGCTCTCTACCTGTAGTGCTATTTATCCATCTAGATTATTTTGGTGTGAGTTGCTGAGTTTTTGCCGTAGAGATGTCTGCCTTTTTCTTTTAATATAATGGGACTACATGGCACTCAGCTTTTGGTGCTCAAAGCACCAAAAAAAACTCAACAGCAATGTCTCTTTACAGAAATCATGACCTGGTTACTCAAGCTAATCTACAGAGCTTGTTGTGAGCAGTTTCATGTGGGAACTATTTTCTTTCTACCGATAGTTCCTACATAAAACTGCTCACAACAAGCTCTGTGGACATCAGCAGACATCTCTACAGATAATATCTCCAAGACTCGGCAGCTCACACCAAAACAATCTAGATGGATAAATAGCACTACAGCTAAAAGGAAAAATACTATATGTATTTTAGACTTTGGGGTGAACTACCTTTAAGCTATCAATGGCATCACCTTGTCTCCCATGTCCACTTTTGTGAAGCTGAGGGTCTGGAGGTGGGTGCTTGAGGATCGGATAGATGGAGCAATGGTTTCCACCAGCAGCTTCTCAATGTATTGGCCGACAAAGGGCCACACCTGCTGCAGGACCTAGGCAGGCCAGCAATAACATGGTTATAAGCTGCTTTTAGTAGTAAGACATATAACATAATACACAATATGCATCCCTGCAACCAGAGACTACTTCTTTAAGTAAATTTTGTGATTTTAGCCACATAGCAACAAAACCATGTGTCAAATGCTTTAGCTTCCAGAAGCAATAACTGAAGAATGGCAGAGACAGCTGTAGCCAGTTGAGTCTCCACAGCTGTTAGTCATATACTTCCTCACATATACCACAATGAATCTGGTGCTCTACATGAGCTCACTTTTTACACAATATTAATGTTGCTACATAAATGTGTTAAGTCTTTATTCGTACAGGGAAGAACCAAAAGCAGAGGCAACGTTTGTTTGTGTGCTTGTGTGAGTGTACAAAAACCCCCAGAGTTGGTTACAGTCTGGCATAAGTGGAGAGTGAGTCATCGTCCGCCTGCTCCTGTGAAGGATGAAGCCTGAACAAGGGAATCTGCTGACCTTCCCCTCCAGTAACCAGTCTCAAAACTCTGCTTTGTCTGGCTCTCTGACTCTTAGATCTCGTGGTCTTGTTAGCATGAATACTTTTATTTCTGTATGTCTATATTTTTGGTCCTAGTTTCTCTGGGCAAGAAGAGCAAAGGGGGTGGAGGGGCAATGGCCGTAGTTTTATTTAGTTTGGGAGTCTGGGTAGCTCCTCCCCCTTCCTGTGAGCTAGTCTGCAATGAAATGGAAATGTTGAGAGGGTTGCCTGGCACTGGGCCTGCTCTCTGCAGTACAGACAAAGTGGCTACACTAATGGGGGTGTGGCCTTTTCTGGAACAAGGCAGCAACGCCACCATCTATCAGCTAACACCAGCTATTAACGTAGCATACCCTACTCAGTGTCAATCACCACGACAGCTGGGCGACGGAACAGAGTGGGTTTGCTGTGGGCTTAGGAACAACTACTGTGTTCGTGTAATGCGACATGGTGAAAAGGTGAAGAGAAATAAGAAACCACTGATGTATTACCTTATTCAGCCACTCAACCTTCTCAACATCTGGAAAGTTGACCTGAAAGAACGACAAACAATGAGGGGTCGCATACTAAAATTGTGCACAGCGTGTGATAAACACACAACAGGACTTAAATAGAGCATAGAGCCTGATAAACACGCAACAGGATAGGGAAATTATTCAGCCATAGCGTATCCAGGTCTGGAACTGTCATCAGTAGCACTGTTGATATCATCCCGGTGAGTTTTGCACCAGGTTTAAGACTGAGCAAATATTTCCAAAAGGAAAGCAATAAAGTGCAGCAACTGTCTATTCAAAGATCACTTTGAATGATATAGCTGGCAACTACGTTTATCGTTGACAATATTTTTAAATATGTCCTCTTTATGTATATTTCTTGGGATTACCTAATTATCTCTTTGAGAAAATTCTAACATATTTCTTAACATATATATTTGTTATGCATATTGGAGAGCAGCACTGGAGGGCAATATGAAGATGCCCCTTTTGGAATACTTTAAGGAGTGTGGTTAACACAAGCTATCACCATAATCACTTACTGAAAAAAAGAGGTATCCACAGGAACCTCATTTGGGTGTGGCTAGATGTTTTGAGCCAAAGCATGCCCATGTGGGTTTCAGCAGTTCCATTTTGGGTACATATAGGTTACTCTCAGGATGAATGCCATGCAAATCGAGACATTACACTTCTTAGATATGTTCCAGCCACCTTTAGTTAAAATTGCACAAAGGAAGAACGGTTTCAGTTGTGTTGTTGTTGTTGTCGTTCAGACAAGTTCAAACAAGTTCAGTCTTGAAATACAACCATACCCACGCAGCACATTTGGCAACTGTCTTAGCAGAAGTGATGTGGGAACGAAGTACTGCACATAACAGAAAGGGACTTGTACACGCCTGGTTGCATGAATATTAGACATTATAGACTCTTTTTTTTTAACCACCCCAGAAAATGTCCACAATATTAAAAGACTGGAGTGATGCCATATCAGCTAAAGGCTATGATTAGTCTACGATAGGTTTCTGGAAACAAACTCGGTCACACCCTGCGCGCCCCTGTATGCTGGTGGTGTTGTGATTTTAGGGTTCAACCCGAGACTTCGCCTTGCTATAGGTAACGTGGGGCTACTCTGGCTCGTAGTGGATCCATGAAGGGTAGCGGTTGTGTAATGGGTTTTTGATGACACAAGACACAGGCTGACAGTCGTAGAGTCATTTCTTACCCACGCAGGAAAGTCTCGCTTGATTTTGGACACTTGCATGGATGTGTACTCCTCCTCGTTGTCGAGAAACTGTATGGCTGACTTCAGGCGTGCCTCCTTGGCTTCTCGGGCATGCTTCCACCCCGTGTAGACCATCATCCCGAACACCAACAGACTGGTGCTGACCCGGTAGTAACCGGCCAGGTAGACGGGCAGCAAGGCTCCCAGACATTTCCCAAACGTCCACAGCACCGCGACCGCACTTATGCCCTGGGCCTTGGGAGCTGCTGGCTCCCCGACACTCAGTGCCTTCTTCTCGGGGTCGCTTGTGCGCGGACACTCGGCGCCCTTGGGCTCACTCGGCTCCGACTTGTCGCTTTGCATAGTGGTAACCCGTGATGCCAAGATATACTCACTAACACGTTACCCTTTGGGTAGAAAATATTCAGTTTTAAAGTGTGTTCGAGAGGACCAAACGCTTAAGAGTAATTACTCTTAACGTTTCATATCTAACCCCAACTAGCTAACTTACCGCTTGAACGAACGCACCCGCCGCGCGTTGCCCTCCCCTTAGCTAGTTTACTGTTGGTCCTTGTCGCATCTTTAACGATATTAAAATGTATTTGTTGTCGTTCAATTGGAGCAGTTTTACTAAATACGCACAGGTACAGGAGAAGTGGCCGACAACAACTTCTGCTCCTCACCGAGTGCCGTTATCTGAATTAAACCACTCCCACTGACTAAAGCAAAAAAAACGCGTCTGCCTCCATTCCGCTGCTGCGGCACGACGGTCACCAAACGTATAGTACTACCGGTAGCGTTATTACGGCAGCGTTACGTTGTCGACAACCGCGATGTTGCACGGCATTACGGGTATTATTCAAATGTGACTTTCACTGTCTATTGAAGCGTAACCGTACTTGTCTGGCAGACATGGCACAGCTGGATTTCAAGGAGAAAATATTGTGATACAACCATTTAGCCACTGCTTCGTGTCAAATCGTTAACCCATCAATACTGCAAGGCAATACTTTCTGCTGCTGCAGTTTTTTTTATAAAACAGCAGACTGTGCGTTCTCCTCAATCCCTAAATCCGGCATGAGTGTACAAGCCCGGGCCATGACTCCCAGCCTCATGGTACACAAACACCAAATATTCCTCTTGTTTACAGAGCCACACGGATTTGAGGCTACTGACGAACCAGAGGGTATTAGATTGAAGTGTACCGAGTGACTCCGCCCAAAGCACTGTGAACGTATAAGTAATTGTGAACAGAAGAAGGCTGCTGTAAACAAAATGAGACAACACAAGATTTATTGTTGTGTGTTTATTTCTTTTTTAAATGTGTAAAGTACCAAAGTTAATTTACACTAGAGCAATCCACAAAAATATAAACACAACACTGCTTCCAAAGTCTTCATGTCCCCACAGAGACAGAACGGCAGTTTTGCAGAAAATGGTTCAAACACTATGGATGACCTCATATTTGCAGTTTGTTGCCATTTTTGGTGAATATGTTTGAAAAGATCCCTTTGGTACAAAGGCTGTTCACAGGTCAGTCAGTCTGTAGGAAAAATGCATTTGTGATGTTGTCATTGAATAGACAGGGAGGCTGAACTGAGCAGTCTTTGTCCTGCTCTCTGGTGGGGAAGTACATGTGTCCATACCTCACTGTTCCAGGTGTAGACACGGTCACTGTACTGTCATCAGTTGAGTCTCATACACATACAAGAAGACAAGCTATGTTAAAAATCCCAGTTAAGGATTCTACCGTCTGATTTGTGGGTTCTACCATCCTGCAATGAATCAGTTAGTGAGGCAGAGTGGTGATCCTCATGCTTTGACTTGCTATGGGGTACGACACCATCGGGGTGGTGGCGTGACTCATGGTGATGCCAGGCAGAGGCTGCGTCATGGACACTGCCACAGGTGCCACAGATACAGACACTGGGGCCATAGAAACAGGTGGTGCCATCCCTTGGGCAATGGTCTGTGCAAGGGCAGCTGAGAGGGGGGTGATCTCAGGGTTGAGGTGGGGTGGGGGGGCTGTAGGTGGGGCAGCATTAGTCGGGGGCGCTGCAGGGGCACCGGTAGGAGCGACCAGGTCTTGCTGGGTGACAGGCCGAGGCTGCAGTCCAGCGCTGCTCAGAGTGGTGTGAGTCTGGGCGATGCCATGATTGTAGGAACTTACTGCACCCACAGGGGGCGCCAGACTCTGCTCAGTGGGTGCAGGAGTGGAGGACAGAGTCATCACCTTGGCCTGGTTTCGGAACTGGGCGTTCTGCTCCAGAAGAACCTCATTTGTGGCAATGAGATTTGAAACCTGAAAAACACACGAGACATGGATTAGAAAAGAAAAAATGTCTATGGACTGGATTCCAAAAAGTCCACTGCCAGGAACTCGTAACATTTATCAAAAACAAGGTTCTAATTATATATTCATTGAAACCCCATCAAATACATTATAGCTACTTTAAAGGTGGGTTATAAAATTCTGGAGAAATCCAATACCATGACAAATATTATGATATAGAGTGGGCAATGACACAGCAAGTAATGATCAGTTGCGAAAGCCAGCAAACCAGCTCCAGACAGCGATACTCCCAGCTCTCCTGCTGCTGTAGCAAACATCACAACAGCAGCACATATTGGCAAACTAGACAAACAAATCATGGCTGGAATAGTGTTGTGCAGCTCAGCCCGAACCTCTTTTTTTAAAATTTTATTTCCCCAATTACAGAGCCAGGGCTGAGTACAAACACCGGAGTTTTTTCAGAGCACACACTGAACGGACAGCTGGCGGACCATGAGGAGATATTCGCTGAATTTGACAAAAAGACGTATATTGGACTAGAATCACATACCCCACCTTTAAGTTAAAAAAGTAAATTGATTATGGACAGCCATAATTCCTTAACATTTAGTATGTCCACCAACTACTGTAATCACAGCTTCTGCAGTTATTGATTCTACAAGTTGTCCAGAATGATAAAGCAGTCTTTACTCTTCCAGAGTGTGTCTGTGTCTTATGATGTTCCTAAATATATTCACTGGGGTTTTGGTCAGATGACTGTGAAGGGAAAACCCTTCTAAGTCCGCTGTTACTCAGATTTAAAAACAGGTCTGACAAATCTGTTTGTTTAGGGTCATTACTGCTCAAAAATAAATCCATCAGAATTAATAACATGCCTGTGCAAAATAAAGTGATGCTTTTCTGTGGTAAACATGTAGTTGATCCTGTTCAAGTCACAGAGTGCATTCATTACAGCATTCGTCTCTCATGCTGCCTTCTATTTGCATTAACTTTCCTACTACTCCCTTAAACTTTGATTCATCTCTTAATAAAACTTTCTTCCAGTCCTAACCACTGACTCGTCCATATTAAAGTTTTACATTTTGGTATTGAAAAAGCGGCTGCTCCTCTCCCATTACAAGTAACGTCTGTCAACAAGGAAGTAGCCCTGCCACAAAAATTAAAAAAAAATGTTTGGAGGCTGCGATCACTCTGAAGTTGATTTACAGGTCTTTTAATTACAAACACCAGGCAACAACTAAATCAGCATTTCCACATTTTCTAATGCGGTTAAAGATTTGTTACATTTGTAATGCAATGACAACCTAAAGCAAGTTAAGTTGAATTTAACAGTATGTAATATAATATGGTACTATCAAAGTACATTTGACAATATAATGCAATCTGACACAACAGCCAATAATAAAACGCCAGTTTGCGTGTTTACCACGTTGCATTAAAAGGCTTGCCAGTCCTGTATAATTTCATACAAGGACTTCTCAGAGATCAAAATAATGTTGCCGCCCCCCTCAATTTCCCCATTCTAACCTGCTTCTTCAACTCTTCCACTCTCTTCCTCAGCAGGGAGTTTTCTTCCTCCAGGAACCTGTATTCCAGAGGACGTGGTGGCAAGGTGGCTTGAAGTCCCAGCTCATAGTGCCCACCTCCACTCCCGTCTGCCAGTCGCAGCCCCTCCAACCGACGCCTCTTGAACTGTAGAGCAGTGTGGTCCATAGAGGCCTCCAGGGAGCTAGTATCAAACAGCCCACTTTCAAGCAGAGGGTCATACACTGAACATGAGCTCCTGTCATAACGCCGCTGCCCTGAAGAACTTATGGACAGGCAACCAGTCATCCCACCTCCACCTACTCCCCCACCTCCTGAGATAACTGGATCCCTGCAACCACCCAGGCTGGGGCAACCCATCCCCATCATATTACTTCCAACTCCACCTCCCACAAGTCCTTGCATTCCTCCACAGGTACCTACCCCTCCACCACCTATCCCTCCCCCAGCATTTACCATTCCACTGGCACCTGGCCCCACAACACCACCCACTCCAACCCTGGAAGGCTCATATTCATAGTCTTTTTTGACATGGCGAAATTTACATTTATTGCCCCTCTGGCACTCTCCCTTCAGGAAGTCTCTGCAGATAGGGACCTCCCCACGGCTATGGGGGAGATCCATGGGGGACAGTCCCAGTCTTGCTGCGACTTTCCCTCTTAGTCTGAGGGGTAGCTCTCCTGTTTTTTTGTAATAGTCCTCATCCTCTTTAGATCCATGGACAAAGCGGCAGTTGGAGCGCATACACTCCTTATTCTGGTGGTCGTGACAGAAGATGAATTCATTCTTTTGCACTCCCAAGTCTGGCACCTCATTAAAGTCAGGGTGTCTAAAGCGGCAGCGCTTGCCTCTCTTGCAGACATTGCGTATGAAGTCCCTGCAGACACCGTCCAAGGCCAGTCCTGCACCCTGCCCCCCACCTGCACCGTTCCCACAGCTGTTGCCATTTCCGAGCGCCCCTCCACCCCCCATGCTCCCAGAGCCAGAGACGTTGCCTCCAACACTTCCTCCTGAACCTCCTCTGCCCTCTGCCGAGCCCCCTGCCAAACCAGACCCAGGTCCTCCTTCCTCACCAAGAACACCAGCACTCCCACCACCACCTGACAGGTAGGAACTGTCCCGGTCAGGCATGGCGCTCGGCCCAGCGCGAGGAGAACACGGCACTCATGTGTGTGAGGGGGGCTGACGCGACCTGTAAAACGTTCACATACAACAGGTAAAAAGGTCATAAATAGCTTTTCATTGGAGTAGTTAAATATCCCATTCAAAGCTCTGCAAGACAAAAACATGAACCCAAGTTGAGATATTAAATATGGTTCGACTGGATAAGGCGAGGATTAGCACGTGACACCTGGTAAGTAATAACTAGCATCGGTGGTGTTGTTGTCGCAGGATGACGCTTTGGTAAAACAACAAAAAAACAATTGGATTCATATTACGAAGCTAAACTGAACCCACAGGTTAGCTGTCAGTAAATAACGCACACTCGGCCGTTTTATTTACCTGAACAAGTACCTGAATAAATGGCACCGTCGTGCTCGTAGCACCATTTTAGGCTGATATTAGCTAGCGAACGACATCTGGCTAACTGGCTAAATGCTAGCGTTGTCTTACCAAAGAGAAACTAGGAGCAGGATCCACAGAACAAACGGGTAACTCTCACAAACGCGTTGTTCCGATTCTCTGAAGTTTACACAGCTATAAGCCGCTAACAACGACAACCAGGCTTGTGTTATTTTTGTCAATTCCTCAAGCCCCCGGTGCTGTTTACCACATTTCTCGATGCAGCTTTCATTACCAACGAAGAAGACGTTGCTCTTCCTCTCCGTTTCCTCGGAGTGTTTTTATGTCCTCTGGTGGTGGCAATAGTGAATTGCACTTAAATGTTTTCACGCTGTTTGCTTTTTCTCTGGGAAATAATGAATGCACGGTTTAAAGGTTTCATAGAATAGAGTGGCAGTCCTATCGCTAAGTGCTATGGAAGAAGTTCCACTACCACGTCCACGGCAGAAATAGGCTTAACACACTTTGAATCTCAAAGCTGTTAGTTAAGTAGGCTAAGTAAACTATTCTGTCTGAGTAGTCAATTGGCCTGCTGAGTGCTGCTACAGCTGACGTGTAGACTAGATAGCTTTATGTAAATGTGAAGATGAGCTGTCAAACCGCAAGGTAGCTGTACTTCCAGATAAACGTATTTGTGCAACAGTTGTACTTGAGTTCCTCATCTGTGCTAATGCGCCCGGCATGGCAGTCTACGGTGTTTTACACTGGATGCAAGTCTGCGTGGTCCTGCAGCTCTGCTTATCGGAAGCCCTGCCTGCTGCCTCAGAGACAAGCAGGAATTACTATGATATTCTCCATGTCGAGCCAACAGCAACTGGCATCCAGATAAAGAAGGCGTTCCGAAAACTGGCCATCAAATACCACCCCGATAAGAACAAGCGCGCCGATGCAGAGAATGCTTTCAGAGAGATTGCTGAAGGTAAAACATGCCTGCAAAACAATTAACCTTTTTATAGTGCAATATTATGTTGTATATGTTATTTACACAAGTTAAATGAATTTTTGCTTTCAAAACAGATGATTTCTTTATTGTATTATTAGGTAGACTTCATAAATACAATCTGTTGCCTTTTTGTTTTAGGTAGACCCAGTACTGATGCCGTCTAATAAAACAGCCCTGCAATAAATCCTACTTTCATGAAGGTTATACGGTTTAGTTTTTGTTTAAACTGTTTTAAAGTTTCCATTGTATTGTTATTTTGGAGGCTGTATAGTTTGTGATGCTGCTGAACTGATTTGAGAAAGGGAAGTGGAAAGTATATTTAATACAATTCTAACAGCACCACAAACTACAGCCTTCTTCATGAACCTGCACCTGGGCGTACTTTCATTGCTGTATCTCAACCAAAGTTAAAGTAATAACTCTGTTTTTTCCTCGTCTAGCCTACAAGGTGCTCTCCAACAAGGAGCAGAGGAGGCTGTATGACAGTGTGTGCCACGAGGCTTTCCTAAAAGATGCGGCCTCGCTTGATCCTGAGGACGAACATGAGACAAGCTTCCACTTCAGTTTTGCAGACCTTTTCCATGACTTGGATGATAGTCTCTTTGAAGACGAGTCATACTTCCACTGGAGCTTTCATCAGGATGGGGAGGATGAGGACGGTCAACATGAACATTACAGTTTTGAAGAACCTGGCTTCAGTTTTTATTTTGGGGATGGGGGTGAAAATGAAGACGAGCACTACTACTAGATATCCAGCATATTTGTCCTGTATCCTGCATGACTGTTATTTTTTAATGTTTTGCATTCTATTGATAATAAAATCTCCATATTCAATTGTTATCTCAGTCTCTGTGCCTCTGTATGTAGAAATGCAGCTAAATAGACCCGTAGGTAGCTGTGTATAGTCTGCCTCTTTTATTGGATAACGTGTAAGTTCAGTGGTTGTTTACAAGCTTCTGAGGTTGTTAGGTTGACAGCTGCAGGAACTGATTGGACCGTTATGCCACTTTTCCTGTGTGGGTGTGTCGTAGGTCCTGAGTTACTGACTAACACACCATTTAGTCATTTTTTTCCTTGCGCCTGCAATTCTGGCACCGTTTTACTCCATTTCTCACAGGACCAGTGCACTTTGACCCAGAGGATATCCTGTGCCAGCTCAGCAGTTGGAGTGTGAGCACTCTAAAGCCAACATAAGACAAAAGACCTTAACAGCTTTATGCACTTTTATTAAGATAAAAGGAGATTTAAGCATTCTACAAAGCAGATAAAAGACAGACTGGACACATTAACCTACGAGCTTGACAATGATGGTAAGTCTGAGTATCATGTGACAGCTTTTTGCTCCATGCAGACATCCACATATACAGTGTGGGATAATTGAAGTTTTTGATTCCCTGTAAATTCAGTTATTCAGCTATTGTATTGATAATATTGTTGGCCACATTTTTTATTATAGGAAGAGGTAAACGAAGTGACATCTACTCTGAGTGTCCATGGTCATAACATCAAGGTTACAGAGGTGTTGAAAGACGGAGACACGCTTACCTTCCTAATTGTATCTCAAAAGGTGAGAAAATGATTAATTTATTTGTTTTATTTGCTGTAAGCGAAGCATTGCTAACATTAGATCTAGATGAATGCAGCAAAGCACTTGGATAGGACAGATGATTTGTTTGAATGATGATACTGCAAATACAGACTGCTCGGATGACATGTTGTCTCTCTTGTCTGTGCCAGCTGTCTGGGACAGGGGAGTACCATGTGGACCGGACCTATGATGATTTTGAATGGCTGCAACAGCACCTGTTCTCTCAGGTGGATGTGCCCGGGATACAGGGAGTGATAGTCAGTATTTTATTTCGTCTGCACGCAACACAAACCCGTATTTGACTTCTAAACCTATGCACACTTTTCTGACAGGTCAAGAAGATTAGTACTGGAATATGTTGGTTGCTCAGTCAGTGAAGGGACAAACCAAAATGTGGATTCTGTGGAACTGCTGATGACTTCCTTTTGGAAGTGTGTATTCTCCTTCGTGTTGTCTTTTTTTCTACCGGCCTACTGTAGCTTCAACAATGCTGAATTGGGTGTGTTCAGAATTTGAGCTAAACTGCAGACTTTAACTAAAAGTGGTAACATGACATCACGTGTTCTTGTAACAAAATGCCTTTGTAACTGAGAAAATGACAAATCAAAATACTTCATACACTGACTCAACTACTGGTTAGAAAATGTGCTACTGCCATCCAAGTTATGGGGAGCATTTTGTTTCTTTTAAAATGCTTCCTCCTTTCCCTTCTTTACATCCTTCATTCCTTTGTAATCAGAAAGCTCATATTAGTGCTGCCATTCTGCCCCAGTCCTGCAGAAAATTAACTAGAGGCTTTGAGCTCTGATTTGTATGTTTATGTAAAGAAAATTCAATGTATCCTTTCAGGAAGTAGTTTTTGCACACTACTTCCTAGTATGACAATGTGTGCAGAGGGGTTGAGTTTGTGAAGTATTACACAAGCGCTTGCTGTGAAATATCTGATCCAGGGCATAATGTGTGCAAACTGTAAATCCAAGCACGGCACATTTCTAAAGCATTTCTCCCAAGCCAAGCATCTAATGAAGGAAGAAAGTTTTGTTTTTGGAAAAAACAATAGAAGAAATTGTGCTTTGAAAAACAATAATAAAATTGTGCTTCCAGTTTCCTCCTCTTCCTGCAAAGACTCACGTGAATGCATCTGCCAAGGTTACGAAACAACTTGGTGAGTCCATCTGAAGACCACCTCCATAACTTATTCTAATTACATTCTAATTACAATTACGATTTAAAAGTAAAATTAACCAAATATATTTTCCATTTTAGAATCTCTCCTGTTGTACAGTGTTGCATGTGATATGAAGTGTTATGATAAAAATGTTAATGGGTTTCCTGCAGGTTTCCTTGGTTTAGGAGAGTGGCAGCCATACTGTAAAGCATTGGAAAACTTCCTCCGGCAGATTACTGCACACAGCATACTCAGCAAAAATAAAGCTGTGGAGATCTTCCTGACTAGCTCAGACGTGAGTGGACACAAATACACAGCCTGTTTTTTAAATCCACTTTTTTACAATTAGCCCCAGTAAAAAGAAAGAATTTTATGTTAAGGTGCAACGTGATACCTTTTTATGAGAGAGACAGATAATAAATGGTTAAACTTTCACTGACATTGTTTCAGAAGATAAAATGGAGAGAGAGAATCATGTGACAAATATAGTACCCTCCAAATATATGGAGGACTGAAGGCCAATGGGCTGCACCTGCAAATGCGATGGTCTGCAGAGCATGCACCATAGCATGATAGCAAGTTTCTGCCTCTAGCACCAGAACTAATGGTTCATTCATATAACATTTGACCAACATGATACACCAAGTGTGTCCTCAAAACTCAGTCAAACTTATAGCCACATTTGGAGGAGCCTTTTGTATGGGTCTGTTATCAGAGATGGAATGTGGACTTTAAAGAAGGTGGTCCCTGAATTGGGACGCAGCTATTGTGGAACGTTTGTCTGTATATGATGGAATGGAAGGACAAAACATTAAACAGGCTGGTGAAATGTCACAGAATGAGTGCACTGACATTTTCTAAAGGGACCAAATGAGGACAGACTCTCAGCCTGCTGGGTGTGCCTACAAATAACATCAAAGGGGTGAAAGAAGACCTCACTTGATGCTTGAATCAAAGAAAAACATACAAATTGTTTTCATAAAACCTTTGTTTTAGAGGGATATTATGAATATTCCTGTTGTCAGACTGTAGACTTGAACACGAGAGTGTTATTCAGTCGCTGCATGTGGCACATACAAGATGTCCATTTTACAAAGTTTTTACGAGAAACAGGATGATTAGATTAGATTAGATTCAACTTTATTGTCATTACACATGTACAAGTACAAGGCAATGAAATGCAGTTTAGGTCTAACCAGAAGTGCACTAAGCAAGTGCAGGATATAAAGTATGTGCATAAATGAAGGATGGAGCAATATAATGACAATATTTAACAAGTGGTATGGACATTATATACAGATGGCATTACTATAACAGAAATATACTGATCGATATGTACAATAATAAATTGGACTAGGCAGAACAGTAGTGCAATGTAGAGAGTAAATCATACAGATAAAGGTAACGAAGTAATGCATTATTTCGAACATAGGTATGCATGTATGTTTGCAGGTACACAAACACATACACACACTGAGTAATACTGCCTCTTCACTGTATACTTGTTTGTGGTCAGTGTTGGACGTGTTCCAGGTCCTGACGATGACCTTTCCTGTTCGACTGAGACAGACTCTCATCAAGTCTGGAATGCTGTATATTGAGCATAAGCAGATTTTGTAGTGGCATGGGCCAAAACCATCTATGGATGATCAAAAAATGTGTATGTGGGCGTGTTAATTCTGAAACTTATGTACCCAATACCCATTTTCTAATGCTGAGACAATAATAATGTGGTACTAAAGATCATTGAGTTTCACTTTGTTGTAAGCATAGTGTATCTCTCTTATAGACTTCCTCTCATGTTGGGAAGCTTATTTGTGTCCTTGTGTGTAGCCTCCAGGCAGACAGAGAACAAGGAAAAACATTTTCAACCGACTGAGTCAAGCTGTGGAAGAGATGAGGAAAGAAGGCCATAAGGTACACAAGTGGGACTCATACAAACAGATTTTACAGCCTCTACCCCAGTATGTTTGTAGGTTTTAATGCCATAATGTGTGTGTCCGCAGGATGTGGATAATTTCTTTCAAAGTGAACGTGATCATAACCTTGTTCTAACTGGCTGCACCAAGACTGCAGCTGAGGTGAGCCTGTCACCTGTTGGGGTTTTGTCTGAGTGTTTGTCCTCCTCCCTCTTTTCTCCTCTCACACAGCCAGGCACACTGGCCTGTTTGATTTTTGAAACTCTAAGCTTTTGTTTTTCTTGCAGAGATTCCTGGATGTGGTGCTAACTGAGCAAAGTAAGAAAACTGCTGCTTTCACAGAGTTTTAAAGTTTTGGAGGACAGACAAGAAGTGCTCATCAGTTGGCGTTATTTGGGATTTATGCGTGTTCAGATTCAACAGGATATGAGGAGGATATGTAGTATACGATTGTTCATCCACATTACAACATAAATTGTATTTGTCCCAATGCTGATGTTAGTGAGTGTTCCCTGTTCTATTTGTTTGTAGAAATAGCAATGGCCTGTGGGCACTTCTCAGCTGCTCTGCATCTCTGTGTGGAAGCAGGGGAGGATCCTGACAAACACGCTTTCTCAAAGTGAGACAATAATAGTACTGGTCCCAGGCCAATGTCACATGTACTTCTGAACGTTGCATACAAGTTACAATAAATCAGTATGATGGGGAAAAAAATATAGACAAATTGACAACACTTTCTTCTTAACAGGGCTTGTGTGAAATTATCGGAAGTCTTTGATTCTATGAGGGTAAGTTGTTTTTTGTTTTGAAAAGAAACAGGTTTAAATCGCAATGCACCAATACTTTGCCAAATAATCTGCACGTAATGTTCTTGTGTGTGGGCAGAAAAATATGACAAGTGTTGCTGAGAACAATGTGAGCACTCTTGGGCTAGGCCTGGACCTGGAGTCACGCTACCAGGAGGCAGAAAAGGTGTCTCTTACATTTCTCAAATGATTTTATGTTCATGTTGTGTTGTTGCCCCATCTATCTTGAATCCTGGCCTTCTATTGCAAATATGACATGTGACACTGAAACCTCTGACTAATATTCCTGTGTATAACATGATTGTTATGTCCAACGCAGGAAATGCTCTTCAGAAGAACCTGTAAATTAGTAGAGTTAGAGACTGCCATAAGGAATGCGGAGAAGGCCAAACCTGTAAAGAAGGCTGCGGTGAGTGTCTGTACCCATGTATTACAAGAACGCACTGCTAGATCAGCTGTACATGCTTTCTTGTGACCAGCAGGTGTCAGTAACGTTCTGCTGAAACGATTCAGTAGTAGAGGATACACCACTAAGAGATGCATAAGATGCAAGTATAATCTGTATATTCACTCTGATGAAGACCAAGTATATGATGATGATGACATGCTCTCCATATTCATCAGATGGAGGAGGTGAAGAAAGCAGCAGAGACGGAGTTTGATCACATTTGTGGAGTCGCTAAACAGGAGGTAAAATATCACATTTAAAACTGGATTCTCTATTTACAAGTGACTTACCCATCTCAAGCGTTTTGTGTAACATCCTGTTTGTTGACATCAATGTACTGTATGTATTAACATGCGTGTGATGTGTTTCTCCCAGATTGCGCGGTTCCAGTGTGTGCGTGTGGAGATGTTGCAGCAGGCTCTGGTTCAGTGGTGTGAAAAGCAGCTTCATACGGCCAAAGAAAGTGCTGACCAGTTCAACCAGCACCTGCAGGCCTTTGGAGGGATGGCCTAGTGACCTCACTCTTAATGAAGCATCCTCATAATGTCTAAGCATAGCATGGGATAACCCAAACATGTCCTTCATCCTGTTGTGCTGCAGTCTGATGCTATATTAGCTTCAGTTATCCAGGGTAAATAAGGAAATGTAACTGAAAGACAAATGCAAACCTTCCTGATAATCAAACAGCATCCTAATAATTTGTACACACACACTTTCCCTTAGTCTTTCCTCAATCACACTCACACTAATAAAGCCACTGTAGAAATGATGATTCTGATTTCTTAGCAGTGGACTTGTCGTCTCGTAAGGCCATTGTGTGTGAGTGTGTGTGTTCTATACCACACTACATTACATTTGTGCTGAGAATGTGCTGTGCTGCTCTCTAGCCACTACATCAGCTGGGGTCACACAAAATAAAGTGTGATGAATTGATTCCCAAAGTACCTGCTCGCCATTGTGTGTGTTTGTTACTCCTGGATCATTAATCAGTTGGTTTGACTGCTCCTGCAAGGACATGGCAGCAAGGACACTCACCGTGCTGACTTTTTGTTTGGCTTCTGTAACTTTTCTGGCTTTGTGTGAATATCTGTTAATGATCTCTCTTACAATCACTCTATTTTCCATATGACGGTAAGAAACCTGTAGTGAGGTCTGGCATAAAACTATGACAAATTTCTAAGCTAAAATTTCTCCACATAAGCACAATGTCATCCTCCCCTTCTCTGTCTGCTGTAGACTGTAGGTCCATATCTCAGCACTGCTGTGTGCTTCATCTCATCTGTTCTGGGCTGTAATCTCTCCACTGGGTGAATAAGGAGGAGTGGTTCCTATTTGAGGGAATGAGTCAGAGAGAGAGATAGATGACTGGTCTCATAAGAAGAGAGGGTGGAGAGGAGGTTTGGCTCATTTGACAATGAAGGAGTAGATAAAGGGCACTCCTGCCATGGGGTGCCAAGAGTATGTTTTCAATCCACCCAAACAGAATGAATGAATTAATGAATATAATAATTTGGTATACTGTTGGTTAAAATGAAAGGCTGCCTACCAGTGGCATTGGATGACACATGTTGTCCTCTCCTTGGGATACATTTTTCCCTGATGGTCTTGTGACCTAACATCATTTCTATATCTGTATCCTCCTCCCTCATACTGGTCCTCCTCAGCCTAAGATAGAACCCCACAATGCTCACAAAAAACAAATAAATGTATTTTATAATTTATTTGACATAATTAGGGCAGAGACTTTTTTGTCTTGTTGGTCTTGGTCATAGAATAATACACATGAATAGAGTTTAAACTTAGAGTCTTCAACTACACTAGCGGCAACGCTAACATGCTGATGTTAAGCAGGTATAATGTTCATGATTTTAGTTTAATTAGTTGTTTGTTTGTTTTTAGTTTGCATGCTAACAAACACAAAGTACAACTGAGGTTGATTGAAATGAATTTTGAAATGATTTAGTCATAAACTGAAGTATTGAAATGTTGACCTGCTGGCGGCACCAGAGGAAAAGTTAAGGGATTGACAAAATGATTACAATTCATAAATATCTGTACAGAAGTTCATGGCAATCCGTATAATAGTTGTTCAGTGTGGACAGTGGACAGACAGACCTACTGACAGACTGACATTGTCACCCCTAGAAAGTCCCATACATGTAAAGGTGTGAACAAATTTAAAATGCACACAAGTGTTTAAAAAAAGCAAAAGACCCCAAGCGTGCATGCTAATACTGTAGGCTTGACCGGTTTAAAATTGCTTTAAATAAAGCAAAGACAGCTGTTGTAAGAAACTTGCTTTGTTTTAGTCCCATGAGAAAATTCTTATTGTACCTCAGCAGCTTGAGCATTTTTTCACAATCTAAAATTGTATCCTGTGTATATCTCCTAATTTATTGGAGAAGAAAAATGAACGGTTACGTCATGATCACCTGCTAGTCACTGAAATGCCAGTCTAGCTTTTTCTACTCCATTTTATGTTGAGGTAGTAACAAAAAGACATTCACTCTCCTTATAGTACACACATTTATTGATCATTAATCCAGCAATTTCACCATTTAGGTTTTGCGCTTCATTTTTGTGGTTTATTGGTTTTAATGAGGCACAGTAAAAGTTAAATGTAAGAGGTTTATGGACCATTTTTATGACTCTGTGGTTTTGCTTCTTCATCTGAACTTCTTTTTGCCTGATAAAAACACACAGCCTGTGAGATGTGTAGGATAATGGACAAAATGCATTATGCTGTACTTATAGTGAGCAATACAAATGGAAAACTCCATGTATGTTTCACAGGATTCTATATATTGCAACATATTATTTGTGTTATTACTCAGAGCCGTGATGCTTCCAACCCTGCTGTTTGTTACTGCATTATACCAGGTGAATTTCACAACAGGGGTGCCACATTTCTGGTACTTTCATTCTGGGGCTGCAGCAGCAAACTAGCATACAGGGTGAGTGCACACGAGCACACACACAAATGAGAGCCCTTCTCAACTGCTGAGAGCATGACCCAGATCAAGGACGGGAAGATCACGGCAATGCTCTGCTGCCATGATCAGTGTGTGTGTGTGTGTGCGTGCGTGCGTGTGTGCGCGCATCCCATTGAAAACATGCACTCATAGCTGATTTGCTGAAGTAGCTCATTACTGGTGGAAAGGTAGCACTCAGCACACCACCCTATGGCCTGACAGAGACCGGTTTGTCAAGTGTGAAGTGAAGGCAATAGTTTAGCTGAATTCACAGTGTGACATGGCCTTATACAAGATAGATACAAGATAGATTTATTGATCATTTTACAACACTGGTTTGTTTAATGAGATTTTGTGTTGTAGTTCCCTTTATGCTGCTCAAAAAATGATATACAGTAGATCAGTGAATAAAGAGTCATAGAAATAGAAATTAAAGCTATTTTACATGGTGGAGTGCTGAGGATGAATTTAGCAGTCTCACAGCCTGAGGGAAGAAGCTGCTCTGCAGTCTGGTGGTACGACAGCGGATGCTTCTGTATCTCCTTCCAGGCGGCAGCAGGGTGAACAGGCTGTGGCTGGGGTGGGTGCTGTCTTTAAGTATCCTTTGGGCTCCGCGCAGGGACCTCACCTCTCCAATATCACTGATGCTTGGTAGGTCGGTACCAATGAACTTCTGAGCGGTTTTAAGCCCCCGTTGCAGAGCCCTAAGGTACTGGGCTGTGCACATTCCATGCCAGTTTGTGATGGTTCCAGGCAGGATGGTTTCTGTTGCTCCTCTGTAGAACTTGGCACAGGAAGTTTGCCATCTTAAGTTTTCTTAAGAAATACAGCTGTTTCTAAGCTTTCTTGACCAGGGTGGAGATGTGTGAGGACCACGTCAGGTTCTCTGTCTGATGCAGATTCCCAGGAACCTAAAATGATTTACCTGCTCCACTGATGTAGACTGCCTGGAGTGTCTTCGCCAGCTTTTTCCTAAAATCAATGATCACCTCCTTGGTTTTGCTGACATTGAGCAGTAGGTTGTTCACTGTGCACCACTATGCAAGATTGATGACTTCCTCCCGATATGAAGTCTCACTGTTGTTTGTAATTCCGGCCAGTGATGGTAGTGTCATTCATAAACACAACAGAGCCATCTCAGCCATCCCAATGAAGCTACACTACACCAGTTTGAGTACAGTCTGTTAGAAGGTGAAAAATATCGAGACAGTCCACAGTTGATTAGCAGGTTTTGGTAAGTGTTTACACTGTTTTTTTTATTTTTGCTTGCTTCTATGGTGTCTTCAGTCATCAATCTGCACTGGGTGATTTATATGTTACTGTAATAAATGAATGAATCTCTGGTAACATAAGTCACAATAATCAAATAATTATAAGGTATTTTATTGGGGCAGATAATTCACCTGTCTGCTCTTATGTCTTCATACTTTACTTTCATAATTCTTTCATTTAATTCATTTACTTGTACTGCAACATCTGGTCACAACATGTAAAAAGACTTGTGAAAATAAAAGTTTAACAACTAAAAATGTAAAGCTAAATAAAGTCAACATACATTGAATATTGATAACAAATGTGTTAATAATCTGTGATGGCTGTAATAGATCAGAAATTCTGTATTGTCTTTCCCTGGCTGCTTCCCCCTTCAAGAGGTCCACATTGTTGTTCTCCATCTTCACCACGATATTTGATATCTTTGAGAGTCTCCAACTCCTGGGAGAGAGCAAGAACAAAATCTGACTACAGAATTCTAATATGAAAGTTTCTCATTTTACAACTTTCCGATCGAGATCCCTGCCAATTACTACGGGCCTTGAAATCAAAACAGAAAAATAACTTTGAGAGCCTTAATCCTGTATTCTCTTGCATGGTGCTTCTGTCATAAGGTCCGAGAGGCGGCTGTGCTCTATCACAAATTAGTGAGCGTGTTGCAGCTGAGTTGAGTCAACCCAAGGTTGTTGGCACCTCATTAAATATAATCACTGCCATACACAGATTATGACTCATTTAAAGTTTTTAGGATGGAGACAGAGGAGAGGGAGAGAAAGAGACGAATGCCATAATGCAGATGCCCTAACCATCTGTAGTTTATACAGCTTCATAAGGCACATCCCATTCTGAATGTGCAGCACAGGACAAGGTAAATACTACAAAATAAAACCTCTCAGCTCTAAAATCAACCCTGATGGCAGCACTCTACCGATGATTTAGAAAGCGATACTTTCTCCCCTTGCAGTGGATTACAGCATTGCAACGCATTAGACTTGCTAATTTAGTCCATTTCTCTGTTCACTACTGAATGGAGCCATAAATATTAATATATTCACACTCCCCTCCTGGCTGCTTGTCATGCGTTCAAGGGATTGCAGCTGATGGTATGATATTGTTAATTAGGTTTGCAGGAATAATGTCAGCAGCGAACCTATGGACAGGTTGACATGCTGGGGTGATGACTTTCTTGCCGTTCTTAATACGCAACAGTGTTCTCTGAATATACAGCAACACGCAAAACACTATCAAGAGACACGCAGCGGGGAGAGAAAACCGTCTATCACCTGATTTAACAACAATTATTCATTTTTGTTTTCACATAAAAGGCTATAATTAAATATTAAACAAGGAAATGCATAAGACGTTATTTAAAAAATAGTGACAATGTTGCGTCATGCAAAGTTACAGTATCAACAAGTACACTGGTGTAAGTACACACTCACACACACAAACACAAATGCACCCATTAGAGTAAAATCAATTATTCATCAATTTTTCCAACGCAGCTTTGTACTGAGGGACACACAATCAGACTCTCCACTCCAGAGGTCATATTGTCATGTGTTTTCAACATGTGGCCTTTTTTCAGTCCTTCACTCTCCAACAGCATGCCCTATGTGGCACACTGCGTGCCGCATGGGGTGACATGTGGTTACTATAAAATACTATTGTAGCAACAGTTGTTTTGCATGGCCACTGGTGGTGGCTGAGTTGAAAGAATTTGACACATTTTCTGTTTTCCACAACTGTAAGGAAAGGTCTGCGTTTCAGAAAATGTTTTCTGTTTGTGTACTTGAACTAAAAAGAATGGTCTAATGATGTGAATAGGAGAGGTTTGTGTCAGCTTTGCTAGTAAACTCTCTATTCTGAAATTTCTTCAGCTTGCTTAATTTGTTGTTTTGTTGAATCTTTGATGAAAAAGTTTTCTATGAATTATTTTTTCTCTGTCATTTGAGAGAAGAGTGTATTTTCTTTTTTTTACCCGTCAGCTACTTTACTGTGCCCCTGGAGCTGCCCAGGATTCACAATTTTGCTCAAGGACACCTCAGCGGGGTAATGCTCGCTGCCAAAGGGGCTCAAACCAGGGCCTTCCACAGTAGTTAGGACAGCCTCTCTGCTCACTGCGCCACCTTGATGTTCCGAACAAACATACAAGGGCAAAGCAACCAGATGGAAAGTCATTCCAGGCCCGACAGCAAACAGAGGTAGAGCATCTGTTGCAGGGATGTATCCAAACCCACTCTGGAGCTCAAGACAAGTCTCGTCTCACCTTTCCTGCTGCTTTTTCCTCTGACTCAGACTTGGCAAAGAGATACAGATGGGATCACAAATGCCCCCTGGATACTGCTATTAAATTTCACTTTGAGATAATGCATGCTAAAGTCTCATTAAATCCCAGTCAGAGATAATGCATGGTAAACTTCCATTATGGTTTGATTAGAAGACACAGGGCCTGCGGTCGTGCTGATTGTGTTTTTAATCAGATGCTTCCTGCTGAAGAGCAAACAAGAGCTTTGGGGGTGGGGGGGTGGGGGTTGAAGCAAAACAGGCTGAGCAAGCAGTAACAATCTGTTTTTTCTCTAAGGACAAAAATGAAATTGTTGTGTATTGCTTTTGGCATAATGAAAGTATATGAGAATGGATTTTAAATGGAATTATTTCTCAGTGTTACTGTGTGACGGCAGAAATTAATAATTTGGTGGAACAGAAACCAATGTACATGCAAAAAGCAAATTTCAGCAATTTAGTGTCTCTCCTGGTTAAGTGCTTTCAAACTTTACAAGCAAAAAGTTTTACTTTTTACACTATTAAAAGACAGATTTAGTTCTCAGGTGAATTATTAAACAGAGACATTACATTAATCATTGTTTTATATTAACTAATGGCTCATTTTGTCCAATACAGCCAATAGTCTGTATTTACACAATACATGGATACGATGTAATCCAATGCAATACAATGTAATGTTATTTAAACTGTGTTTCAGGGGATTAATGACATTTTTTTACAACAGCCTGCAATGAATACAGCTACGCCTTAGATACCTTAACCATAATCAAACTTCTCAGTCACTGATAGTGTCATCCTATACACTTTAAGCGTCCATATGTTGATGGAACGATGGGGGTACATTTACCTGTACCAACAAAAACTGAGTCAGAAAAGCAAGAAAGACAAATACAGTGACGTGTAGAATGGCACTGTAGTAATGCCAGAACTGTTCCCTATGGATTCAGAATGTTGCTCAAGGGTACTTCAGCACTAACACTTTCTTGGACAGTGAACTATACTCTAAGTAAGTTTGTAGACAAACTTTTTCAGTGTGTTTGTTGCCAGCAGCCACAGAGAATGTTTGCAGAACATGTCTAGTTTTTCCTGATATCCATATTTAAATAACTAGTGTTTTTCCACCCAGATGGTACAGGGCTTTTTAAAGTATCATGGAGAGGACCAGAGAGGAGTCAGCAGATGTGTCACAGTGTTAGCAAGCAGGGAACAGGGAAATAAATCGATCAATGATGATATAAATGGAGGCTTGATTGATTCTAAACATGTTTTCATTTAATTTAATTTATTATACAGGAAAATATTAAAAGTGAGACCACAGTTAATCAGTCTTGACTCAGTTAAAAAACAGTTTTCCGGCAGGTTCCTGTTCTGCATCATTAGGACAGATACAGTCAGATCAACAGCACATACACAAAACCACACAATTTACAAGCCACATTTTCACACATATTCACTCCATAGATCAGTGGCTACAAGTGTAGCTGTCAAAAATAAATTATCTATAAGTTTTTCTGAATTGTGATTCAGAGACCACTGTCCTGATGTCAGTCAGTCATTTTCTACCGCTTGTTCCTGTTGGTGGTCGCGGGTGACTGGAGCCTATACCAGTGGCTTCGGGCCTTAGGCGGGGTACACCCTGGACAGTGGCCAACTCATCGCAGGGCTGACACAGAGACAGACAACCATTCACACTCACATTCATCCCTGTCCTGATGTGATGAGGAATATTATTCCAGAATTTAGTGTACGTGAGGAAGAATGACCTCTGACCAAAGTTATGTTGGGTCCCAGCCAGGAAGTTTACAGTGGATCTGAACGCCCTGTTGTAGAGTCTGGCCACAGTGTCCAGGACATGATTTGTGGTCAGAGACCAGACAGGCAGACAGTAGGAGATGGTGGAAAGAATCACTGCATGTAGGTAAGTTTTAGAAACAGACAAAGACAAGTATGGTCTAAATCTGTTGTAGACGTAATGTTTTTGCTGGAATTTTCTTAGATGTTGGTGATGAAGAGCGCCTCTAGGTGACAAAAACATCAACGATAAATTGAGTCAGAGTGTTTTGACAGGGAGTGTGAGTATACAGATACACTTTTCATAAAGGTACGTGGCTCACTGTGTATTTGTTTTATGTTGTTGTTTATTGGTTTGCTCATTTTTTGGTAAGGCAAAGTATTAACCGTTTACCCTAATAATTTCAATATTCCCTATCTTAATATATTTGAAACAATAAAGTTTTGTATTTTATCTACAGAAAAAAAACATAAGACGATGATGACAGTGGCCAACAGTCACTCTATGAAAAGTTTCTGTGTGGCATCGGAGTCTTTTAAAAAAAGACAAAAAGAAACAGGTGTGTAGATGGATGGGGCAGTCAGGTGATGGGGGAAAAGAGGGAAGGGGGTTATTGCAGGCAGGAGGGAGAGGCTGAATGTGGGAGTGAGATAACTGGGACAGGAGAAAAAGCCAAAGGGGTATCTGGTGGACAGGAAGAGAATGGCAATGAATGCGTTTGAGGAAGTGGGAATATGGCTGAAGAGATGGACTAAGGAGAAAACTGTGACAAGCTGCCTCTGTGCTTCCTGCTTGTTCAGACTCTGTGATTTATTATTGACTCCACCAGTATTATTGGAAGACACCCTGCTCAGCAAAGTCAAATCAACTTTATTTGTATTTCCCAATACCCCATACAATGTCTAATTGGGCTTTAAAAGGCACATTAACATTGGCTACCATCTTAGCCCAAGCTCTCTGAGAAGACAAAAAAAATACTTACTAAGAAAGGAAAACATGGAAGAAACCTCAGGAGATGAAATTCAAGGAAATATATTCCATCAGACAGCTAGGGATGCAATAGGAGCCAAAGGGAGTTAGAAATTACAACAAAAAAAGCTAAATTAAATAAAGAGTCCAAATGTCGGAATATAGTAAGTCACATTTAGCTGTATCAAGACCAGTATAATAAGTCAAAAGTGATATTTCCCAGGAAGTATGTATATCAGAATCAGAAATACTTTATTGATCCCCGAGGGGAAACTCTTTTTAACAGCAGCTCACTATCACGTCAGTGCACACAAGAATACAAGTACTAAACAAAAGTATAATACTCTATAATACAGTATAATAAAAGTAGGCTACAACTGTTTTTATTCTATTCAGAATTCAAGGGAGACCAGGTAGAGGTGGAGTTGAGTGGGCAGCTGTGAACAGTCCAAAAGAGAAGAGCAGCATGGCAGCAGGCTGCTTCGGCTTCAGACACAATGCAGGGCTTCAGGGCTCTGAAACTCATACGCTACATGGAAGGTATAGGGTCCAATTTTTGAGGAGGAAAATGTCATTAGCAGGAGCCATGTAAAGAAAGGCAATAACATAAAACCCTGACTGCTGGACTCTGTGCCCCATCCACTTAACTATTGCTAAAATTATTCACCGAGGCTACAGTAAAATAGTAGGTAATAAATGCCTGAGCCAAGCCTGAACTGAACTGTAGAGATGGTTTAATCCCATAACATTTAGAAAGTTATGCACACTCTTAAGACAGCAAGAATAAATAGGGGTTTAAGTCTGGATTTGAAAATCACAAGGAGGGCAGCTTCCTTGACAGCAGCTGGGGGTTTATGCCAAAGAGAAGGGGCTCTAAAAGGCTCAATTTCCTGAGGATATTTCTTACTTCTTGGAAACCAAGATGCCTGCCTGCTGACATCTTAAAACATGTAAAGGGGCGTAGGGGTTTATAAGGTTTGTTAAATATGGCAGAGCAAGATAGCTACTATGCTATGTGTTAAAGCAGCATTTTAAAATGAGGCCTTGCATGAATAGGTGGGCAGACTGGAGTCTAATTTAAGAGTCATTAGAATTTTTTCTGTGGTATTTTAAATAAACATGACATTTTTCATGAAGGTTAGGGCATATTAAGCCAGAGAAAAGGACATTAAAGTACAGTCTGGAAGTTAGGTGTTCTAATGTCTCAGAGGACCAGCGTGTTCACAGCCCTGTGTCCTGTACTTGTCCCGTGTCTGGAAAGACCATGCTGATTCTCTCATCTGCTGCCGGACCAGGGATTCTTCTTTTTGTCTTATTCAGCTGAGCGTAGGAGAGACAGAGGGCTTTGTATCTGGACTCGATAAAAATATAATTTTCTGCTGATTACAGCAGTTACAGTACATCTACAGAAAAGAGGTGCTGAGACAAAGGAGAGGACACGAGTCCTGTTTGGTTATCTCATTAGCTCTATTGCCTGAAAAACCTAAACATTTTCTGCTTTAACTTTTACCCACAACAAACACACAGGCACACACAGAAGCTAGGCATGTACTGCGTAGCAGGAAAGGTAAACATATATAAACAATATACCTTAAAAATCTCTCAGTGGATCAAGATGTGTCATTTAGTATAGCACATGGTAAACTATTACAGAGAGCATTATCATACTAACACAGGAGAGAGAGAACAAAGTCATTAGAAATTATGAGCACAATAGTTGCCAGCCGCACTCTTGTTTTCTCTCCGCCATTACACGTCTGTTGTTGTTGTTGTTGTGGAGGTGGTGTGTGTGTGTGTATGTGTGTGTGAATGTGCGTGTGTGTGTGTATAGCAGACTGCTCTATATCTGCCTTTCTCATAGTGTGAAGGAGCCAATTAGAGGCTGATTGGGGGAAAATGAACAGTACAGGTGGAAGAAATGAGGGAAAATTAGAGGAGATGTGGTTAGGAGAGGCAAAGGGAGGTGAAGGGAAGAGAGAAGGATAGAATATAACTTAAACAAAAGAACAGCAAAGGAAAAACACACACCTCTCCTGAAAAGGGGAAATTAATTGGACAATCTTTAAAGAATCCAGATTGTTCTTATTATGTTGCTGGGGTGTGATTAATCAAAGTCAGACAGCTGAGTGAATTATTTGCTGGGAGTGATAATGAATGATGAGGGAGAGTGTGGCCAGTCTTGTCTGAATAGGCTTTCTCTTTGCTGAGATTAACCCTACCATCGTTACTAAACCCACAAGTGAGAGATACATTATAAGTGTTTACTGTGAGAAAGTAACATGCAGACACTGTATTCTTATATGGTGAGTAACCCTTTAAAACATAGGCTAGGTATCTTAGCTTAGAGATGTGTTTAGCCACGTTAGTGGCTTGGCTTTAGATGTTAGTCTGTTGGTCAGTTACCATCATGGTCCAGACTGAAATATATTTCAGTCTGGACCATCCAACTATTGGATGTATTGCCATTAAGTTTCATACAGATATTTTTATTGTACTTAGATGATGAATCCTAATGACCTTGGTGATCTCATGAAGGTTTAATTTATCCAGTGAATTATCTTAGCATATACTGGATGGAATGCTACAACATGGTAAATGTTATACCTGCTACAGCCTACATCAGCATGTTAGCATTGTCATTGTGAGCATATTAGCATGCTGATTTTATAATTTACCTCAAAGTACTGTTGTGCCCAAAAACATTTGTTTCTTTGTTCCCATTCAGACTCATTGATATTTTTTTTTTAGGTTAATCTACACATTTACCTCTGTTGAAAAACAATCAATAGTAATGTACAGGGGGGCATTGATATAAAAACTAATTTGACACCTAAAATATATTAAAAAAATTTAAAACTTCACAAATTGATGTAGTAAACTCATAAACTCTTATAATTAACTCAAAAGAATTCTGTTCAGTTTCTTTTCAAGAGACATTTGAGTGCAAACTGCAGACACAGTGGTGTCAATGTCATTAAGACCACGGCAGTCCTCCACCTCTTCATCTCAAACAATGATCCGCAGAAATGCACACAAAGCTCCCTAATCTGCTCTGTGTAACCAGTGATGAATATGAATGAGGGTATGAATATAGATGAGAAAATAAATTAATATTGATGAAGGCAGTTTCTCCTCCCTCTGACTGATGGTGTTGGGGCACTGAGTGGAACCAATCAATCATCATAGAGCAACCACATGATTGGCAGGCAGGCCCTCCACTCTTTTCAGATATACAGTACCACATCAGGGTGTGTGTGCACATAAATACAAGTTTTTGCTTGGTGTAAAAGCACAATGATTTTATCAGTGAAGCTGTTGGTCAACTGACCTTTGCAGTGTGTCTTAGAAATCTCTTAGCTGCATTTGTAACACTTTACTGTAACCTGGACTGATTCGACTGCAGCCTCAGTAATTAATAAACACTGGTTCCTGTATTGGTACATTTGAAGTTGTGGTAAACAAAATGTAATGAATGCATCTATCCTGACAAACTAATGGCATCACTACAGGATGTGTGCTGGGATGATAAATTACATGCAAAACAAGCACATGCATTTCCCTTAATGGTTTCATTGTCATTAAACTGATTAAACCAACTCCAGAGCTTAATGAAGCATGCAAGTCAGATGGCAGAGGATTTCATAGAAGTTGTGGGGTGAGGTTATAGGTCAGCGTTTCTCATTGACCTGCTGATTGAACTACCCTAAAGCACCATATCAGTGATAGTGGATACCTGACACTGCTTTGATCTTTTTAGATTCACGCAGCACTCAGTCCCCTCAGTTTTAACTTCCCTCTGACATGAAAAGCTTCCTACAGGCTGTAGCCTCTCAGTGCTTCATTACAGGGCTAATGCAGCATCTCCTGTTCCTACAGCTGTGGGATCATTTACCACCTCTTTACCTTGTGGTTTTCCCCATTTACCCCAGGCCTCCCATTCCCAGTAATGAGTCAAGAGGCACCAACAGCTGTGTGGATCACATTGTTCCCTTACCATCTGTGGGATATCGACTGTGAAGTCCTTGATCCCTACAAGAGAAAAGTGTGTCTTAGTCAGAGCTGAAAGGTCTGCATGGACACCTATACATTATTGCTTTACCAAAGAGTCACAGTGAGTTCAAGGGCTCTTCATTAGAGGACTGAGGTACATATTTGCTCTTAGAGTAAGTGGATTTTACTGACCTGATGCTCGAGGAGGATGTGCACCAGACAAAGGGATTGTTTACAACTCTGCAACCCACAATGTGGTTATCACTGATCTATAAAGCGATCTATAAAGCATTGATAGATGGTTTATTAAACATTCAAGATTAGTTCACCATTCTATTATTCCCCTACCAGCACATTCAAAGCTCAGTGTAAGAACAACAATTTGTGGTTTTCCAATGGTTTATCTATGGAGTCACTGCACCTGGCAGGAAATAGTCCCGAACATGACCTCTTGTAAACACCATGCATTAATGTTTTTACAGTTTTTGTATGGATTAAACAAATGAGATATAACATGTTAATAAGTGCGTTTAAGAGATTCTGGTAGGCAGATTTCATTACCTTTGAACAGAGCCAGGATAGCTGTTTCCCCCTGTTTCCAGGCTTTATGCTAACCTAAGCTAATCCACTGCTAGATTCAGCTTCATATTGAACAGACAGATAAAAGAGGGCCATTGATCTTCTCATCAAACTCTCGGCAAGAGAACAATAAGCGTGTTTCCCTATTCCATTAAAGCCATTCAAACCTTTTATAAAGTATGTCTTGTTAGAGAGTGGTAATGTTTAAGACACAGGGTAGTATGAGCCCTGAGAAAATATATGATGAGAAGGAGAGCAAGAGTTGCTAAATTGTGTAAAGACTGCACTCTAAAAATAATCTTCCCTGCTGTAATTCAATAAAATCTCACTGTCATGCTCTATGTTCAGGCTATAACAGTGTTGTGTGTTACAGCAGCCTGTGCAAGACTAAAGTACAGTCGGGTCCCCCTCCACGGAGGTCGCCATGTTGCACCGCCATGTTTCTACAGTAGCCAAGAATAGACAAACCAAACACTGGCTCTAGATAGGGCCGTTTGAGTTTTGGGTGAGTTTTGTGGCCACCGTAGCTTCTCCTACACGTTTGGAAGGGGAGGGTTAGGTGAGCAGTATTCAAAGTGTTGCAATCTGCAATTTCACCACTAGATCCTACACACTGTACCTTCAAATCATGTCTTCTGCATGTGAAGGGAAAAGGTATTGTTTTCTTCAATAATAAGGTAGATATTTGTATAAATGTGTTCACTTTTTTGTTGTTTTTCTAGGACAATGAAATGATGATTATGATGAAATACTGACACTATCACATATACGTCACTGCTATCAAACTTTCCCTTCCCACAAACTCCTGCAGCTGGATCTGCTGAGACTAGGACTGTATCGACAGTGGCAAGGAATCCCTGTGACAAGCGTGATGGCGGAAATTGTGACATGTATCCATGGTGGCAGTGAAGAGGGGTGTGACAGGACTGTCTACCCTGTGTCATGAGATAGTATGTCAGCACTGTGTGTGACATTCCCTCAGGGGCACAGTTTGTGTGAAAACCAAAAATGTCCCTGTGAAAACCAACAATGTCCCTGTTAAAGCCTATAGAGTGTCAGAACAATAACAGAGAGAGGCTGCAAATTATAAATGAATAGTTAATTAGATCCCATTGTGCACATAATTTGTGGATAACAAATTATGTGCAAATTATTTGTGGCCACCCAAAATAAAGTGTTACATGATCATCTCTGGGAGGAACATAATCGGCTTATGTGGATGAATCTCTTTTGTACAATGCCTCTCTGAAGGCTTTTAGCCTGCCAGAGGTGGCATCACTCTGTGGTTGCACATTTGTGTCTCTTTTCTGGTTTACGATTCACACTCAGCAAGCAGCAAATGCCCACAATGAGCTTGAGCAATAGAAGTCTCCATCAGGGGCATATATTAACTAGGCAATGCAGACAGAATGTCCTAAATGAGATCATTGACCAAAGTTTTTAATTGGTAAATGGGCTCTAAAGTCAGACTTGAGAATAAGCTGATAGAGAAGGATAGATATTTTTAAAGCGAGAAACTGCATTCTCAAGCTCTATTAATCAGAGTTTTTCCCTCTGTCTGCATTGTAGAGCCAATTAGTCAGATGGATGTGCAGTGTTATCTTCACTCTGGCTCATCTCCACTACGCAGGCACACAGCCCCTGTAAACTACTGTGGCCAAATAGGCCTAGATAAGATCAGTAATAAAGAACCACCATGCTGATATGCCTGCCATCACAGCGGCTAAAAGAGAAAAAGCAGAGGTTACCACCATGTGGTGCCATATATACTCTCATCTAATCATATCACTTTGTCCCATTCAAAACTGGAACATTATTGAATAGGCAATAAACTGCTTGTGTAGCCTCTACACGCTCTTTGCACGCTCTACACTCTCTCACTCTGTTGTAAAAATGACATAATTTTTACCTGCCTCTATAAGGGAGTTTAGATAATAAAGTATTTCCCATACCATACCCTGCAATTTATTATTACACTTTTATAAAGTTGGAGGAATCGCAAGAGACAGATTTGAAAACATAAAAAGTTAATGAAGAGGTGCGAATTTGCACAGGTTGGCACGAGTTGAAAATATTTGACCTTGAGTGAAAAATTTCCACTTATCCCGGGGCTTCATGAATCTGTTTCATAAATGTACAGAGATGAGAGGGAATAGGAGAGGAACTGTAGGAAAATACAAGAAAGAACTGGAGTTCAGTCAGAGGCTGTGCTGAGCATAAACACACTCACAGGCACACTCCCACAGCCTGCTAGCTAGCTTACAACTAACGTCAGTACAGTTGGTACATAAGTTGTTAGGGACAAATAAACACGGACTGCACAAACTCTCCTGCAGTCAAATTTGTATGAATGTCCCTGGATGCTACACTTCCCATAATGCAACTCTAGACCACCACAGCTGATCAATACCCAAGGCTCTCAAGCTCCACACCCCACTTTATAACACAGGCTTTATGTTATTTGAAGTCTCAATTCCAATGCAAGGTCAACCTTGATGATAACACTATGACATCATCAGGGTTAGTTTTTCACAGTTTTCATAGGCTGGCACCCTTTAATGGAGTGGGGGATTTTTGCTGGAATGGATCCACATTAAGAAAACTATCAAATAATTTATAAAACAAAAAAAATGTATATAAATGGCTGCCATTTATATATTTGGCCCTATTTGGGGGCTTATTTTCCTGGAAACTACAATTCAGTGGTCACTCTCTTGATACATTTCCTCTGATTGGTACAGTTGAGGTAACTACAGTCTCTGGGACCCACACACCGAAAATGCCAATGATGTGGAATGAAAGAGTAACAGCAGAACAGCTGCGAGTAAACAAACGTAGTCATTAAAACTGGCTTCAGGCTGTGCTTTCAGAATGAAAATCAGAAGCTGCATGTATTTCTTATACATTTATGTCAACAGTTCACTGCCTCCACAGCAGGACCACCACCATGCAATATGTTCGTGTGGGTTGGTTTTGGCTTGAGTTTATGGTAGAGCTTTAATAATGTTAATTAAGGAATACAGGAACTAAATTTATTCATCGTTAGGATACATTTTATGAGATTTTCCCTCAATTTTCCACCCCCCCACTTTGTTTAGAACAATTTGATATAATAACTGAATTAGTGTTAATTAGTGTTGACGTCCACAGCTCAATTTTACACAAATGATATCAGATTATACAAATATAAATAAGCAAGTAAGATCTACAAAACCACAATAACCTTTTGTTTGTCAATAACTTTGCATATTAGTGCCTTATTATATAATTGGAGAGTGGAAACTGTAGCAACTGTAATTTGAAACAATTTTTGTACTTTCAAAGCACAAAACACTGCGTGTTGTATCATTTGGTGATTCACAGAATCCAGTGGAACTGAAGTACTTAAAATTTTTGCTCTATTCTTTCCTCAATAAAGGTCATAGTCCTCTCTTTTTGTGTTAAATTGCATTGAAATGATCTCTTTCAAAATAGCAAAGGAGGAGGAAGGACTATGTAAACTAAGAGTGGAAATAGAGGGCACTCTAAGATTTTTTAGACCAGACACTGTATTCATTCATCATGTAGGCCATTGATTTACAGTTACTATATTTACTTTATTTGACTGATAAGCCCACTGAATGTTCCCAGAGGTTGGGTATCCCAAAAAAACATCGTGCAGGAAGGTCAGAGTTCACTGCCACGCTCTTGAACACTGTTGACACGGTCTGACATCATTAGTTTGAGTCTCTGGCTTTGTCTTTGCACACCAGACCCTAGCTGCCGTTCAGTGTATAGGACTCTGTGTAGCTGGGACAGATGTACACTTCCAGAGACGACACCCCGTCAGAGCCTGGGAACTCGTGTGAAGGCTCGCCTAGCTTGGGCTCACTCTGGTGTTCACACACATCCAATGCCTTCAGTCAGAGGGGTCGGGTGCTCACCCGTGGGACTTTGGGTGGGGGTTGGTGTGCCTGGTGTGAAGCTTCTCCCTCTGCCCTCTTCCGTATCCTATTGATGTCCTAAAGGGTCCAGGTTAGAGGTCAGCCCTTCAGAGGTGGCAGGGTCAAACTTCATCTCATGAATATGGAAGACCACTGGGCTCAGGGGACCATCTGGTCGGCTCTATTGGAAGCTAAACAAATGAGCCCGCTGAGAGGGTGCCGTATTAGTGTAATTATTGTGGATTTCCCAGGCCTGAAAAACAGCATCAGTACTTGCTGGGTCCGCCTTTGCACCCGGCATCTGCAGGTGGATTAGACTACACTGAAACAGAGGAAAAAATGCCCAAACTGTCATCATTTAAAATTCAGGGAATTAATTAGTTTTTTATTATTTTGAAAATATTTATAATACAACCTCTAATTTTAGTTATGCATATGCCCCTGCTGTGTTGGCTCTTCCAGATTCTGAATGAGGTTTGTGAAAGTCTTCTGTGACTGAGAAAACATTCACACTGGAAAAAATTATCAGGAATTTGTTAACATCCAATGTCGTGTTTTTTTGCTTATTGATTTTTTTAAATTTGTATGCAGCGTTTTTTGTTAGATTTGTTTGTTGTTGACGATGATTATGGTGTTACGGTGTTAATAAATGTATCCCAAGGAATCCTGGCTTTAAGGCACTGCCGATGTGATCCCAACAGCCCTGGTTCGAGTCCAGTGGGGACCTTTGTCTCTCTACCCTTTTCTCCAGTCACCTCTCTACCAGCAGCTATTTAAAAAAAAAAAACTGAGTTTTTTATAAGGAACGTTTTAACATCGTGGGCATTTATAGCACTGAGCACAGTAAAGACATTACACACAGAGGCACTGAAATTTGCATACTGTAATGCATTAAATGTAAGAGGCCAAAACAAGCCTTTAAGACAAAGCTTATTTAAAGGTAGTGGATATAGGTTATGATATGGTATTTTTTATAATTAGAGCTGTTATAATGCTGTTCATATAACAGAATTCTGCATATTTTCAAGTGACACCTTTTGAGCAAGATGACAGTTTTAGACACAATTTTGATACAAAGAGAAATGACATTTCTATAGGCTATGAATGTGTAAGAAATGGAAACAAGCCCAGCTGTCTGGTGACCTTGATAAGAATCTCATCCTGTTTGTCACACTGTGGATGGGTCTTTGTGAGGACCTTCACCGGCGGCGAATCATGGGTCAACCTCTTGCTGTCATTCTGCTCTCCTTTCTCCCCCTTTTTCCACCGTTTACACCTCCCAGGAGTGAAAAACCACAATGCAACTCTGTGTGTCAGTGGCTGTCTGTGTATATGTCTGTCTCAAGAGTATTTTTTTACGTTTGAGTGCAGTGAACAACGCTCCTATTCTTTTGTATTGCTTACTGATACAGGTGACCTGGAGTCAATGAAAGCAGAAGTGCTGCCTGCCAGTTTCAAAGAGCGATTGAGAGGGTTTGGATACATTTCACATCTGACAGCACTGTCTGAAAGCTTGTTGATGGAGCAAATATAAACATAGGTCCACTAGAGCCTTTGTGGCATCAGAGAAGGTGCAGTTCTGTACATTTTTGTTTTATTTTTTTTGTTCTGGATAGAGCATCATGGAGGCTTCATCTTGATAAGCACAAAACACATATTATCAAAATCATCTTAGGTGTGTTACAATAATGTTATATTACATTTTTTACTGTCCGGTAAATTATTTCATATATGGCTATAGCACGTTCCCTTTTCTTTCATGGACCAAGAGTCAGAAAATGTGTTACAGTACATTATATTTGAGCTGTAACTGATCATTATGTCTTGATTAATCGATTAGTGACTGTTTCATAGAGCCCAAGGTGACGTCTTCAGGTTGCTTTTTTTGTCTGCCCAACAGTCAAAAACCAAAAGAAATTTAATTTGCTATCATAGAAGACAAAGAAAACCAGCAAATGTTAAAAAGTTGCTAGAACCAGAGAATGTTTGGCATTTTAAGCTTTAAAAACTGACTTAAATGATTAACCGATTATCAAAGTTGTTGCCTATTTATATTAATTTAATTGAATATCAACTAATTGTTTATATTATAAATTACTTTTAAATGAGCCTGGCAGGTGTATCAGGGTATAGGGTGAACGAAGGGAGAGTTTATGATCAGAGGGGATGAGCCTGGAGCTTGGCTGTCAGTCTGAGTGGCACTAAAGACTCAGAGCATGAATAAATCACTACAGTTTGACCCATTTAAATACCAAATGGAACCACACTCTCCAATGGGGAACAACAGGCATGCTTGAACACACTGCCTCATTTCCATGATGGAAGCAGGATGCTACTGGTAGACGGTGCGACTGTGGGGGTCATAGTATTATGCAGCTGTCTTAAAAGTACTTCTGGAATTACTTTATTGCCTTTGGCTCTGGGTCAAATGAACACAGATGTCTCTGTCTGTAGCCTGAGGTGGGTGAAAGCACAGTAATCTAATGATACAGTAACCCTGATGTGAACTCAACATTTCTCAGCTGCTGTGGATGAAAGAAAATTCTCAGTCATGCCTTTCTTTTTCATTCAGCTTCTCTACACCCCACAGCATCACCCTTCGGCCTCCGTCTCTAATTGGTCATGGAGTTGCTCAGCAGCAAAGTCATCATAAACTGGCTAGCTGGCTAATGGCCATCTCTGTTCACTTAACTTCATAGTGCTTAAACAATTCCCTTAATGCAAGCCAACTAGGGCACTGCAGCATTAATTTTTCAGTTAAACATGTACAGTAGGCCTACACTCTGCAATTTTCTACACTGATGATTTTCTACTCCCTCTGGAAGAGCCAGAATTCTCAAGGCTAACCTTTGGCCCTGATAGGCTTATTCATGCATGTGACTCCAGTCACACCGCAGTGAAAATCTGTAATGAGATGGTTGTGGTTTGACCATTTAAGGTGTACAGATGTACTTGATCACTGAGCTTGTTTTCCACCTGCCTCCACCACCATCTGTACGACTGTCCCAGAGTGTCATGTCATTTCTTGTCAGAGGAACTGGTTAATATTTAAATTTCATGTTTGTCTAGATGTGATGAATGACAAGAACCACAGCACTGGGAGGGAGGGAAATGGGTAACAGGGCTGTGGCAAGTCGGGTGGGATAAGTCAGGAGGTCGTCACTGATATTAACCTGGGACTATTTGATCTCACTGTTTCTGCTGTATATGTGGTTGCTTTAGTCTGTAGAAGAAAGCAGTGTTAGACTGTGTTTCTCATGATGACGTCACACCTGAAAGGTTATTTGTTTGACTGTTGGACATACCTCTGAGCAAGAACAATGACACCTGGGGACACCTAGGTTGCTCACTATGTGTTGTAAATGTGTTAGTGTTTGCAATAGCACAAGGATTATTACATCCAGCAAGTGATGATTAACTGGAATCACCCAGCAGCTGGTGCGAGACAATATCTGACAACAAGTAAACGCCATGTGACAGCATTGACAGAGGCACTCAGTTTCAATGGAGCTGATGTGGGCTGTAGGATGCCACAAAACAGACAGCAGCAGGGAACACCCATAGAGTATGCACAAGGGTAGTCTTGTCAGTGATAGAGAACACAGTTAAAGAGCCAGGAACAGAAACACATCCACACAGACACACACACACAGTGGCTAATAGGGTTTAAGCTACGTGTGTGTGTTTGTGGTTGGAAGAAAGTCTCTCAAATGACACCAAGGAGAGAAAAGGTGTCTGATGGAAAGGAAATAGCAGCCTTACATTGACCAGTCAAGCTGAGTGAAGGAAAGTGATGGCAACCTGAAGTTTACAGAGAAAACAGCCTCCGTGCCACTGAGGAAGTCAACACAAGCAGAGAGATGTGGCCATAGAGACGTCTCCGACCTCTAACTGAGCAATGTTTGTTGGGTTCAGATCTCACGTGAAATGGCCAAAATGCAATAAATTGGAACAACTACAATGGAGTGAATGAACTCTTGGAAGAGTGGAACAGCCTCTCAGGCTTAGCATTCTTATAATGTACTGAGAACTTAAAGGTGAAATCTGTATACATTTTCCCACGGTATTGGGAAAGATGGCAGACTTGTTGTGGAGGGTTGTGTGAAAGCCTTACTTGAATCGGCCATTGCAAAACCAAATTACAAGGTTAGAGAGGCAGGGCCTAGTTGTTACTAAAAGCGATATTTACAAATTATTCAAATGCAATGAGGCTTGGGAAAGTGTCAGCACTGCCTTGCTGTGTCCCTTTGAAGAGCATCCTTTATTGATTTAACCTAATGAAGCTCTTTTTTAAAATCCCAAATGCAGTCCAATTACTGCAATGAATCCTGCTGCTACAATTAGTCCTGAAGCTGATGGAGTGCTGTGGGGATGTGCAGGGTTCACCTGCAGAGGTCGATCCCTACATGCTGTATCAACACATTGCCTACAAGACATTGTCATTTTTGATTTTTGTAATCCATTGTGTGTGTGGGGTGTGTGTGTATGTATATGTATATGTATATGTATGCTAAGGGAAGCTAAGGGCAGCTTAATATTGATCTAACAACTAACTAACTAGCTTGTCTTGTGTCTCAGGCTGTGTTTCTATAATATGTGAAAAAGTTGATCATAAAAAAATCTTGTAGTGGTTTTACTATGTAACAATATTATATTTCATAACCATATTCTCTAGTATCCAAACAATGACTTGTGCAAACATGGAAATTGGAAGATTGTCAAAAGAAGAAGATTTGCTGAAATATTGTCGAAACCAGTTGTTCCATCCCACTGAAACTGTGATATGAAAAAAACATGTACACACCAGTGTTTGAAGGATGTCAATAATTATCTGACATTTGATATCATGCATCCTCTGTTGTGATTGAGTTGACCTCTTATGAGAAAAACACTGTTTGATGATGATAATTATGATAATAATAACTTTATTTCTTTATCACCTTTCAAAACAAAGTTAAAAAGTGCTTTACAATAGAAACACATAATAAAAGAAAATAAGAACCAGAACTTAAGATATAAACATGATAAAATAATTTAAATAATTGCAACAAATACCATCAGATTAAGAAAAGGCCATGCGATAAAAGTGAGTCTTAAGAAGAGATTTATAGGAGGATACTGGGTTTGCCTGCCTGAGATCTCCAGGCAGGGAGTTCAACAGCTGAGGGGCGCGGACAGCAAAAGCCTGGTTACCTTTAGTGACAAGTCGAAATTTTGGAACCATACTGTCCTGCCATAGGATCCCAAGCAGTGATCACGCTCATAGGGAGTTAGCAATTCACAGACATAGGCTGGAGCCTGACCACTCAAGGCTTTAAAAACAAGCAGTAAAATCTTAAAATCAATTCTAAAACTCACAGGTAACTAGTGAAGGGCAGCAAGGATCGGTTTAATGTGGTTGCTGCTCTCAGTACGTGTTAAAAGCCTGGCAGCGGCATTTTGTATCAGCGGCAATCTTTGGATGTTTCGTCTGCTGAATTAAGTGCATTGCAATAGTCAAGTCTTGAAGAGATAAAAGCCTGGATGACCTTTTCTAAGTCTGCAAAGGAAAGGAATGACCTGATCTTGGTTAGATGAGAGGTTGTGCAAAGCAGGACTGCACCACTTTAGTCACCTGAGCATCAAAGAACAATATTCTGAATAAAAAATAACACCTAGGTTGCGGGCCTCTTTTCGAACATTATTCGCACCCAGGCTAGAGGAGAGATTATTAATTCTGCTAGTACTGGGGCCACAGGGGGTGGTTATGATTGCCTCTGATTTGGAGTCATTTAATTACAGAACATTTTTGGACATCCAATTTTTTATGATAGGAACGTATATGGGTAATGTTGTTTAATGGATTCCCAGAAAGAAGGAATAGGTTTTTGGAACTGTGCACAAACATTTTGGAACCAACATTCAAATTCTGTAAATAGAGGAAGTTGATGTCCAAATAAAGAAAAAGTGAGGTTTCTCAATATCAAATGCCATGTATAATTTTTGGTTTTTCAGTTACTTTGTAGACTGACTGTTTCTTTTTAATAAAAGTCTATTATTGAAGAATTTGTATCTTGCTGCTAATTCTTCACCACCACACTCTTTCAGGTAGATTCTCTGGCGGTTTCCTGTCCTTGACAGCCACTCCCACCCACTACCTTCTCTCTATCTCCAGCTCTATCTCTCAAGGAATAATCATGATTTATAAGGGCTAATAGCCGCTCACTCTCTTCATGGTCTTTAACTCTCCATCTATTGATATTAGCCAGCCAGGAAATGGAACTGAAGTATCCCATTCACTAGGTGACCTTAACAGTTCATAGGATTTAGCCTCTAAGGGAGACTCTACTCTACATTATAACATTCAAGCAGTGCAAATTCAGATCTTAACCCAGTGACAACGACTTATGCACATAGCAATTTAATTAAGTACACATTATCATCATGTTATAGAAATATTTCATTATGATAGAGGGTTTTTCTTTCCACACAATGGCACATTGTAAATAACCAGCAATATAAACCTAGCACAAAGATGCAATCAGTGCTCTCAAGATAAGGTGAAAAATAGGGTAAAGGCAGACAAAGAAGTATTTCATAGGAGAAGAGACTAGGGAAGGAGGCCATCCAACACCCTTCTCCCCCCTCGCCCAAATAATACCCTCAGAGAACAGACAGATATACTACTTCATCAGCCCCCAGCAGTCCAGGCATATATGGACAAAAATGAGTGGGGCAGAAGGGATAGAAAATTCCATCACTCTCTACACTTCTCCTAATGCAAATCCTCTTCCTCTCAAGTTTTAATCATTCCAATATGTCTTTATTCACCTTGCTTCTTCCCAAGTGGGACAACCCAGTCTGCCATTTAACCCAAAGCCTTATGCTCAATGCTCGCATTTTCCTTTTCTTGCAGAAAAGCACTGGGAGGCCGCAGGGATGAAGTGTATTATCAGTGTGGTGAAGGGGAAAAAAGTGTTGTGTTTGGGTATTGTATCTTTGACAACATCTCATCCTCCTGACAGGAAAAGTGCAGTGCTTCTTTTGAACACAATAAAGGTGAAGTGTTTTGAACAAGAAAAGATGCTGGGTAAAGCGCTTTTACAGAGACAGTGCTTCAGTTGCACAAACACTCTGAAAATGTATGAAAAAGGCGCTGATGCTCAAAACAGAAATCTAGTGGGCACAAGGCCTAACATTATGTTCAGGATTATTTCCTCCCCCATCATCTCTGCTGCCCATCGACACACACACATTAGCAGCAGTACCACCAGCATCAGTGAAAAGACACATTCTGACTCTAAGTCTCAGACAGAGCATGTAGCTAACAAAGAGCAGTTGTCTTTGTTCAGCTGGTGCAGGAGAGGGAGGGGTGAACAAGGAGGGATAAGGATGGAGGATGGGGAGAGACGCCGACTTCCCCTCTTTTCGGTTTGAGCACAAAAAAAGAGCAGATAAGCAAAATGTTCCCCACTAATCATACGCATACACTATTCTACCTGCTAAGACCCAAAGTCCTGGGCTGCATGTTCTTAAACACTACTGTGCTTAGGAATGAGTTTAACTTAAAACAATTCTGGCAAATTTTGAAAAGACTAGTTTACAGCCATGCTATGTGGGGCTCTACATAGGCACAGCGGGGCTTTGAGCTAAACTCTAATGCGAGCATGCAATTATGCATATACCAACAATACCAACATGCTGATGTTAAGCATGTGTAATGTTTACCAAGTTCATCATCTTAGTTTAGTGTGTTAGCATGCTAATATTTGGTAATTAGCATTAGCATTGAACAAAACGTACAGCTGAGGTTGGTGGGAAAATCTTGTTTTGCAGTTTTGCAGGTATTAAGTCATAAACCCAAGTATCGGACAAATTAAAATTTTGACCTGCTATATGAAAAGTCAGGGAATCACTAATATAATTCATGCTGATGGGGACATGAATGTGTCAAATTTCATGACAATCCATCTAATACTTTCTTTGACATTTCATAAAAAACTACAACTGACTACCTCACGGTGGTGCAAGGGAAAAGTCAGAGGATCACCAACATCATTAGGATACATTTTCTGAGAAACATGAACGCCTGTACAAAATTCCATAGCACGCCATCTAATAGTTGTTGAGATGTTGGTCCAAAGTGGTGGACCAACTGACTGAGAAACAGACCATTGCAAATGTTAGAGATCGCCCAGCATGAGGTTTAGAGACATGATACAGTATGTAAACTCAAAAAGCAAAGTAAACTTATTTCATAATTAACTCAGAACCTTCCTGTCTTTCGCTTCTTCGTTCTGTGGAGACGTGACACAGCCTGTATGGTTCCATGATCTCAACCTGCTCTTGATAATTATTTAATGATGAGACACAGATGATAAAGACATCTTTAACTCTGTGGCATCTTATTTTTCAATGGATTGCATTGAAAATAGTTTAATAAATGCAAGAATACTTTAACTTGATGGCGTTTTCCTCTTGTGTCCCCAGCTGGGTCTGAAATGTGAAATTTAAAAAAACAACCACAAAATTATTCAACTTGAGGCAGTCAAAGCAGTTCTCTTCTCCTCCTTTGCAAAACATCTGAGATGTAAAAGCTGCTGATGCCACATGTCAATTAAATATTCATGGTCTGGGTTTTTTTTTGTCGGGATGAACTGAAAAGAAGAAAAAGAATGTGTTTGTCTTAAAGGGAACATAAGAAGGATGGGTAAATAAAATTGATTAACAAGAGGCTATTATTGTACTATTCTATTTTATCACTGGGCGGCATACCCAAGAACAATTATCTTTATTAATTTATTTTTTCATAACGCAAATGAGTACAAACAGTTACCTTATAAAGTCACACACACACACACACACACACACACACACACACAAGCTCAAGAAACTATTTTAATTTTCAATTGGGCCAAAACAAATCAAGCAAGGCCTGTGTTTGACAAACCCAAATGAAAGTCAATCCCCAAGAGCCTCTGCTAAATTGCTTTGCTCAGGGGCAATTATAAAGGGATCTGTTGATTTTGTTGTTTAGTGGCTCTGATTGGTTGCGGGGTGGCAGCCTCTAATGTGGACACTAATGCAAAGTGACATGTGTAACAGGAGTCAGGACCTTATCACCTCTGTGGCTATTTAGACCAATTCAGATGAGACATTTCACGCTCATGCTCACCTTGAACCTTAGCAGCACGTAAGCAGTGAATGCCAACACCAGTGGAAGCGCACTGCCCTACGGGTAATGCTTGACACAGGTAAGACATACCATGGATAAAACTTTACACACTAATCTAGAAAAGTCATCAATCAAAATTGACATATGCAGAAGGCTCATACTGGTACCAGACTTTCTAAAATCACTTCCCTTTAAAACTGTCTTAACTGGCTCACAGCTGACACTGCTATTTAGTTTTGCCACACCTGAGCGTAAACTTTGTCCTCTTCTGCAGCTGAATTTAAATGTATTGTTCTGAATACATCTGTTTAATTAGATGAATCGTAAGACACATCTCTTGGACACCTTATTACTTTTACCATGCAAGGGAGTTCAAGAAGTCTTATTAGAGAGATGTGTCAGGAAATAGTTCAACATTTTGATACTACTGCCATGTCCGTTCGTTAAATATGAAGCTATAGCGAGGCGATGGTTAGCTTAGCATAGCATAAAGACTGAAAAACCAAAACAGCTAGCCTGGCTCTGTCCAAAGTTAAACTACCAGCACCTCTGAAGCTCACTACTTAACAAGTTATATGTTGTTTGTTTATTCCATACAAAAACTAAGAAAGGAACAAAAAAAAGACAAGTTGTATTTTTTGGGGGGATATAGTTACTTCCTGGAGACTCCTCTGGTTGCCTGGCAACCTCAAAAGTTAGTGAGCTTTAGAGGTGCTTGTAGGTAGAATTTTTTAGCTGTGGACAGAGGCAGGCTAGCTGTTTCTCCCTGTTTCCAGTCTTTATGCTTAGATAAGCTAACTGTCTCCTGGCCCTAGCTTCATAGTGAGTGTACAGACATGAGAGTGATATCAACTCTCGTCAAAAAAGTAATAAGTGTATTTCCTGAAAAGTAAAACTGTTCCTTTCAAAAGTGTAAATTGTTTAGCTCTGATATTATTATATGGTATGAAAAAGATCTATCACATAAACCCAGGTGATAGCTACATGGGAAACAATATAAGTACCACCTGTACACTCTGTTGCAATCCAATGTAACAGCCCTGCAATAAATTCAACCTCAGTGAGGCTCATAATGTTCAATTTGTGTTTAGACTGGGAGGTGCTGATTCAACTCAGAGGGGATTTTCTGAGGCTGTAGATTGTGCTATTGTTGTGTTGGACTGCATTATATTGTAAAGTGTTTGTGTTTCTGTGTCCACTCCCTAGCAGATGCCTTATTTGTTTTCGCCTATCATCCTGCAGCTGAAGGAGGGGAGACAAGGACAGAGATTTGGACCATGCCAAACATGGTATTAGGTTAGGGAAAAGGAAATTGAAATAAAATTGGAATTGCCATTTCTCTCGAGATTGACAGTGTTTGTCATGTACACACAAGCATGTGTGTGTGTGGACCAACGTAGTCAGGGTACGTTTTTAAATGAGACTGGGTTGGTGAGTGAGTAAGTGAAACAACGTCTGCAGTTTGTCAGCAGTGTTTGCTCTAGCCTAGCAGAAGGTGGCGATGGTACCAGGACTGGTGTGATAGTGACATAATGTCACAACAAGGTAGCAAATGTGCTAAATTATCATTGGCAGGCATCTGTTTCAGTTACAGCTGAAGACAGCATCAATCTGTTAATATTAATGCCAATTAATTAAATAAAAGATCAGATTGAATCATGAAAATCAACTAAAAAAGTACTAGATTTATGTTACAATTAAAACTCTCTGTCCTTGTTCTCATTTTCTAATAGACAGTCAATAACATATTCCAAATTGAAGCTGCAAGCAGCGTTAAACAGGCCCTTGCACCTGACTGCATGTTGGGGTGTGCCGCAGTTGCGGTGTTGTTGCCAGAAGTCAGTCGATGCAGCTCTGAATTCCTAATTGGCATGTAGATGTCCTCAGGCCGGGACTCTTATCAAACGTGAAATTTGGGGCAGATTGGACAATGTACAATCAAGTTACAACAACATCGTGTTTAGTAACAAAGTAATTTGTACAAGCACCGGACCTGTAACTTCCTGTTGCCAGTAGGTGGCGCTATGACTGACTGAATATTGGCATGTAGATGTTGTGGATATGATCTTCAGGGCGGGAGTCCTATAATGAGAAGTTTGGAGCAAATTTGACCATGTACACTGAAGTTACAGCAACTTCCTGTTTCATGGCGAATCATTAAAATTAGACACCACACCACGGACACGTCCTTCAACGAAAACTCACAGTTAGCACAAGTTTTAATTGAAGGTGGGTAGATTGCACTGCAAAAATGTGAAGTTGATCCGATTAATTCTCTAGGAGGAGTTTGGTCAAGTATGGAGGCTGTTAATGGCGAAAAATGGCCTAAAACACACATTCACTTCAAAATGGCTGACTTCCTGTTGGGTTTAGTGTACGGCTCCAAGTATTGGGATGATACATCAGCCTCCCAAATTTCGTAGATCTAGGTGAAACGTAGCGCTGGGGCTATTTCGCTGAAGGCTAACTTCCTGTTGCCAGTGGGTGGTGCTATGACTAATATTCAATATTGGCCTGTAGATTTCTTGAGGTCAGGACTCTCATCAACCATGTGAGGTTTGGAACAGATATGATCATGCACACTCAAGTTACAACAACTTCCTGTGCAATGGCAAAACATCAACATTCAACACCACGCCACGGACACGCCGTTTGACAAAAAATCACAAGCTTCACAATCTAGCATCGTCAATGTCTTAAGGCTCTTCTGAGACAGTTTTGAGGTGGGTGTGGTCGACCTGCTAGAAGAAGTAAATCACAGCGTAAAACTTGACATTTGCACTGAAGTTACAACAACTTCATGTTTCATGGCGAGTCATCAATTTTCCACGGACACGCCCTTCACCGAAAATTCACAGATAACACAACTTGTCATTGTCAATGTCTTTAGATTACACAGCGAAAATTTGGAGTCCATCTGATTAATTCTCTAGGAGGAGTTCGTTAAAGTACGGACCCTGTAAATGATGAAAAGTTTGATGAGTTTTTCAAGAATATTTAGCCTGCAAAAAATGCGCTTCATTTGGAAGAAGAAATAGGAAAGAAAGAAAGAAAGAAGAATTCCTTGCATTTCAATAGGGTCCTTGCACGTTTCATGCTCGGGCACTAATAAACCATCTTGAACAAATGCTTCTGTTAAAAATGGTGGCATTACCAATTTCACTTGCAGTGAAGTCATATGTGTGTGTGTGTGTCTTTGACTACTTCTCAGTATCCTCTTTATTTACTTCCAACATTCATCTCATCACTCCTCAACACTTCACATTTAATATTCTACCCATCTATGACCAAAAACAAGCACTGACAAGAAAAATGACACCTTGTATTCTTGTCAGCAGAGTGTAATGCGGACAAATGATGAGAAGACTGGCGAAAGGTAAAACGGGGGGGGCATATGTTTCTGTGTGACTGGTTTTCCCAGATGGCCATGTGGAGGGAGCTGTGTGATCAGAGATCTAATAAACCGGTGGATATGCTGCATCGCCTTTCCTGGGAGGGAGTTGTTGCCATAGCAACTACACCACAAGCGCTGCAGGTTAATGGAGAGAAATTATGATTTGCAGGTTGCAACTAACACACAGATTGACTACTGAATCAACTTTGAAGCTTTCTGTGGCAGTTCCCACAGTGCAATTTTTGGACACCACAAAGACCTTTGAACAAGTTCCACTTGGCCTCCAGCTAAATGAATTATATCACTAATGTATTTTTATTTACAAAGATTTTGTTAATCTAAAAGTAGTAAAAAATTCAAAAACACTTTTCAGATTAGGGTCAAACAGCCAAAATAATGTCAAATAGGAATTCTTCAGGTATCTTATTAATGGTCCCACTAAATTCTATTCAGGACTAGGTGGTACAATCAAATACATATTTTTTGCACATTCCTTCAGCCCTTGTTGTTATGAGTGGGAATGATGACTAAAACTTTAGAAAACTGTGTGTACTGTGTTATGAAAAGGTTTCAGACCATGTGTGCAGAAGGTTACAATAACAATTTTGCCATTTGTAGTTTAATAGTGTAGCATGAGTCATCATAGTGGCATAGATGAATTACCAATTGGCTCTACTAAAGGTTGAAGGTCTCCAAGCCTGAGTCTTTGTGTCAAAGGAATAGTTTGACATTTTGGGAAATGCGCTTATGCTGAGGCTTAGATGAGAAGATCGATACCACTCATGTCTATATGATAAATATGCAGCTGGACCCAGTTAGCTTAGCTTAGCACAAAGACTGGAAACAGGGGGAAACAGCTAGCAGAGACTTTAGGAAGTCACTGTGCCTACCCAAGAAATAGTCACACATCACCCCCAGGAAAACCAAGATTTTGTATGGATTAAATAAATGAGATCTAATGTATTAATTAGTGCGCTTTAGAGGTGCTGGTAGACAGATTTAATTCCCTTTTTGACAGAGCCAGGCTAGTTGTTTCTCTCTGTTTCCGGTCTTTGTGCTAAGATAAAATAAACGTGACTCCTAACTCCTGACCAAAAAGCCAAATATTATAAACACAAAATGTGATAAAAACATTTCTTATTGCAGTAAAAGGGGTCAATCTTTTTTTTTTTTACATGAATACATTTAAATAAGAAATCTATTTCAAAATATTACATTGTTGAACTTGTTGAACACATTTTAGGACAGGGCTCTATAAATACCAAGCGTGATGTGGCAGAGAGTCAAACAAGAAACAAGCTTATTGGCTTTGTTATGTTATCAATTACACTTATTACAGAGCATTTTAATGTGGTGTAAATAAACAAGACAGGGAATTAATTAATTACTGTACTATACCCTCCATTACTCAAAGCTGAATCAGGTTAAACACCATATTTTATGATAATGTCAGTTTTGCTGAACCTTGTCTGGCTGTTTGTGTACAGAAGTAACCTTTCGGCTAAATACATAAAGCTGTATTTATTCTTCATGTATTTAATTAATAAGACAACTGCATAAATGTGGTAGAGCATGCTTTTCTGGATTCATTTCTGCCCTATAAACAATACAAACACAGGAGGGCTAATTGTGGCACATCCAAGAGAGGTTCAGTGATCTGCTCAAAGATTTTTCAGCAGAGACGGACAAAGTCACACCTGCCCAGGCCTTCTATTACTACATTTAGAACTTATCAAAGAGAAAAAACACTGAAATGACTAAAGTGAGTTGATCTTCATTCAAAAATGTAAACTCTGTAACTTTCTGCTTATGTCCAATATAAACAGCCAAAACCTGCAGATGACACCTGCATGGCACACTTTCTTGTCTCAACACAGAGATGATCACATTCCTTCTCCGTAGCTACAGTATGGATGAAGGACCAGTCAGGCAGCTCCCAGAGCAGCAGCTCAAAACAGAATGTGATGAAACGTTGTCATTTTCACTGCTCCCCTTAGAGAGGAAAGGGAGAGGGAGGGGGAGGGGTGGAGGAGGAAGAATCCAAACAAGTGACAGGTCTGAGAGAAAAGACATATCTTGCTTTCAGCATAGACTCCTGTGTGCAAGTGTTAGTATGTGCGTGCGTGCGTGCGTAAGAGAGAAGAGAGAGCGAGAGGGACTCATAAGATCCACTTTAAAGTCAATTTCATTAAAAAAATTATCATGAATTATTAATTAGCAAGTCATTAAATTTATATCAACTCTGGGTCAATGGCACCCAAAAGTCTTTTGATATCCTCCTCTCAAACACGCTTTCAAGCCTTTTCCTGACTGACGATGAATGAACTTCAGTTATGTTGACCTGGTGAGTGATAATAGAAACTCATTTTAAAGAGATCAACAACAGAAACATCCAAACAACGAGATGGCATTGGTTCCTCCAGTGGCTATATCACTTCCACCATAAAACTCGCACTTCGCAGCTCGTGGGCGGCAGGGAGGGACTTTTGTTCCCATGGTGGTGATGACAGAACAGATGGCGAGGTTGCCTGTTTGGGCACCACTGTCGGTGTCAGAGGCGTTTCAGTCCAGCTGACCTGCGCCAGGCAGCTGCTCGTCACTGGAAGCTGTGCGCTGCAGTGTTTCCTCTCCTGAAGAATCACAGTGTCTCCAGCACTGGCGTGCAGAGCAGATAGAACGAGCAAGGGGGTGTTTTCCACAGATACGATTTATTCTCGTTAATACGGCTGATTATATACATTCTAAAACACAGTGTGCACCCCCTCGCGCATCATCCTGGAGCTGCGGATACTGCATGGGTCAGATACAGCAGCCTGCAGCAGCCTTGCATTCGGAGGATAGGGCGCTTCATAGGTGAGAGCAATGTGTTTATTGTGTGCATGTGCTGAAATCTTGATAGGCTACATATGCCTATAAAATATCTCAAAAGATTTCCTGAATTCCTGGCTCAGTAGAAAGTGGTGAATATTTCAGTCCGGTCCAGTTAAATAAACTAAAGATAAAGATGAAGTCATCATTTTTATGTTTTAAGAAATGCACTGATCAACAAAGATGAAATGAAACAATAACGCGTTCTCTTTCCATGGCGTGGGTCCTCGTGCAGCGCGTGTTACCGCCGCAAAGAGGAAAGATACAGTTTGTATAGCTTCAGCAAACAAAGATTTAATGTGGACAGAAGATAGATCCTAAAAGTTATCCAAAATGTATCGATGTCTCCTCAGCATTTACCTGCAATGTGTGCATTTGTCAGTCAGTGTATTATAGCAGTATTTGCAAGGACACTGTGCTCTGCAGCCAATATATACATATGATTATTATGAAGTCTAGACAGTTTTAAATATGAACTGATCCGAGATCAGAGGGAGGGAAGCAAAGAAAACATGAACCAAATAGATCTGTGCCCAGCAAACCTGTGTTAATTTACAATATTTAGTTTAATACAAGCTCTGTTTATACTATTGCCATTAAAAGCCAAATATTAATGTGAATTGTGAGGCTCTAAAGGGCTCATTATTAAACCTGCAGTCTTGCCAGCAGTCCTGACATGTCGCTGCACTGTGACACTGGGTTCAACCAACAGTGTAGTGTTTACAACATTTACACAATCTGCAGCATCCCTCGCCAGTGCAGAGTGCAGCTGAAACAGCTGAGTAGCAGCAGGGTCAGGAAATTGGCAGATGTCTGAAATGAAGTCACTGAGGAGAGAGAAAGACAATCCAGTGTTTCTAGTTTAGTTTGAGAAAGCAGGGGGAATCTGTATTGTTAGTCAGCTTTGTCAAGTGGGCTCTGTTGTTTCAGCTGCTGCATTACAGCGGCACCTGTTACTGAGATCATTAACACCACAAAAAACTCACTAATGTCAATAAACTATGGTAGTCCAGATACTATGTAAGTTTCATTTGAACAGGAGAAACATTATACATTTACATTTGCATTCTTGTTTTCTCCCAACTGCAGCCACACTGGAAACTGTAGAGTTTACTTTGTCTTGGGAGTCAAAGACAGACAATTGATACATATGTTACCCAATGAGCCAATGATTGGAGAGTTTAGGAGGCCATGGCACCTTCCCCCAATCTCCACAATGCACAGTGACGTGTCTCCTCAGCTGGTGATGAGGAGTGTGAGAACCAGCCGAAACAAAGACACGTCTTGGTGTGTCTGTGTGTGTTTGGGTAGGATCCATTGTGAGCCATAGGGCCTGAACTCTGCAGCATGTGCTGGTGCCGGGGTTCCCACAGCAGTGGAGACAAGAGTGCAGCAGTTTGACCTTCTGCCTTTGTGAGCATGATCTGAAGGGGAACGTGGAAACACGACGAAGGTTTTGTCAAGATGTTATGACTGAGTCATCTGTTTTGCCGTCCTATGTTATTATCAGCGATAAACTGAAATTAATTTGTGTTATCACCTTGCACACTGTTTTTATTCGAGATAGATAGGTTGCAAGAGACTGTAATGCTTTTGGATGTAAGCATACATTTTGAAATTGGGAATAGTATGAAAAAAAGTTTGAAGTGTTTTGAAATATAATTGTGCTGATAAAAAGACTGATATCAATCTAAAACTAAATCCACAGTTAAAGTTGAACAAAATCATGTAGAGGCCCATTTATAAAAATCCATTATAAAAGCCTTATTATTGGCCCGATCCTTTTGTTTAAGAGGTCCATTTTAACTGCGCAAGTTAATCTTCCTTGACCTCTGCATTGTTTCAAATAAGGATTCCCCTGAGATTAGAGACTTTTCTCTTTGTCAGAATGATTGATCAGTGTTCCAATGACAACATATTGGATTTGCACCAACACTCCAACTGTAAGGAGAAATGAAGTGGAGGAGGAGGAGGGCAAAAAGGGGAGAGAGAAAAAATGAGAGCCAGAGAAGAAAGATTTTGTCAAGATCCATCTCGGGTTCCACGGGGAAATAAAGCTACCATATGGATTTGCAATAAATAGAAATACAGAGACAATTTGCCATGCTGCGACTTTAAAATCTTAATGGAGTCTAAAGAAACATATTGAAACCATACTTTCCAGGAAAGCATACTTTCCTGTAATTTCATGCTTGGTTTTGGATTTTCTCATTGTACCTTTAGCCCTGTTGCATTTTCAGTTCAGCGGTTTCCTCCTGTGGCCTTCTAATGGAAGCAGAGCTTTCCATCCCCTCCCTCTTCACTTTCTCTCTTCTTTCTGACTGAGTGGACATGCATCCTTCTCCTCCTCGGCTCTACACCTCTGCCATCAGCAGCTGCACCAAAGCCCTGTGCGATGTGAAGGGAGACGCTTGCATACTAATGGCGCAGAAACAGGATGTCTCTCAGGCAGGCCAGCGCAGTGAGGACATGGAGAAAACATCAGGCAGCACTACTCAGCTTCCCAGCACCACATGATAGCTCTGGATTGAAAGTGATTGTCTTGAAAATTGTCGTGATTGTCTGGTAGCTTTAGAGTAGAAATCATTCAGTTTGGTGTATGGTGATATAGGGCAAAAGCCAGGCATTTAAGCATGTGTGATATGGTTGTGCTTACTGGTCATGGTGTACATGCATTATGCTCTGTTGTTTTACCATTACGCTTTTATGATGCCGTCACCTTCTTGTACCGGTAGCAGTTGTCAGTTGTCATACTCCTTTAGCTGCCTGATGGCACTAATAGCTGTCTTCTCATGTTTTCTCATTTGGTTATGAAACAGACGTTGCCGGTGGCATAGCCGTTGCTATGGTGATGGCATGTCTGTGAGCCTGTTGTGCGGCTGCTGATTCAGAAACACTGCTTACATTTTGCACCCAGTGAAAGGGGCCTCAGGAATAGAGGGGGCAAAGCACAGCCTCCTATGAAAAATGATGTAGTCTGCTATCAAGCGAGGTTCCTCCTGGCTGCACCAGTGGCACATGGTGAAGTGTAGTATTAGCAGCATTGCATCGAAACGCTCAGGAGTAAAAACTAATTAAATAACATTTCTTCAAACCAACCTCTGAGACATAATTTTAACAAGTCCTTCAAAACACGGAATGTTTTTTAACTTCTTCCACTAAAAATGACGGTGACTGTCGCCTGCACACACAAATAGCTACATTCCACAGATCTTGAGAAATGCTCCCTTCATCTAACTGCAGGTCTGTGTTTTTTTTTTAATTACTCTGATTATCTTCATTGGTCCCTGTGTTGTCCAGAGATGATGTCTTCTAAATGCATTTATGAGGCCTAGCATGAAGCAGACAAAGCTCATTATGTCCCACATTTACATCTCGCTGTCTTTCTTTGAACCTTAGGGCCAGTGATCCTCTGAAGGTTTATGGGAACCCAGTGGATATACCAGCTACTGTAGATGTGTGTGTTTGATATGTGTAATGTGTACTTAGATTGAAACCTTGTAAGGATTGGGTAAGCAAAGAGAGTAAATCCCTCTTGCTGGAGGCTTCAACTCAGACAGTCAGCTGGATAATGCCAAGCTGTTGAGGGATTTTTCTGCCTCCTTCCAGTGGTCTGTGTATGCATGCATGCCACAGTGTGTGAGTCAAATAAGAGGGGGGAAACTGAATGTGTATTTTGAGGCAGTGTGGAGATGGATCTAGGGTAGATACATATGTATGCATGCATTTTTAATTATGTTCCCTACAGTGTCTTTGCTCTCTGCTGCCTCAGCCAAGAGATTAGTAATAGATTTTAAGGATACAGGTGCTGGTGCGCACCTAGTCCGGCCCTGGTTTGGCAATAATCTCTGTCGCATCCCAGAGAACAACAGTTCACCAACGTGTTGTCCCACCAAAGTGATTCTGTACAGCATGGCACTATAACAAACCTCACTCCCTCTTGGATATGATCCTGTGGGATTTCACTTCTCCTCTGTTGGATTTCTTGTCATGTTTTGAGACAAGACTGGCAGCCAGGACTTTGAGGCAGAATAAAATAAACTAAGTTCACTATTTCTCCTCAGAATTCACATAATTTTCAAGAATGGAGATGCAAAAATAATACTATTTGTATAGTAGCGATGAGGAAGTTGTTTGTAGAGCTGTTTAATATGTCAAAAAGGTGTTTTCAGGTTGTATCCACCTGCAGCAATGATGACACACACATCGGTGTATTCTGACACTTAGATGGGTGCTATTAGGTTAATATATAAAATAATCTGTTTTCCACTCTTTGCCTTTATAATGACCTTCAGATTTTTAAAAAAAAATCTAAATATTATAGCCCTTCCAGCACATACACGCGCACACACATTACTAAATGCATGTATGCATTTACCGTATGTATAGAGTATGTTTTTATATACTACTGGTACTACTAGTACCTGTTTTAAACCGCCGTCAAAGTGGAAGTAAGAGGTGTTGTACTGTGCTGTGGGGAATGTAGTCATGCAAAAGGTGAAAAGTGAAGGGTGATTGTGAATGGGTTGCGACAATCAATTTGCAAGTGTGTTGATTCAGATATATGATAGATGCTGTGGAAAATGGATGGATGGCTGGTAGAGTGTACTTTAATAAAGGTCAAAACACGTCATCTACATGGAAGCTATTTGCTGCAGAAATTATGTGTGATGTAGAGGCAAATGGTAAATGGACTGTACTTGTAGCCTATAGTGCCTTTCTAGTCTTCTGACCACTCAAGGCGCTTCACACTACATATCACATTCACACACAGATAGCAGGTGCATCAGTCCAAAGAAACTTAATATTCACACACACCGAAGGCACAGCCCTCAGGAGTAATTTGTTGTTCAGTATCTTTCTTCGACATGTAAGAATCGAACTGCTGTCCTTCCGATTTGTGGACAACCCGCTGCACCTCTAAGCCTAGCCCTTGCTCCTGAGGTATAGGCTACAGAGGATCTTATCCCACACACACTGTAGGAGAGTGGCAGAGCAGGATCATGTATTTAGCTAGCAAAGCTTAAAGGTATGCTTAAGCACAATGCTAAACTCCAACCACTTTAGTGGAGCTGGTCTGTAGCCAACAATAGGTATCTGTGGTTATACTGGGCAGCATCTAAGTATGAATTTGTGTACTGCAGTAATTATGAAGCAGGCTTTCAGTGAAAAATAGCATATGTCCACAGCAGAGCTTTCTTGGGTCAATAAGGTCAACACGTACACACAGTGAGAGATAGGTGGGAACGGATGCAGACCCCCATAGTGCTGCCAGTCTGCCAGAAACCTGGTGCCAGGTGTCTGAGTTTTATGGCCACAGCATGAAAGCAGTGATTACTCCGCCTGTCTCCTCCGATTTGATACCCGACCAGCGCAACACATGGAGGAAGACAGAGGACAGACAACTGTATTACCAAGTAGATCGCTATATACCGAGGCACAGTATATCGACAGGCAAGTAGTTTCATTGAAATTATTATTTGAGAAACTGAATGAGGGATGATCAAAGGCAGGAGGAGGTGCCACATGTTCAGCAGTTATTCACAGTCAGGATCTATGAATACAGCCAAGAGAAGGTGCAGGTCCCTGCTGTCACACTTAGTCACAGTAAGGAAATCAGTTAAATCAGAGTGTGACCGGGTCATTGCCGAGACCAGCCACCTGATATCAGGGACCATATGTGTTCTTACTTAAAGAGAAACAGACATGGATGAGCTGTGACACTGTATTTGATTTTCCTCCCTTTTGTGATTTTTGAGGGAAAACATCTGCTTTTTCACTCTCCTGGCATGCTTACATTTTTAGAAACAATCTCATAATATTGTTTTTCTGCATAACAAAGTGCTCCATTTTGTATTTGTTGAGCTGCTTTTATACTATCGTACATGCAAATGTGGAGGAAAAACTGTGAGAAGGTGTCAACACATTGCAGGTTGTGAACAGAGAGCACATGAAAGGAGAGAGAAAACAATTTGTGTCTGTTTTATGTTAATATTGGAGGAACTTGTCAGTTTTGATGTGAAACAAAATACACCCAACTATCTCTCTCTGTTGCACACACACATACACACACACACGCACATACACACTGGATGCTCAACCTCAGTTTATTTATGTGGCTAAATGTGAATTTCTACGAGTATGAGTCAGACTAGAAGCTGACACTATGGTGTATAGTCTTAGTGAGAGAGAGAGAGCCAAGAGTCTCTCTTTCTTGCTAATATAAACAGAAGCTGATTATTCCTTTTGGTTGTTTAAATAATTGCCACTTTTGACAACTCTGTCATCACACACAAACAGTTGCTAACACACACACACGACACTAACATAGTAATGCCTGCACACACAAAACTTAACCAATAGAGGAATGTTTAGTCATTATTATTTTTTCTATCAAATTATAAACAAAACAAAAGTGATCACACAAGTGCTGAATATATATTGATACATTTTAGGATTTATTCAAAGAAATTGAGAACTGATTCTTCATCCCCATTGCTCATGTTGTCTTATCTGTTTGTGAAAATTGAGTCTGTAACTGTCATCCTATAGACGTTTCTAGGAGTTGGCGTCATGAAATCGACAAATGAAAGCAAAAGCGTCAAATATTACATTTCCTTTGGGGGCTCAGTCTTTCAGTCCACTCCACTCTCTCTACTCGTCTTAGTATGACCAAGGCGTGTGCACACAGCACAGCCACAGCTTTGGCTCTTAAAAAAATGCTAAATTCACTTCACATGTGTATGACTGCTTCCCATGGGCCTGTATCATAAGTAGTGAGTGATTAACAGTGAAGAGCACACACTTCCTGTTTATTAAGCCTGTTGTGTAATGGGCTCACAGCCAGAGCTGCCGGCTGTGCCCACCCCGCACACTCGTTCAAGAGGATCACTGATACCAAGCTGGTATGCAGATAATCTACCCAGCACTGAGAGAAAAACATGTTGGTAATCTCTGAGGAGGCAGATACGCAACACATCAGGGAAGCAGAGCTAATATCAACCTTATCATCTTAGATCCTGACAAATATAGTGTGTAATGTACCAACATTCTGCATCACTCTGCTAATGTGTATGCTAAGGTAAATTTCGGGTAATGGAATAGCCAAATTATAGTTGTGCAAAGGCCTTAGATTCCATTGCTGTAAAAGGTTACTATCTTATGTAAAGAAACAGTACCTGTTCACCCACAAAACAGTTTAACAAAGAGAATGGCCAAGCAAATAGCATAATGGTTAAGCAGTTCTTTTGGTATGCACGGTCTCACTAAATTCTATTTGAAGATCCAGAGGCAACTTTTTCTCCAACTTATTTTCACACTGTGTCAGGCTGTGTAGGAGCTCATTAAAAGTTAGGAATTAATGTATACACAATAGCAGGACAAAAAGACAAATTTGACAGATTCATTCTGCCCTGTTAGATACGTCAACTTAGTCCCCTAAATATCTGTGGGGTGGCACTGTGGAAAACTACCACTTCCCTCATTTGTTACCCTCTACAAACCAGATATGACTCTCTTGCTTTCTCACATTCTCTATTCAGCTGTATTCCACTATCTTTTTGCAAACAGATAATCAAAGAGTTTATATATCTGTGTTACAGGCTTTAACATTTTACATGCTTTCTGTCTTTTTTTTAGGCTGCAACCTCAAGGTGAGGAAGTGAGAATAGACAAAACAATCAGCAGAGGTCACGTTTGGACCAGATGATATTCTGCTCTGTCGCCTGCAATTAACTTTCTCCTGAATTAGAAATCACCACTCTGGAAAGTGTCTACAGCATCTAGCAGCAAAGGAGACTAATGCTGATGAACCTTCCCTCCAAGCCTTTCTCCAGAACGCTGCCTCTCATCTAAGCTTTGTGTGAGCAGAGAGAGCAGACAACATGGCGCTCAGCTCGCAGCCTTGGCCTCCTCTACTCTGGCTGTGCATGGGATTGCTTCTTTCCTTTCTGCCGCCCATAGATGGCAAAGAATGTCCACATCTGTGCGTATGCGAGGTCCGCCCTTGGTTCACCCCCCAGTCGACCTACAAGGAGGCAACCACAGTGGACTGCAATGACTTGAGGCTCACGCACATTCCTACCAACCTGTCCACAGATACTCAGGTGTTACTGCTCCAAAGTAACGCCATCGCTCACACCAGTGGAGAGCTGGAGGCGCTGTTCAACCTGACGGAGTTGGACCTATCCCAGAACAACTTCAGCATTGTGGAAGCTGTGGGCCTCACAAGCATGAACCACCTGACCACCCTGCACCTAGAGGAGAACCAGATAAGCCAGCTGCCAGACCACTGCCTGGGAAACCTCTCCAATCTCCAGGAGCTCTACATCAACCACAACCAGATAAGCTCCATCTCCCCTCAGGCATTTTCAGGTCTGCACAGCCTGCTGCGCCTTCATCTTAACTCCAACAGGCTCCATGTCATAGACAGCCGATGGTTTGAAGAAACACCTAACCTTGAGATCCTCATGATAGGGGAGAACCCAGTTATTGGCCTCCTAGACATGAACTTTAAGCCTCTAGGAAGCCTGAGGAGTCTGGTTCTGGCTGGCATGGAGCTCACTGATGTTCCAGCGAATGCATTTGTAGGTTTGGATAACCTTGAAAGCATTTCTTTCTATGACAACAAACTGGTCAGAATCCCCCAACTTGCCCTTGAAAAAGTTCCCAATCTGAAATTCTTGGATTTAAACAAAAATCCAGTTCATAAAATCCAGGAAGGAGATTTCAGGAACATGTTACGTCTGAAGGAGCTGGGTATCAACAACATGATGGAGTTAGTGTCAATCGACCGCTATGCTCTGGACAACCTACCAGAACTGACAAAGCTAGAGGCCACCAACAACCCTAAGCTTTCTTATGTGCATAGGTTGGCCTTTAGGGACATGCCCTCCTTGGAGAGCCTGATGCTCAACAATAATGCCCTCACCGCCCTTTACCAGCACACTGTGGAGGTGTTGCCTAATCTGCGGGAGATCAGTCTGCATAGCAACCCATTGCGCTGTGACTGTGTCATTCAGTGGATGAGTTCCAACAGGACCACAGTGCGCTTCATGGAGCCCCTGGCCATGCTGTGCACCTTCCCACCGGAACTTAGAGGGCAGCGGGTTCGAGAGCTAAGGCTGCTGGAGTCTCTGGAGCAATGCCTCCCTCTCATATCACACAACACCTTCCCCAGCCACTTGAACCTCGAATTGGGCATGAGTGTCACTCTCGACTGCAGGGCTATGGCTGAGCCAGAGCCTGAGACCTACTGGGTTACTCCTCTTGGGACCAAAATCACAATAGACACTGTGTCAGAGCGGTACCACTTGAGCAGTGAGGGGACCCTGCGGGTGTCTCATGTTCAGGTGGAGGATTCAGGTCGGTACACCTGTGTGGCCCAGAACACAGCAGGAGCTGACACACGGGTCACCACCATCCGTGTTAATGGCACCCTGCTCGAGAGCGCCCAGGTGATGAAAATCTATGTCAAGCAGACTGAGTCGCACTCCATCCTGGTCTCCTGGAAAGTAAATTCTAATGTCATGTCCTCCAACCTGAAGTGGGCCTCAGCCACCATGAAGATTGACAACCCACACATCACCTACACAGCTCGTGTCCCTGTAGATGTTCATGAGTACAACCTCACACACCTTCAACCTGCCACTGAGTATGAGGTGTGCCTCACGGTATCCAATGTCCACCTGCAGACACACAAGTCTTGTGTTAATGTGACAACACGTAGCGCTACCTTTGCCCTGGACCTATCAGACCAGCACCCGAGTGCGGCTGTGCTGGCTGTCATGGCGACCATGCTGACCTTCCTCAGTCTGGCCACTGTGGGCGTCTACATGGCCCGCAGATGGAAGAGAAAAAACTACCACCACTCTCTGAAGAAATACATGCTGAAAACGTCCTCCATCCCCCTGAATGAGCTTTACCCTCCACTCATCAACCTGTGGGAGGCAGACGGCGAGAAGGAAAAAGATGGCGGCACAGAGGGAAAACCCTCTCCTGTCGACACCACACGTAGTTATTACATGTGGTGAGGCTTTAGTAAGGAGGTCTGGCTGTCTCTCCAGCAGCACAAAAAGACATACTTTTGCCATTTTGGTGCAAAGGTCGAATAAAGTTGCAAATCTTTTTTGTATTCTAAGCTTTGCTAATAAAAGGCAGAGTGATCAATGACAGGATTTTTATTAGTATAGCGTATCGCCTTTGTTTGATTCTTTCTATCTCTTAAATGTTTTGGACTCTCCAAGATGGCAGCTGTATTTAGCCTCCAGGTTGTCTTAGTTGCTATGCTCTTGTTTCTGTGGTGCATTTTTGACTCACTTCCTTTTGGGTTAATAATACCGCAGCAGGGGCCGATGGTCTTCTTGCAGCATTAGTGAAAATCTGTGTTTCTTTCTCTGTTTTGTAAAACAGGTAATCTGTTGTGCACTGATAGATAATGGAGTTTGTATGAACTTCAATTACAAGCTGACAGCGTGGTTTAGACTTGGTAAACTGTCTACTGAATGTTAGCAATTGTGCAGTAATGTTGTATCAACTATACCTTTGAACTTTCTGATTTAAATTGCGAGATAATAGGGTTTTAGTTTGCTGATAAATGTGATGTTAATGCTAGAAATACAAATGTTTGTTAAAACATTGAGGTTTTTTTTTTTTTTTTACTAAAGTATACTAGAAACCTTTTGACCCTTTCCCCGTTTACTCACTTATTTTGCTAGACTTTTCCGCTAATTGCTGAGTTTGTTATTTTCACATGCAATATGTATACTAAAGAAGTAAAATAAATAATTTTTGGTTCATTTGCAGACATTTGGTCTTTTTTCAATTCGTGTTTTAATCTTACAGTTATTATATCCTTTCAGTTTAGACAGGCACTCTCACTCCCAAGCGATACACGCTGCTGGTTTCTTGTGGATTCTTAATCGCCTGTCTTTGAAGAACTTAAGCCCATCTCAGTCCAAATGTGACTGAATCAGCTTTACACCGTCACAGTGCTCCATGCCCTGAACCATCCTTACAGACAGAGCTTATACTGTGTCAGCTTAACTTCTCACTATGAGTTGGTACAAACATGTACATACACTCTTGAGACAGACAGACAGTTAGATAGATACATAGATATTTGGGCACGTGCTGCCCTCTGGTGGATGCTATACACTACAACTACATATTAAACGTGTTTAACATGGTGGTAACATAAAAAACAGAATATTAGCAAAGTAGCACAAAGAGGTTTAGCATCAATTAACGAAACCTAAAGTCTCCCATATACATTCAGTTTAACATTCTGAGTCACAGACAAAAAAAGAGCTTCAGTTGTTTAGTTTCTTTTTATTATGGCTAGTTAAGAAATTGAAAGACAGACAAATTGGATTGTTTAGGATCCCATTTGTCAAAGATTTATCACGGTTTGCAAAAATGATATTACAGTACTTGGTAGCATTTTACATCACAGCTCGCAGTAACATGGTAATAGTTTGATAATAAAAAGGTAATAATTATATGATACCATGAAATTACCCAAGTAATAACCAGGTAATAGCTTGGTACTAACAATGGGTATAATTGAAACCAAGCTATTACCTGGTCATTACTGAATTACATGGTATCACTTAATTATTACCTCTTTATTATCAGACTATTACCCCACTATTACCATGTTACTACCGAGGTGTAATGTAAAGTGCAGTGTAGCACTTTACATTACAGCTTGGTAGTAACATGGTAATAGTTACAGTTACATTACAGTCATTTTACAGCAATGACTTGATTTATTCAGTGTTCTCAACAACCATCTTTTCTATTAATTTATTATAAAAAAAAAAAAGTGTTAAAAATAGTTATAAAATTTGACATTTCTGAGAATATCTGCTGGAAGGTAAAACATTCTGAACTCCAAATAGTTTGAGGCCTTTTGTTTAACACCATCTGCAGATGCATGTTAATGAGATGGCACATAAGAAAGCATTGATTAAATTCCTTTCATTGGTTAACTCTACAACCAACACTGAGGTTAGAGAGCAGCTGGAAGAAATTAAGAAATGTTTAAGTCAAGCTGGTCAGGTCACCATTGCTCCTGAGAGACACAGCGAAAACCAAGATTAGAGGCTGAGCTGTCCGGAGTGTTTTGGCTTCGGGCTGCACATCTGTATCTGTAACAGTAAGACTGGTGGAGGGGGAAAGACGAGAGGGAAATGTACTGTTAAAAAATACATTTTCTCTGCAATGGAAAGCGCAATGTTACAGTACATTTAAAAAAAACAAAAACCATGAAGACAATCACACAGCAACCATTTTAGTTTAGCCACCACTTCATTTCTGATTTCCTACTGGTTTTTGTTCATCCTGTACCGAGCCTGTTTGAGCACATTCACCAAGCATGTCTGACTGTTTTCCTCTCCTCCCTCACATGGTTTATTCATATAAAAACAAACAGACCTCTGTGCTTAGTACTTATTTTGCATGCAATTTGACACATTCCCATGGCAACCAATGCTGGTGGCAAGCAAACTGGAATGGTCACCAGTGGGCGGCTCAAATGGTGTTGCAGATAATGTTAATGTACCATATGTGTTGTTATGAGTCCTCCTTAACATTATGAGATTTTCACAAGTTTCCTAAAATCAGAACAAGCAGAGCCACAGAACAAGCGGCCAGCATGAAGACAGTAATAGAGAGCCCCGCTACTCCCTTTAGAAAATCTGATGTCAGATCTGTTGTTGCCTTCAACACAGGGTTGCAGCACTAACCAGAATTTTGTTTTCACTGATGGGTGTTTTCTAATTTCATGTTTGATGATCAAGATGTTGATCTGGATATTTTGATGTAATCTATAGAGCAGAAAAAGCAAAAAAGTGTTTACCTTGTGGCACATGTATGAGCCTCCCTTCTTCACCTTGTCGGTACCTGATGGAGGACCTGTCTGAGAGAGGGAAAATTATTAGATATCAGAAGAAAAACTAAACCTGGACAACTCAAAAGCTTAGAGGTAATGTGTTCTTACTGGGTTGTGTTGCTGGTCTGTGGTGTGATGCACAGTCCACCAGTCTGAGGTCCATTCCCATGCATTCCCTACCATGTCATACAGACCGAAACCATTGGCCGGAAAGGACATCACCTTCAGGGTACGGGGAGAATAATGTCACATTAATGGAGGTTCTGATTAAGAATTTTATGAGGACAAGCTATTAGAAACACTTGTTTCTTCTGAAAGCATGGACAATTTATAAGATATGTAAGCCCTATGGCTGTATATACTACTGTATATGCATATTTGTATGTTTGGCAGAATGAGCATGTGACTCTGAGGGAACTTTCCAAGTACTGACTCACAGATACAGTTTTCAGTCTGGATTTACAGGTAGTCCCGTCTGATTTTCTCCATAGCCAAGCTGCTTAGATGAGTAATTATTTTTTTTAAAGCGTTTTACATTTGAGTTATTACAATCAGTGAATCATAAACATCCCCGTACGTTCAGCTAGTGGGATCAGTAATATGCACTTTCCTTCAGAAGCTCATACCCTTAAAGAAACTGAGTGCATACATTCATGAGTGATACTTTTAAATCAGGGCTTTAAAGCTCCCCCTGTAGAGAAAGGGATTGGATTATTATTATCATCTAATGGTTATTCATTTGATCTCTGGAAGCAGTGAGCTGCTGTTGCAACTTTATCAACTTCTGAAATGAGCTCATATCTCCAGCACCTCTCATTTCCTGTTGATTCTATAGACAGTGGCTCAATTATAAATCTGTTTCCAGCTTTGTGACACTGGCTCATGAGCACTGTCCTCCTCCTCCCAAACCTGAAATATGATGCATCTTGAACACACCCAACTATGGTATCGCTCAGTCTTTCCTTCTTGCCTTACCGGTGACGTTTTGATGTATCCATCCTCTCCAGAGTTATGGTTGGGGAAATCCCCCTGCCAGAGGTTGGCGTAGTGTTGTCCTTTTGGGTTCAACTTGTTTCCCCAGGGGTAAAGTCTACATGCAGGTCACAGTATATTGACGTGTTAAATTGACACGGGACATACTGCATGAGGACCAAAGCACATTCACAAGCACACTGGCATATTTTATAGTCACTGTGAAGGAAATTCTTTGTGAGCTAGTCAACTCTGATGATGAAGAAGGTTTTGGGAAACTTAGGATGTCTTACACATTAATATTGAATGAGACTTGGCTAAGGAGACAATGGTATCAGCCATTCAAGGTGAAACCCAATGCAGTACCAAAACCCAGTTTGAAGGTTTCTTTCTGCTCCACAATATCTATCTCTAGCTAGCACTATTGAGTCTAATGTGTTCTCCCTACAAGGTTATGAATCATTAGCCTAAATATGTTTGCTCTTCCTATTGGACGATGAACAGTTAATCTAACCTGCAGTCATATTGGAATTCAACATGTCGAAGTGGTGCATTCTGCAAACAAGAGCTACTATCAGTTGCCTTGGGGTTGCCCAGGTAACGGCCCCATGTTTCTGCCCAGTTGTCCTTCCTCCCAAACAGCAGAGACAGATAAGGAGTCAGTGCCGTAAACTATGGCTAGTGAGCATAGAGCTCAACTTAAATTTTTAGGGTAGCAAGTGACCCTTACCGGACAGCTGCAGTGTCCTGCCTTTTACCTGTGTCCCACATCTCTACACACGAGGCACCTAAGGAACATTCCTTCACAGTCACATAATGAGTAAATATTGTACCTGTCTTTAAGGCCGCCCCTGCAGGCGTACTCCCATTCTGCCTCTGTAGGGAGTCTCTTGTTGGCCCAGGAGCAGTAGGTGACAGCATCTGCCCAGGACACATGTAGAACAGGATGGTCCAGCCTACAAAAAAACCCCCCAAAAAATGTTTGAAGTTAGTTACCGAGCTTGTATTTGGTTTATCAGTTTGCTTTTACCAAAAGATATAACAGTCAAAAATATAATAAAAGAAAGAAGAGTTTAAAGACAGATGAAAATTTGCTTTCGAATCAGTATATTTAAAAAGACAGGTTCACGTTTTCAAGTCTGTCTTAAAACAGTGTTCCCAAGCCCATATGTACACTGAAACGGCTTTCACTGAGTGTTTTAATTTTTTCAACTCTCTATACTGATCCGTTTTGACAGCGGTTCCATTGTAAGTCATGGGGGACAAGATCCACAGTCCTTGTTCTGTGCAAAAATGCATTCTGAAGTTCTGCTGAAGCTAACATGAGGCTCCAGCAGTCTGATTTAAACTTTTAGTGTAGATTTCGTTCAAATAGTTAGGTTTTTAGTGCCAAATTCCCTCTTTGTGTTTTTTCCTTGAAGTGCTGCAGTCAAGGACGATAAGAAAAAGCAGGAATTTGGTACTAAAAAGAGAGGAAATTCAGTAGAACCCACTTGATTTGTCTCACTCAGACTGCTGTAGCCTCCTACTCACTTCAGCTCAACTTTAGAACGTAGTTTTACACTGAACGACGACTCTGGATTTGTCCACCATCACTTACATTGAAATTGCGTTCACGGCCAGTATGGAGAGGAAGAACAATTACAGTGACCAAAAATAATGTACTTACGGACATGCCAGTATGGTTTCAACAGACTTGAAAATGTGAACCTTAACTTTAATATTAAAAGACTGGTGAAAATGGGTAATCTCGTTTCTAGTATGCGTAGAACGTCTTTCTACCGGTCTGTAATGTCGGAGTCTGGACCATCAGGGTGCCTCCAGTTGGCCCCTTTGACTGGAAGCCACCAGGGGGCAGCAGCCACCTTATAACAAAATGATGGTAACATTTGTTACTGCTGATATTATGCTTCTTTCATACTACTCATTCCATTCCCTCACAAACACACACACTTTGGTTGAATTGCAACATGGGAACATCAAAATAATACCACACGAACAAACTGACAGACACGCAGGATGGAGATTTTAAATTTCCTTTCAGATTATATTCTCAGTGAATATGCAGACATTGTCTTTCTCCTTGTTTTCTGAAAACATTGCCTCACCTGGCTCTTGTGACATTTTATCACATCCTCCCTGATGAGAAACTGGATATCATTTACCGCTCTAGGTACATTTCACAGTTGGCTGGAAGCATTATGAAACGGTTAATTTAGGAATATTTATTTAATTAGTTAAACACCTTATTATAACTAAGCAGTCCCTATTACTCTCCCTGCTTCACTACTACGGTAAAATTCAATCTCTATCATGTTCTTTCTTTTCTTCCTGTTGCGGTTGGAGCAGCTTAGCAAAAGAACTAAATCTGTCATAGCCAACAATTCTTACAGCAGGTGTAAAGTGTGCCAATACTTCTTGTATTTGAAATTTATACTGCAACTACCCCTAATATTTTCAAATCATTGTTTGGAAATAAAATGCAACGACATACATCTGAACACAGTATATGTGTTTATATATGTTTACATCTGAAAGACAATGAGATGAGAACAAAATTAAAATGTCATTAGTAGCATAAAGTGAGTGTTAAAATATATTTATTTCCCCCAACATCTGTAATGTAGATAGATAGATACGCATGGCACTAACAACACTTCATACTGGTGTAGCGTAAGAAAAAGTGAGCTGAATAGCTAAGTCGAATGTTGAATAATCATACTTACTGCTTGGGTGATTTGGTTTTTGACACTCTCGCTCAAAATTCCCTCGAATACAAATGAGTCTCCGAATTTCTCTGCCTAAAAGAATAAGGATAAAAACATTATGAGCAAAGAAGATGCCGATTAACCTTATCAAACTCAAACTAACCACTGTCAAAGATTTGGTTTCATACTGGATTTTGATTGATTCAATTTGTTTTTTAAGGAATTCAAAAATACAGCTTGCGGTTTAAATCTTTAGATGCAGTAATTATCCATACCTCAGTAATGTATGCTGTGGCATTGACGAAGCTCTGGAACTGTTGGTTCGTGACTTCCTGGATGTCCATGTAGAAGGAGTCCACGTGTACCAGCCTCTGAGGGCCCTCGCCATCTGCAGGGATGCCTGGGTCGTCTGTTCCCATCAGAAACTCTCCTCCTGCAATCAGCACCATCTATATGCAGGAAATACAGATTTATTTTTTTAGGAACAGACAAGCGGTCCTATGAACCTCTTAATTCTCCAACCTTTAACAAACTTAACAGGATTAAGAGTCATTAAAAAGGCTGGAATTTTAAACTATTCAGAGTGCAAAGATATATTTGTAAGTACAATACCTAGAAATAAACCTCATCCTCTGCACCTTGTCTTTTAGTTGAAGTTGAGGATACTATTGAATAAAATTACAGGATCCCTGGTGGTCCATTGGTCAAAAGTCTCAAAAGGGAACTTTGTTGCATGTTGTCTTCTCCCTATGTCTCATGTCTCATGTCTAATACAAGCAAGCAGAGATTACCTGACTTTGTGTGTTGTGCTCATCTCCCCGAGGCTTCGGCGGCCTCTCATTGGCGCCTCCTGAGCATTTGCCAGCGGACTCTGCAGAAGCAGTCCTGTCCTCCACAGGCTCCGCCGCAGGGGCTCTCTTCAGGTTCTCACAGCCGCAGCCCGCGGCTCCCTGCGCGGCGGCGGGTTCTGACTGAGCCCCGCATGAACCCTGAAGATACAACGCTTTGTTCACACAAACGAACACGAAAAACAGCTCAAAATAGCGCGCCATTCTTGCACGACTCGGCTCAAGCTCTGCTCGTGTTCGCTGCTACTTGCACTTCCGCGAAGTCACGTGGTCAGTAAAGCTGACTGCAACGTAACAAAATGTAACTCTTTCCTGTCCGAAGTGAATATTTGTAGTTTATTTCTATGAACATTTCTCATTAAATTGCAAATTATAATTAGAGCTCGTGCATATAGCAGATGACCGTTGTTTTAAGGTAAATACAATCACTTACTTGAAATATAATTAAAACAATTGTTGCAAAAAAAAACAACCATAAATATGGTGCTGTTTGGCAGTTTATATCAGATAAGAGACCTTTTCCCTGCATCATATACATCAAGGCTCCACGCTGGGAGCGATGCCGCAGCTTGGATGTCCTTGGTGGTAGGACCGCATGGACATCATTTCCCAGCTATCAACACTACAGCCGCTTGAGAAGAAGAAGTGGCAGCGAGCCAGACAGCTCAGCCAGCCAGTGTGCTGCCTGCCTCAGTGAGCACAGTCCCGGCAGCGCCGACGGGCGCGGAAAGGTGATAGAGCTGTCAAAAACAAACTGGATTATTAAAGTCGCTGACGGCTGGATCTCACCCTTGGCCCCGGGGAAGAAGAGAGCCGCAGTCATGTTGTCTTAGGCGGTCCAGAGAGAGCTGAACACCGGAGCGTTTTCCACAACCGAGGTAAAGTTGAGCGCACAACTCGCACAGTTTACCATCCTCTCTTCCTATCTCTATCTTCCCCCAGCGGAGGAAAAGCGATTCTGTTCGCTCTCCTTAAATGGTTAACAAAATGAACACCGCTCGTGACCAGGGCTTTTGATGTCTTTCGTTTACACAGCTGGTGACCCAACACAGCCAAGGCAACAAACGTGACTCCGATGTAAGCTGTGAAACTGTGTGATTGCGGATGCCGATTAAAATGACAGGCTTCCGTCCACTGGACGCGTTTGCGCAAGTTTCATGTGTGTTTTAGTTTTACTGGTCAGTTAAACAGGCCTGTAAGGAAGATGCGCACTTTTGCTGTTTTAATAGCATCCCATTTGATCATTTATGTCAATACTTTAGGCTCGCAACAGACGGCAGTCAGCCAAAGCCACCGTTACTAGTTTTTTTTGTTGTTGCTTTCTTTAATGATTTATCGAGCTCAATGAGAGGCAGTGCTTCAAAAAACAGGCAGAAACCCCGAGTGAAGTGGACCTGCAGGACCCACATATCAGCCTCAGCGGCTATGACCTGTTGCAGGTGCATTTCCTTCCTGGTAGCTGCAGCTCCTAATCATTAACTGTCCAGGCCTGCACCACAACACAAACAGATTACAGTGAACATGAAACAGAGCATTTTCCTGCAGCTTCTATGCAAATCCCTGCAGCCGTGCCAGTGGTGTCAGTGTAGTCTGGACCTCTCAGGGATCCCTCTCTTTTACAATGGCACTGCCACCTAACTGGGAACTCTAAATGCATTTGTGTGTGGATATTGAGCGAGTGTACAGACGTGCTCCTATCTGCAAATGAAACAAACTGAAAATCACAGACAAATGCTCAATAACCATGGAAATCCACCAGTGGTGTTGCATAGGTGGATCTAAATAGACGTAAACCATATTATTACCACATAACTCAATATAAGGATGCTTCTGCTGCTTTTTAGACTTGACGTGGTAATAAAATGGCTGATATTACGAACACAATGTGAGTAAATTAGACTTTGTATGTGATGTATAGGCTTACTCATGTTTACACCTTTTCTCTGCTCCAGGTGTTCCCTGCGTGTGTGTGTGTGTGTGTGTGTCAAACATGTCGGATAAGATGTCCAGCTTCCTACACATCGGGGACATCTGCTCTCTGTATGCAGAGGGATCCACCAATGGTTTCATCAGCACCCTGGGGTATGTCCATCTCACTGGCTGAACTGTGTGTGTGTGTGTGTGTGTGTGTGTGTGCGTGTGTGCTCTTGTTTTACTACATTTATGGGGCCCAAAAACAGGGAGCCCACTATACTTGTGGGGCCCGACCTCCTTTGTAGGTGCCAAAATGCTGGACCCCACAAGTTTAAAGGGCTTTTTTAGGGTTAAGACTTGGTTTTAGGGTTAGGGTTAGAATTAGGCATTCAGTTGTGATGGTTAGGGTTAGGGTAAGGGGCTAGGGAAAGCATTATGTCAATGACGGGTCCCTACGAAGATAGTGCCGCAAACCTGTGTGTGTGTGTGGGCCCAAATCAAACTTTTCTCTGTACTACTTGCTGCAAGCTGAGCACACTAGTAGCCTAGTGGCAACTGTTAACCATTTTTTAGAAAGTTTGATTTATTGAGACACACACATTTTGCGATTCAGAAGAGCATTTCCTTTGGAATGTGTTTTTGTGTGTGCCTGATGAACGTGGCACAGGCAAAACGTCTCACCGTCAGTGACAGAATGGGGTAAAGTAAATGGATGTAATTTAGCAATTTATCCCACAGAACAAGGCCGTGAAAAGTGATGCTTTGGCCGTGACCGACCCCACTAGTGCTGGGAGAAAAGGAAACATAAAGGCGGCAAATGCACAGATAAGAGGTTGGGTATGCGATTCCAATCCATTACACGTCTTTTTGTCAAATTCAGCGAATATCTGCTCACGGTCCACTAGCTGTCCGTTCAGTGTGCGCTGATAAAAACTCCGGTGTTTGTACGGAGCCCTGGATCTGTAAATGGCAAATAAACAAAGTGGCTCGGGCCGAGTCGCACAACACTGTTCCAGCCATTCAGCCTTGATATGTTTGTCAGTTAAGTTTAAATGACTTGGCCACGAGCATTCAGCTGACTTTCTAGTTTGCCAAGATGTGCTGTTGTTGTGACGTTAGCTATAGTAGCAGGAGAGTTGTGAGTGTCGCTGTCTGGAGCTGCTGTGCTGCTCCGGGAAAACATCTCGTCCTCTCTGGCTGTTAGCTTCAGCAGCAGCAACTGTAGGGACAGATTGCTAACCCACAACCTGGCTAACGTTAGTTACATTGTGTCGTTGGTCGGTTAATATCATGGTGTTTGTCACTGTGTTGGATTTCTCCAGAATCGCATACCTTAACGATAATGTGTTTGTGAGTGGGTGTGGAGGGCAGAGTTAGAGGGGAAAAAACAACCAGGTGGTGCTGTGTACTCAACACTAATGGTAAAACATTATTTACAAGCCACCCATTCACCCACACAGTGGCAGCAACATTGTGTAGTTTTTCTCCATTAGTTCTACCTCATATTTGGAACAAAATAAAAGCAGTAAGATGCATATTGTTCATGTACTCTATCTGTAGGGATTGCAAAATGGCCTGGTGCATGGATATATTGGTCTTAAGCATAGGTGTCATTTACACTGGGATTACACTGAGGACATGTCCCCACCTCTTAAAGAAATGGCTTCTTTTGAGCACAATTTGTTAAAAGAATGAATAAAAGAAAATGTAATTAATGATTTGAGTTTGTTTTTAAACTAATATGGATAAATAAATATAGCTTTCTACAGTAGATGTCATTTTGGCATTGTTCGATTGACATGGTGTGCATATGATGGATCACTGTTGAGCATTTAAAAAAAGTTTTTTCTTTATGTCCCCACCACTTTTCAACACAAAGTGACCACCCTTGGTCTTAGGCTATCCCTAAAATATCACTGATGCAGTAATGAAACACAGTTGTTGCGTTTGAACCTTTCCTCTGTTCTGAGGGGCAATAAGTGAAGGCTTGTACTCATGTTTGCTGGCAGAAACCACACGATAATCATAGGAGGGGGCAGAATCTAGTGTCTAGTATCAGTAATGCTGTCAGAGCTATCAGCTCAGTGTCCAGGACCCCCCCTCTGCTTATGAATAATAGAATTACCTACAGCAAAGACTGAGTTACTATAGAGACATTGTGGCCTTTCTCGAGTTCCAGCGCTTCCCACGTACACACACACACACACTTACAAGCACACATTTTTACTAAACTGTCATGGCGGTTTTGGCCAGGAGCCGTCTTCTCCACGCATAACCACCAACTCAGCAGCCTTCTGCAGATCATCTGCCCTTAGAGGACTGAGAAGAGAGAAAGAACTCTTTGAGCGTTATAACTTTTCCAGCTGAGCAGCATTCCCAGCTCATGTTTGGTAACTGGAGAGAGGGGTCTGTTTGCAAATTAAAGGTTAAAAATGTTAAAAATGCAGCCTTGTACAATGAGCCTTCAGCAGTACCTGTCCTCTTTCACAGTTCACAGGTGTAATTATTAAACTCGTGTTAATGACTGACCACCCTCACAGGGTTAGCAAGTTATGTGCATCGTCCACCCATGTAGATGACCACACACACACACATACAGTATATTATAACTTCTCATTTTTACCTAAGTCTGCAGCCTTGTTCCTTGAGGTGTACAGACTGGAGGAGTAGACAGCTCTGTTTGGACAACTCTAGACATTCCTCCGGGAAAAGGCCTGAAATGGATGTGGGATTTGGCCTGTGTCCAGACAAGTGTTATTCTAAGCGAGTAAAAGCTAAATTTGTCACCAGAAATTCCCGCCTGCCCACAGGTCATCTAATCCAGCATTATTTCATTATTGTGTGAATTGGGATAGTAAATACACTGCAACTAAGCGAGAGCTCACAATGAAAATAGGAAACACAGAGTTTTGTACATGCAGAAGCTTTTGTTGGGGACCACTTTTGCTATGTTAACAACTGCCCAAACCAGTTTACACAGAAACCCACAGGAATTACAGAGATGAGGTGGCATACAGTAGCTCAGATACCCAAGTGAAATAACAATCTCAATACAATAAATGTCAACACCATCAATCATCAATTAAGTAATTTATCAGAAAAAAAGAAAGAATGTTGCTATTTCCTGCTTTTCAAATGCAAAGATCGCCACTTTCTTTAATTGCTCTTTTGTTTTATATTATATTTAATTAAATCACATTTGAGTTAGAACAGTTTTGATGGGCATTGTGCAGTATTTTTTGACATTCACTACATAAAATTATTAATCAAATCATTATTCAGCGATGAATAAACTAACGACAATAACCAACAGTTATTTTTGTTATTAAAGATTCTGCTGGTTATTTTCTTGATTAATCATTTGGTCTATAAAATGACAAAAAAATAGTAAAAAGTAATGCCCATTACAGTTTTCCAGAGTCCAAGGGGAGATCTTTTTAATGTCTTGTTTTGCCCAACCAGCAGTCCAAAACCCAAAGATTTTCATTTTACATCATGGAAGACTAAGAAACGCACCAAATATGAGATGGTGGAACCACGGAATTTTTGGTATTTTTGCTGAAGAAAATTACTTAAAAGATTATTTGATTATCCAAATTGTTGCAGTCGATGTTCCGTCAATCAATTCATCGACTAATTGTAAGAATAAATAACTTAGATATTGTAACTTGCAGCCCTCCTTTTATTGTGAAAACCTGATTGTGCCATCAGTGATTGGTTTTATTCAGTCATAAAATATTCACAATACGCTAAACAAAAGTCACAGACATCTGAAACACAGATTGACTGGGAACCACTGGTGTGTGTACTGTACCTGTATGTGATTAACAATGTTATTATGTGTCTATATCCATAGCTTGGTGGATGACCGCTGTGTCGTGCAGCCTGACGCGGGGGACCTCAACAACCCTCCCAAGAAGTTCAGAGGTAAGAGGCACAGAGAGCCGACTCCCCTCGTCCTCCTGAGGCCTGACATCACCACACTAACTGCTGTCTGTTTATACCGGGGACTGTGTGAGAGAGACGCTGCTGAATGTGTTACGCTGTGTTTCTTTGGTGACAGCCACAATATCTCTGCCTACTGGACTTCAAACAGGGCTGCCTTTGACAATGTTAATGGTGTGCGTGCGGGTGTGTGTGTGTGTGTGTGTGCGTGCGTGCTTATGCATCCATGCGTGTGTTTAATAGCCGTGTGTGCTTGCTCGCACACCTCGTCTGTAGAGGCAGATGGAGAGAATCAGCTCTGATGCTGATTTGTTGGGAAACCGCACACTTGAAAAGCTGCTTTTCAAACAAAAGCTTTGAGATGCCTCTTTGGGTAAACCCGCTATTATTAGCTCCCATACAGGAAGTGGAACTCATGACCCTCGGTTCTCAAGCTAGAGGTTTATGTCTCTGGGGAGAGGCATGGCCTGACATTGTACAGAGAATAAGAGTGTATTGAAGGCTTGTGTAATATATCTTACAAGTTCTTGTATGAAATATAAAAACAGTACTTTTTCTTGGTCACTGATGAATTGAATTGATTGAAAAATGCAACATTATTGGACTGTTGGTAGCTAAACTATGTCTGATAGATTAACAAAGTATGTATGACCAAAATGTTTTTTGTTTTCATTCAACATTGTTGCTTTGCAGTTTTTTTTTTTTATGGTTTTAGATCCGTGAAATCCGCCGGCCTTGCAATGTCAAGCAACTTGGTTTTACAGTGTGATTTCCGTTTGACTTTTAAGCTTGTTGGATAGCTAGCGTATCGCATACACATGCTCACACTTTGCATTTAGGATGCAATCTGCTGTCCCAGGAGTATAAAGAAGATTGCACTGTATTTAGAGAGTGGAAAGCTTTGATCTGAGCGGTGCCCACACAGCTCATCTCTTCAGTGGGTCTCTGGTTTCCCAGCACAGGTTATCTCCCCCTAGAGACAACTGCCGTCACCACAATGATACCACCACGCCTGGAGCAACGTGAAAGACGAGTCTCTTGCGCTCTGTCTTTGCTGCTGTGTGTGTGTCTCAACAACAACAAAAGTTTATTCCACGGACTTGGACAGACAAGTGGGAATAAGATGCCGGCAGTGTCTATACTTGACAAAAACAGGTGTAGATTTCCATCCAAACCACGCTCACCAGTTATCCAAAATGTTTGCATGACTCTGCTGTAAACAGGCTCTAAGATCATAAGATGTAGATTAACTGATATAGTAGCATCCTTGGTATTTTAACTGGACTTAATTCTAATGTTTTGTGTGACTATTTTTGGCAGCAAACATGTGATTGTAGTGAGGAAGCCGCCCATTGGCTCACTTATACAGGAAGGCTTTCACTAATCACTTCGCCTCATTTAATCTTCCATCCTCCCACACTCTGTTTTCCCTCGACTCACTTATAAAACTCATCACAAGGTACAGCGCACAAGGAAAAGTCCTGTTCTAGATCTGACCCAGTGCAGGACACTAAACGTCTTTGCCAAATTAGAAATCATTGCAGGATATTGTAGATATGTGGTAGAATGTTTGTCCTGCCTTTTTTTTAATGTAAATTTTTTTCAATATCTGACAACAACAACAAAAAAACAGGGGGAAAATGAAATTGTGGCCAAAGCTGTATGTTCAAGAGATTCTTTTGTAATTGTGTATGTGTCTCTGTAACACACTTGCACATAAAGCTATGAGTGCTGTTAAAGTGGCTTTAGTTACTTCTTCACCATGTCAGCTGGTCTTGACCAGAAGAGGCCTTCATGTCATCATGAAAGGCCTCTGGATGTCTCCCAGAAGGCAGAAAGAGGTGAAGATGGCTACTATAGGATTAGAAGAAGTTACAGTGAAGCCCTACGCATCAGTATGGAAAGCCGTTTGAGCATTTGTTCGATATCCTTGATATCAAACTTCATTTTCCTTTACTAGTACAGACTTTGTGCGTACTAGTACGACATTACTATAGACGTTTTTGCGTCTACTAGTAGTACTAGTAAGCATTTTTGGCCTTACTAGTAGTACTAGTGCGCCTTTTTGTTGCACTAGTAAAGCCTAGTCGTCGACTAGTGCGCCGAAATGTCGTACTAGTACGCACAAAGTCTGTACTAGTAAAGGAAAATGAAGTTTGATATTAAGGATATCGAATAAATGCTCAAACGGCTTTCCATACACCTCAGGGTTCTGTACCTGTGCCCGGAGGGCAGTAGGGTAAGATGGTGATTGAGTGGGTGTGTGATGGCTTGTGCTATTGAGGTTGTAATCCATTCAATAGCCATATTGTTTAGCTCTGCAAGGTTGGATGTGGGGAGACCACTTATCCTGGCAGCGGTGTTGGTTATGCGTACTTAGTCTGTAAAGTAATAGCTTGACATTAAAGGGAAATTCCTCCACTTTAACAATAAGGTCAGTTTACTCATCATGGGGAGCAGTCCTCAGCATTGGAAAATTGTTATGTGGCTCTTAAGGAGCTTTATCAAGTTTGACAAAATAATCCTTGATGATATCATCAGGGTTATCTCAGCCTGGACGTGGAGACTACAAAATCTTTAACCGAAAGCCAGAGATAGAGGCTGACATTTTTTGGGGGGGATTCCCATGGGATAGGAGTCAATTTAACTATTCATCACAGGACTGGGATGGGACAGGGGGAAAAAAAAGTCAACTGGAGCAGGCAGGACTGGGAAGGACCAGGAATCATAGGACCTGGATTTTTTAAAATCGGGAACTGATTGGGACAGGACAGGAGTGAAAATCCACTCCCGTGTCACCCTCTAGACTGCAACACAAAGTGGAGGTGTGGAATTTGAAAGATGTGTTCTTTAACAGGCAGGGAGGGTCTATTGAAAATATGCCTTTGGTTGCATTATGGGAAATGTAAGGTGTTTGGAACTTGACCCATTCTAGGGACTAAAAGTCAGGATATCGGCTGAGCCCTGCTGCTTCCATTATGACCATTCTTTTCTAAAATCTGTTTCTCTCTTTTCCCCCAACTTCATGAAAGTGCAATGTGCAATGAGAGCGCCCCTTTAAAATGGCAATACCTATTTTGGCATTGAAGCCTGCATGCTTTTGTCCTGGAAACTAATGATACAAGAATTAGCAGAGGACACTTGGTTTAATTGAATGTGTCTCACAACACCTGCAAAGGACTTCTCAAGTCAATAGACCTTTTTAAAGCAGACATTATGGCTTGTCAAACACAGGTGTAATTAATAACATTTAACAATGACTGCATTCCATTTAGCTCAGTCTTAGTCGCACAGTCCTGGTATTGTGCATGCTGCCTCACTGTCACACTTAAATGGCTTACTGGGACACTTGAATACAACGTAGCCTTCGTTAATGTTATTAGTAACAAGTGTGTTTTTCCTACTGCGACAAGTCAAAATGTTTGCCACTGGACATCAATCAAAGGTTTTGTACTTTTATGTCTTTCAGGGTCTTTCTGGATCCACTAGTTGCAATTTCGGTTTTAGGTGAGGGCAGTGCCTTTGTTTCCTTTGCATTGTGGGATAATTGTGAAAATCAACGACCCACTTAAAAATCAAGCATTTTGTCACATTTCAGTGTGAACACATAGTTAAAAAAAAAAAACCTACTTGGAATCTGTATGTAGTATGGCAAAGCATAGATAAAATGTCAGCCGTAGAAAAGGTCTCTCCTTTTTGTGTTGATGCCTTCCCCTGGTATAGAGCCACACTGATCAGACCTATTGTTTGTCACAGATAGTCTTACAACATCACAGCAGCTAATTCAAATTATGACTCCGTATTACGTTTGAAAATCGAAAACTGCTGAACTGATGCTGAATTGAATAGATGACAAATCATTCTTCAGATGTGTACATACTATATATATATATATATATATATATATATACATTGGGTGCTCACAATGCACAACTCCAAAGGCATGTCATAGTCAGGGCTGAGATGAGGAATGGCATGTCAGGAAATTTACGTCTTCTCAGTTTTTCATGATGCCCCTGAAATAAATTATGCAGTTATGGATTTATAATGATTTGTTTGTGGCTTATTATTATTTTTTTGGTATTTCATAGATTTGTCTCAGCAATAACAACCTCGTAAGTGCTGTATAAATAAAACAGTGTCCTTTTGAGAACGTCATTTATGTGAGTTTTCTGAGCCCCAAGTATTTGACTTACAGACTTAAACTTGCCATATATAACCCTTGAGAAGTGTAAAACATTATTAAAACCAAACAAGAAACAGGTTTTGTCTTGTTTAAACATCCACAAATACAGTCTAGCTAAGTGTGCTTACATATATACACGTCTTTGGGAACTTCTAACTTGAGTCCTCCGGGTGCCTTCTGGCAGAGCAAACACTCTTCTGTCCCTCCTCGATTGGGAGGCTCCTCAGCTGAGAAGGACACAGTTGTGCAGAGATAATCCTTCTTAGTGGATGCTATAAGGGCACAAGGCCAGACCAGCCATGTCCACATGCAGGGCCTTATACTGTCATTGCTGAGGTATGCTTAACATTTCCTCCTAATGTAAACACAAGCACCCCTCCACACAACCACACTCTCACTCATGTAGTCTGTATGCATACGCTGAGACATCAGGACACAGAAGCCTTGCTTTGTATTTCACCCGGACAGTGTTTGAAATGCCGTTACACACACACCTACACACACCGAGAGAGTGCATTGAATTCAGCAGAGTACACTGAGCAGCAGTCAGCGCATCTAAGGCAGAGAAAGCACTGTAAGAGTGCTTTGCATTAGTTGTTTAAAAGAATCCTCCTTTGGATTATTTGCAATTTATAAGTCATCACTCATTTTTTCGAATGTTGGACAAATTGTCTCATTTGAAGATGCTATGGTGGCAGCTCTTTTTATTGTGTGTTGAATTCACATTGTAAATTGAATGCTGCATTGTCCAAATGTCATCAGCATTTAATTTCCCTTTACTGAATCATCAATCACCATGCTCCTCCTCCTGTTTGTGGACAGCAGGCTGTTCGCATATGGATAAAAAGACTTTTAAGTGGTTTGATTGTTGCGAAATGTTTAAAGCAGTTTTTTTTTTTAAAGCTGAAAATTGACAATGCATATCTAAGCTTTTTTCATGGACATACAATATTTATAGTAAATGGATGTTGATAATTAACAGATTTTTGAAGCAGATGATTTCGTTGATTGAGTGAGGGGATAAAAGGTTGATAAGTGCTCAGAAATCTGAAACAAAACAGAAAGAAGAAGGCATGAAAGCATTCCTATTCTTGTACAGAAAGATGGCGGAACAAGAGGAGCTGCTTTTTCTGCTCGTTGATTATCAGCCTGATATTGTTACGCCTAAAACAGTAGCTTGAAGACCATTATAGTGGATAATGTCTACTTGTCCTGGCTTTAGATGTCTACAACTCTCAGGTTGTTTGTTTTTTACTTTTTTGTCGTCTCATTTTATAGTTTGTTACCTGTCTTCGTTTCCTCAAATGTCTTTTGCATGTACACAGAAACATTTAAACCTCATTAACGCCGACAAACTTTAGAGCATTAACTCCTTTCCACCACTTATCTGTTGTCAGCCCAAACCACTTTTGCTGTCTGAGACACACTGCAGACTAGTTGGGTGGTTCATCTGAGATAAACACCAGAAGCAGTCAGTCCCTTCCTCTCCTAATAACCATATATATTGCTTTCGTGTCTATTGAGGGAGGAGAGGTCTTGCAGGAAACCGTCAAGGGAAGCTGTTGTCGGTGGACCCATTTATTGTCTTAGATGCACTACAAGTGATTAGTTGCTTTCTCTATAATATCTCCAACAGGATAAGAACATTGGAGTGAATAGCAGTTTATACAAGCCAGATCATTGAGGATATCGTTGATTTAACACAGAATACATTGTGCAGTTTATACAAGCCAGATCATTGAGGATATCGTTGATTTAACACAGAATACAAGAAGTATTGTGCAGTGTGTGTGTCTAATTACTGCAACTCAGATCTCTTACAGAGGTACAAACAAGCCTCCCTGCTTGAATTTCAGGGTGTTTACTTGTTCTGCACTTAACAAATCATGACCATTAAATTGTGTACCATTGTGAATTATGCAGCCCTGTTTTGTCTAACGGTAGATCTATATAAAAGCTGCAGTGTGTGTTATTTCTTTTCTTACAGTATCAAAGGTATTGTGGCAGTTCTGCTCTCTGACAAAACTTCCTCGGAGGTGAATTATCTCTGTTGGCTTAATATCCTCTCAGTAGTTTTCATGGTTGCCAGGGCTACAAGCATCTTCCTCTTGATCCATGTAAATCTGGTGAAGTTTGTCAGCGACTGCAGAATTTCTTTTATTAGCTGTTTGTTGAACTGTGCATGCCTACAGAGCTGGTGTTAGTGACCTCTCTGAGACATCTCTGGCCTATTCGCATGACCACTCAAAGCAGTATTGCTTGACACCACTGATACCAACATATCAATAGACAAGGTCTAAAAAAATCACTCAAAGCTCTCATCCAGCATAAAAAAAATACTTTGCTTGTAATATTTATATTTAACATATTTTTTCACAAACAAGTTCAATTAGCCAGTTTTTTTTTGTTTTTTTTTAATTACATCAACTACTTCTCTCTCATTGAAAAATCCAGAACATGCAAATGTTCGTCTTTTCAAAAGTTGAACTGCTGGACACAAGATGCCTCCTACCTCACCAAAAATCTCATTCTCAGTGTATGTGCACTGGAGGCTTCAGGTTTCCACATCATATTTGTGTACATTGCATACTGGACCAAGATTGACCCATTTACCAATTTATCACATAAACAAATGCTGCTGCTGAAAAGGCAGTTTATTCCACAACAGCATGGTATCTTTTTAAAATGTGTCATCATGCTATCATTATGAAACTCTTTAGGCTTAACTCATGCATTTATACATTCCACATGTAATATTTTCTAAGATTGCCCATTTTAGCATACTGACCACTAATGGATCAAAGTCCTGTTGTCGTCTTGTTTTCATTCTTTGTGCTAAGCTAAGTTAACAGGCTGCTAACTGTAGCCTTATAACAGCTAGACATGACAGTGGTATTGATCTTCTTACCTAACTCACCACCAGGAAGCAAATAAGTGCATTTCCCAAAATGTCGAACTTTGCTTTAAAGGGTTCTCCTGCAATTTAGTATTGCACTTCATAAGTTGGACAACTTATGAGACACAGATGGATGAAAATGATGCTCAAACCTCAAAGTAGCGGTGGACAGGATATCCTGACTTTTCATCCTTAGTGTGGGTCCAAAAATGTTTGATGCTACACCACCCATAAAGCAACTCAGTAACCCCGATGATGTCATTTTCTCAGACTTCAGAAAGCCCCCGCCAGTGCCACAGAAGACATTATACTGTTTTCAAAGGCTGCGTAGCACTCCTGTTTACGAGTAAATTGATCTTCATGTGTAAAATCGGTGGCGTGTCCCTTCATTTTTAGCCCAATGAATTGAAGGACTTACAATAAACACAGCTTTGAAGAAAAATGTTTTAATGTAGTGTCACTTTAACAGCAGGCATTCAGAGACCTGAAAGACTTCCAGTTGGTTTGCAGTTTGCTTAAGGCTTGTGACTTGACTGACTTGAAACATGAATTGGCCCAAAAACCAACAGCACTGGTAATGTTAATGTAAACCTCAGGGCTACTGGACTTCAGCATGGTTAGCACTTGGAAGTGCATTCGGGGCAGCTAGTATCAAAGATAGCTTTGTTTATGAACTCAAATAGATATTTTGAGTGCTAAATAAAATAATATTTATTGGGTGCGGGTTCTGGTAGTAAAAGATTGTGTTAAGTTAATGAATCATTGAGTTTTTCTGCCCTCTGGACTAGTCCCACCACTTCTCCTGCCCAGTGACCCCAGAAGGAATTCTCACCGTAGATTTCAATATTACTGAACTGACATGTTTCCTCTCCCAGCTGACTGTGATTACAGCCAAACCCTTCAGTGTGGGCTAATAACCTGTCACACACTGCACTCCTATTGCTGCTGTGATTGTATGTTTAGAGTATGATATAACGTCTGTGTCAAATTATATGGCAGCACGCTCGTCAGGCAGTAGTTTCCTGTGTGTGTGTTCATTTTCATTTGGCCTTTACACCTGCTTGATCGAGTCGATGAACTGTTTAATTGTGTGAACATATGTGGGACACACACAAATACTTCTTACCCTATCTCTGCTCTCTCTCTCTCTGTTTCAAATGCCTTCACTCTCTTCCTGTCTTTTTTCTCTTTCACTTCCTCTTCTTTGTTGCTCTAACCGTATTTGAGGTCAAGCTAAAGTAAACCATATCTGATGAGGGGGCAAGAGGAAGATTTGCAAGATAGAGACCATTAACTTAGAGGGAGAAAGAGTGGTGGGTGAAATGGTTAGAGGAATTCAGGAGAGAGAAGGAGGGATGATAGAATATTTACAGGGGGAAGATAGGGAGTCCCCACCCTCTTCTCTCTCCTTCTGACATCCCACTCCCCTTCTCTTGGCTGGCCTTATTTGGTCATGTTACTGTGGCTAAAGCAGGAGGAGAGAGAGAGAGAGAATGGGGGAAGGATGGACAGATTGTTCTTTTTTTCTTCTCTTTTCGCCCTCTCAGAATTGAGAGCTTTGGTCTGATGAGAGGCGAAGTCAGAGAAAAGCCAGGACTCAGAGGGAGGAGTCGCTGATGTGCAGAAGTTTAACTCTGCAGGGGAAAAAAGGGGGGGAAAAAAGTGTCTCTGTGTCTTCAGCTGCAGTCGTTGTGCAGCTTGACACAGAAGAGGAACTCTTCTGGGACAGAAGAGGAACTCTGTTATGCTAAAACTGTGTCTACATGCAAATCAGGCCCCGTTTTCCCTCCTGGCTAGTTTCTACACTATCTATGAAAATGAGCAGCACAATCAGAGTCTGCTAACGACAGCATCATCTCATCGTTGCTGCGGTTACAAACTCTCGCTGACCACGACTTATTGCTGTGTCACATCATAACACACACACAAACACACAGGGGTTATTGTGCGCTGTCATTTACCCTAGTCTAACCACAGGATGTAACCACACATTACTATATTGGTATACATGCTTTCTGTCCCTCATTACTCCCCCATGAAGCAGACAAAGCCCTTGTACTCCATGAAGGAGAATAGTGAATATGTGTTTAAAGTGCAAGCGCACACACACACACACACACACACACGTGAAAATCATGTGTGTTTAGATTGTTTGGTTATTGGGTCTTTGAATTAATCACTTAAAATGTCAGATAGGAGTCATTTATTTATTTATTTAGAATCTGTTTGCTGAACATCTTGTATCATCTTGTTTTACCACCTCAGACTTTGGTGTTTGTTGGTTTATGCTAAGCTGTTGCTGTGACCCGTCTCCCACACTGTAGCACTGACCTTTCCAGGCTTCACTCAGAGTGCATCACCATATTTCTCTTTTTTGTTTTCTCTTCTTTTGATTTAAACCCACGTACCATTCTTAGCTATAAACATTGTGGTTAACGCCCTCCAATTTTTTCTCTAACTGATTATCAAAGTCTGTGTTTCTGTCTATCTATGTGTCTGTCTGAATGTCTAGTTATTCTCTCTGTGCCTGTCTCTATCTCTATGCATCTTTGTGTCTATACTTATTTCTGTCTTTTTCTCCAGACTGTCTGTTCAGACTGTGTCCCATGAACCGCTACTCGGCCCAGAAACAGTTCTGGAAAGCAGCGAAGCCTGGAGGGAACACGGACACAGTGCTCCTCAACAAACTCCATGTAAGTGAGGTGACGACATGTTCACCTCCCTGCAGACACTACAGACCAGTACACAACGCACAGACCTGTCCTCAGGGCTCACAGGATAAAGAGAAAGGACAGAGTTGCATAAGACTAACTTTTTATAAAATCTTTATATCTGTTTGTAGATGGTAGATTGGGTTGAAACTGAATGCAAAGCTACACCGTGAATGTAGAAAAATGTTGATGCTTTGCACACCACACTACAGTTTAACAGTGGTTAAATTATTATGAGTATCTGCTGAGTTCGAATTTTTAAAGTCCATTTATAGACATTTACGAAGCCTTTCATTCCTAATGTCCTACCTTTCTGCCCTCTACACACTCCTTTCGCTCATTCTGCTGTAATACAATACCATTTAAAGCAATCGGCTATCTGACCACACAGTCATAAAATGGGAGATTGCAATCTCTGCTGCGTTTCCATGGAGACGTGAGCCAGAGTTTTTGCCGCTCTGTTGAAGCGTACATTTTTGGCTAAGAACTTTGTTACTACTGTGCTTTGTTAAACAGCTAACCAATCAGATTACTTCTTACCACATTACTGTGCAAAACTGGTGTCAGTGAACAGTGTTCCAGTTAGTATGTGTGAGGTTGACTGTCTTCATTTTTGACTATACTCCTCTTTTTTTTTTCTCTTTTTTTTTTTTATCCCATCCTTGCGTTCCAGCATGCAGCTGACTTGGAGAAGAAGCAAAATGACTCTGAAAATAAAAAACTGCTTGGAACAGTAATTCAGTACGGGAATGTCATTCAGGTTTGTTCCTCATCATCTGGGTGGTATTTAGTCAGATACACTTTGTTTGGACTTCCAATTAAACTTCAATTTAAACTTTCAATTAAACTGAGTTTGCTCTGACATGCCATCAATGGAGGTGATTTAATCTCACCAATTTTCCTAACACCTCTTATCTTCAATTTGAAATAAACCTCAGCTTGAGTGCACGTTGAGCATGCCGACAAATACTAAAACTAAAACCATAAATGCATGTTCTGATATTACAATGTTATGAATTTTGGCATTGTCCCAATGAAAATGAAGGAGGCTGAAGCCTCTTGCAGTCACAGACAAACCACAAATTGATATGATACAAATATATGGTAATGGATCCTGAACAGAGAATACTTGAGACAGGCTCATAAATAAATTGATAATATTTCATAATCATAATATAAGTCACCAAATCTCTAGAAGACATCCACAGTTCATAAAGTAAGATGACTTTCAGTGTAGTTATCCAAGAAATCAGTGGAACTCTTTATTTGATTTGTTACCTGTTATATGACATTAGTTTCTTAAATAACTCAAATGGCAGTAATGACAGTGTTAATTTCTAGCAGTGCCTTAATTGCAAGCTGCGTTTATGTACTCAGTACACTGTTAGAATGACTTACTCCTCACCTCAGATTCCAGCATGTCCGTTTGTCTGTATTGTCTTTCACTGTGTCTTGTGTCTGCTCAGCTCCTCCACCTGAAGAGCAACAAATACTTGACAGTGAACAAGCGTCTCCCTGCGCTGCTAGAGAAGAACGCCATGAGGGTGATGTTGGACACTGCTGGAAATGAGGGCTCCTGGTTCTACATCCAGCCCTTCTACAAACTACGCTCCATTGGGGACAGTGTGAGTCATCATATGTATACGTCAGTGGGCATGGTGCATTGTGGGAACGTCGTACTGTATGTCAGTCAATGTCAGGCAAAGACTGCAGAAAAGGGCACAGGTCTTCTTTACCATCCCAAACCCTCAGTGTGAGGCATCTATCCGATCAGATCTCTCTCTGGATGGACCTGTGCCAGCACCCAATTGGTGTTTACCTGATTACAAAGCTCTTGTTGGCACCTGCTCGTCTTCCCTGCAGCAGGAAGTAGTGGGCTGGTGCCCAAGGACAAAGTGAACCACCGCATAGACTGGACTTCTCTGCTAAGCTCCTCTCGAAGTAGGTATGGCACAAGGCCTAAGCAGCAGGCCTTGGACAAAAAGAAAATTGGAATCACTCCATACCTGCTGGGAACAGACCGAAGACATGCAAATGGGCTCTGATGCTCTCCCATGCCTATACGCATGTAAGAAATACAGTCAAGTCAAGTAAATTTTATGTATACTGCCCAGTATCAGAAATCAAAAATTTGCCTCAAAAGGCTTTAGAATCTGTAGAGCATACGACACCCTCGATTCGGATGAGGAAAAACGCCCGCCAAAAAAACCTCAGGAAGAGAAACAGAGGAGGGATCCCTCTCCCAAGACGGACCGACATGCAATAGATGTTGTGTGTACAGAATAGACCAACATAATAAAATTACAGTATGGACGATCACGATGACAAAGTTAAAAACAGATTGTAACATACAGTATATGAAGAATGGATCCGGGAGGATGTCGAGCAACTTGAGGTGCCGCCAAACACATCTCGTCTCCTGGAAGAAGACTGACTACACAAAGAGGCAAACTTGAGTACACCATTTATGCAGGTGGGAGAAAGAAACAGACACACACAGAGGGAGAGAGAAAGACAAGAGGAGTGGCTGAATCTCCTGAAGGACAAGGATCCAAAACATCTGGAGAAAGGTCCCCCGACAGCCAGGAGAGAGAGGTACCAGGGCTGCCGATGGTCCTGCACAGAGAAGCTTGAGTGAAAAGAGAGGACACAGGGGAGAAACTAGGGAGACACACACACATACACACACACACACAGCTGTGCTTGTGGGACACGAACAGACAATGGGTTACAGAGATGCAGTGGTTTTCAGGAGGTTTACGCCACTCTCATTGATACATTGAGACTGAGACAGACCCGCTGGAAGGGTAACGGTAACAGGCACAAGGTAATCGAAAATAAGCAGCTAACTGAAGGTTACGGCAAAAAGATGAGTTTTATGTTTGGATTTAAAGGCCCCAACAGAGTCAGCAGGGAGGTTATTCCAAAGGAAGGGGGCGCGGTGGGAAAAGGCCCTGCAACCTGGGGACCTCTTTTCAATTCTAGGGACAGAGAGGAGCCCTGTATTCTGAGAGTGGAGAGCATGGCATGGTATATAAGATTTAAGGAGGTCAGACAGGTATGAAGGGGCGTGCCCAAGTCATTAGAAGCACCTTAAAGTCTGATCTGACATGGATTGGGAGCCAATGAAAGGAACCTAAAATTGGTGTGATATTGTAAAATGTTCTGGTTTTTAGAAAATATTCTAGCTGCAGCAAAAGCAGTAAATAATGTACAGTAGTATAGTTAAAAAAACAAATACAGTGCAAGTCCTTGTTATTTGTGGAGACCAAACCAACAGCGATCCGTCTGTGCATCATGACATGATGTTTTGATCAAACGTCATGGTTCTGATAGATATCCACTTCCTTAAATAACTTGAATGCTGCCACTGTCTTTGGCAGCTCTGCCTGTGCAAGGATTACAATGCATAACCTTTTGTTCCATTTTTTGTATTTTAGCACATCTTTTATGTGGGTGATTGCAGGTGGTGATCGGCGACAAAGTGGTCCTCAACCCAGTGAATGCTGGTCAGCCGCTCCATGCCAGCACACACCAGCTCGTGGATAATCCAGGATGCAATGAGGTTTGGCTGAGCCGCTGCAACTCATCTTCACTCCTCAGATGTTTCTGTGGGAGTGTCGGCTGTGTATAATCTAATTATAGCTTTTTTCTCATAACCGCTCCTTGTTTATTAGCTGCTTGATGTGAAACTCTTCAGGATTGTTCTCCTGTCCTCCGCACTTAGCACAGTTAAGGACTAGGCTACAGCTAACACTGCATTTAGAAGGCTCTTTCTCGCTCATGACATTAGACTGCTCTGAGTTACTTTAACAACATCACTGTACCTCTGTTATTTTATCAAAGTACCTTACTTTTATTTTACAGAAACACAGAGACATTTAAAGGAGTTGGTCAGTTTTGGAGAGTGAGACAAATTAATTTATTCCTTATTTATAACTTGACATGAAGTAGCAACTCTTAGTTACACATTTTTCAATGTTGGATTTGACACTAATAATTGTACAAGTACATGCAGTAACCGTGTTATTAAACTGCTGTGTCTGCTGCCTTGGCTGTGACACATGTAAACAGGAAGTGGACTGAATGTGGAATATAATCCACATTTTATATAATGATTTGAGAGACTTTGTTTATTTAGACAACATATCAATATTTAGAAAAGTTTTAAAACGTTCTCCTATGCTATCTTTAAAATCTAATGGGAAAAGCTATCCATGATTTTGTCTCACTCTGGGTATCGAGGGAAGAAAATAAAACTCCACAAACACTAAACTGTCCCTTTAACCTTGGCAGCGTTGTTGCCGTGCTCTCACTGTGCAGGCCCGCTGCCAGGAGATTATACCTACAGTCACGACAAACTCTGATGGTTTGTTTTACAGGTGAACTCCGTCAACTGTAACACCAGCTGGAAGATCGTCTTGTTTATGAAGTGGAGCGACAATCAGGAGATCATCCTAAAAGGGGTTTGTACACCAGAAAAACAGATCTGTATTATCTTTTTACACGCTTTTTTAAAAGAAATTGTGGTACAAAACAAATTTAGATCTAATACAAAAGATGGATATATAAACAGACATGAATAAATAAACAATAGACAACAGACAAGTAAATAAACAGTCAAGTAAAACAAGAGGGAAAACAAAGGGGAATATTAAACTAGCAAGTTTCTTCCAAACATCTTCCATATACTGTAGGTTCAATCCAATAATAGAATAATCAATGAAAGGTTTCCATAATGTTTAAAACGGGCTTACGTTCTCTCATTTTCTTACAAGCGGTGTTGTATAATGTTCCTCATTAGAGCTGAGTGGGCTGGTGGTTTCCAGTTCAGTATTATCAGTCTACAGTATGTGCTTACAAATGATATTTAGTTGCATTGGTTTTTCAACTGCTGTACATTAGGGGATTTAACACCACAAATAGCTACAACTACAGTAGTTCCAGCAAAAGGGCCTCTGCAAAGTATTTGACTAAGGTGTGAATACATTCAATTAATTTCTGGAACAGAGAGGTCTACACGGAACGTATGCATTTTCATAATATTAATTGGAATAGCTTCTGGTTAATTACAAGGAATGCATCTTGTGGAATTTGAGACATGATTAAATATTTCATTTTTTATTTTGAGTAATTTGTTGGTTTTAAGGTTAAGCTGAATATTTTTGACGGTAACAAACGTTCTCCCTGTCTCCAGGGCGACGTGGTACGGTTATTTCATGCAGAACAGGAGAAATTCCTCACGTGTGATGATCACAGAAAAAAACAATATGTTTTTCTCCGCACTACTGGACGGCAGTCAGCTACCTCGGCAACCAGCAGCAAAGCCCTATGGGAGATAGAGGTGAGGAAGAACATTTTTAGAGTTGGTTTCGCTGATTGTGGTATGTACTGTATGGTGTTAAAATGTAGGAAAGTGTGGCGGTCCTCTGTATGCCAGCATTAATCAGAAAGTACAACTTGCTGAATTGTTTTAATCGCTCTTCTCTCAGTTTTGTAGGGAAGACCATAAATATGTTTCCCATCATTTACTTTACAGCATATCGGGTTATTCAGTCCACAGCCCCTGTTAAATGAATTGTATGCATTGATGCAAGATGTTACTGCTGTGTGCTCTCTGGTATCAGGTTGTGCAGCATGATCCCTGTCGAGGGGGGGCAGGCTACTGGAACAGCCTGTTCAGGTTCAAACACCTGGCCACTGGACACTACCTGGCTGCAGAGGTCAGTGGGCACTGTGTTTTTAGTAACTGTAATCAGAACAAGGCAACAGTATACTGTACATTGATATATTTTCATTACATTTTAGGTTTTACTATTGTGCTTTTTAAAGGTATTTACATGTGAAGCAGCCTTTAATGAAAACCAGGATTTAAGCAAAATTTAAGCTATATTGATATTACAGAAAACAGTATTTCAGGTCACATCTGTTCCAAGTGGTGAACAACTTTGTATTTTCACAGGTAAATCCAGAATATGAAGAGGAGTGCCTGGAGTCCCGGTCCTCTGTAAGTGAATCACGCAATCAGCAAACTATGTGAGCAATCCAATCGAATACATTTTCATTTTTTAAAATGTGTCCGTTGTCATCTAATGGTTGCCCAACCTAACTTGTTGGTGTAATTGTATGGCACAAGAAAATACTTGTTTCTGATTGGCTGGCAGGTGATTCAACTTACACAGTATATCAGGACATTTCAAACGCAGTTCCGGACAATGTTTAAGTAACGTTGAAAAGCAAAGGTGTAGTAAACTGCAAGTAACCATAGTTACAATATGTCTGCTTTACACTACGGTACCAGTTTACATACTGGTGAAACTCACCTAACCATGGCTTTAACTGCTTTCAAACCTTCAAAAAGAACAGGGGAAAGCGTCCCTTTTTGCCAGGCTGTGAAGATTGTGTAGCTAAATGTCCCTTGACTGTAGTGGTTGCTGTTCCCAGCAGTAAATGACTGAATGTTTTTTGTACAGTGAGATGGTGTTACAGTTCAGCCACCAGCAGATGGCAGCCTTTCACTGTGAATGCATGTTGCTGTAACTGCGCTTCAGTTCATTGCCACAGCTCACTGAACTGGCTGTGACTGTCAACCTGAAGGTGTTTGCATCTGCTGACCAGACAGTGACAAGTGAACCAGCTCACAGTCGGTTTGCTCTTGAGTTTACTGAGTTTATAGTAAAAAAACAACAAAAATCTAAAATGATATACCCAAAGCAGCTGAAGTATGGCAAAGGTCCCAGGCAAAAGAAAATAGCCCCCAATTTATTGTGATGAGTATTTATATCATTATAATTGAGTCGTATCGAAAATAGGACTAATTAAACCAAGATATTTACTTAATTGTGCCTAGTCTTGAAATCTATTTAAAGCTCTGACTGATTTTATGAAGTCCTTTAGTCATACGGCTTTTCTGACGACAATTGTTAATTAATTGTTTAATTGGCGTACTAAATTAAGACTGTGACATTTTTCCACAAAAAAAATTGGATTGCCTTATCCACTGCATTTCCTTTTTTTCTGTGGATGGTTGTGGCTTGGTGGAAGAGAGGGTCGTCAACCAATCGGAAGGTCGGTGGTTAGATCCCGGCTTCCCCCAGCCCACATGTTGAAGTGTCCTCGAGCAAGATACTGAACCCCAAATCGCTGTGTGAATGGTTAGTTCCTTGTACTGATGTGCAGTTAGCACCTGCCATCAGTGTATGAATGTGTGTGAATGGGATATGTATGTGAAGCGCTTTGAGTAGTCGGAAGACTAGAAAGGAGCTATACCAGCCAATTTACCATATTTTTACTATCCGGAGTCCGGTCTTAGAAATCTTTCCACAGGAATAGTTAACCTTTTCACTGAAATACCTGCCTCTTATTGATCTTGACACAAACATGCAGATAATATCTGTTGCTGAAAGGGAGAATCTGTGTGTGGTTAAAATAAGTTTTTTTTGTTATGCTGGCAATTTCTCATCTGGTTTTTACTCTCTTTTGCCTGTTTTTCCTCCAGCTGGACTCGGAGCAAGAGGCCTTACGGGCCCGTTTGAGAAATGCCCAGGACAAAGTCATGTACACCCTTGTGTCTGTACCTGATGGAAATGACATCTCTTCCATATTTGAGCTCGACCCAACCACATTAAGAGGGGGAGATTCACTGGTACCCAGGTAGAAAGGCAATAACGTGTGTTTCAGACCTGAGTTCTACATTTACATTTAGTCATTCGGCAGACGCTTTTATCCAAAGTGACTTACATGTGAGGAAGACAATGGAAGCAATTATAACAACACAAGGTAACAAAATGCATAAGTGCACCAGAAACTAGTCTGTTATTAAAGCCGAGCACAGTATACAAAGCTAAGGATAGGAAGGTATTTATTTATTTATTTATTTAATGAAAAGAGATAGAAAGGAAGAAGAAGTTAGTGATTTTCAGTTAGGTGTTGACGGAGCAGGCAGATCATTCCAACAGTGTGGAACGGATCCAGAGAGTGATTTGGTTCCTTTTTGGCATGGTACCAGCAGTCGTTGTTAGTTTGCAGAGAGCTGGGATCTGACAGGAACATAGGAACTGATGCTGTGGTCTTGTAGGCCAGGAGCATCGCTTTGAACTTGATGCGGGCGACAACAGGGAGCCAGTGTAACCTAATGAAGAGAGGGGTTACGTGCGCTCTCTTCGGTTCATTGAAGACCACTCTTGCCGCCTCGTTCTGGATCATCTGCAGAGGTTTGGTTGTGCGAGCAGGGAGTCGAGCCAGTAGCACGTTGCTTGTCTAGTTTGGACAAGACAAGAGCCTGGACTAGGACTTGTGTAGACTGCTCAGATAGGAAAGGCCTGATTTTCCTGATGTTGTAGAGGATGAATCTACAGGACAGGGTGGTGCTGGTGGTTAGAAAAGAACGTGGTTTATTCCCTGCTCTGTCACTCTTCACACTGAAAACCAAACAGTAGACACATTACAAGTAGGGGACTTCCACTGTATATTAAGTCATTTCAATATGTTTGCAAAACAATAAACCATGGAAAGAGTATGTGTGTGTTAACACTTTTTAAATGCAAGATAGTGTGTGACTCACTGTTACTCACAATAAACAGTATCATGCTGTTTAAACTGGTAGGGTTCTTTCTCATGGGGGTTACGCAGACAAGGATACGCAGATAAGGATAGTCACACTAATAAATTGCAGATCATGTTCCTGGCATGACTCGTATTTGTGCGTGAGCAGATGTGTTCGTGCTTATTTGGTGTTTGACTCACTTAAATTCACTAGAAATGCTGTTAATTTCACTAGAATATCTTAAAGGAACAGTTCACCTCAAAATCAAAACTACACGTTTTTCCTCTTACCTGTAGTGTTATTTATCCATCTACATTGTTTTGGTGTGACTTGCCAGTTTTGGATATATCAGCCATAGAGATGTCTGCCTTTTTTGAATATAATGGAGCTATATGGCACTTGGCTTGAGGTGCTCAAAGCGCAAAAAAAGTACATATGAAAAACTCAACAGCGATGTCTCTTTCCAGAAATCATGGCCCAGTTACTCAAGATAATCCACAGACCTTGTGGTGAGCAGATTCATGTAGGAACTGTTGGTAGAAAGAAAATAGTTACTACACGAAACTGCTCAAAACAAGGTCTGTGGATTATCTTGATCATTGCTAATGTGAAAGCTAATCGGTGGGGGGAGTGGAGAAGGGGCGGAGAGCAGTCGTACCTATTGTGAAAACACCCTCAGGCTGTCTGAAGGGCAGGGGCCTAATAAATAACATAAAGTTTACTGGAACTTTATCACATTTTCTCCACTGGAAGGGCACTCTAGAGGGCACTTCATCACTTTTTCTTGCACATTGGGCCACCGTAGAGGTCATGGTGATGTTTTATCTACCACAGAGTCATCCAAGAGGGTACTTTCAGCGTTTTTTTATAATATGGGGGCCCCTGAGTCCACCAGTTAGTGCACACTGCTTGTTTTTATATTTGATTCTGTAATGTCCGTAGATTTTCAAATTTCAGGGATGCCTAATACTGCCTGTTATTGGCAGTATTGGCAACCTGTGATTGAATATGATGTCTGTCATTACCTTCTTCAAGTGTCACCATGTACTATCTAGTGTTTGTGCTCAAAAATGATATGCAATCATAAATCAAAAATATTCAAATGTGTTTTCAGGAACTCGTATGTGCGCCTCAGACACCTGTGCACAAACACATGGGTTCACAGCACCAACCAACCAATTGACAAGGAGGAGGAAAAACCTGTCATGCTTCGTGTGAGTGACAGTTAATTAGTACACTAATATGTAACAGTAGCTCACCAGTAAACTGTTGCAGGTTTTGTCACCAATATACTCTGTACATGATGCTGAACTGAAGTTGTTAATTTCTTTTCTGATTCAAGATTGGCACCTCGGCACTGAAAGAGGACAAAGAGGCTTTTGCCATTGTGCCCGTCTCCCCAGCTGAAGTGCGAGACCTCGACTTTGCCAACGATGCCAGTAAAGTGTTGGCCTCTATTGCTGGAAAGCTGGAAAAAGGCACCATCACACAGAATGAGAGGAGGTATAAACTTCGTAGTGGTGCCAGATTGTGAATTTCTAACAGGAAACAAGGTAGTGATGTGTTATTGCTTTGTGTTTCTTTTTGCATGTGAAATTTGAAATTTAGAGCGGTTACCAAGCTTCTGGAGGATCTGGTGTTTTTTGTGGTGGATATTCCCAACAATGGGCAGGATGTTCTAGAGATCATGGTCAACAAACCCAACAGGGAACGACAGAAACTCATGAGAGAACAGAATATTCTCAAACAGGTAATGCCTTAATACAGTGAATAAATAATTTTGAACAAACTATTTAGATTACATTATCCATTGAATGTGAACTTGTTTGAACCTCACTGAACTCCCCTTAAGCTCCTTTCCAAATCTTTGAAACTCTAATCATAACTCTAAGCGGCATGGTTGCCAGGCCTGCTATCTGTCTCAGCATGTTTTTTTTGGCTTTAACTTCAGTATTGTTACAATTGTCACATCCTTATTCAGATCTTCAAGCTGCTGCAGGCTCCATTTACAGACAGTGGGGATGGGCCCATGCTGCGACTGGAGGAGCTGGCTGACCAGCGTCATGCCCCCTTCAGACACATCTGCCGCCTGTGTTACCGGGTTTTGCGTCATTCTCAGCAGGACTACCGCAAGAACCAGGTACAGATTTTCAGGCCAAAAAGTCTGCTTTATGAGCAGCGGCACTGTATGACACGGTTGTATGTGCCACTGGAGTTCGTATAAAGGTGCATTCCAAATGTCCTTGATTAAGTCTAATAGCACGTGAAAGAGGCCTTTGCTTTGTAGCAGCTCTAATACGATTATCAAGTATAATTGAATGCCCTGTGCATTTTGCAAAGGATCACCTGCCGAGCCCCATTATCAAATTTTCTGCGAATACAAATACACAGAGCCACAGAGGGATACGAGCTCCTCCTATAACAAATGCTTATAAATGTGAAATGCAACATTCCCATTTTCTTAGAACAGTTGATTTCTCTTAAACGCATTACAGTGTAAATGTTGAAGGGTCATTTCATTATGCTGAATTAGGACACAGTCTGGTCTTTGTGAACGTGGTCTGTTTTCCTGGACACAGATGGCCTGTATCAGTCAATAAGTAATGGATGTAGACATAACAAGGTTATGCCTTATAGTCCCCCTTAGAGAATGTAAAGAGATAAAGAGGATAGGTTACTAATGGCATTTTTCACAGTGAGTCTGTGCAGTCTTGTTCTGGTTTGTGTATGCTCAGACTGTTTGCCTGTCTGTCTCACAGGAGTATATAGCCAAACAGTTTCGCTTCATGCAGAAACAGATTGGCTACGATGTCCTGGCTGAGGACACAATCACAGCTCTGCTCCATAACAACCGGAAGCTGCTGGAGAAGCATATCACTGCTGCAGAGATCGACACGTTTGTTAGCCTGGTCCGCAAGAACCGTGAGCCCAGGTTCGTGTGTGTTTGTGTGTCTGTATGTACACCATGAACACGGTGATCTGGGTTAAAGGCAGAATCAGTATAAAATTATTGTAATAATAGGCATCTGTTATATCCAAATTATAATCTGCATACCCTGATCATACAGTATCCTCTATAAATGTATGCGCACAATAAGTTCACTTATACCACGTAAGCAGACTGTTCACACAACCGTGTAACTACCACAGCCAGTAACTGACAAGTAAGCACATTCAATATTCTATTTTAACATACAACATTAAGATGGGAACTTAAATGTCACTTGAGTAGTATATTGAATCAGTAAAGTGTACTTCAGGTGATCAAATGAAAGTGTGTTGGAATGTGTGATCATTAGACATGGTATTCACTCTGGAAGGACGTTATGCTCTTGCAGGCTCACATGTCCCTGGTGCTTGAGTTGATCTTGAGGTTGTTGTTTTTTTTTTAATGCATCATGGGTGATTGAATTTTGCATATCTTGTGTGTGTGTGTGTGTGTCCAGGTTCCTGGACTACCTGTCAGACTTGTGTGTGTCAATGAATAAGTCCATCCCTGTGACACAGGAGCTCATCTGTAATGCAGTGCTGGATCCAGCTAACGCAGACATCCTCATAGAAACTAAGTGAGTAACCCCCCCCCGTTTTGATTAATCAGTAAATTAATCTTCGCTGCTTTTCTTTGTTTCATACCATTGTGAAGGTTTTATGAGTTTTTGCTACAGTTCGTCAGACAAAATAAGCAATTGAAAGACATCACTTTGAGCTCTAGAAGAAGATTAATCAATAGTAAAGATAATTGTTAACTGCACTCCTAGTGGGATATATTAAAGATTTTGATAAGTATAGCAATACAGATGTCTTTAGTAGCCTTGTCCCATCCTCTTTTTACAGCTTCTGAGGGTGCCAGTAAAGACATTTTTGTTATAAGTTTGTCACAATGCGTACTCATTTATTTCCATCGGCCTTTAACAATAATAAATCCCCTCCTCCTGCAGACTTGTGCTGTCAAGATTTGAGATCGAGGGAGTGCCGCTTGGGGAGAACTCCGTGGAGTCAGAGGAGGATGAGGAGGAGGTGTGGTTGTTCTGGAAAGACAGCAATAAAGAGATCCGCAGTAAAAGCATCAGGGAGCTGGCCCAGGATGCCAAGGAAGGCCAGAAGGAGGACCAGGAGGTGATCAGTTATTACAGGTAGTTACTGGACTTTATATTCCATGTGGTTGTCTGGGATGAAGGACATAATGCTAGTCTCCTATCTGACTTAAGATTGAGTTGGGGCAGAGTCAGCATGTGGTGCTGATGACCGTAATAATTTTGTATATGCCGAATGGGTCACCTGTAAAGGTCTGACTCTAACTGTGTGCCTTTACCCTGCTACAGGTACCAGCTGAACCTGTTTGCCAGGATGTGTTTGGACCGCCAGTACCTGGCAATCAACAAGATCTCTGGCCAGCTGGATGTGGACCTGATCTTGCGATGCATGTCCGATGAAGACCTGCCCTATGATCTGCGAGCCTCCTTCTGCCGCATGATGCTGCACATGCATGTGGATCGTGATCCTCAGGAGCAGGTTACACCTGTCAAATACGCTCGACTCTGGTCTGAGATCCCCTCAGAGATCGCCATTGACGAGTGCGTAAATGGACACATTGAATGGATGGTTCATTCATTGACATATTTCTCTCAGATAGAGAGCAACATTAATTTGTGCTTTTTTTGTTGTCTTCTTGTAGTTATGACAATGATGGAACATCTAAAGATGAAATTAAGGAGCGATTCTGTCAGACAATGGAGTTTGTTGAGAACTACCTGAGAGATGTAGTGTGTCAGAGCTTCCCTTTTGCAAATAAAGAAAAGAACAAGCTCACCTTTGAGGTCAGTCTGGCACTTTCTTGTTATATTTAATCGCACTGATGTCATAGTAGGCACGTTTTGGTGGTACAGTCAGCAAACTTATTTAATGAATCTATCTTCCATGTTTAGGTGGTGAACCTGGCCAGGAACCTGATTTATTTTGGCTTCTACAACTTCAGTGACCTACTGAGACTAACCAAGATCCTGCTAGCTATTCTAGACTGCGTCCATGTGAGCACCATTTTCCCTTTCAACAAGGTGGACAAAGAAGATGAGAGTAAAGGTATGAACACTATGGTTGGTCAGTGAAGGACCAAATACCTCATGGATATGAAGTTGACCTCTGTATTTGTGTATGTTTCCAGGCAGTAATGTGATGAGGTCCATTCATGGCGTAGGAGAGCTTATGTCCCAAGTAGTCCTGAGAGGAGGGGGCTTCCTTCCCACAACTTCAAACAACAGCTCCAATGGAGACCAAGTAAAAACTCAGACTGAACCTGAGAAACAGGACATACTGGTCATGGACACCAAGCTCAAGATCATTGAGATCCTGCAGGTGAAGGACATGCAATATTATACAGTATTATATTGTGCATACAGTAGACACAGTCCCTCCATCCTCCAGAATAGTACACACATAAAACTCTGTTATTTTTCTGTCCTGCCCGGTAGTTTATCTTGAATGTCCGCCTGGACTACAGGATCTCCTGTCTGCTATCTATATTTAAAAGGGAGTTTGATGAGAGCAACTCCCAGAGTGAATTATCTATAACTGGAGCAGTGGAAGGGCCGAACAATATGCCAGGTCAGCTTAACGCATAGCAGCATTTTACACAAATGTGGGGCCAGTGATATGGACTTTCTTGGTTACAAATATCTTTTTTTGATTCCAGGAGCTTTGGATTTTGAGCACATAGAAGAGCAGGCAGAGGGGATATTTGGTGGAAGGTAATCCCAGTTGCAATAAAGAAAGAGTCACACAATACAAGAAAGAGTATGTTTTTATTTGAGTGTGTGCTCTGTGTTCGTCTAGTGAAGAGAATACCCCGCTGGACCTGGACGATCACGGTGGCCGTACCTTCTTGAGGGTCCTTCTCCACTTAACCATGCATGACTATCCTCCTCTGGTGTCCAGAGCCCTCCACCTTCTCTTTAGGCACTTCAGCCAACGGCAGGAGGTCTTACAGGCTTTTAAGCAGGTATCCCAACAACCCATACACTGAATCAATGAAAACCATATAATTTTAAGCCACATTTTATGTGCATTTGATTCCTCGGATGGATACATACACAAATGCATTTACATTGAATGTGGAATCAGTATCATCTTTCCATTCCAGTTTGTCTGCTCTGTGCTTTATATTGTAAAATATATGTGTTCACAGGTCCAGCTGCTGGTCACCAGCCAAGATGTGGAAAACTACAAGCAAATAAAGTCAGACCTGGACCAGCTGCGCTCTATTGTAGAGAAGTCTGAGCTTTGGGTGTACAAGAGGCAGGGGCCAGACGAGGGCATGGACGCAGGAGAGGGGCTGTCCACTGAGTCAGAGCATAAAAAGGTGTATTATATTGCACATCAAAAAAAGCACACACAGACTCTGAAAAGCCAGCTAGAGTATGGCCTTTTTCTCTGATGCTTGGTTTCTGGTGTTCTCTGTAGGGGGATTCAGGGGGCACAGACAAACCAAAGAAAGCAGAAAGTACCAGCAGTTACAACTACAGGGTGGTAAAGGAGGTAACTGTCTTACTTCTTAAGTAAGGTTAACAAGCTTTTAACTGCCCTAGAGACTTTTTCCCACAAACCTCACCTCCTCACATTTTCTTTCTTTATTTTCTCACTGTTCTCTATCAGATCCTGCTGCGACTCAGCAGGCTATGTGTCCAAGAAGGTCTGTCAGGTAGGAAGAGCAAGAAACAGCAGCAGAGGCTGCTGAGGAACATGGGGGCTCATGCTGTCGTCCTCGAACTCCTACAGATCCCCTACGAGAAGGTATCAATCGCTTTCAGTGAAATGCTGTTTCAATGGCGTGCTTTTTGTGTGGAAAAGTGGACAAACTTTCACTCAGGCCATTTTTCCCTCAGGGCGAAGATTTGCGTATGCAGGATATCATGAAGCTAGCCCACCAGTTTCTACAGAATTTCTGTGCAGGAAACCAGCAGAACCAAGCCCTGCTGCACAAGCACATCAATCTTTTCCTCAACCCAGGGGTGAGCAGTCCTCCTGGACGACACACCTCTCGATACCCACGATACTATTGAAAATCGCTGATTTTGACGTTAAACAATGTCATTCCTCTCTTCTTTTTTTCCCTTTTGTTCAGATTTTAGAAGCCATCACTATGCAGCATATCTTCATGAACAACTTCCAGCTGTGCAGTGAGATCAATGAGCGTGTGGTTCAGCACTTTGTCCACTGCATCGAAACACACGGCCGCAACGTCCAGTACCTAAAGTTCCTTCAGACTATTGTCAAGGCAGAGAATAAATTCATCAAAAAGTGTCAGGACATCGTCATGGCAGAGGTCATGCCTTGTTACCAGCCTTCTAATTTTTGAATTATGCCACAGTCTCCTTATGTCCTGATGTAATCGTGTAAATTTGTTTCTTCCTACAGCTGGTGAATGCGGGCGAAGATGTTTTGGTCTTCTATAATGACCGCGCCTCGTTCCAGACGCTCGTGCAGATGATGCGATCAGAGCGGGACCGCATGGACGAGAACAGCCCTCTCATGTACCACATACACTTGGTAGAGCTCTTGGCTGTCTGCACTGAGGGCAAGAACGTCTACACAGAGATCAAGTGTAACTCCCTCTTACCACTGGATGACATAGTGCGGGTGGTGACCCATGAGGACTGCATCCCTGAGGTGAGACAAGCCTCAGACCGAGGCAGCTATGCGAAAAATCAATAAGAAAGTTATGGAGCACACTAAGTCAGCACTCTGTAAATTCAGAAGCTTACAGAACAATTCTCAATGCATCTGAATTCCCTGCTTTTAATTATTAAATAACCACATTCACAGCATAATCGGTTAATATCTATCATGAAAAAATCTGATTGATTTTCTTTCATTATCATGTATTAAAGCAAAAGAATTATGCCAACTGACAACAGAAAATGTGTTAACAACATGGTCCTATTGTTGTATATTCTTTATGTTTAACTGTCCATTTAGGGTTTTTTTTTTGTTGATCTTTAACATTGTAGCTTCTGTACTGTGCAATGAAAAGAATTTATTTCTAAAGCACTATCTTTAAGGACTTTTGTGCATCAATGTTGGAGTTTATGATGATTTTTCCCACCCTTAACAGATTGTATCACTAGTATAAGCTTAGGGTTAGGGATTTGTTGTATTTGACTGCCAATCATCCTTGACTAACCCTCACCCAGCACCACATGTTTACATTAACCCTAATCCTAACTTTTCAGGTGAAGATCGCCTATATCAACTTCCTGAACCACTGCTATGTGGACACTGAGGTGGAAATGAAGGAGATCTATACCTCCAACCACATGTGGAAACTCTTTGAGAACTTCCTGGTTGACATTTGCAGGGTAAGGAACACCAGCCGGCTTTATGGCAACTTGGACTTTTTACATCACTTGGGAAATGTGGATTTTCAAAATATGAGCAATTTGGTTACACTTTGGTGCTTACAGGTGTGCAACAATACAAGTGACCGTAAACATGCCGACACTGTTCTGGAGCGCTATGTGACGGAGACAGTCATGGGCATCGTAACAACTTTCTTCAGCTCACCTTTCTCTGACCAGAGTACCAGCCTGCAGGTATGTAACCAACCACTATTATGAAATAGTGAGTTATGAGTTATGAAACACTACGCAAGAAAAAAGCAGTCAAGTTTAAAAGCATATACAGTAGCTTTAAAGCTAAATGAATGAATGAATGTCAATCAAGACGATGATAAATTGGTTACTTTTATTTAATTAAAGTAGGTTCGATAAACAGCAGCTGTGGGAATGTCAGTCACACATGTAGAGTTGTACTCACTGTATCTTGACGAAAACAGACGTAATGTAAATCTGTTGCTATGAACTATCCTTACAGTCATGTCATGATCTCTGCCTCATACAGTATGTCTAAAATGTCCAGTGCACTCTCTTGTTAAAATGTTCTCTTTCTCAGAATATACCCTTTAAATTACCATACCCATATCATCAAGCAGTTAGCTGAGCGATGGTTGAGATTCAGGGGTTCCCTGTCTCCTAATGTCTGCATGTAAATACCGGCTAACCTCCTGCCTGTTAACGTACAGTATGTGTTGTGCTGTAGGTGGCCATCGGGAAGAATATAAGTACAGACAGAATATTTATTAGCTCTCCAGAGAAATTCCCCATCACTTTTAGATTGGACCCAAACCATCCAGTGCATTGTTTTTCATATTAATTAAGCGCTTCCTTACTAGTTTGTACAATCTGTGGTTCCACTGAATTTCTGATCATTTTAAATAATAATCATTTCCTTTGTAGATACTCAACAAGTTCCTGTTTGTATTATTATACTGTACAAGCAAACTTTCATAGATGCATAGAAATAGTCCTTTATTCAAAAAATCTATATTTTCAGTGTTCTATTGAAAACTTTGTGACATTTGTCATAATATTTTCAGTAATCTCTGATGCAATCACAAGATCACATTGTTTTACAAATTTAAGGTTTGCATTATAGAGCGCTTCACATGTCTCCATGACATGACAGCTGTCTCTGAAATGTATTTGGAGGTGTGGTCGTGGTGCATCTTGGTTATTTTCCAGGCATGTTTTATTTCTTCACTACTTGTATCCTCTGCTTCAGGCCTCTCTGTTGACGAAAATGTTTCAGGTATTTGTTGTAATTTAATCGAGCAGGGGAAACACAGAGTTTGGTGTTGCAGATTCCTGTTGGGTGTAAAATGGTGTAAAATTTGGTGCCTTATTTATGAGTATTCTGAGATGAAAGTTCAGGACTGATTTTCACTGGGGCTCAAGGATTGATGGGTCTCTCTTCGAAAAGTAACAAACCAGCACTGAGTCAGCATGCTGTTTTCAGGTGCTGCCACATCACTGTGTGGAGAGGTGTGTGTGTGTGTGGTTGTGTGTGAGAGATACTAAAAGACAAAGCCTGTGGTCCAAATTGTTGGTGCTGTAGATGACAGATGGGTATCTTTCATGTTGTTGAGTGACATCTTTCTTTCTTTCAAGACTAGAAAAGTTAGTCCATTTAAATAATTCTAATAATCTACAGCATCTCTGCTTTTTTTCTCGCATCTTCTGCTCAGACCAGGCAGCCAGTCTTTGTGCAGCTGTTGCAGGCAGTGTTCAGGGTCTACCATTGTAACTGGTTGGTCCCAGTGCAGAAGGGTTCTGTTGAGAACTGTATCAAGGTGCTCTCTGATGTCGGTAAGATAAAGATCCTTCTCAACACTCACATCAACTTAAAAAATTAAATAAAATCCAGTCTCACAAGCCCTTACTTTTAAGGTCTAAATCAGTTCATCATGTACAGTAGGTTTAACAGTTTGTATTTTTAGTCATGATTTTTTATTGCATCTACTAGTAAGGAGAGAGTTTTTAACCAAATTTACCCGAGCTTATTTATCTTCACACTGCTTGTGTGTGTGTGTGCCCGCCAGCCAAAGGCAGAGCAATAGCCATCCCTGTGGACCTGGACAACCAGGTGAACAACCTGTTTGTGAAGTCCAACAACATTGTGCAGAAGACAGCCATGAGCTGGAGACTCTCTGCTCGCAATGCTGCCCGCAGAGACTCTGTGGTGACCGCTTCACGGGACTACAGGAACATCATTGAAAGGCTGCAGGTACAGCATTTGTGCGCGTTTGTGCTTACTTACGTGTGTTAAATCATTCAAGAAATAAAGTTGTTTCTTTGTCGGGACTGTAGGACATTGTGTCAGCTCTTGAGGACCGTCTGCGCCCGTTGGTCCAGGCTGAGTTGTCAGTTCTGGTGGACGTGCTGCATCGGCCCGAGCTGCTCTTCCCTGAAAACACAGACTCACGCAAGAAGTGTGAGAGCGGAGGTTTTATATGCAAGTAAGCCCCGATAATACCTTCTTCAGCTAAATATATCTATTATTGATGTGTATGTATTATAAATGAGACTTGTGAACCAATGTACTTGTTCAGGCTGATCAAACATACCAAGCAGCTGCTAGAGGAAAATGAGGAGAGACTTTGCATCAAAGTTCTGCAAACACTGCGAGAGATGATGACAAAAGATCGTGGTTATGGAGAGAAGGTAGGACAAGCTGCCAAGCGCTGATATGGTGGAAATATTTCATAAATATACTGAATGTTTTTCACTTTATGTTTTTTTTTGTAAAAGGATTTTGACGCTGGTGCACACATACGTCGGCTGTCTATTCAGAGAAAGATGTCTACTTTTCAGGGAACTATAAATAAAACAGTATATTTTGAAGGGATTTCCAATGCTCAAGATTTCAGAGATTTCTTTCACGTCAAGATCAATCCTACTCCTAATATTTTAATTGAAATGGAAGCACGTCTTAACAGAAGTCTTCACACAAAAACAGCAATGTGAGATACATACAATATGTTTTCATATGACAAGATTTCTCATGTCATTAAATAATGTATCCATGTTGACTTTGATTTTACTGCATCAGGCAGACTGCATCACACAGACACACACACTCTTGAAACACTAATTGCCACGAGTTGCCACCTTATTTTGAAGGGAACTGGCTTGTTCCTTCTGTCACATTCAACTCAGCAGACAATAAGGCAGGACTGATCACTTCTCAGAGCAGAAATGCTTTCAGCCACCCTCACTACTGTATGAGACTGCACTAATTTTGCACTGTGGGAAATATCCATACATAAATACTATTCCTTCTGTGCTGCTGAATTTTGATAAGTATCTCCACAGTCTTAACTCCCTTAACTAACATGTCATGCTGTATCATTGACCTCTGCTATAGCTTCCTCCTTCCTGTGTTGTTATCTAACACCTTAAACCCTCTGTTCTCTTTCAGCTCAGGGCCTTTGATGATGAGATGGATATGCCTAAGGTTGTTTCTCTTTTTCTTCTATTCATGCCCTTGTTTACTTGGGCTGCTATGTCTGTCTGGCTGTTATGTGCGTGTTACACTAGTAGTTGTTCTATAACTGTACTGTGGCAGCTGCTGTGGCTGTGTGCTGTAGTTAGCGGAGGCTCTAAGCACAGCTGGTAACAAATACTGGAAGGCTGATTCTATCTTACACACCTGCTGCCATAAACCGGTGTGTATATCAACTGAAAACTTTGAGAAAGAGAGAGAGATACTGTAGGGAGATGAGTGCTGTGGCTGACTGTGTGTTGCGCAAGAGAGTTGTGTTATTCCAAGTTTCAATGTGAGTCACTTGCTGGCTGGGCAAACTGCCAGTGCAGCATTTGCCTCTGTTCACACTGGATGATTGTAAGCACCGTATCAAAAAAAAGTCATTTTGGAACATATTTACTATATATTTGAACATTAACTCCAGTTTTATACTGATGTCACATTTCATTTTACACTCCTACAAATGGCATGAAAACAGATAGCAAGTGTGAAAGGAGAGGTCATGACCTCTCTGAGGCTTGTATGAATTAGAATTTAAAAATAGATGAATTAAGAAAAATAAGAGACACTAAATGAAATGCAGCACTGATCAGCTGACAATCATATAGATTAAAAAAAGACTTGGTTGCAGGAAAATAAAGGAATGCATAATGTAATAACCAAATGACACACATCACAAATGAAATGTAATGGCAATGTCTTTTTAAAACGTCATAATAATACCGAGCTCTCAATAGTATATCGGCTGGCATGCCATATCTGTTCCAAACAGTTCAGGGAAAATTGGCCATGTCTGGTTTTACAAAAAGATGAAGGTGAAGATAGTAAAGCCATAAAAGCCATATCACTTCTGTCCCTCTCTTTTTCTTTTCATCAAGGTGTTTTATTGTCTCTGTCAATGTTCAGCTTTTTGTAGGGTGTTTCCCCTATAGCTCCTTTAGGGGCCAATAGGGGGCACTGTAACTGTGTGCGTGCTATATGTGTGTGGGGCTGTGAGGGGATGTGGCAGTCATTGAGGCTGTGTCCTAGTTTTCCTTGCCTGAGAGCTGCACGATTCCTGGGCCCCTGCCAACTCTGGGCTGAGGTTACATAAGAGCCAGGCTTTTTTTTCCTGGAACTCAGCCCCTCCGCTGATGTGTGACCTTCAGCAGTAATTGCCAATAAAAGTGTGGAAGAGCTGTTTACCCACACTGCCTGTGTGTGCGTGCGTGCGTGTGTGTGTGTACATGCGCAAGTTGCAGTCATGGGGGTGGAGGGATGAGAGCTGATGGGCTGTTTGCATATGTGAGAGAGAAATGATCCCTACACACACCTGTTACATGTTGTATCTCTGTCTGTCTACACATGAAAAGCAGCTCTGATGTAAGAGTGCCCCCCCCCCCATGCGCCAGTCTTCATATTTCTTTTCTCTCCTGTTTCTCCTTTTGGCTCCATTAAATCATTGTGACAAACGTCCTCAACCACTACAAATACTCCCCACTTCCACTCACACACTTTCCTTCTCACATGGATGCAACACACACCCACTCCGTGTAAACTTAATGGAGTCGGCTGTGAGCGTTTGCGTATGTGTGATATGAAAGAACATTGTTGGCTGCTGTCTCCTCTGTTGTCCTTTGAGTAAAGCAGAATAACATCGAATATGATTAAAGAGGAACGATGAATATGTGAGCTTGTTGAATAGGAATCAAGGCTTATATGTGTCACATGAAGTTGGTATATAGCCTACAGTAGAATTCTGCAAGTTATTATCAAGGCTTTTTTTTTTTAAATGGAGATAGCAAGAGTTGTATTTTTGACCTCCCCAATGTGTGCAAACCACACTGATACCTTTGGTAAATGCCAGGGAGGTGATTATTAGCTAAATCCATTGCTCTTTGGCCATCACAAAAGAGTCAGAGGAGTTCAGGATACACATGCTTGGGCTTTTACTCCCAGGCTCCCCTGTTCACCTGGCCTCGTGTGTTTGTGTGTGTGTGGTCTAGTCAAATCAGTTATGCAGGCCCTCCATGGTGGAAATAAGTCATGTCTCAAACCTTTCACCTCCCTGTTCCTTCGCTTGGCAAGCTTGTCGGTGGACGGATTTAGAAGGAAAAAAATCTGCTTTTTGACTTTTAGATTTTGCGATAGCATCTGGCTCGCTTTTTGATCTATTCAACACATTTTCTCCCACACTCAGTGCGGTGCATTGCCCACTCTGGTCAAGACAGAAATTCATTTTACAGTGCTGGTATAGAAGTAGGTCAGTTGCAATGAAAATGACACTGAGGCACAGTCTTTTAATTTAGTCTGCATTTCTGTCTGCACATAACGAGCAGCCGGGTGGGAAACTCCGGTGCTCATGTCATGTCACGCCACTGATTAAAACATGACTTAGTCTCAGCCTGCAAAAATACAATGACATGTTTATTTACCCACTTTTAGAAAAGACACCTAACCATAAAGTGGAAGGCACTCAATGTGCATGTGTGCGCGCGCACATTTATTTTCGCTATTGTCGAACTGAGAGGTGCGAGACTGATCAGGGGTTTGCCCCAGGGAGTTTCCAGTTTGGTGGAATGCACTGTAGTCAGGGCGGATGTGGCAGCTGTGAGGGGGTTGCTCTGTGGTGTCTATGGTCAGACTGGGGCCAATTAGCTGCACATATCTACTCTGATCAGCATATTGCTTTGTGGTTTGATGTGGTGACAGTGAGGCAGTGTCCATAGACTTGCGGAAGATGTTGAGCACTCAGTGAGCAACCCCCTGACCTGCTGTTGAACTCAGGGGTGGGATCAAATACATTTTTGCACGTGTCAAAAGTGAGTTTGAAGTCTTGACACTAAAAATCCTAATTTCTCAAGTGCTAAGCCGAGTAGTCATAAAGTCATAAAGAGTTTAGAGTTTTGCAACGAACTTACTTGAAATATTAGAAATCATAAGTAATGGTAATAATACATGCATAATAATAAAAAAACAGCCCTGCAAAGCTTAAAGTACAAGGTCCATGGTAAATGTAATAGATTAGCTTTTAAATTATAGGTGCTGAAATGTCATGATTTGCATTTTGTGCATTCCAAAGCATTTATGAGGAAATTCTGTGTTTTCCCTTTCTTCTTTCACATTGTGTCTGTCACTTTCACTTTCTTGATCTGTCTCACTGTGTT